>OX424441.1:12896214-14096214 GCA_949152465.1 Cantharis flavilabris
CAAACTGATTGGTCTAAAAGATTTAGCCAGGGAGTAATCGCCTCTACCTGGTTTAGGTATAAAGATAACTTTGACCTTTCGCCATTCCTTCGGTGTGTATCCGTGTGCAATGCACGCCTGGAACACTCGCACTAGGTGACCAAGCAGGTGATCCAGACCCCACTGAAGTAGGGCTGGAAGTACCCCGTCAGGTCCAGGCGATTTGAAGGGGCTAAAGGATTTAATGGCCCATGCCGTCTTGGTCGTATTCACAACCTCCTTTGCAATTTCCCAGTTAGCCTCAGTCGGTGGTTGGCTTCTAGCGTCAGTCCAATCAAAATCGGAGAGTATCTTACTATCAGGAAAATGTGTGTGTAGCAGTATTTCGGCAGTTTGCGAGAGGGTTTCTGTGTACGACCCATCCTCTCGGTATAAGCTGCCGGGCTGCTGATATGGATCTTTGGCGAGGATCTTGTTTAACCTAGCCGCAGCAGCGGTTGTTTCAACGCCGCCGCAGAAGGTTCTCCATGACTCGCGTTGTTTCTTGCGGATTACTCTCTTGAACTCCGACCTGTGCGCCTTAAACGCTGCCCAGTCGTCGTCCCTCTTAGAGTTCTGCGCTTTATTGTAGAGCTTTCTTGTCGCTTTCCTTAGCTGGTCGAGTTCTTCGCACCACCAGGGTGTTGCTCGAACCCGCAATCCAGCCGTTCTTAGCGGGCATGACAGCTCATATGCGTTTATGAGGGAGTTCTGCAGCTCATTAGCATACATCTCAATCTCCTCAGTGGTTGTTAGTCTTTTTTTGTTGGAAAGTCCCTTCAACATTTCAGATTCCATGGATTTAGACAGGTGATCTAAGAAGACCATCCTGTCCGCATTCCTAGGATTCCTATATTGCTTGGGTTCCATTGTTTTAGCTTTTAATTTAAAGGTAATCCATCTATGATCTGACATTGTCAGTTGGTCGGACACTTGCCAGTCATATAAGTGATTAGAAATGCTTAATGACGTCACGGTAATGTCAATTACCGAGTTGCGGTGGGGTGACACATAAAAAGTAGGGACACCCCCGCGATTAAGTATTACTAAATTTGTATCAATAAGATAATCTAATAGAGACTTACCTCGGTTGTTGCAATCTCTGCTGCCCCACGCCTGATGGTGGGAATTAGAGTCGCAGCCAATTATGAGGTGTTTCTTTTGTTGCTCGCAATAGTTCACCAGATCCATCATCCTTTGGGAGGGTGGCAGTTCCGGCGAATCGATTGGGAGGTAAATAGACGCCAAAATGACATCCTTTGGGCCATCCCCTAAGTCGCAGCTCGTCCGAACTGCTGTTAAGTCGCAGTCGCTATACTGCGGCAGAAGGTTGGCCTGGATATTGCTAGGTATGTAAATACATGTCCTGCTTTTATTTGTGGAGCTACCTGTAAACATAGTTCCGTTTAGTTTTGTAAAGCCTCGTATAGAGGATTTTACTAACCAGGGCTCTTGTATTAGAGCGATAGTATCCTTGCAGTTGTCAAGGTGGCGGCATAATACTGCCACTGCCTCCCGACAATGCTGCAGGTTGGCTTGCAGGAGATTCCACCTTGCCAAGGGAGCCATTTGGCCTACCTTGTAGAGTTTAGTGTCCCTTTGCATTTACAGCCGCCACTGCCGGGCTTGCGTCCGTCTCCATAGGAGTTAGGGTGGCTGTTTTGGTCTTTTCAGATGCAGTGTTTTCCTCAAACTTCTGCATCTTGACTTTGAGGGTGTTAAACTTATAGTTCAACTTCTCCTCTCTAGATTTTAAGGCGGCACTGTCCACCTGGCCGACACCGAAGACAAGGAGTTTGCCTTTCGGTTCCTCCTTACTCGTGTCGTGGAAGACGCACCACTCTTTCAGTTTGGCCCAGGGGTTCTGAGCGGCAAGGCGGCGTGTGACCACCTCAGTGGGCTCCGGTTCTCCCGAAATCCAAAGGGTGACCTTGGTCAGCCTTGGTAGATCGTCCACCTGGACCACATCTAATTTAGCACCTTGCCATGGTGGTGGCAGGTTAGCTATTGTTTTTTGCAGCCATTCCAGCGAGCTCTGGTCACTGCAGGTGATCCGAAGGATCTGCCCCGAGTGATAGAACCCGCCAAAAGTGGGTGCTGGCTTTGTCTCATTACCCACTGCTGCTATAAAAGCATCTAGTGCAGTGGTGAGATTATTTTCTATAATAACCACCTGGGACTCATCGAGTTTGCCCAGTGGATTTGATCGGTCTATCACCGCTACTCGGAGGTGCTTTTCAGCAGCCTCTTTGTAGGTGACGTTACCCACCCTATTCGAGTTCTTTTGTTGAACAGGATACGTCGACTTTGCCCTCTTCCCCTGATTACTCGAGGGTGAAGGCAAAGAGTCCTGTGATCGAACTCTCTTCTTAGCAGCTACAGCTTGCAGCTGCTTATTCTTACTTACACCATGTACAGGTCGCTTGAGCCTGGCCTGTTCATGTGCAGTATTACCCGTCGAGGTGCCCTCGCCTGACTTTGATTCGGCCAGGCGGGCTTTCCTGCGACGTTTTGCCTCCGCTCCACAGATCCTTTTCCTCCCAGTCTTGGGAGGTAGGTCCGTAGCGGGAGGAGGCGCTACCCGCAGTGTATCCTGGGATGCACCTGCTTGTAGCGACGGGGTATCCGTAGACGCACCCGTCTGTGTAGGCGGGGTATCCTGATTGGACGCACCCGCTTGGTTATTAGCTGATTCATCAGCTGGTTTTTTATTTAATTTAAATTCTGCCATGTAGGGAATTTCATATTCATCTCCCAGAGCTCCCCACCCGCCATGGAGCCCGCAACATTGGGGACGTCGAAATTCGACGCCAGGGCTACTCGGAAGATATAGCCCTCAGGAAGGTGAAATGTTTGCACACTCCATCCTCCCTCAAGGACTCGTCCTGCTGAACCTCTGACGGTACAGCGCAGCCGATTGATCAGGGTGGACTAGTCCTGACCGCCCGTTTGAGTGGAAATCCAGGCCAAAGTGGAGTGTTGCCAGACCCAGGGGAACTACTACCGCCCCCGAGCTGACTCAGCCACCAGGATCCTCTCATCCCACCGTAGTATTATGTGAAGATCTAATAATTTTCTAAAGTACCGTTTTATTCTTATAGTTATATTTATACACAGTTATATATTATAACTTTGTACAGCAGATACCAATTTACAAGGATTATTGCTCCATTTCATAATTATAGGAAATTGCTTTTAAATAGTCAATAAAACTACGAGTAGTAGTATATTCCGTCACAATTTTTTTAATTCTTTTATCTGCATCTATATAGCACTTTAGTTTTTTTGGTGGTTCATATCCAGCTTTTTGAAACAAATTGTCGCAGTTACATATTGTGTAAATCTATTGTAACAAAATATTTTGGGAAACACAAATTTCATAATCTTTTGTACTTAAGTTCAACTTATGAGATTATAAGAAGAGAACAGGTAGTTAGAGTTTGTAGTGAAAGGGCCCTGCAATAAAAGCTTTTAAAAATTCCTAACAATTTACAACAGAAAATTAGGGATTCTTAAACTATTGTTTGAAATGGTTTTAAATGAATAGAAGAATTAAAGTAGCAATTACGAAAAACTCATTGTATTCACATCAACTATAATATACTAAACGTATAATATTTATAATACAAAATAATCCATAAAATTTTAATTTCATAATTTAAACTTGAATTATAATAAAATAATGATATTAAGTAGTTACTAACAAAAATCGCTTTACATAAATCCGAGAATAAAAACTTTCGTGGTATTTAACTTGCATTATTATAGTGATCGCGGTATTATAGTCTTGCGGTCAAATGGCCGCGGTATTATGGGTTTGAGGTATTATCGTCTTGCGGTCTAATGGTTAGCGGTCTACCAGCCGCGGTCTCGTGGCCGCGGTATAGTGGCCGCGGTCAAATGTCCTAGACCGTACCGCGCCCATCTACCAATTTCGGAATTCATATCTCTGTATTCAGAAGCCACACCGTTTCTTTGGAGAGATCGATACCATGCTTGGCCCAAATGAAATCTGCACCCTTCTATAGACGCGTGTGGCCATTGAATTTCACATGCGTTTCTCAGCCCCACTTCAAAGTCTGTAACTATTCTATCAATTTTGAATAACTCAAACATTTAGAAAAAGCTGTCATCGATCAGAAAGCCACTATTAAGCGTGGAAATTGTTTTAAAACAATTTGCGTACGTCGATTGTTTCTTATCCGGGAGCAGGCAAAACACGAGCGGCACATAATGTCCATTGAAAAGTCCGTGGATAGTAAACAATTGTGTAAAAAAATCAGCACAATAGTCAAACGTGCCATCCATGTATATTGCCTCAGCTCTCGTCAAAGCAGTCAAATTTGTGTTGCAGGAAAATACAACAATGTTTGAATGCGGATCATTGGCAAAGAGAAAATTTTCGCCTTGACCAGTTTTCACTTCCATCTCTTTCAGGTTTTCGTGTACCTCGCCAACATTTTTTGGAAGAGTTCCCACAGTTTTGCGTCGCACATTGTATGCATTTCTTTTAACATACTTCACATCTTCTTTCTGCAAAATACGACTCGAAGACGGTTTCTGGTCTAAACATGATTTAACCAATCTATCGGGCTTTTCCAAGGGTTGTTCCATGGCTTTCTTTTTTACTGCACTCGTTAAATCTTGCCTATGCAAAAGCTTGTTTTCCCATGAATCGTGCGTATGTTCTTCATGAACGTTAGTTATGTGTGAAGCAAGTATTTCTCCCAATGTCTTAATATACGCCAAACAGCCTTTCTTACAGCACCGCCATTTCTGCTCTCCTGTCTTTAGCAAACGTTCCATGTAAAACTTGTTACTTTTATAAATTAATAAGGGTTTTCCTCGTTCACTTGTTGTAAAAGTAATTCCAGACATTTGTAGTATTTCCGTTAACTGTTGTAATCGTCGCTTCAATAAAATTTATTTTGATCGCTAAATCCAATTCGAAAACACTTATATATGAATTAAATTTTTATTTTTAATTGGTATTAAACTACCCTTACTACTACCCTTCGTAGTATTTCCTACTATACTACGGACGCTCAGCGCCGTTTATTCGACAAGGGCAAAACTCAATTTAAAACATCTATGAGCGCGGCAGAACTCGAAAAGGTGAGACTCGAAAGGGACGAAACTTGGTTGGTGTGGATCAGCCTAGTAAGTAATAATAATTTTGTAACACCCTGTACTGTAAAATAACCAAAATTATGGGATCAATAAATTAAGCCTCAGGTAGTTTGGAGGGCAGTTTACATTTGGGATTAGTGGCAACCTTTTTTCTTGGAGGGCAGTTTACATCTGGGATTACTTGCAACCTTTTTGCTCGGAGGGCAGTTTACATTTTATGGTCAAGTTTGGAGGGCAATTTACAATTTCCCGTTGAAATATCATGAAGCTATTTCTAGCATCATTTAACAGAAACAAAATTTTGTATTGGACCACACATTATTAAAAATTGATTTTAAACAAAAATACAAAAACAGATTAAAACTAATTTAAAAAAAAAACTAAATTCTGGTAACTTGATTTCGGCCATATCAACATCTGGACGATGGCGATATTGTCATATTATATTAATATTCTTGCGGAATATTGAAATATGGTCAAACACAGATTTAAACGCCATAGACGTGCTCAGTTTACCTGTTTGCAAAATTTAGTGCAGTTTAACTGGAGCACAATTTACATTTTGTTTTGATACTTGTCAAATTTGCGCAATTAACATGGACCCATATTTACAGGTGAAGCGTGTTGTATATAACTGCTAAAACTTGACGAAAGTCACACTGAAAATAACAAACTTACCATCAAACAGTTCTTTATATTTAGTGGAAAAATCATTTTATTTTAAAACACTATTTAAACGATTCGACATATGAGGGGTACATATGCAAAACGCGACATGTCACAATCAGGTCAAAATTGTGATAATTACATCATTGAATTTGACGCTTTGTAAGCTTCATTGTAGCTTAATTTCAAACAAAAAATTCAACAAAAATGTGTACATTTACTAACTTAAAAATGTGTCTCAACACGTTACGACATTACTACTTCAACTACAAAATGTTGATTTTCTCGAAACTGTCAAACATGGACATGTCGCATTTTGCATATATACCCCTCATATTACCAATAATTATTTTTGTGAAATAATCTTGGCGGATTGTACTCCATTCTTCTCGAAGTTTTTCCTATAATTGTTCTTTAGAATGTATAGGGGTTTGCCGAATTTTTCTGTCTAATTCATCTCATAAATTTTCAATAGGGTTTAGGTCCGGTGATTAAGGAGGGGTATGAAGGACTTTGGGACACTCGTATAAGAGATATTCCTGTATTAAACGGGATCGATGCTTGGGGTCATTGTTTTGGTACAGTTTAAATGTATTTTTCATCTCCACTGTGCACTTTGCAACAAATTATTTTGTAAAACATCAAAATATCTATATTTGTCCAATATACCGTCAATAAAAACTAACTTTCTAACATCCACAGCCGAAATGCACTCTCACGCTAAAACACTGTTTCCACCATATTTCACTGTTCGTATAAATTTTTATTTTCTAGCTCTGCATTTGGCTTTCGCCACACTATAATTCGGCCATCCGAATTATATTATTATATTTGCTCGCATCTAAGAAAATTACATCATTCCACCACGAAGGTTCTTTGTTTATGAATTCTTTAGCAAATTTTAGTCGTTTCGTTCTGTTTAATTGATTTATAAATGGTTTCTTTCGTGCGACACGTCTGTTGTATTTTTAAGTAATCTGCGAATAGTTTGGGCATGTACCCGATTTTCTGTCTCTTGTTGAACTTGGCTTGCTATTTTTGGAGCACTATAACAAGAGGTTTTCTTAATTTTTCTAACAATATTAGCTTCCTCACGAGTGTTAACAATTTTTGGACGGCCTGTTGATTGCTTCAATTCAATTCTATCCTCGTTTTTGTATCTGTCGATGATACTTTTTACTTTACATATTTACCTTTAATAAATTACTTCTTATTTCACTGTAAGATTTACCTTTTCCTCTGTAAAAAATTACGAGTTGTCTAGTATCAAAGCTAGTATTGCATTTACGACCCATTTTTAATTCGAATAAATAATAATTTTTGTTAAAGAATCCGATGTAGACTGAACTAAGTAAATGCTTGCACTTGTTTAATGCAGATAAAATTGGTAAAAATGCATACTCAAATTTCTAAGAATAAAACTGTTAAGTGTGCGAAACATTTTGTTGCTTAGGAATATCCTTGTAATTGGGTATTTTCACATTTTTTAAAAAGTATGTAAGAAGAAACTTTATCATCAAGCATATATATGAGCTAGTTAAAACAAAATTTTTTTGAGATCCTATATCCCTGTAATTTCAAAAATAAATTTAAATAAGAATATTTGCCGCGAAAACATGAAACTCGTATTACGTTACATCTCGCTACGGCGGTAACAGCTAGCGAATGGAGCAGTTCCATTATTTCCCACTCCAAGATGGCCGCCAACAGCTGTTTGAAAATTTAAATATACAGGTCAACTGACGGTAAATTATTTGCAGCCGCTGTCTGATGGTATTTTGCGTTGTTTGTATTCGTTTGTAACATATACAGTGGCTCACAAAAATAAGCGTACACCCCTATATTAGCAATGCAAATTGTGACGTTTGAAGATATGTTTTCTCATATAAAAATCGCTTCTACAGCAAAACTTATTAAATATTTTTTGTTGAAAATTTCTATCTCTTCATTTTTGTTTATATACATTTTTCTATTTTGTCAAACCATTTTAGAGATACAGAGATTTAAAAGAAAACTCTGTAAAATACAAAAAAATATTTCATCTGTACCTCAAAAACGGTGCAACAAAAAATATATAAGTAGTTTTTTCTTGTGAATTGCATTCCCTACATTTTTGTTCATATACATTTTGCTATTTGTTGCACCCTTTTTTAATTACAGATGAAATATTTTTTTTGAATTTTACAGTTTTTTTAAAATCTTTTTTAAAATTTTCAACAAAAACTGTTTAATAAGTTTTGCTGTAGAAGCGATTTTTATATGAGAAAACATGTCTTCAAAAGTCACAATTTACATTGCTAATATAGGGGTGTACGCTTATTTTTGTGAGCCACTGTACATATCATATAAACCATTACCAATTTCAAACAGTACCGCGGCTAGATAGTACTTCACACCTAGTATAGTAGACTATTTTTTTCATCGTGATTGAAGAAACCGATTTGAAGGAAATCAACTCACCCGCAGTTGATTCATCATCGCCATCTTTGTTTTTCGCAGCCAATAGGCTCCTTCCTTCAGCCAATTATGGTTTTTGAAACTTTGCACTACGTTAGGAAAAACACTATGAATGAGATATTCCTTCGATTCGGCCAACTGGCAGAAATGAGTGGGCAATGCGATGAATCCGGTCAAGATATCAACTGCGATTGTCCTATTCAGTGGCGTACTTACCCAAGGGCCAAGAGGGCCATGGCCCGGGGCGGAAAGCTTCGAGGGGCGGCGCAAGGCGTCCCTCGCGCTCAGCTTGGGGCGCATTTTATAATCGTTACATACACTGAGAGAACAAATAAAAATTAATTTTTGTTTTTTATAATTAATTTATAGAGTGGCAAACCTTTTGGGCCCAGGGCGCCAAATTTTAAAATACGTCACTGGTCCTATTACCAATGGCCAACAATCTGGCAAGTATGCCATTTTGGTTTTGTGAATGGATTTATCTGGACAGTTGCACCTAATATAATTGATGACACATTTAAGTGTCACCCTCTAATTTAAAAATGCTGTCAAACGACATTTACGCACGTAGCACCATCTATCGGAATAGAAATGATGTAATTTTAATTTTTCCCAGATTTTTCTATTTTCCGGACAACGTTTCAAAGTTTTTTTTTTTGTAAAAACCTTACTCGGACCATAACGAACATTTATAAAAAAATTTAGACAAATCGGTCCATCCGTTCTCAAGTTATGAGATTAGCAACAAACAGCATTTCATTTTTATTTATATAGATAAGATTTTTTTTTTTAATTTATTGAGATTAATTTATTATTTCGTAACTTGCAGGTATAAAAACAATAATATCATGAATTTTAAAACTCAAATGACAAATACACACAGTAATTTAAATTTAAAAATGTAGGTTTGCTACTGTTTCTAGAAATACTTTCAAATTTTGACACCACAGCGCCACGCTTACGCTGCACTACCCAAATGAAATTTACGTTGTGAGCGTGAAAAATTTGAAAATGCGTTGAAAACATTTCCAAATCGAACGCTAAAGCTTTGGCGTCAATTGGTACCAAAAGCGTCCAAGTCGGACATGGCCAAAGTTTGCGTATCTTTGCAAACTTGATAATCAATAACTACCTGATCTTAGTTGTTAAATTTGCACAACTGTGACATGGGTTACATAATCTACAATAAATTTTAGATCCAGTGGCGTAACCATAAGTTGAATTAGGATTTCCCGAAAACGTTTAATTTTTATGAAGCTTAATATGATTTTGAAGCCAGTTTATATTACCATTACGTAGTATGATTGACAGACGGAAGTATCCAACATAGATAGTTTTTAGGTAAGAAAAAGCAAAAAAGAACATTTAAAAGTATAGATATAATATAATTTAAACAAACAAGTTCAAAAACTGATTTTACAGATCTAATAAGAAATACAATTAGTTCAAACTCTTATAAAATATTACTACATGGGCCGTGAAAATTATCTATCAGTCATTAGAATCTCATATTATCAATTTTTTTAAATATCATTGATTTCTCAGCCACTGCAGTAGAACACATTTAGTTTCAATATTAATGTAAAATACTGTAGGTGTATAAAAAATTAATTAGTTTAAAATAATAAAAGTAACAAGTAAAATTAACTCTCTTTCGCGGTGCAGTTGAGCTCATATGGAATTTAGTGATTTAGTAAAAATTATTTAATGTTGCTTGTTAAATGTATAACTTTAAAAAAATTGAAAATTCAAGAACGAGTTTGATGAAACAAAATTACAAAATGAGAAAGTATACCAAGTTGACACTTAATTTATACTTTTTAATATTACTTATCTCATTGCACAGAAACAAAAAATGACTATATATAGACAGAACACTGAAATCACAGAAAAAGAATTAGTAAAACAAATCCCAAAAGTTGTAAATTTTTAATTTTTCAGGAATTGTTGTTATGTTTGTTATTAATTTAATAGTAGTTAAGCGTGTGGTAATACTAATTTGCAAATGATTTCAGCAAGAACAAAAAAATTATACTGCCATTGCTCTCCTCATTGCACAAAAATGACTGGCTGCATAGCAAACCAATCCCAACACACAAAAGTTGATAAATCAAAATATACTTTGGTGTAAAAAAATTGCAAATGTATAAAATTACAGATAAATCTTGAATATCTCTGAAATACAGAGAACCAAGAGCTCTAGTCTTTAAAAATAACAAAATATACATACATACTTACAAGTTTGTCAACCAAGTTGACTAATAAAATTTTCTTATAACATTACTATATACAAATATAAAACTCTGATAAAAATCTTTAGGAAAAACTTTACAGGTTATATACATTTTCAAACTTATAGTTAACAATAAGGCAAATAACCTCTCACTTTGTACTATATTTGATATATCTTTTTGAATTCATTTTTGGCACTGTAATATTAGAAAATACCTAAACGTTTTAAACTTCCCTTACTACTGGAACGAACGCGATCACCGTTAAAAGTTTTAGACTTGGCTCGAAAATGTCTGAAATCGTTTTGATGTGCAGGATGTTTCATAGGTTTATAAGCTTCCGGAACACACAGTTCGGAATATTGTTCATAAAAGCACTTGTAACCGCCTTCTAATAAATAAACTTCGGGGTAATGAAGGGCAGGATAAACATCTTTGTTGCGTATTCTGTCCAAATTTCGAAGAAAACGATATCTGTAATTAGAAAAAAAAAAAGTAAGAAGAATAATTAAAATTGTTTTTTTGTAACTTACAAATTTGGTGCTCTCTCGCTGGAAAATTCACAATGGAATACCAAGATGTGTCTTTTTGTTCCTTCGGTACTTATCGATGGAACGTTACTTCCAGTTAATAATTTTTCTATAATTTGATCTTTGGTGTAGAAATTAGTAGACCCAGCGATATGTCCACCTTCGTACTCGTAAGGATATCGACAATCGATAATTTTATACGAAGCAACGTGATCGTCAAACTCTCCTTTCATGAGAGACATCAGCGTGTCGGGCGTGATAGACTTTAGATCTTGATGACGTCCCGAAATTAAAGGCAGGCAGAAAGAAATGCTAAAATCTCCTATTAAATCCGGTTCCGTGGACGATCTATGCAAAGCAAATTTTATACTTTCTTCCGAGACCGAAACACTCTTTTGAAGAATAGGCCTTCGTTGTGGAACAGCTGCTATTTGCAAATCTTCCATTTCGTCTTTATTTGATTCATCCTGATCTAAAAACCGAGAACGCTTAATCCTCAATGGACTTAGTTCTTCAACTGGCGGATCGGGTCGTTTAAACGATTTTATAATATCGCCGGTTTGAAATAAACAAGATCGAACTCGAGTTGTATTTGGCGTATTTCCATCGATGTTTAATGACATGGAACGTCTCAGTAATGGCCTAAACGATAAATTGTATTCGGGCGAAATTTCTTTAGATTTTATCGATGGAAACGCATCGTTGATTAATGTATTAAAATCGCTTGGTAATCTTGTGTTTTCATCTAGTGGATTATCTAAATCTGATAATTCCAAAAATTCGGCGTCCATCGAATCGATGGAATCGAAGGACGTTTTACTACTTTTAGCTGGAGATTCATCGTTACGAGGCGTAACTCCTAACGATTTTGCAAATCTGTAAAATTTATTATTTTCTCCTATATAGCTAGCGCCATATCCCGAATCTTGGGAATTGGTGTCGTGATCCTCCAAAGGACGTCTGCGAAATGAACAATGTGAGGATTGGCTACACGAAATGGACCTATCAGGACTCAAATTGCAGTACAGAGACAAATCGTTATCACTTTTTAAAGGACTGCTTAATCGTTGTTGTATATTTTCCTTATTTATACAAGAATTGTGCCCAAATCTGTTGCAACATTTTTCGGACAGATTAAATCCGCTACTAATCATACTGAAACAAAAAAAAATCCATTAGAAAAAAATTCAAACTAAAATAGTAGATACGTATATAATTAAATCTAAAAAATACAGGTTTTACATGCTGAAGTGAATTGCAACTAAAATGAATCGAGTTAAATTAACGGTTTTCAGTTTCACTTTCCTTCTAACTGTTATTAATCGAAAGTAGGTAGGTTTGCTTTAAACGCTTTATTTAAAAGGCAACTGGAAGTATTAGAACTACTTTTATTTTTCAAAAAACTAAACAAACTGTGATTGACAATTTTATGAAAGTAAATGGATTTAAAAATTTTAAAAAATATTAGGTTTTTCTAAAACACGTTTTTCCATTTATCGGCGCCCAAATATTTTAGTATTTCAAGGAATAGCAAGTATTTTATTTATTGTTTATTTCCTATAAAAACAAAAGTAGCTCAAACTTGAATAAAAAAATTTTTAGTCAAAATTTGGATGTCTTTTGGAAAAACTAATATATCATCCAAAAATTCAAAAGTTGCGGAATTGTTTTTAGATAATGAAGCACTTAGACCACATGAACCGATTGATTATATGTTTTTACATATTGTATTAATTTTAAAACTAAATCACAAACAACTAATTTTTAAGGAATATTTAAGTTTTTTTAGATTTCTAGACGTAATCAGCTGAGTTTCACTTACTTTGAACATTCGCAAACACCACAAGAATCGTTAATAGAATCCCAAAGCATTTTTAAAACTTTTGAGTAACAAACAATCTTTAACACTATTATATTAATAAATCCTCACAATTGATGAATTAAATTAGCAAAACACTTGATTACACAATTTAAATTCTTATTCATCTTTTCATAAATATTTACCGCCGAAACGAACTTAAACACGTTTTAACACGTGAATGAATACTCTGCGTTACTTGGCCAGAATGTTTACTATTCCAAGCTGTCCCTACTAATAACCAAAAGCATTCCCACTCTTCTATATATAAGTATCTATAGAATTTTTCAGTGGTGGGGGTCACACCCTTGAAGTAAATAAGGGATGGTTTGTCCCCTTGGTCTAAAAATATGCGCAAGTCAATTACAGTTTCTTCAAATGTTAGTCAAATTTTCTCTGAAAAAAATTTTGAAATTTTTTTCAAAAATTCAAGATTTTGACTTTTTGGTAAATATTTTTCAAATTACTTTTTTAAAATTCAGCTACCTTCTGATAAAAAAATGAATTTTTTTTAAAATTGAATTTTAATCAATCTTTTACTGTTTTGTTTATTTACATTAAATCAATATTTTGCTATTATATTTTTAATGTTTTTATGAAGATAACTTTCTTTTTAATTAGAAATGTTTTTTAACTAATCTACCACAACTTCGATAACGTCATTACCGGATTCCGGTCGTGATTATACACACAACTTATTTTATCTCGTTATCAATTTGAATAAAATCGTTGTTGTTGAAGCAAACTAATTTTATCTAAGTTTGGTGACATGATTTTTTTTTGTTAATCGGGGGATATTTAGAAACATCGCGAATTATCCGTTATAAAATATTTATTATTTAATTTAAATCGTAGGCGTAGTTTCAAGTTTTTCGTTTCCGGTTAAAACTATTTTGGCGCACCTGACCGGTATTGCCTCTTGTGGGTGTCTGAAGAACTAATAATTTACCCTGAAAGCGGTAAATCTGACTATCCGAAATCCATCTTTTTTCATTCGCTTCGAGAAATTCGAAAGCATCTATTTGACGATAGAAATAATGTTTTATCAAAATTTCATATTTACATATCAAAGTCTCTAAAAGTCAAAAATCTATATACTTAAAAAATCCAAAATAAGTATGCCTACATCTTACAGGGTCTCAAATTATTAATGCAACAGTCGCTTTTTATGATGTTCAAACTTAAAGAATTTGTAAAACTGCCAATTTTATTGTAAGTAAATATATATGTATACAAACTCAAGTCTGTTAATGAATACATATTACTTAAGTCTATTTACCCAACTTAAGTTAATAGTACATATATTATTATGAATCAACTAATCGCACCAATAATTCTAAAAATGTTTTACTCTTTCAGATCTTTTGAAGCTTTTCGTTCCAGCCACTAAACTAATTTCAATTTTGTGAACGAATAGTTGGTATGTCATTGTTTACAGTTTAATTAAAAATACCCGTTTCATTTTAATTCTTATCATTTTAATTACAACTTCTGATTCTATTAATACTGATTTATTGCAAAAATATATATTTTTAAATTAATATTTGTTTTTATGTTGAATATTGAAAGGCGGTTACTGCCTGGCGCGGTTAAGTGCGTTGACTGCTAAGACGCGATACACGTTTCAAATCCGGACGGAATAAGAACTTTATTTTGACCATTTTTTCTCAGAAGACGATGACAAACGAGAGAGAATGGATCACGCATTGTCAAGATATTAGACGACATATTCCACATAGGCAAATAATCTGCCCAATAGTATATAAACCTCCTCAAAGCAAAGTGCATTTTGAAGCTCATTTTAGGCAGTGGGTCCTCTATGTAAATGGCAATAATATTACTCACGCACACGACGGACATACAACAAAAAATTGACAAAGTCTAAGAAATCCGGCAATAAACTAAAAGAAGAAGTAACCGAAAAACTATATTAGTTGGTTGTAAATATAAGAAAAGCAGAAGTTCTAAGGTTTTAATTTTACAGACTATCCTGAATATTAAAATTAATTTTAATCCTATAGAATAGAATAGTCCTATAGAAAAAAGTAGAGGGAGTGAGGCAGTAACGTTGTTCCCTAACCGTTAACTAACTGCAATTGTATATTTATGTATAGTTTCCTTTTTTAATATTGTTTTTAATATTTATTAAACTTTGATGCCCCCCCCCTCCGGCATAAGTTACTATTTAGTTTTCTATATCCAGAGGCAACATATACATTAGGGTGTCCGTTATTTCCCAAGTTGGTTTTTTCTGTGCTGCCGCCCCATGCATTTTTAATTTTTGCCCTCAAAAAAAATATCCAACCCAAAAAAACTTTTAATTTTCTAATTAAACCTTGCCAAAATTATGTTACATTTCCCATTTAAATAACATGGGATTTTCTTTGAAACCAATAAGGTTACAGCAATGACCAATATATATTTTTATACAGAATTGGACGCTCTACAAAAAAGATCTCTTATGATTTTTCGATAAATTTACTCCTCCAAAAGCTATTCAAGATTAAAGTGGAATTCATTGTGGATATTATATTGTTCTTGAATAACTTTCGGAGGAGTGAATTTATCGAAAAATCATAAGAGATCTTTTTTTGTAGAGCATTGAATTTTGTATAAAAATATATATTGGTCATTGCTGTAACCTTATTGGTTTCAGAGAAAAACAATTAAATGCAAAAAGTCCAAAAATCCCATGTTATTTAAATGGGAATTGTAACATGATTTCGGCACGGTTTAATTAGAAAATTAAGAGTTTTTTTGGGTTGGATATTTTTTTTGGGGGCAAAAACTAAAAATTCATGGGGCGGCAGCAAAGAAAAAACCAACTTGGGAAATAACGGACACCCTAATATACTACATAGCTTATTCAAATTAAAATATTTGCTAGGGCGAAGTTTGATTAGGTTGAGTACTTCTTCGCAATTAAATACGATTTACACTTGTAACTAGTTTTGGAAGTTTTCGCCTGTCTTTTTTTTGTCTTTTGTCTGTCTTTGTCATTCAATATCAAAGTTCAAGTTTCACTTTTAACTTTTTTTTTGACAAATTTTGAGATTTTAAGAAAAAATAGCATCTCTTATTCGAAGAAAATAAACTTTTTGTAGATCGTCTGTATAATCGTTGGACTTCAAATCCCCACGCTTTCCTCCACTCGTCCGCTAATCCTACATAGACTCGCAATATAAAGTTATACATTATTTAGTAATAAAACGCTACAACGGTAAAAAACGGTGAACAGGTACGTACTACCAATCAAATACTTTTTATAACCACAGTAGTGGATTAGCGTGATCACTGGATGATGAGTTACATGAGTTACAGGTTACAGAGTGTAATTCTGGGTTTGAATCTTGGATTTAACAGAATTTCATAGTTTGGTCTTCTGCTTCCGGTGCACATCAACACGTTGTGTATTTAAGAATTAGTTATATATTTACAAGACTGGCCAATTGACAAAAGTTTTTTTTTTAATTTTATTTAATTTTAATATTTACAATCTTAAAATACTAGAATCTACTCAGTTTTTATGTCCGAAGAAAATTAAAATTAATTTTCCTGCATTCCATTCATTGAAACAAATTTGTTAATGTTCCAAAATATATTTCTTTGATTATTATAGTTGTCTTATATGTAATCTGCCCTGTAGGTATATATTATTCCGTAAATTTAACAATAAATATCAAATAATGAATAACTTCATGCATTACTTGCAATGTTATTGAAATGAAAAAATTTAATTTTAATTGCTTACAACATCTGGTTTACATTATATTATGTTGATATTTATCGACTTTAACAAACAAGCATGACTATTATTCAAATTTTTACTTTTAATGTTTTCTTAAAATATAATTTTTTTTTTTTAATAAATTTTTGTTGGGCCAAAAATATTTTATTTAAATTAAACAAAATTTATTTGATTCAAAAAAATAATTCAAACAAAATAGTTTTTTTGATTCAAAGAAAACGTTTTTACTGTGAATGCTACGAAGCGGGAGACCGCGGTTCAATGTTTGGTCGGGTCGACCACATTGTTGTGATCTAAAGTCTAAGCTACGCTTATAGGCTATGCATCTGGCAAGGTGAGCTAAGCAAGGTTAGCTATGCAAGGTTAGGTTCAAGTTCATCGCGAACTTGACAATGATAACGTATACGTGGTTTGTCGTTGTCGAGTAATAAACTTGTTCATGTTACAGGGTAGTATAGTCAGTTTTCGCCTTATATATGCAGGTTCATAAAAAAATATGTTCACGTTAGTCGACGATTCACGGTAGCCGGTATTCCCGATATCCCGTGTCTACTGTGTAGTATACTGTTTTCGCCTACAATAATTTAAAATATTGATAAACCATTAACCATTCTTCTAAATGTCGAAATTCTCTTTTATGCTAAGCCGTTAAAATTAACAAATTATTTCAATAGGCTTGTTAGAACTAAAAGATAATTTCCATTCGTTAGTTAAATTTAACGGCTTGTTAAATTTTTTATTAATTCGGGCATTAGTCTTATACTTGGCGTAAGTCTCGTGACTTAAAGTTTCTCACGTTTGCCATTGCTTTTCGAAGGGAAACTTTCAGAATAAAGTTTTTACTCTCCCCGGGATCGAACATAAAACAGTTTGATATGAATATAAAATATAAATCATTAACTAATAAAGTTATAATTTGAATATAAAATAAAAGTAATTGGCTTAAAAAAAACAATAAAAATCAAAATTTTGATTTATTGCTGTTATCAGATGATAGCATTTTGATATTCATTGTTTATTTTAGAGGCACATCACCGACTCAACATTCTACATTTCGGAGAGAAAGGTGGGGGGGGGGCACATGCTTCTCCCTCCACTAGTTAGTGAGTTGTAAGTTAGTGACCAATACATTGGTCATTGCTGTAACCGTATTTGTTTCAGAGAAAAGAAATTGAATGCAAAAAGTACAAAAATCCCATGTTATTTAAATGGGAATTTAATACCACTTTAATCTTGAATAACTTTCAGAGGAGTAAATTTATCGAAAAATCATAAGAGATCTTTTTTGTAGAGCGTCCAAATCTGTATAAAAATCTATATTGGTCATTGCTGTAACCTTATTTATTTCAGAGAAAAAAAAATTAAATGCAAAAAGTCAAAATATCCCATGTTATTTAAATGGGAATTGTAACATGATTTCGGCACGGTTTAATTAGAAAATTAAGAGTTTTTTTGGGTTGGATATTTTTTTTGGGGGCAAAAACTAAAAATTCATGGGGCGGCAGCAAAGAAAAAAACAACTTTAGAAATAACGGACACCCTACTGTACAGTACTGCTATTGTTATAAATTATATTATATTTTTTACAATTTTTAAATTAATTTTTGATTAAAAGCGATTATATCGATTTGAGAAAGTTGCAAAATTTTAGTTTTGTTTTGATACTACCAAGTACGGTACCGTCTGGTAAAAATTATTAGCCAATTGACCATAAGATCAAAAATGTTCTAAAATTACTTTGGATCTTTGGATTCTTACTTTTGTATTAAAGAGAAACTGTTAAGTAAAGATATTTTTAAAGTCTTGGATGTTCAAAGAAATATCTATCTTTATCATAAAATTTAATCTCAATTTTTTTAATTTCTTAATTTAATTTTCATTTTTAATTTTAAAAAAATATCTATTTAATTTGTGCATTTTGCTGATTGCTTCAGAGTTCTTCTTTCAATTTTTAATTTCATTTTTCAAGTATTTAACAGTTAACTAGGCATTAGAATAATTTCAAATAAAAGTCTGTAAGTTTTGTATATTTCAATAAAAATGTTAAATTTATGTACATAATATTGTACCTGTTTTGGACATAGCGAAAGTTGGTGTGGTTCACACAATCTTCAATTGTTCTCTCGAGAGAATTTATCCGCATTTGGAGCAGACAGCATTCGCTTTCAGGACATCGATAGATAAAATTCTCACGACGCAGTCATCCCCTATTTTAATTTTAGTTTTAACCAACCTTCCACATCTATTGTTCCTTTGTAAATATTTTTCATTTTATTTAAGATATTTAAATTTCACATGAGACTTAACCAAATTTTTTGTTCAGGATTTCATATTTTAAATAAAATTGTTTAAATTAGTCGTTTGATAAATATTTATAATATATTTGGTATTTTTTATTTATATTTTTGTGTCGGTGTTTTTGTAAAACAAAATTAATACTTTGAGTTGAATGAGTAGGTTGTATTGTTAATATGACCAAATTTTAAATTACACTAGGGTATAATTAGATTTTTGTTTAAATATTACTCGAATTATTTGCGTTGCTAAATATTGTAAACTTTGAGTTCACTTCCTTTATAATATCGTCAGATTAGAATGTGTACTAAAATGATTGCTTATCAATGTTAAACCAATTAAAATAATAATTAAAAATTTTATAAATAATTTTTTCTGCTTTATGCACTAAAAAATCTAAATTATTGCAATGTGTTGTTTTATTAAAATTTCTCTTCTTTTGCGATGTATTGACGTAACAAGCCATAAATATCTATATTGACTAATAGGGTCAAGAAACTTGCAAAAAAATGATTAGCTGAAGTCATAACAAAGTCACTTCCTCATTTTTTCTTCCATTTAGTATTTTCAATTATTTAGGTGGAATACCCCTTGCATATTTGCAGTGTCTTTTGTGTTAATTTAAAAACTTGTTTATTTCCTTTACAATTATTACTTAGCAACATACTTTTTAAGAATAACTTGCATGCGAAATTAATTGTTCACAATACTAATACTTCATAATTGTGTAATATATAAAGGGGCACCATCCGAATTTTGATTTTAAATTCAATGACTTTAATTTAATTTTTTTATTATAAACCAAAATTGACATTACAAAGTTTGGTTGTTGGTTAGGTAAAGGAGAAGAGGCGCCAAATTGAAGCTTCGTACAAAGACCTGAAAACAGTACAGACATTGACCTACCTGGTTTTTGCTCATATAAAACAATCCATAAATATTTATTCTAGGTACTCGCATTAATCAATGTTGATCGACAATGAATTAATTTAAATTAAAACACTCAGGTTCAAATCAACTATATTGGGGTTACTATCTAATCTAGGTACCGTTTTTCAGAAGATCGATTGGCAATATATAGTGGGAACTTAATATAATTAGTTTGTTAATCTCATTTTAGTAATAATGCATTTTATTTGCATAAAAAGTGGTCTACTTGTGACAATAATAATTGTATTCATAATAACAAATGAAAAATCATTTAACTTCCATCATAACGAAAGTGTCAGCGTTATTTCTAGAATGAATAGATTACTTAACACCCAAACTACTTATTTGAACTTCGCGGTATTATTGGTATTTAAACGAATCACTGGATAACTGACCATTGAATAGGCCATTTGTGACATAGAACATGGCAATATGGCTAAATTTGACAGAAATCGAAAAAAAACATATATTACATATTTCTAATGTGCGTGAAGTTCGCCCCGCCATTTTTTATTACTTAAAAACTGAATATTGTGCGTGATGTATCGATACCATGGTGTCATAACTTTTTTGATTTTTTCGGATTTTATGGACATTTCTTGTTTTGGGGTAACAGCCCTGAAATTTTCGATGATTCTAAATATCAAAATTGTATTGGATTGTACCCGACGTGTGCCCTTGTGTGCCGTAAATCATAAAATTTTAACTATATCGATATTTTAGAAAACCCAAAAAATGCACAAACATTTTTCAGAACCAAAATGTTTTTAAATCATCACAAATAAAATACACTGTTAGTATAAAATATAGTTATTCTGGACCAAAATCTATTTGATCGATAGAAATTTGTGCCGCTAATTTGGATAATTCTAAAAATTAAAATTGTATTGTATTATTATATAAATATTATATAAATGGGAACAATCGATGATAACTTTTTTTCAGGAATATCTTACACAACTTTTGTAAAATACCTGTTTTGTTTACAATAAAAATTTACAAAAAGATTGATATTTTTATGTGTTTTATGAGTTATGGCCAACCAAACCGAATGTCATACACTTATGCCCGGTTTCACAAAAGCTAGTTAAAATTTGTTCTACGATTAAAGATTTTCAACAATGGAAATTCATTGTTTTGTCATTGTTGAAATACCTTTAATCATATAATCATCGAAAATGCCGGTGCTGTTACCTCAAAATAAGCTATACATATATGGCACAACGTGGCACACATCGAAAGCAATATTCGATTTTTGAATTATCGCAACAGTAGTGTAGCTAAAATGATGTAACTAGATGACACGATGCACATGTAAAAAAAGTTATAATGCTCTCAACCCTGTATCTAGCAAAGTTAAAAATAGTAGCAAAAAAGAATTGAAACTTCTCATGGAGCTTTCTAAATTCTAAAGCTCCAAAAAAATCAAAAATTTTTTTTTATCTTGCCAGATACAGAGTTAATTTAATAAAAACATTATAGATGTCAATACTTTCGTAATGGATTTTCAATGCTTGTAGCTGACGATCAACATTTTCAGTTTCATATGATACTATAAATTTAAGAATGATCATTTAAATGCTATATGTTGCTTGTAAGCTACAATTTCAGATATTGGGTTAAGATTGCAATAAAAGCAACGAGATCCAAGTAAATTTTCAGATGTGTATGAAAAAGATAGGTACGTTTTCAGTGTTTTACTGCAGTCACTGACTTGGTTAGAATTAGTAATTAAAAAATGCGTGTGGACTACCAAACGATGATATAAAGTATAATAAATTTCATCTTGGTCATTTGCATTAGTGTTTTCCTTCAAATACAAAAAATACAGTTTTTAAATACAGCTGGGATTTGCTGTGAGGACAGTTCCAGTTCCAGTGTGAACATAAATACCATGTAAATAGATAGCGGTATGATAAATACATAATACACAGAATTTTATATAAATACAGTGACTTAGTTTTTAAATAAATAGAGATTTATTGTTTTTAATTGTGCTAAGATAAGTATATTAGAGTAAATTTTGTGTATTACTTATTCCATTTCTCCATTCTAGTCTTGAAGATGGAATTATAATTAAATTCCGAAACGTCGACATTCAGATAACAGTAATTTGATTGCTTCCTAGTCGACCCAATAATCTTTTTACTATAACGTTACGCTTTAGGAGAGAGTTTGGTGTCTACATACTTATACCATTATTATTAACTTTATCTAAAAATATATTTAATTCTTAATAATTAATTGAACATTTTGATTTTTATTACAATATTTTTCCTCTTCGCCATTATACAACTTTTGTTCGAAATACTTTTTTATTTTGCGTTTAGTTTTCTAGATTATTTTTGCTGGAAGTTTTCAAATGAACACCAGTTTATCACCAGTAATTAGGTTTTCTAGTACAGTAGATTCTCGAAAGTATGAACAGCGAAAATCATGTTTGTTTTTTGAATATTAAATCTCAATTTTTATCTTTAATTCAGAATTTATATTTCAAAAAACATAATTTTCTCTGTTCATACTTTAAATAGAGACTTTACTGTATCTTAAAGGGTTGAGTTTTTTGACATAGAACGTTTCTTCACCATCGATATAAGTTAAAACTTCTTTAATACGGTAGTTTCATATGTTGATAATGGTTTTGCACCTTGAATCTAAGGATTCAAGTTCAAATCCCAGTAATTCATGAAAAAAATCTTTGTTCTTTGCCGTGGTTGGAATTTCACGTTAAGTTCTATGTTCTAAGAGTTTATGATATATCAATCGCTAAATGGTTGAGATTAAAAAAACAACGTTAAAATGTGCTGTTTTATGTTAGAACAATACAAAATGTGTATGTATGGCACAGAGGGCCCCTACCGATGTAGAACTCTTCGGTGATGACAAAAAGCACTTCTCTGTTTTATGAAAACTAAAATTATTAACTAAAGTAACTCATATTTTTATTGAAATTTAAACTATATATTAACTGCTATTTATTAAGAATGATGCTATTTCCGAATTTTTTATTATTATAAAGTAATTTCAAAGAGGTAGAATTTTAAGAAATTTTCCTTTTCTGTGGCATTATTAATACTTTAAATTTAATTTTGCTAGTTTTCCACCAAATGACTATTTGATACTTGCATTGAACTGAAATAATGCCCAACACCTTAAATTTCCGGATGAATTTAAATCACCTGTTCTTATAAATTGTTATTTTATTAAAAATACTGATATATTTTATGAGCTATTCAATCATTCAATGTATGATAAATTTGATCGATGGATTTTCTTTCAAATTCTTGAGATTACAGTCAATTTTCTTTAAATCGAATTCTCATAATGGATCAAATTAAATAAAATAAAAAAAAGTTCATTTAGTTATACATACATAGTTACATAGTACATATACTCACAATAACATAATAATGTAATTAAAGTTCAGGTAATCACATGACGCCGTCATAACGCGGTGAGTTTGTTAGAGAAATGTTTACACTTCAAGATATTTTAAACCACATTAATTAAACATTGGATTTGATTTCAAGAGAGTTCCAATTAAAAAATTCGATTTAAGTTATAAATAAATAATAAAAAACATAAAAAAAGTCATTCATTTTTACTTTGTCTTTTGCACTTTGTGATTATTATAAAGACTATCGAGGTTCAAAGTTCTTTATTTCCCTTAGCATAATTATTATGACTCCATCATTTAAATGTAATGACCCTCAGTTCCGGATACCCCTTTAAAGGGGAGAGGGCGCGAAGAAACTCCAGGTCAGTTACTATTCTAAAAAATAGAAAGATTAAAAACTTAGCAATTAGCACTATTACTTAAAAGGTAGTGTTTGTATCGGAAAAATTAGGTGCCATACATTGATACACTGAAAATTGTTCTTCGGAAAGTAATATAACCAGGTGCAAGTAGTACCCAGTAGATGACCACTAGATTAAAACGCCGAAGAAAACCTATTCAACAATAATTCTTTTGACTGGACAAACAAGAAGAATTTAAATTTTATTAAGCAGTCCCACGATGAAGATTGAAAATAAAATTTTTTATTTTATAAACTCGGAAAATCAAACAATAATTTTATATTAGTTTTATAATATAGGAAATAATTATTATCTATATTTGATGCTTGGGAAGGAAGACAAGTTTATAATGCTGGCGGTATTCAGTTGTTCAAGCATTGAACTATTAATATAATTTTTTTAAACTAATATTAACAATAAAATTGTCAAGTCCATTAACACCGTAAGAATCTATCCAGTAAGCAAGTACGTTGGCATTCACTAAAAGTACCAGCTGTATCCTGTATGCAGATTATTTTCTCGGCGTTTAAACTAGTTTTTTGTAAAATTTTTCTAGTGTAGATTACACCAACTTATGGTAAGGTGATCATCAGTTACCACAAATTGCTAATACTCGAGACAATACTATTATAGTTGTTGGTACAGGTAACAGGTGCCAACTTATTACTTCATTTAATATTGCATTCATAATAATTTATATGCGATTATATTATGCGTTCAGTTAAGTCGTAGATTTTGAAATAAAACTAATAGCACTATTTTTCATTTTAGTATGAGGTAATCGTCAAAAATTTGTTTCTCTTTCTACATAAAATTAGCAATATAAAAAACAACAATAAATAATTAACAAAAGGAAGAAATTAAAATCAAGTATGAAGGCAGTGTTTTTTAACACATAGTGGAGATTTCTTATAATAGATAACTATGACTGCACGTTTGTACGTTAGAAGAGGGAAATTAATAATTAAAAACAATTGAAATTTAAATTCAGTGCACCTTACAGGACAGTCATGGGTCAAACGGCGTCATGTGCTTAGGGCAGATGCGGACGCGCTCCGATGCTTAATTCCCGGAGCGCGACTCCCCTTTCCGTTCATACCAACTAATATCGCATATGACTCGTACTATGTAGAAATGGTAGGACAAATTTCGTTACTTATATATTTTAATTCTTTCCTTGCATATTCATAAATCTTACAAAATATTTTGCAATTTCAAGTTCTAGGTGCAGATAATTTGGAGGTTAGATTTTTTTAGGAGACTCTTTTGGAACTTATTGAAAAAAAAACTGATAAGGCGCGCTAACGTTTCTTCATACATTTACAAGGACGGGGGCTTATAAAATAATATGAAATTTGCCAGATATAACGCATATACAAGTATACAATAGGCTATAAGTTAGCAAAGAAGAGGGTTAGTGTACTACATCAGCTGCTTATAAGACATACACTAACGTAAGAGTAAGAATATGACCTCGCAATGGTGGCCTTGCAGCTGCCTTGATTGCAGACCCTAGACTGGTTAGGGGTGACAATGCCCCACATATACAGCAAAAAATGTATCAGTCAAACTAGATAAACTTGCACTGTCTCCATATCAAACGTCTTGTAATTTTAACGTTTGAAGTAACGGAACGGCCCAAAAGAAAATTTCAGTTATTTTATCAGTTTTTAACAATTATGTTTGCCCAATCCACTTCTTGATTTCTACGGCAGGAATACTGTCGTGTCGTTTTACCCAGATTATCAATTGAAAAAACAGTAAAAACCAAAAAACTCTTTTCTCATCCTTGACCAAATTATTAATTAATATTAGCATTTATCCTGTAATTAAACTTTAATCGTTCTACGATCCTACGTAATTATACCATGGATATGTAATAGCATTTTATTACCTGCACTATTATTTTAGTTTTCGCAGCAATCGACCGCGAAGGGAGGAATAGACACGTGCTAGAATATAACTAAGAGGGTCAGTTACCCCTAGAATATTGCATGAATTGGTCCCTAATCACTTTGACGCTACAAATAACGTTTTGAAACGGAAAAACAACATGTTATATTAAATTATTTTCGCGGTATTTTCAAGGGCGGTAAATAGATATACCACTAGATAGTTTCCATTACCACGATGGTCTTAATTTGTGTCAAAATTATTTTTTATAACAATTAGAAAATATTTTAAAATTGTTTAAATTAGCAAAAAGTACACTGCACATAAGTAGTTTTGGGACTGGGCAGTCGGCCCAGTTTCGAAAAAAATTTTAATTGGGATTTTTCATATTCAGGTGAAAAACAACAGTTTTGCATTGGCGCCTATGGTAAAAAGTAAATATTGTTTTAAATATTTTAACATTTCTGGCAGTATAAAAATAATAATAAATATAAAAAATTTAAACATTAATTTTCAAGTCAGGGGGGGAACGGAGATTTGTTCCACTTAAGAAACCTGTTTATAAATTCTGTATTTTTGTTTGTTAGGTTCTTCATGGGCTTCAGCGGTGTTGATAGATTTTGCTGAGGGTGGGGGGGTAAAACAATTCTACTTGGGATGTTAATGTTGTTATTAATATGAGTGTATGGGGGGGGGGGGGCTGGTTGGAGGAGTTTTGCATGGAATGCTCTTTAACTTGAAATAAAAATATTCACTACACCACTAATACAACTGCTTTAATTTAAATTCAAAGATGTATCGTAGTAGTTATTAATGAATGACCCTATATAATCTAACAAATATAAAGAACCCGGGGGGGGGGATAGAGATGGTTTTCTGCGATAGAATTTCTACTCGTGGGCACGATACAAGTGTATCGTGCTCGTGGGTGAAAATTGTATTTGACCAGCCAGGAACACTCCCCTGATCTTTACAAACATGCTGTCAAAAAAGTACGTCGCTACCTATAACCGTTCGGGAGATATGGTGACACAAACATATAAATAAACAAAGATTGTACATAGTAACTTCATATACCCTGTGTTTTTGAAAAAATCTTTTAGAACTTTACATAAAAATTTAAAAAATAAATGCTTAAAAAATTAATAATATACCTACCATGTATAAATTTGATATTAAATATAGAGAATATTTATTAAATCTCTATTGCTATACATAACAGCCTAATGACGGCGGCGACGTAGTATTTTGTCACCTGCGGCTAAAACATAATACATCAATTTAAAAATACCGCGTTACCGAATTGACGCCTCCGGGGAAATGCCGCCCGAAGCTACTGCTTTACTAGTTCAATGCTGCGAAGTATATTTGTTTCGTTCTCAAATTTAAAATAGCGTTTATTGCAATAAAAATCTAAAATTCTTAAACCTGCTATGTAGATGGAATCATTGTTACTATCATCAACAGTATTCGCGTAATAAATAAAACTTTATAGTTTATATTATATCTTTTGAGAAAATTTTAAACTATTATTAAAACTAATTTAAAATATTTACCACCAGGGTACATTCTAGTAACCGAAATTTTTTTCAGGTTTCTATGATCGACCCGTTTGGAGAGAATCTAAACCGGACTAGAAGTTTATGTTATAAAAAATGTAGACAGTTTAATTCTACATCGACACAGAAGAGTAGAAAATAACTACGTTAATAAAACAATCTTAATTTAAAAAAAAATACTTGTATTGATGTTTTAAAATAAACATAGACTAAAATAATCCGTATTTATACGACTTTGTGATTTACTTTTGCAATTTTTATTTATGGGGGTTTTCTGAAGACATTTTTAGACAATTTCAATTTCAGCGATTAAAAATGTTTAGTCTGAAATCACACCTAGGAGAAGATCTTTTGCAATTTTGTTTTATAAATTATAACTATTTAAGTATTTGTTATAGTATTTCAAGTTATATGATTCATGGAAGTACTAAAGTCTATTTTACATGGTTTAAATTCCACGTTAAGCTAGAGAGAAAATTTGAAAGAAAATTTGAATTTCAAAAATAAAATAGGTAAATAATATATTTTAAAGTGGGACAAAAAATTTTTTTCCTTGAAAAATTCTCGGAAGGGGAACCCCTGAAAAAAAATTTCATTTTACGAGTAACGCCCCCCCCCCCCCCCCCGAACTGAAATCCTGGTTACGGGCCTGAGGTATGTATTAGTAAAAAGTTGCAATTTTCACACGTGTTTTAGTTCTATACATATCTATGTTATTTAAGGTAGACTTATTTGAATGTATACGGTTTAGTTTAATTATTAAAAAATTAGTTTAATTAATTATTTATTCGAAAATGACTCATTTTCAAGTATATTGAAAAGCGGATGTTGAGCTTTTTAAAGTTGAACTTATGTCCAGTAATAAAGAATTTTCAAATCTCCATCATAAATATAGAAGTTAATTAAATTAAAAATATGAAGAAAATCATTTTTTCATACTAGGCGTGATATTTTTTATAAAACAGGACTTCTAGGGGAGCGTAAAGAGATCATAAAAGGTATGCAATGTATTCGGACATTAAAAAAAAAATCTATTTCATCGATTATGCTTGTTATTGCGAAATAAATGTCGTGAAAATTATGTGTTTTGTTTATTATAACAATAAAAAACCTTATAAGGAGGACATGAATATATTTTTATTAAGACCGGGGAGGTTCAACGTAAAAAAGGTTAGGAATCCCTGTTATAGAAGCTTTAGCAGAGATAAAAAAACACGCTGTGTACAGAAATATAAGCTTTACATACTTGTTTCACATAATAGTTTTTCGACTATTGTTTGAATTCAGGGGTGGTCATATTTCTAATTTTTGAGGTTGGAAGGGGGTGGGGGTAGATTTCTAAAAAAGTAACCAAAATATTGAAAGGGGAATTTTGCCTTGCAATAAATCATAAAGTTTTGAAACTTGGCAAAAAGTTTTGTCTTAGGTCCCTGTTTAACCAAAAAAAAAAGTCGCCATTCCTCCGAGGTCCGGAAGTGTCCGTCATCTTGAATTTTAAGTGACAATTTATGGTTTCTCAATAATATCTTCAAAAATATTAACTGAACGCTTTTGACGATCATCGGCTCCACTATAATCATAATGAGACGCGACACTACATTTCACGACAGGCGGATGGATTTTGTCGATTAAATATTACATTGACTCTAATATTGAATATAAACTTTCTTATTGAGAATATAACGAGCTTCAATTTTTATACGAACTATTTTTTCGTCAGGTTAATATTTTTGAAGATATTATTGAAAAACCATAAATTGTCACTTAAAATTCAAGATGGCGGACACTTCTGGACCTCGGAGGAATGACGACTTTGTTTTGCTTAAACAGGGACCTAAGACGAAACTTTTTGCCAAGTTTCAAAACTTTATGATTTATTGCAAGCAGACATCGTTTTTGGTTCCCTATTGACTGGACTATAAGTATTTAGTAAGAACATTTTGTTTAAAATAATATTATAATACCTTGGTTTCAAGGAAGTCACTGTTCCCCTGGCCATCCAAAATTGGAGTAAAAGATAATGGAAAGGAGGAGGTTATGGAAAAAGAAAGTTTATTTATATGGTGCGAATGGTAAAATAGTTGGCAACCTACGGAAAGTGTCGTTTTCTCGGTTTCCGATAATGGATCAGTGTTGAAATTTTATTTTCGTCAAGAAACTATAATCAGGTATTAATTTGTAGTAGCTAAAGTAATTATAATTTCAAAAAGTAACTAAAATTATTATTTTTGATAAACTCAACAAAACAAAAAAATTTAAACAGGGTTGGATATTATGGTCTTGAGCTATATTGGCCGGTAATAAGTTGAGAAATATTACCCTACCATTATTGAAATTAAATTAAATAAAATTTGTATCATTTCTTGGATATTACGATATTTGATGCTTTTTTTAAGAGTATGGTACTGTTGGAGATTTAATCTAAAGAAAAAACACAAAAATGTTACGGAAAAAATGTTACTTCAAACTACTTCACACGGATAATATTTTGATACCCTCTCTCATTAGATAATGGAATCCAAGCAAGATTATTTGTTTTGGTTCGCATTGGAATGAGTGGCCCATGGTACTTATCTTTTATAAACACCGCGAGTTTTCTTTGAAAACACTTTATATACACTGTAGGGCTAAAATCCTTTCTTAAAGAAGTTAGGTCCAGCAGTGTATAAAAAAAGACTGGATAATGATGATTACATGCGTACCATGCGGTAGGCCATATTAGCCGCAAACCTAAATTTAAACAACTTACCTCCAAGCTTAAAGTGACAGATACAAATTTATAAACTAATTTGTCTAATGACTGGGGTCCGGATTTATAGGCACTAAAAAACTTGAAAATATGCAGGCAAATTTGCTCTAAAAATTTTAAAATAAACACTTAACCTTTCTACTGTTGCTCACACAAAATCACATTTGTGGTTTATGGGTACGTGTGTACTCAGTGCAAATTAAATGTACGTTTCCGTCTTAAAATTATTTCTTGGGGATGAATTATAAGTTTAGGTAACTATAATAAGCTTTTGCATATATATTCCTTGTTTTTCAGGTTCTAGTGAGCCATATGTAAATATTTTCATATTTTCGTTGTTTTGCGATCTTTTTCCATTCACAAACATTACATCGGCCGCGTTATGGCACAAGTTGTTCATCAACAGTTAGATCCTCGTAAGGAACAAACATCTTAGAAAGCTGAGCAATAAACATTTCAAAAATATTTCGAATTGGTGCCAATTTGTCATGTTTTAGTATCGAATCTTAAAAATCGACTTATAATACAAAACCTACGAAGGGACATTGTTGCTTTAAATATTGACCTTCCATCAGATTTACTCCATAATTCTTCCAAAGATTCTCCAGCAGCTTTGTGAACGCCAGCCGGAAGTAATAAACCTAATCCAAGCAATGTAAAATTCTAAATAAAACATATCTACATATTGAATTTATTTTTATTACATATGTAAGCCTCTATTTCCTCAAGAGATATTTATTTTATTTTTTGTTTTCCAGAATATACACGTTTTAACTCTGTATTAGTCTCATGTACAATACCATTAATTATATCACCAGTGAGAAACAATTTCAAAGTTGATTGTGGTGATTCATCAATACGATTTATCGCATACCTTGTAGGTCCTGGTCTTGGATTCAATATATTGGCTGATCTAATGACAAAAAAATTGCCATAACAATCGAATAATACAATGTACTTCGTGTAAGAAAAATGACAAAAATTTACCTAACGCGAGAAAGTGGTGGTGGACATTTATTCCATACAGTTCCATCACGGACAGTATATTGAACTGTATCTAAATTTATATTTTCGGGATAAAAATCGTCATCAGAAATGGTTACCTCATCTTGAATACTTTCGTTTATCGAAATATTGTCATCTTCATCAGAAATTTGTTCCGGAACATAATCATTCATTTTCACTATCAGAGTCATCTTTCAAAATTCTTTGTAATTCTTCGTCGGTCAAACGTTTCATATAAGCCATCGTTAGAACAGGAAATAAATTCGCACAATTATGTAGATAGGAATCATTCAAATTACACAAGAATAACAAGACGCTCCTTGCACAATCGATGCACTACTAACTGTGTAAATACAATGATAAAATAAGTTATTTCAAAACATTTTCAGAGTAGCAAATTACCACCTACATTCAAATCTAAAGTGTATGTAAAAATTAATATCATGTTACATAATAGCAATTTAAATACTGGGTATAATATACCCATAGACAATATAAGTGTTGATTACATTTTGTGCATTTATTTTTGCATGATTTTTAAAATTAATACCGGAAGCATAAAGTTATTTATGTGTTTCAGGATAACATGAGAGCGCAATGCATTTAATTGAATATTTACAAAAATACGGCATTTTAAAAGAAGCCAATGGGTACCTACGTACCCATAACCAGTAGAAAGGTTACCAGTAGTTTTACCAAAGGAAACCAGTAGAAAATAATGAATTAACTATTTTTGTTAGAAGTTTAGTTGGTATTGAACTGTGACTACGGCGAGAGTACATCCTTAGAAATAAAATACAGTCAAACTTCCCTATCTCAAATTTTAGGGGAGCACCAAAAAAGTTCGAATTAGAGAAAACCTATATAATTTTTCAACAAAAAGTTCGATTTTTAGAATAATTCGAGTTTGGAAAAATAACAATAAAATATTGTTTTATTTTTTTGATTTTTGAAAATTGCGCCCAAATTAATTTTAGCTTTGGACAATTTTAATACACAAATTTAAAATAAAATTCAATAGATATTTAGAAGTATGACGTCTCAAGGAATATTTTTGAAATGAAACTTTTAAAATTAAATTTTTTATAATTAAAAATAAATTTTTTTAAATTTTAAAATAAAATTCTGGCGCAATATCTCCAATCATCAGCACACCAAATTTTATCAATTTTTAGAATTAAAACTTACAATTACACATACTATTACATGCAGCACATAAATTTTCAATCGTTCTAAATAATTAATTTAAATACTGATAACTGTTAGATTAATTATTAAAATTTTCGAATGTATGTCATATTTTTTCAAGCCATCTAACAAATTTTCACAAAAAATAGATAAATTAAGATTTCAATTAATTTTCTTGTTTTTACATTAGGCTCAATTGTTAATAATCAATACTTGTATTTTAAAAGCTCTCTTAGTACACAAAACTGTATGATAATTGGTTAAACATTTCCTGAAATACGATGACATTTTCACTTTTTAAATTTATTTTATTGTGGTAGCCCTGGCAAATATTTCTCTGGCAAAACCTTATTTTCACCACTAGAGCCCACCAGACATAAGTCTGTACGGGTTAGTTATAACGATATTAAGTTGCCATACCCAGTCGTAACTTGCTTTTGGTTCAACATGATAAATCTTTTAATTAATATATTACAATAATAATTTTGTTTATTGTTGGTTAACCAAAGGTTGTTACACGAAATAATAATTGGATACAAAGTGATGAAATAATATAAATGGAAAGCCCACGAAAATACGTGTGGTCTCTGTGAATGGTTGTAGAAACTCTTGTTTATTCCTGAATAACAAGTCTCTTAGTAACTTGTGTTACCAAGGTGCCATTCCTGCGTGTGTGCACTCTTGTCGTTATTTAGATTTAGATCAGTAAATATATGCTATGCATCAGTGCTGTTCGCAACCGCTACACGTCCAAAAAATTTGATGGCCATCAACGCAGAAATGCCGAAGAAAATCGAAGGACAATGACTTTTTTCAAGATTTCGCAAAAAAATGTAATCTTTTTCTTCATGCTGAATTCTTGATTTTTATCTGTCAAATCTGTCTGTCAAGTCCTAGGAGAGTAATGTTCCTACATACAAAATTTGGTTGAAATCCCTTCAGTACTTCATGAGTTCTTCACTCTTAAAGTTTTAGCTTTGACAACTTGTAATTTTTGACAGATGACAGATAGAAAGTTAATTTCACCTATTCTGGATAAAGCTTTTCAAGGTCTTGAAAATAACCTATCACAAGACAAAATCGTTTTTAAAAATCTTCACTTTTCTACCGTAAACCCTATTAACCTCTCCAAATTTGGTCGTGATTGGTTGGAAGATTCAGAAATAAATCTAGAGACAAAATTTGACGGGCGACCGACCGACAGATCTTTTATTTTTATTTTATTTTATTTTTATTTTAAAATTAAGATTTTGTTACTCTTTTATCTTCCGATTTATCGAAATGTAAGCGAAAATTTTTATTCTTTTTCAGGGAAAACCTGAAAAGTCAGTAAATTGGATTTGGAAAATTCAGTAGGAATTCTGTAACGGTTTGAAAGTGTCAGACGTAAGCTCAAGTTGATTGAATACAGCAAAAAAAATTTAATAAAAGAACACTTAAATTGTTTCAAACTTATGCAAAAACTCAAAAATTAATAACTAAAAGTAAAATTAATAACGACTAATAACTAAACTACAGATATACTAACACATTATTAATGTTTAAATTGGTATTTAAATGCCACCGAGGTTTTTGTGAGACACAAACCAAACCAAAAAATCTGATGTGGCCATCGTATAATCTCCCAAATTATTAAAATTAACATTCAATTTACTTCGGATAGAAAAAACTAAAATACTAAATAATCCCATCAGGAAATCGTGAAAAACAGTCGAAAAATCGAAATAATAAGCAAAAACAAAAATGCAAATAAAAATATATAACAAATATCTAAAATTCTAGTACAAAAAAATTTGCTTTCTTTGAAAAAAATTTATAAAACAAAAGTTGTAGGTAATTTGATGGTGATAATTTTTTGTCATAATAAACTCTTACCAATTTCATTGCATTTTGAAGTTATGATGGACTATGTCTTATCGCTTCAAGTACCTCCCCCCCGTTCTCCCCATTTGATTTTGTGCATCTTCAACAGGTTTTATGCAACAACAGATCGAAACTTAAATTTAAAATTTGGAGTGATATAGTATATTTCGATTCGATACAGACATTTTCCAAAAATAATAGAAGTGGATTAAGAGAACCTCAAGACATAAAAATTTGATAAAAAAAATTGGGTTAATTTTTTTTTTCAATTTTAGAAAATACTTTTCTTACTAAGGTGTTCGGAAAGTAAAAAATTTAAAAAATGTAAAAATTGATTTCTGATTGCTTTGGAAAAATAGTCTACTCGTAATTTTACAAGAACTAACTGAGAGTTGGTGGTCTGAGGGCTATTGCACAGAATAGAAACGTAGAAACAATAGAAACTTCTGAGAAACTGCGGTGAGCCATATAGGCCGACCAGGTCAATATTTTAGCGGCAATTGAAAAAAAAAAAATAAAATATTGTGCCAAAATTAATCACAATTGAGGGTCCTAATTCTTAAAATAAAAAGGGTATAAGTACATTTGATTGTCAATAGATTGTACAATTACTTAGAATATCACTTGCATCTATTTTTCACCACACAAATATGGGTTTTAATTGCTGAAAGTGTACTTATCTCAAAATTTCCACACCTATATATTCTATAGGGACCTCAATTACGTAAGTTAAATTCATTGCAAACAAAAAATGTTCACTTGACGGTTAAAATTTGATTAGTTTAACGTTTTGTTTAGTTTTGTTAAAACATATCAAAAAATGTTTTAATTCAAAATACAAATTTACTTCGAGGTGTATTATTATTTATTATTACAGTAAGTACATAAAAATTATTAATCAAGATAAAAAAATTAGTGTTTCAACAATGATATAATAAATATTATCATGAAAGAAATTCGTAAATCAGCAAATACCAATAATGTCATTAGAACAGAAGTTTTTGACCGGAAAGTTATTAAATTATTATGTAAATTGGTTACTTATTAAATTATTGTTTTTCTTTCAACGACCTTGTGTTCCATAACGTGTTTTGTTAGGGATTTCTCTAAAAGCGTCAAACCCAATATACATATTCTACTCGTTCTTTGCAAAACTAACTTTTCGAAAAAGCGCACTCAAATTAAGTACCTCAACTGTATAAAAATCATCATAAATTCATATATAAAGAATTTTATTTTGTATCTCAGGACAAAGTTTCAAGTTAATTACAAATTTTTTTATTTATATAGCACATTTTATTGCTTACTTTAAATATAACTTGAACATTTTTTTATGTTTACTACATCAACGCCATAGAAGATAACCCAAGTGAGTTAACAAGTTTCATCTTCATACCCACCTAAGAATGTAGAATCTCAATATCATTAAGTTTAACCTTGAAAAGTATTATAAAGATTTGTTCTTTGGATTACTGAGGAACTACAAGGGTGGAGTTACATATTATATCTTACCTACCTGTGCGACTTTTATTAAAATTTAAAAAGAAATCTTGCCGACAGATATTCAAATTATTTGGAAAGTTGAGCTTCAAATACTTTCGTGTGTACGCTTATGAGGCTGGATAAGAAATGTTAACTAGATTTTTTTTGGAAATTCTTTAATTTACAAAAAAATAGTTGATTGGGCTACAGTAATTTGACCCCACTTTGAGAGGCACTTTGTTGGATTCAAAAGATACGCCTACGTTTTTTTGTTTTAGACAAAAATATTTACAAATTATCAACGGGAGAACCGAATGGAAGGAATCTGGTTTAAAATAATAAATTAAGTTAATTTGGGTTAAATAGAATTTTGAATCTTTTTAATGGTCTGAAATAATTAACGATTATGAAGGTGCCAATTACGTTAGGCGATAGGCTGTAAACTGTTTAAACCACAATATTTCCTTTAATCCCTCTAGACATGAGAATTTATATTAGATTGCCATAGTAGCGTTATGTTTTTCTTACAATACATATTCGCTCGTGCTCAATTGTTATAGACTTTGAAGACCCTTCTTGGCATAATCTTGAACGTTGAAGCAGATGTACCACAGCAACCCCCTTGTATAATTTTCTTTTCCTTATACGTTATCAAGCGCCATATTCATACTACAGGTATACGAACATAACGTTTATATCGAATCACCCGCCAAAACTTCCGATCCTCGGTAGTTCCGCATTTGACACAATTGAGAGCAAAACGAAATACTTCCTGATGATTTCTTTTATACGGTATAGTATAACATGTCACCTGTCATTCATTTCACTTTTATATTCTTAATTTTCTACTTCTACTTTTGAACGGTTAACGCTTTTATTCATTTAATTACAATTGAAGAAATCTCGGTCTGGATTAAATGTTATACTAAAAAGCGTTGATGGCAATTTGAATAAATTAGCATGAGTAAGTAAAGGTTGAAACAAAGATTTGATAGTCGTAGCTTCCTAGGCAGGTATGGTATGTACATCCTTCTGAGGTAAACGTTCAAGTAAATACAAGAAATCAATTATTTGTTTACAAATGTTGTATTGTCTTGGCCTGCCCATCGACTTCCTAGTAGAGATACAGCTGATCTGAAGAGCCTTGTATTGGACTTAGAACTTTTCACATTTTAAGATTGGAATGTGGTTTAACAAGAGCCTCGAACCCCGCTGCACCCTCAATTCACTCATTCTCCCGCGGTCGCTGTCGCGCAAAGTTACAGCTGATTACTTTACTAGGTTGTAAACATTGCCACAATAGAACAACTTTTGAGTTATGATCGTTTTTGAATAGAATTACAGGTGAATTGATTTTTGACTACCTCCTTTTAAATCAACTTAGCCCTTAGCTTTCTAACGAATTTTATATTTCCTCGTACGTTACTTTAATCGCTAGCGTTGAAGGTTAATTCTCGTTCCACGTCATTCTTCTTAAATCGTTTATTCTGTTGTATTCTTTTCTTTTCCCGAATTATATTGTTTGTTTGGGCACCAATGTGTTAGATACTATATGCATAAATGTAATAAACGTTTTATATTCAACCTGCTTAGTTGAACGAGAACTAGAATTGTTTTGGTCTTATCTTGCTCCTACACATGCAATTATGTAATTTTATTCATTCACTCTCAAGAATGTCGAGTCTGAGTAACGTTCTATTAATGAAAAATAAAATTCAAGAAACGCACGTTACATCATCGTATACTAAATAGCTTGACAAATTAAATTATTGCTCACATCTATTTAATTAACTGTGCGAATAATGCTACTCGCAGTTGTTCTTTTCCAAAAAGTTTTTCCAAAGCTTAATCATGAAATTGGATCGTTTATTTAATTCACCATAATAATTGGAAGAATGCCCCAAAATGTTCTTGCGGTGTCATTTGTTTTATAAAGGACAAGTAAGTGTTAAAGTGGAAAGAGTTCAGAAAATAAAAAATAGCGTGAAATGTAAACTAAATTAGAATGGGTAATAGGTATATAATATGCCTAACCAAAAAGAAAAAATAACTTTGAATCGGTATTCATTGAAAACCATTCTAATAACAAAGGAACACTTAAAAAAAACTAATAAACTAAAACTTTTCAGGTATTTTACAAAAGCGTTGTTTTTTTGTAGTGGTGATTCTGTATGGGTACCAAAATTAAAATGAATGATTTGTAAAATGAACGTTAATGAATCTGACCCCATTTTTATCTATTATTTAGTTCTCCTTGTTGTGAATTGAAAATTAGACGTTTTATATAGTGGACACAAAAAATTTGGTACCGTCAGTGATATCGGCATTTTTTATGTTACCACTCTAGATTTTTTATTTTTTGGGATTTCGGTCAATATTGTTTAACTGAAATTAATAACAAATTTCATAATCATGAAGTATTTTTATAAATTACACGACAGTAGCAACACAAAAACCACCATGGAGGCTACCTCGCCACACTTAAATATTGCTAAACCCGGTTATTGTCCTGAACATATAAAGAAAAGATATCAGAAAAGATATCAAAAAAGAGAAAACTAAGGAAGTGATGGCAATTAACTCATGCTTTAAGTTAACCAATTTAAACGTAGCCACAAAACAACTAAAAGGACTTCTTATTGACAACAAAAATCGAAGAGTAAAAAACTTCCTAGAATCCCTTTCATCTAGTGAAGCAACCGACTAATTTTTGTGGAAAGTCAAGCGGAAAATAAAAAAAAACAGAAAACCAAATCAACCCATTAGAAACTGGGCTTGGAACCTCTTCCAAAAGAAATTTCTATTGAAGAACAATACCCTGTCCACCAGCTATTTGAATCTCCTTATCAAATGGATCTACCAATTGCAAAATTCAAAATAAAGGAAATACAAATATTTTCTTCAAAAAAAGTCACAAGAAAAAGATCCAATAACAGGCAAAATTTTGTAAAATCTACCAGAAATTGGGTTTAAATTACTTAGAACAATTTTTAATGCAATCCTCCGATATGGTTATTTTCCAGCTCAGTAGAAATGATTCAAAATCCAGAAAAAGATCCAATCGAGACTTAATCCTGTATAGACCCATTAGTTTTGCTGCCAATTCTTTTAAAAACATTTGAAATACTGTTTGCAGAAAGACTAAAACCGCTCGTTCAAGAGGGAAATCCAATCTCGGACCTTGCCTGGAGTTTTCGAAAATCAGAACGGATTTGGAATCCAGAAGACTCTGCTGCACTTCGTGGCATTTCTCAAGCATTTGATAGAGTGTGGCACAATGGATTGATATATAAAATCACCTTACAAAATCAATCAAAATCAAAAACACCTATCTCATCCTTATAGTCATTCGCTATCTAACCAATAGATATTTTTTAGTCGAATATGGAGAAACTCATTCCAACTTAGAATCAATCTTATCAGGAGTGCTTCATGGTAGTGTTCTTGGGTCTACATTGTACCTATTATTCACATCACACCTTCCTGAAATGCAGTATCAGCTATGTTTGCCATACAGCTGTAATGGTATCTAGTAATGATCCAAATCATTCTAAAACAATCCTAAAAACTATATGGTTATGTGGTATTCAAATAGCCTGAAGTCATTTTCATGATAAGCTTTGTAATATTTCATGTGTATTGTTTCAGAATTCTTTGGATCTTCTTTTTTTTTCAGTTTTCACTTTTTCTTCATCATCCTTGTTTTCCCGTTTTCCTATTTTTTCTATTTTCAATATTTTCATCCTATCTTGTAATTCTAATTGTGCTTTTATTGCCATTTTTGTTTTATCATTAAAAATCAATCTCAGGGTTATAGTTGGTTCAATTTGGGATACCAAATTGATATGTAATTCTTTCAGCTACCGAATTTTTCAAGTCCGATTTACAAAAAAAATAAACAAATCTTAAAATATTCCAAATTCAAATTAAACTTTTTAATAAATTTATCAATACCATCGGGAATCACTTTAACTTAATTTCAATTACTACAATATTATTATACCGTACAAGTGCAGAATTTGCTTGTGCACTGCATGGAGGGTTAATAAAAAGCAATTTGTGATACCTTTGTTAATAAATATTTTTCCATTTATTACCAAAGGAGCATAAAATTTATCTAATAGCTACTAGCGATTATTGCATATTTTTAGAAGTAACTCTTAACGGTTTTACGTATCTATTACTAGTACATAATTCAATTTTAGAAATTTATACGTAATCAAAAATATACCCATTGAATTTTATTAACCATCTGTTACAGTATTAATATTTTATGGTATTATGGTAGAAGAAATATGATTCTTGGATTAATGTGAAATCGTTATAGATATCAGTTATGCACACACAAACGTCAATAGCTGTTACTACTAATAACAAAGTTTTATGGAAATATCCATAAACAATAAATATTTTAGAACTCAACCGAATAATAAATGCAATAAATTTTAATTAGAATTATAATGAATAATCAATGATGAGTTTATGCAAGCATTTAACTTAATTTAATTTAATGTAACTTATGGATTCTATTGGTAGGTGTATTAATTCTTGTTTTAAACTCATCAATATAATTCTTACGTTGCATTAAATTACATTACATTTAATTCTTGCATAACCCTGCCATAAGAGTATTTACTAGACTAGAGGAACAGTTACAAGCGATATTATCAAGTCGCTACTGAGGGCGAAAGAGGCAATAATTCACATTTTTTAGAAAATGGGGTTTAGTTTATTGAGAACCTATAAGGGTTCTTTTTTATTTACATTAGTAAAACGAAAAGCTGGTATTAATTCAATTAACGAAGTACTATACTCATTACGTTATTACGTTACATCATTGGAATGGTGAAATGATTTTGTATAAAACAAATCGAGTCAAGTCAACTTAACTCTTTTAATATAAAATTATAATAGAAAAAAATAACTTCATTAATATTTTTTTCAGTTATTTTTTGTATTTTGATCAATTTATGTATAAAAAAAGTATTAGAACACCTCGTTTTTTATTTTCTTTGACATTCTCAATTATGAAATTGGGATTAAGTCAGAAAATAGTTCAAAGAAAAGACTATCATTGCATCAAGTTATTTTGGCATGTTTTTATTTTTTTTAATTTTAATGCTATTATATAAATATAATAAAATAAGATAAATCGTGGATTAAATTTTAAATCAATTTTGTGAAACCTAACATTATTCTATAGATTCTATTGCAGCTTTCAGACTAGTAGTATTCTTGTATTGTATAAAGTATAGGCAAAGTTGAGATTTAGAATATAGAAAACTAGTTAAGTTGAATTATTTCTTACTTTTTAAAAAGCTTTTCTAATTGTACATTTTTTTAAAGTCGGGGTTTTTTAAAATTTATAATTTTATTTTATTAATTATTATTATTTGTAAGAATTTTGGATTGAAAGTTAACAACTTAGTGCATTAGTAATAATTATTAAAGAATCATAATCTGTAACTTTGAATGCCTCCTGCGTCCAAACTAATAAAGATAAATAAAATAAATAAAAAATTTAATTTCCTTTAACATTGTTTTTATGTAACATTCAATAAAAATAGTAAAGTGAAGAAATAATAATAATAATAATGAAAAACTAAAAACAAAATTAATTACCACTTGACGACAGGTTTGGATTAAAAATATTTAAAAAAAAAGATAAATGAATATTACGTTATAAAACTAAATTTTCTGAAAAATTAGTTTTTTTTGTTTTTTTAAATAATAATTTTTTACGTATTGTATTTCTTCACTTTATTATTAAAATTCTATTATTTCAACGTTTTGTTTTGTTTAGTTCTGTTAAATATTACATTATTTTATTATATTCTCTGTATTAATTTATATAGAAGATATCTTCCAAAGTCCTTTATTTATATAAATAAAGGACTTTGGAAGATAGACTGTTTGTTATCTATAATTAAAAGAAATATATAATTTAGCAATAAACAATTATTTTATATAACCTCCAATCTTGGCATTAAATGTAATATTAAACTTTAAAAAAAAATCTTGTACCATTTATTATTTAATTAAATAATTGTATATTGTTAAATTATATATTTATATTGATAATTAATAATTTAAAATAGGTACAAAGTTTTTTGGATTACGTAGAAACTTTATATCGCGCACTAATTCGCGTTGATAGTAGGGAAACCCCATATAATTGATCTAAACATTTAACAAGTTGCCAAATGAAAACGGTGCATAGAAATTGTTTGTGCCCATGACAACTTTTGTTCAGAAGGATATGAACTAGAAGATATAAAAAATCAGCCAATTTAACCGAAACCCAATTTCCATATACTTTTGTACGGGGTCCTTTCTGTGAGTTATCTTTAGGATTGTCTCATGATTTCCTTTCGAAAAAATTGAAAAAGCAAGATTATCTGTAATTTCTAAGATATCCTTGGTTTTCCTTAGATTTCCTAAGACTTCCAAGATTGCCTAAGATTTCCCTTAATTTATACATCAAATTTCACCAGCGGTTTTGTCCTCCGCTTTTTATGAATCACGACTATAGTATCGGTGGCTATGATCGACTAAAAGAAAAAAATTGCGATTGATCTGTTGGCAACCCCTAGTATATACGATCGACTATGTTTCTTAAAATTTTTTCGCGATCTATCTATTAAAATCTTGTGGTGCAAGGGTTCCCACTAAATTTTCCAAATGAAATTCCCTGGCTTTTCCAGGTTTTCCCTAACAAAAAATAAAACATTTCCCTGACACTTCGATAAATCGGAACATAAAATGTAAAAAAAATCTTAATTTTAATAAAATTAAATTAAAATTAATAATTTTTTTTAAATTTCAAAATTAAGTTAAAAAATTCAATTTTAAAATTTAAAAACAAATGTATTTAAAATTAAAAACAAAATTTTAATTAAATTGTTTTTCCTGACTGATAATTTAATTTCCCAGACTTGGCACTAAAAATGAGAAATTCCTTTACTTTTCCCTGACAAAATTAGGAAAATCTTAAATTCCCTTACTTTTCCAGATTTTCCAGGTTTTCTAGTATTATATAAATAATACTAGAAATGGTAAAGGAAGACAAAGAAACGTATTTTTTTAGCTTATTACGAGGAGGAAAACACAGACCCAATTACACCTGATTTATTTTTATGACATTTTCTAGGTTTTCTGTAGATTTCCCGGATTTTCTAAAATTTTTCCAGATTTCCTAAATTTTCTTGGATTTTCTTTTGCATTGTTTTTCTTAGATTTTCTAAAATTTTCCTTCACTTGTACAACAAATTTCGCCAGCGGTTTCCTCCTCGGTTTATTATGAATCACGACTAGTGTCGGCAGCTAATGATCGACTAAAAATTGCTTCGCGATCGACCTGTTGTTGGCCACCCCTGCTCTAGTGGAGGTATTAGTAGAGTTATACACAAGTTTACCCAGATTCCATGTGGTGGAATATTTAAAAATTCGAATTTATTTAATTTAAAATTTTTAAGAATACGAGAATTGAACGTTTAAAAAAATTACTTTTAAAATAAATTTGAAAAGTCCATTTGAGCTAAAGTTTGAATTAAATAAAATATCACTGATAACTGAAGCATTGAAAGTAACGGATTTCAAACTAGTTTAAAAATTTGAAAGTATGTAGGTGTTCCTAACTTTAGTAGGATAAAATCTAAGGAATCGTTTATCTGTGTTGATGTTAAAAAAATTAAACATAATCATTAAATATAAAAAGGATTTTAAAGTAAACATTCTTTACCATTTAGTTATTTTCAAGTGTTGTTTTTTCCACTTAAGTCTTAAGTTGCTATTATTTGTTACTTAAGGTATCTAAAAATTTAACTATCGAAGGGGTTGTTTGCCAACAAAGCTTTCCGAACTTATTAAATTTTGTTAACAGGCGGAAAGAAATTGAAAAAAAATTAATAATACTTAATTCCTGTTAGGTGTTATAATAAATTAGGTAACACAATTTTGTAAAAAAAAATTATTATTATTTTGAATGCCGAGGTCCGTGAAATGAGTTAAACTCTAAGCAGGCCACGTTGAGGTGGGCGTTGTCAGCGGATGCAGACGTGGACCACGGGGAGATGAGATTTTGTCCGTTAAGAATAGACACACTCACGTCACGCGTATGCATGATAAAATGTTACGTCAACAAACCACATTTTCGCCTTGCATTTACTCTACATTTGAATAAACCGCCAAATCGGATTCAAAATCAATATTACCACAATTATTTATTACTCCACCAGTCAAACAGATTATTAAGTACTATATAAGGCGCTTTTCGACCTCAGACATAGAATGTCAAGGACAAATCGTTTGCTTCTTGGATGCATGATGAGTTAATAACGATTAGTTAACTGTTCCAGTTTTGATGTAAGCTCATTGCCCCGACAAATTAAATTTCATAAACAATAGCAGCGAGTGCACTTTCTAGTATTGGATGGAATGATATTGGCCGATGGAAACGCAAAATTTTATTTATTTTGTTGGATATTTGATTATCAAAGATTAAAAATTTGTGTCGCTGCCGGAGAATCAATTGGATAATTGATAAATGATAATACTTTATACATAAATATGTATTTATTCAATTATGGATGTATAAGTTGGTATACATAAAATTTTACAAATTCTTGTCTTACCGGATGGTACAAGCTCCTACATCCTGTGTTCTTGTTGAACAGTCAGTCAAAGGGACAATAAGTGGTAATAATTGTTTATCGTTCATCTTACCTACTACATAGTATGTACAGAGTGGCTCAAGTATTCGTACACTTTTATGTTAGCAATACCTTTTGAATTAATTTTTTTGTTGAAAGTGTGTTCACGATAAGAGGTAACAGTGAATAATTCTTTTATCTTACTAGATATGAAAAAAAGTTTAAATAGTTTTTTATTCAACTCGAAATTTGCCATCCGAAACCGCGGAGGTACATTATTTTGGACTTCAAACTCAACCGGAAGTAAACATGAATATTTTTTTTCAAATGGCAACATTTTTTTCTTTTTTTAACATTTTTGTAATCTGTAGTTTTTTCTCCATACATACATATAAAATTATCGTAGGGGTACATAAGAAAATTTTCAAGAAAAATGCTATATACATATGTCTGTATAGAGAAAAAATTGTAGATTACAAAAATGCTAAAAAAAAGACATGTTGCTATTTTAAAAAATAAATTCATGTTTACTTCCGGTTGAGTTTGAAGTACAAAAAAATTTACTTCCGCAGTTTCCGATGGTAAATTTCGAGTTGAATAAAAAACTATTTAAACTTTATTTTGTATCTAGTAAGATATAAGATTTATTCACTGTTACCTTTTATCGTGAACACACTGTATATAGATTTTTCTATTTCATAGCACCGTTTTCGAGTTACAAATGACAATATTTTTTGTATTTTACAGAGTCTTCTATAAGTCACACTTACTCGAAAACGATGCTACGAAATAGAAAAATCAATATATTCTAAAATGAAGAGAATGAAATTTCTTCAACAAGTTTTTCTATAAAAGCGTTTTTTTTTGTGTAAAAAAAGGCTATTGTACTATTTACATTGTTAACATAGGAGCGTACGATTACTTTCTTGAGTCACTGTATATGCTGTTAAGGTAAAACTTTTCAGTTTTTATGTGTACGTATTTTAACAGCGCGCCATATAGTGGTCCGTGACGACAAAATAACCACGTTTTAAATTTTTATCTTTTTAATCTATAATTTTAAGGCTCTTGTATTTATTGAATTATGGGGGTTAAGAAAATTGTTATTTCGAGTTCACGCTGAATAACCACTAATTCAAAAGTTATTTCTAACTACCGGCGATCTACAAAGGATATTGGAAGGACTATGGGATATTAAATTTTTAATTACCAAAAATTTAATTTTTTATAATATTTTTTACTTATTTAAGTACTAAATAAGTAAAGCAGCAAATTTCTTTTTACAATTTAGAATAATATGTGCCATTATATTATATTATTATATAGGGTGGGTTAGTCAGTGCGTAGGCAGGTTGTAGCTGCTTTATTAATGAAAGTATCAAAACAAGTTTTGGTATGATTATAGAGTGGGTAGCTTCAAATGCATAAACCAAATTTTTTAAATACCGAGCGTTATTATTTAACGTGACATGTTAAAATAATTCATATTTCGGCCCAAAATTTGAAAAAATATAAAATATATTACAAACGTTCTTAAAACCATACAAATTAAAGATCAAATTGAACTGAATAAATTAATTTAGTTATAATTCTTTCTTGTTTCTATTCAGTTACATAAGCTATTTACCCAGAATATTGCTAACGTCTTTTTTTTATTATTTAAAAACTCCTTATGTGTATGTTTTAATAAAATTTTGCGAAACGGAATAGGTACTTTCCATTTCGGTGTCATTTTAGATATCATTAGCAACATTTTCAATTATAACATTTTTTAACATGATGGATAGTTTGATTAATTGAGAAAAAGGTCGTTAACCTCACTCATTGACTGAAGAATTTTTAGTCAATTGATCGCTTATCTTAATACATTTTTATTTAACACATAATTTTTTTAACAAAAAATTTATTCAACACAAAAAACTGTTTTTTATTATTTTCGTGAAATTTCACCTTTTTGGAAATTAATTTTTGCTTGATCGTCAACATAAGTTTTTATTTCTCGAAGTAAGTACCTAAATTATTTAAAATTTGAAGTTAGTTGTATACGACTGTTCATCCGAATAATAAAAATAATAATAAAATATTGTTTTATTTTTTTGATATTTGAAAATTGCGTCCACTTTTAACTGTTTTTTTATGAAAAACATTTTTAATACACAAATGTAAAGGGGCCCCAGGTGGTAAGAAATCGGTGGGACGACCAAGAACCAGATGGAAATATAACATCATATCCGATTTAGAAACACTAGGATACCAATACAATGAAGCACTAAACTTGATGACAAACAGAGAAGTATGGAGAGCCATTGTAAAGTCAGCCAAGACCCCCCCCCCGGAGGTTGTCGAGCTACGCAAGAAGAAGAGAAAGAAGAAATGTAAAATATAATTCAATAGATATTTAGAAGTCTCCGTGCTTCGGAGGGCACGTAAAGCCGATGCGGTGTCCTCCTGAATTGATGATTGCCGCTATCAACTATTAAGAACAGGGTTACAGGCATTCCCCAATCTGCATTAAGCAACCGTGAAGTCAAAATGCTTAAACCTTTCTCTTAGAGAAAGAGGCTAATTGTCCTGCAATGGGTAGAAAAGGCTAAAGAGAGAGAGAGAGAGAAAGAGGTTTAGAAGTATGACATTTCAAGGAATATTTTTGAAGTGAAACTTCTTGAGGATTAGGCTCACTTCGGTTTTTGAATATTTTACTTATCTACCGAAATCTACCGATTTCGACGAAGTTGTATTTTAAAATTGTTCAAGAACTGATCTGAATTTGCACGTATAAATAATATATAAACAGATTTTCGGGAATATTGGACACTTTAGGTAGAAAAAAACTACTGTATAATTGCCGACGTTTTGCTCAACCTTATTGTGAGCCTCTTCAGGGCTAGAAGTGCTTTATTAGAAAAGGATTTCTCTCTTTAAAAAATACAACTCACCTAATTACACCGTAAACCGTGTGTTGTTACAATTTCTAAAAAGTTCTCAGGTTGTTTATATAAGAGGCATAACATTGGCTCAAGCAAAAAATATACGTAAAACATAAAAACATGAATAAAATGTAGTCAATCAAATTAAAATATCTAAATGTAAATTACAAACTAATAACACGCAAGTAAACCCAACAATTGATAAACATTCAACAAATTTGCTAGATGATAACTGCGCATTGCAAGGACGCATATTATCTTTTCACATTAGTAGATCACCATACCATATATCACGCTAAGCTTCTGCGTATCTTCTCGAAAGTTGATGCTATTTTTTGTGGTCTTTATATGGAACATCTCACTTATTGACCATTTTATATAATTTTCCTCTAGGTCCATCACTGATAGTTGGACTAATTAAAAGAGTGACAGACATCAGTCACCATTCGTTTAAGAAGGAAAACAGAAAAAAGATAGATGCTCTCCTTAAAGAAAATTCATACCCAAACTGGTTTGTGAGAGCGGCAGAAAGGAGTATACAACATCGAGAAATATAAATCGAAACTGAGGTTGAACAGAAGTACTTTAAATTTTCTTACATAAGAGGTTTGACAGAAAGACTAACAAAAATGTTGAAGCCATACTGCACACTTGCCCCTTACAACATCAAAGACCATAGGAGTCTATTAACGCGTTTAAAGACAAGAATGGATAAGGGAAACAAATCAGAATTGGTATATATGATTCCATGCAGAGATTGTGACGGGAAATACGTAAGTCAGACCAAACAGTGGTTGAAAGATAGATTGTACCAACACAAAAACGACTGCAAAAAATCGGATAAAGAGATGTCGAAAAATCAAAATGCAACCCCAGGAAAACTTGCTAGAAATGACCCAACAAGCATATCAGCACTGGTTCAGCATCACATTGAACATAAACACTCGTTTGATTTTGAACAAGCGGAAGTGCTGGACCTAGAGGAAAATTATATAAAAAGATCAATAAGTGAGATGTTCCATATAAAGACCACAAAAAGTAGCATCAACTTTCGAGAAGATACGCAGAAGCTTAGCGTGATATATGGTGATCTACTAATGTGAAAAGATAATATGCGTCCTTGCAATGCACAGTTATCATCTAGCAAATTTGTTGAATGTTTATCAATTGTTGGTTTTACTTGCGTGTTTTTAGTTTATAATTTACATTTAGATATTTTAATTTGATTGACTACATATTATTCATGTTTTTATGTTTTACGTATATTTTTCGCTTGAGCCAATGTTATGCTGCTTATGTAAACAACCTGAGAAGGTTTTAGAAATTGTAACAACACACGGTTTACGGTGTAATTAGGTGAGTTGTATTTTTTAAAGAAAGAAATCCTTTTCTAATAAAGCACTTCTAGCCCTGAAGAGGCTCACAATAAGGTTGAGCGAAACATCGGCAATTATACAGTAGTTTTTTTCTACCTAAAGTGTCCAATATTTCCGAAAATCTGTTTATATATTAAATTGAGATGGACGAAAATGCATATATATAACGTATAAATAATATTTATCAGTATTTCCATTGAAGAATGCCTTGTTGTCTGGTGGTTTCATGATAATACAAGAATACAACACAGCAGTAGTCTATTCATTGCATTTTGTATCCGAAAAACTAAGAAGAGCAAGTAAGTAATAATTAAGCATTAAAAAATAATACAGATTTTTAGTAAAAATCTTTTATTTTCAACATGAACCTATCAGTGTTTTGTATAAAACAGAAATTTTCTAATGACAAGGTTAATCAATATTGATTTTATCCCAATTTCTCAATGTTCTCAACTTACATTTTGTTGAGTTAACTTTGTAAGTTGTGAACTTTCATTCTAAATGCTTCAAACATTCTAACAAATATAAAACAATTGTATTATAGGTACATATTAGATTGAAAGTTTTTATTTTTTTTATTAACAGCACCCCATAAAAAATAATTAAGAGGATTTAAATCTGGGGATCTTACTGGTCAATTAATAGTTTCCCCTCTTCCGATCCATTTTTGTGTGTATTAAAAATGAGGGTGGTCATTTTGAACATTTACTTAAATAATGTAATGATAGTTTAACCTTAATTAATAAAATAATTTTTCAATAAAAATTAAAATTTTGTGAATTTATTTGCTGTTGTGTAACCGGAATGGGGCATCAGATTTTTTTACCAAAAAATCAATATTTTCCAAGCTATGGCCACGTGAAAGTGAAAATTTAAAAAAATGCATTAAAGTGGCCAAACACTCTCGATGGTTTGAATTTAGAAAAAAAATTGTGTTAAATAATTTTCTTATCTTATCTTATTAAAAAAATTGTTCTCATCCAAGTATTAACTGCGCCCATCATTGCTTGACTTTGGTGATCGGATGAGAGGTATTCTCAATGTGGTATGGTCGTTGCCTTACCATTAATGTAACTTTTAGGCATCTTGACGATAGATGTTATAGAAAATTTAAGCATATTAAACTCTCAAAATATTATTTTTCTTGAACTATCAACATAAAACCGAACATTTAATTTGTGTCAAACAAATTGAATAAAACAGTGTAAAAAATGGTGGTTCAAAAGTAATTGACATCTAAATTTTTTTATTTTGTAAATCATTTCCATAATTTTCAACGGATTTTTAACATTTTCAGCTGGCCTCTAAGTTTAGTTATGATGCACGTTTATGCCAAAATTCAAGACATTTGGTTGCACGGTTCAACCTGTGCAATTGATACTATCTTTTTTCATACTCCAACCACACACTGACATGCAGATCTTTGAGTAGATACAATATCCCTTATACATACGTTAATACGTAAGGGGAAAACAAAAAGTTAAGCTAAAATATAAAAGTTTTCGTGCAACACTTTTGAGTTTATGATTGGTTCTTTTTTTTTAACCAATTACCAATGAAATTGCATAAAGGTTTTTGGCAAACTTTTCTTTGTATATTTGTTTGTAGTATGTTTGAAATGCCTGTTATGAGCCTGCCAAACGATGTTGTTCGCACACTTAATAATAAAATAGATTCATACCTACTTAAGGGTAGATACATCTAAATATTGAGAGAATATTTAATTGGAATATCTGGCCGTATTTTTAAATTTGATGAATTTCCTTGGATTTCATATACACAAATTTAAACTTAAATTAGGATCTGTTGTTATGCTAATTCGGAATTTAAGTATTAAGGATGGCCTCTGCAATGGTATACGTCTACAAATTGTTAAACAAAATAAACATAGTAGCTGGAAAAAAGCTCTGATGCAAAGCTCGCGCTTGTTTGAAGATTGGTTTCTGCATAAATGATTGATAATTATGTAATTTTCTAATTGATATAATCAATTTTATTACTTTACTTCGTGTAGACGTAGTACACATTTGCATATTTCTGCTGATTTTTATTTTCAAACAAAAATATTCCTAAAATCTTAAAATATGCAGGAATAGATTGGTATAAATAGATTACTGATGGTCTACTTTTCATCTACTAGCTTTTACTGTCCGGCTTCTGCTGGTAAATTTTGACTATATTAAAATTAATAAAATTTAATCGATACCTCTACATAATAATATTATGTACATACTAGTATAGGTATAAAAATGGTAAGAATCACGGTCAAGTCGATTTGGTATGAATGCATTGTAATCCTTTGCTATTTTCATTTTGTTATTTTAGTTAAAGATATTTTACGTAAATTATTTAGTTAATAAATTTATTAATCTGATAGTTTACAATTACAATGGATAATTTTTTAAAAAATTAGTATGGTATTATAATATTCATACATTTTACAATTGTAAGTTAATAAGTTTGCATCTTATTATTACAATACAATATAATAATAATGAGTACAATTTGCATAATATAGTACACTATGCCAAAGTAATGCAGTGTTCATTGTATATTTATAACAACTACATTGCCGTAAACCTACACAGACAAAATTGTCAAAAAAGGACCTTTTTTGTTATAAATTACCTTTATAATTATGGGATTTTAATTTAAATAAAATATGAATTAAAAATAATAGTGATAACTGTTTGGCGGCGGCTACTTCAAAATGCAGCCATAACAAAAAAGAACAGTGATTGAAATACTCTTTAGACCGTAAAGTCCATATCCGTAAAGAAACCCTTGTTATTGGTTTTTTAATTACATTACAAGAAAAAAAAACTTCTTCAGTCTACTCATTTAAATAGGATTTTTTATTTAATATTTAATTTCAAAATTTAATCTTGTTCGAAATAAAACAGATCAAAATTCTAAAGTAAATATTGAAAATTTTCTAATTTTCTAAAAAGGTACTCTGTAACAAATTTACAACAAAAGTTTTAATAATGAGAGCTTTGATAACCACATTTTTAAAGTTTAATCGACAAAAGTTATTTAAATTGAATTTCAATTGAGAAATATTGTTAATTTTGATTAGGTGATTTTAGAGTTTTTCACCTTTTTAACCTTGACTTCTTATCGATGACCATGGATCAAAACAAATTATTTCATCCATTTTAGTGTTTAGGGTGTTTTTTATTTAATAGAGAGCCAATTACAAAATTCCTACAAGAAATTCTAGATTTTCATTAAAATACAAAATTCTTCAAACAATTTTAAATTAAAATTAAATAAATGCATCGAATAACAACCGTGGTCAAGAAAATTGTTATAATTTATAATAATTGAATGCATAGAAACATACATCGCCTCCCGAGTGCAAGACTACTATATCTTCGATGATCATAGTTTAGAGAAAATGAGGTTTATTTGTTTCGCGATTTCTTATTATTATTATTTGCAAAACTTTATTTTTGTATTTTTATCAGATATAGTAGTCTTGCACTCGGGAGGCGACATATTAATATTTTTATTATCAAACTTTTTAATATGAATTCAGAGCACTGAGAAATTACCCAACAACTCTTTTTGATTTTAAAACGAAGTATGAGAGAAATTCTGTGGAATTTGTGTGGCTTTGGAATTTTAATATTTAATTGATCGGTATTTACAAATTTATCACTAAATTGGGAATGGATTTGATGGTTTCACACTTAAAATTACAGCACTTCATTCCGTTGGTACAAAGACATTATTATTATTATTATTATTATTATTAATATTATGATTATTATTCTTGTTTTCGATGAAAGCAAAATTTCTATCATTCTGTAAGAATGAGTGTCCTTTTATCAAAAATGTCGTGCAATATTGGCAAAAAACCGTTTTGAAATGAAGAATTTGTATAGCGCCAATTTCTAGTTTTGAATACTAATTTTTTCTCTGATTTCTCTCTATAACATCTTAATATTGAAGGAGTTTACTTGGTTGTTTCTTACTTGAATTTATGTTAAAAAGCATTTTTTTAAATATTTGCGAAGCATCCATAAAAACCAGCGATTACTGTTATGCGCAATTGCGGTTCACGGACGTTGGTTTCAAATTTAAATATCTAGCGCGGGTTGAAGATTCGGAAGAGGTTCGCTAGAGATCGTAAGAAAGGTTTCGATTGAAAAGGCAGTAGTTGAAAAGAGGAGCGGAGAGATGATGAAGTTTAATTGGAATTTCCAGAAGGTTACGAAGAATATCTGGAAGAAAACTTTAACAAACAGGAATACGCGCTTAAGTTAAACAAGAGTTTATGGGTTATTATGAAAACAAAATGCAACATATATGAAACGTCAAAGATAAAACATAAGTGTTACCCGAAGAAAGGAAGTCTTGGAGTTAATACACACCAATGTGATGGGACCGATAACTCCCACGTCAAAGGGTGGAAACAGATAAATATGTAATTACCTTCACGAACGACTATTTACGTTAAACTGAAGTATTCATGATGAGGACGAAAGATGAAGCCTCGCAGAAAGATCTTTACTCCTTTCTATTTCCTGATTCTATTTCCTGATTCTATTTTCTCACTCACTCTCCGCTCCTCTTTTCAACTGCTGCCTCTTCAATCGAAACCTCGCTTACGACCTCTAGCGAACCTCTTTCGAATCTTCAACCCGCGCTAAATATTTAAATTTGAAACTAACGTTCGTGAACCGCAATTTTCCATATAACAATAATTACTTCTGTGATTTTCACTAAGCTGCACTGCTAGGTCTAGTATTTTTTTATATTATAGGTACCTTATACGTTTTTCTCAGCAGACCTGTTTTCATTAATCCTAATGTTTGAATTTGAATCCAACATTAGTTCCAACAGTTGGAACTCACAAGTACCAACAGAAATAGGTATACTTCAAAGAAAGGAACAAACACACATTCAGATTTGTTCTGGGCATTTAGTATGCAAGTATAATTTTTAAATATTGTTTTGATTGTTGTGTATATTTATTTAAATAAATAAATTTATAAACTTATAATTTTTATAAACGTTTATCGATACATATCGAATGCAACATTGATAGAATCTTATCTTTCATTCAATAATCCTTCAACCTTGGGAATATCCTACTTGAAACAACTACAATGTTGATGCCACTAACCTAAATATCAAAAAGTTGTGTCTCACTCTAAAACAATAAAATGTTTCGCTATAAACTTAAAAATATATTTGTAAACAACATATCAGAAAATAGAAATAAACTCACTTTTTAACCGACTTCAAAAAAGGAGGAGGTTCTGTGTTCGTTTGTATGTATTTTTTTTATGTATGTTCACGCATAACTTTTTTGTTTATAAACAGATTTTAATGATTCTTGTTGGGTTGAATTCAGCATAGTTCCAAGGTGGTCCCATTTTAAATTCCTTGGTATTTGACCTTGAACTTCGAAGATACAGCAGGGAATTCCTTAATTTTTTGTATTTTCACGCATAACTTTTTTGTTAATGAACCTAATGAACCTACTGTAATCTGTAGTTTCAAGGTGTTCCGAAGTAAATTTCATTGATATTTGACCTTGAACTTCAAAGATACAGCTGGAAATTCCTCAAAATTTAATAAAAAATGTATAATGATTGAGGATTGCTAAGTTTATAACAATTCCAGAATAATAACAAGGTAGGTACTACTAACTATGGTTAGTGACATGCTGGACTGGACTGGACCAGTTACGAAGGAACACAACCGAACTCCTAAAAGCAATGTTTACTAGAGTTGTAATTTTAAAAGTAACACTTTAATTAAAACCAAAATTTTTGTTTGTAATTCGTGCAAATACGCACCATTGCCGGAAATGGGGAGGCTACTTTGTACTTTAGGTTTATGACAATCCCAAAATTCAACTAGCCATTGTTCTCTCATTAGAGAAGCATCTTTATTAGATCTTCCCATCACTTAAAATTGTAAAATAAAAAATTTTTTAATAAAAAAGAAAACCGACTTCAAAAAAAAGTTAACTAAAATGCAAAAAATAAATATTTTATATTCACAATTTAATGCTTACTATTTGTTGTTCCGGTTAATGTAACTAAGAAATTATTGTTTTTTATATAATTATTAATTGCTTTATAATTATGAAGTCGGTGCCAAGCAAAACATAATTCGCCAATAACTATAACACAAATCGTTGGTTTAAAGGTAACTAAGTACATAGGATTCCTATGTACTTGCTACTGCTTTTACTTGGCACCGACTTCATAATTATAAAGCAATTAATAATTATATAATAAACAATAATTTCTTAGTTACATTAAACGAAACAACAAATAGTAAGTATTAAATTGTGAATATAAAATCTTTATTTTTTGCATTTTAGTTAACTTTTTTTTGAAGTCGGTTTTCTTTTTGTTTTTTAAGAAAACTCAAGTAACTATTATTTTAATTGATCTGTATAATTTTATTTTATTAATAGTATAAACAAAAACACAAAAACTTCGACTCACGATAAATTTACAATGATTTATTACAAAATAATACATTATTTCATTAAAAAAACTCAATTAACTCTATTATTAAGTAGAAATTGGAATGTCCTCGCCCAATAATTTTTGTAAATAATAACAACAAATAAACGATCAGGCATAGAAAATAACCAAATTTGTCTGATCAATGCTTGATCACTTATTTGTTGCTATTTTTAAGAATCTTGATCATTACTAATCATTAAAATTATGTAAAACTATTAGACCCCTCGCAGACTGCAGACTTTCTATCGGCCGATAGTTTGGTCGGTTTCTTAATCAGTATGAAGATGTATGCAAGTGCGCACATTACATATAACGATTCGATATCGGCCGATAAAAAGTTTTATGGGCTAAATGATTGGTCGAGAAGAAACCGACCAAACTATTGGCTAATAAAAAGTCTGCAGTGTGCAAGGGGTCTTATATTGATAAAAATTATTGGATGAGGATATTCGAATTTCCACATGATAATTGAGTTTTTAATTAAAATAATGTATTATTTTGTAATAAATTATTATTTTATCGTGAATCGATGTTTTTCTATTAGTACTATTAATAAAATAAACTTATACAGATCAATTAAAATAATAGTTACCTGAGTTGCCTTAAAAGACACAGGTGAGCTAATCCTTATCTCACTCAATCCTCAAATTTATTTATTTATTTATTTATTTCTTTCTTTCTTTCTTTCTTTCTTTCTTTCTTTCTTTCTTTCTTTCTTTATTTATTTATTTATTCTTTTATTTCGTTCAACGACATTAAAAGTGTACGTCGAATACGAGATCCAGATCTTTAATGCTAGAAACAGATTCTAGCAGAATGTCTTTAATCTTCTGGCTACCAGAGCGTCACATTGATGGCTAAAGAAACGAATGTCTGTTGTGAATGTGTGACCGAGTTTGCTAGTATATGGTTAACCACAAACAAAAGGTAACCTAATTATACAAAATACAGTTAAATCGTTGGATATGCTTCAGACCAGCGCACAGTGGAATCGATTCATAATTTTTTTGACAACATTTTAAAAGTTAAGCAAAAATTTACAATAAGGTCGGGACCTATGAAACAATATTTCAAAAAATTTACTTGGCCCAAATAGGGTGGTTTTTAAAAGACGAAAATTAAGTTAACTAATAAAAATTCTGATATTTGGAAATAGTATAGAGTTAAATATTAAAAGTAATGTCAAAATTAAAAAAAAATTTTATTAAAAACATGAAAATTTAATATTAAAAAAAAAAAAATTAAAAATTACAAGAACGCAAAACTATCATTGTGTGATTCCAGACGGAAATGACACTTTCAGTTTTAAAAAATTTTCATCGTCGGTAGAATCTCAAATCTATAAAACAATTAAATGTGTAAGAAAATAAATGCTGTTTGATAAATATAACTTGACCAAATACTTTATTTTGTAATTATTTTTATATATTTTGATTTAATCTGTAAAATTCGTAAAAAAACTAGTTGTCGGATTATTATTGATAATAGCTCCTGAGTATAAAAATTTTTTTTAGATAATTTTTGAATAACAAAAATTTTAAAAATTAAAAATTCGAAAAAAAAATAGATTCTATGATTTTCCCAGATTTGTCCATTTAGAGCCAAACTACACGAGGGTTGTTTCCGTCGCGTAATGATCGTCGCGTTTTCTCCGCTCGACCTGTAGCAACTACACGGGAGCGTACGGGAGCGATATTAACACGCCGCGAAACTTTTGTTAATGGTGTTAGTTAAAAATGAATACTACTACGATTGGTTTCCGTGTCAAACATTTTTAACAGAGCGTTTTACGCTTCAATGTAGTTCGCCAGATTCAAACACTGCAGTTGCGGTCTCAGAAATACGCCGGCGAGTCTCGACGGGAACGGAAACAACGCTCCCGGTAGCGTACCACTCGCTGACGCCGACGGAAGAAAGTTTTCAACGTTGAAAATTACGCTCGTGTAGTTTGTTCCATTTAAACGTGTGATTTTCAATAGAGCGGCGGATACGCGACAATAAATACGAAAAGCCAAACTACACAAGTGTTGTTTTCGTCGCGTAATGATCGTCGCGTTTTCTCCGCTCGACCCGTAGCAACTACACAGGAGCGATATTAATACGCTGAGTACAGTTCGCAAAGAAACTTTTGTTAATGGTGTTAGTTAAAAATGAATATCACTACGATTGGTTTCCGTGTCAAACATTTTTACAGACTGTACACTCGCTGGCGTTTTACGCTTCAATGTAATTTGCCAGATTCAAACACTGCGTTTGCGTTATCAGAAATACGCCGGCGAGTCTCGACGGGAACGGAAACAACGCTCCCGATAGCGTACAACTCGCTGACGCCGACTTTAGAAATTACTTTGGAAATTACGCTCGTGTAGTTTGCTTCATTTAAACGTGTGGTTTTCAATACGGCGGAGAATACGCGACGATAACTACGCGACGGAAACAACGCTCGTGTAGTTTGGCTCTGAGCCACCAGGCTTAAAACTTGTTAAATGGATAACAGATTTTTACAAAAAATTTTTAAAGAAAATCAATTAAGTAATTGATTTTGAACATAACATGCATTGTTAAAACTGGCGATTTATTTTTGAAATTTGACAATCTAATATCGTTTTCAGAAAAAACAAACATTTTTTTAAAAAAAGGTGCCATTTCGTTAATTATTAGCGAAGGTATGCGCATTTCAAAAAAAAGTAACGTACTTTTCTAAAAATTTGTATCTCTTGAATAGCTTCATACAAAAAATCGAAAAAAATTAGGCTAGTCTTAACTATACATAACTAGTAGTAAAAAAAACATTTTTCAAAAAGATCCGAGATGCAAGGGCAAAATGGTGTCCGATTTGGTGTTGAATGCCCCACATGCAGTACCTAACATACACAGGTAAAATAAGCAAGATTCCCATGTTGGCCTATTTAAAACAAAATGCGATGCAGAAAACATCTTTAAAGCTATACAATAAGAATAAGACTCTTACACCAATGAATACATAATGAGTACATAAATTACCAAAAGTATTAATAGTTAATGTTATTGACGCATATTCTAAGAAAAATTGAAGGATGAACTCCAATTGTTTAATCGAAAAATAATCTGATGTTCTAATGATGAATTTTTATTTTGTGCATTGATTATTTTAGTACAATTTAAACAATGTTTAACAATAAGAAATTATTCATTCGATAATTGAGATTTTTTTAACAATATGTTTTACACTCCCTTCAACCCGGTTCTCGGATTTAATAAATGTACCCCATTGATATTCTAAATTTTAATATAATTTGAATACATAATAAAATTAGAACATTTTTATTAATTAATTATTAAACATTCATTCAGCTTGACAAAGTTGATCAGTCCGACCACTTATTTATATATACAATATTAAACATTAGAACAACAAAGCATAGTCTGGACTGCTTAAGGCTAATGAAGATAACAAAAGCATAAATGAAAGTTGTCATAACATACTCAACCATAACAATCTACTTATGAACTTATGAACAAACCAGCATGCTGCTGGTTTCCTGTAATCTGGAGCAATAAAATTCAAAATACCTAAAACTGCTAAAAAATATTAAACCAATCGAGGACACCAACTAATTTTTATAAAAAACTACAAAGAAATTAAATAGATCACAACTAGGGATATCTCAAATCAAAAACGATAAGAACAAATAAGTCAGAAATAGCAAGGAATTGCCCATATGTTTTTGAAAAGCATCTAATTTAGTGTACAAGATCTTAGAATTGCAAAGGAATTGTATACATTGCAAAATAATTACACCATTTTTTATTTCTACCATCACAATGACGAAAGAAAGTGAACTAATTATTATTGAATTTCGAAATTTTCTATCAAATGAACTGCTCCATTGCAAAATTTAAAATAAAACAAGTAAAAAGAATCATTTCGAGACAAAGGAAATTCAACAAACAAAACTTTTGGCCTTTAACTCTGATTTGGGTTATATGTTTTTACGTACTCTCCGAAGCACTAAAAGGTCATAAAAATATTAAGACTTTTCCCGGGTGTTTTCGTGTCATCTACTGACATGCTAGGCTAAAAATTGTTATTTCAATAAACTCAAACGATATTTTCGTTTCTCAAAAATAGAGTTAAATGAAAATTTAATTTTGACATATAGTTGTAGTTTTTAATCAATCAGTATAAAACAAATATAATAATTTTATTCAGAAAGTGCGGTTGGTTGAATTTAAATTAACAATATTCCTATTTTGTTGAAAGTTTCTGTAGGAGTTTATAGAAGAATTAAAGCACTCTTATATATAGTAACTTATCCTGAAAGCGAAAAAATAAATATTTTTAATATCAGGTAGGTGTTGGAGAAAATTGCTTCTATGTGAGGTAGTCCAGTGCTCAAGTTCTTTCTGTGGTTAACTTGCCGAACATTTCAAAAGATTCCTTTATTCAATAAAACTTGTACAAAATAAAATAGCTCGAATTATAAAAAGACACGTTTGACTTTAGGTTGGGCATTAGTATGGTTTTATTCAGAATTTGTGACGGTTTTCTATTCTATTATTAATCATAGGTGCTAAACCTATAGTAGGATATTAGGATAATTCTTGGATATTTACACATTCTTTCACACCGATATGCCATTTAACTTTATATTATAAATTCCTTACAAAATAGTGTTTACACTTGTTTGTAAAATAATTTGCAACCAAATTAAATATTATTTAGGTAATTATTGGTAAATAATACTTGGGCATGTAATTTGAAACCACGTTGAAATTTCTTCTGTAAAAGCAGGCATGATTCCCGCCAAAAGTATTCAAGGATGTTATCGAACAGGCTCTTAAATATCTGTATGGCGCCATTAACTAGATGGTTACAGAGTAATTCTATGATTAATCTAAGTATATGACGCTTATGTTACACAAAAATTAGTTTCGAATAGTATTATAAAATTATAATTTACAATAGATAGCATACTAGCTAGAAAATAAAAATTAGTTTTAGGACACAAGTAAATATTTAAGCATTTCAAAACTGCAAAACTTTTCAAGAACTTATTGGATTTGAAATTAATTTTGTAAATTTTTTTTAAATTGAATTTTAATGTTGAATTTGAATTTTATTTTTATTTTTATTTTTAATGTTGTAAATATGAATTTTGTTTTTAGTTAGTTATTGTAAATTTAGATTTTATTTAGTAATTTATAAATCTTTTAAAATTTTAAGTATTTGCGCCCATAATTTTGTTAATAACTTTGCTTATTTCCGAGACGTGTCACCTGAGTAGTCCTGTTTATGCGGATGGTTTCCGTAAAATTTAATATTTGCGTCTCAAATTTGAGATATTTTGATTTGTGAATAAAGTTAATTTAAATTTAAAACAATTTTATGGATTTTATTTAATTACCTCCAGTTTAAATTGAAAATTATCTAAAAATTGAACAAAACCTGTGAGTATTTTGAAAATACTAGGTAATTGGAAGATTGGATTTGGATAACAATAAAATTAAAATTAGAAAAGGATAAATAATTGCATTTATAAAATAAATGGTAAATTTAAAAAGAATTAATCTTGAAAGTTGAAGGTGACGCTAATTTCGTCGGGTTAGAACAGAACTAGCCTATGTCCAAATGTTGAAATTTTCAGGAGAGCAATTTTAAAGACGTCATTAGTGATATTCTTTATGTAATCTTCGATTCTTTTAATTAATTTTTTGGGGTTTCCATGAATATTCAACTTTTAATACTTCTGCACCAAGTAAAATCATAGTAAATCGATAACTGAACCTAACTCAAATTGGCCAAAAATAGTTCTGTTCTAACCTTACGATTTGTTGGATATCGTCGCACATATGGCAAGGTGATCGGACACATTTAACATTCCCATTTAATTGGGTAAATTTATGTAACTTTAAACATTTTAGTTTGGATTATTAAAAATTAACTAAAAAAAGAGAAAAATATCACAAAGTCCATAACTGGAAAATATTTACATTTACCGGTAAATGTACACAAATGTGAACAAACACCTTGGTAAAAGTGAGTCGACCAATACAATGTTATTGATAACATAACCTCTAATTAAAGTGTTAACTAACGTAGCTATCAATATTATAATATGTTTAAATAAACAACTTAATAAATTCAAAATGTCACAATAGTAATCCATACTGCAATAAAGATTAATTTAATTATTATTATGGTGTTATTAGTTTACAATTAGTTTAATAAAATTAATTTAAAACTTAAATATTTATCTTTCTTTCTTAAATATTAATAATAATAATAATAGTTTTTTCAGCACATAAATGCTTGTACAGAAAAAACTGAAAAATCGACTTAGGTACATAGATAGGAAAATACAAAAAAATGGAACCGCTAAATCTTAACTGCAATTTAACATCTCTAATTTATTCTGTTAAAACAATCATTTATATACAATGATTATAGAATCTCAGTGGGTATTATGAATTATAATTTGAATTATAGCACACTAACTTGTTGTAATGTCTTCGGTATAAATATGTGCAGACAGTGGCGTAACTACCAGTGTTCGATGTGTTCGATCGAACAAGGGCCCGGACATTAAAAGGGCCCGGTCGCTATCACGACTATGCTATCTATACATTTTTTAATTTTGTTGCCCCCATTTTTACTGGCAGTGACTTAAAGAAGACTCCGTAAAATACAAAAAATATTAATACCTTTATCTCAAAATCGATGCAACGAAATAGAACTATGGACTATGTATGTACAATTACTATGTACTTAATTGTTCCTTAAATTTTCAAAACGTAGGTGTCAATCCGGGGGGTCTGGGGGGCATGGAATGCCCTCCAGTGCACCCTATACCAAATACCTCATTAGTAAATATTTCTCATCTGAATCTACGTCAATTCGAGGTATTTGGTAAAGAATGTACTGGAGGGCATTCCATGCCCCCCAGACCCCCCGGATTGACACCTACATTTTGAATTTAAAAAGCACCGGGGACATACATAGCAATTTAACAAAATACCAAAAAAAATAAAAGTAGGATATATTTTGATTTTTAACACTACACTGCTAGTTTTTTTTTATTAATTTATTAAAAACGTCAGGTATGATTTTCTTGTTTTTACCTAGTAGTAAATCCCTAAAATGATTATAATAAAACTAAATTACAATATTTATTATTATTAGCAACGAAGACGAATCCGTAGTGTAATTTAGCATAATTAAGCGTGTTCATCGTTTTGGTAGCAGCGGGTAAGTTGTTGTCAAGTGCGCAATACTGACGACGGCCAAGTTGCCAGAAACACATGCGTCTACTGGTCTTCCTTAATTATGCAAACGTGTTTAATATTTATTATATTTTTTTCATAAAAATTAATTTATAAAAATTGTTCTGCTTATAAAGAACTTCCATGTTAATTTAATATTCCATTTGGGGCCCCGCTTGACTCAAAACACAGGCCCGTAGCTGCCTTGTTACGCCAGTGTGTGCAGATATTCCAAATTCTATTGAGAAAAGTACTAAAGTACATTGTATGTACCATTTACCATAATAATAACAAGTATCAGCATAAGTGCACATTTATTAAAAATATTCATTTTTACTAGTATAAGTTTTTTTTTCTGTAACATCCTAATATATAGGTGTCATTTTGGTAACCTTTTACTAACTTGAAAAAAAATCTCTGATTGGTGGACTTTTTGGACTGGAAGGGCTTTCCAGCCATCAGTATATTATATGTATATTATGTAGGTACTCAAATAATTATATGTTAATGCTTATTGTATTATGTTTAGAAAAAAGCAATATACATATAATGAAGATAATTAATTTTCAATTGTCTTCTGAATGATTACTCTTGAATTAATTGCAAAAATTATTTATTGTTTATTAGTTTTATTGCAATAATTTATTCTGTTATTCTTAATTTAATTATTATCTAAATTAATTTTATGGTTTGATTGTTGTTTTAATAACAGTTTTGCATTTTATAGAATAATAACCTCCAACATAGAAAGATAACAGGTCACTTTTTAGATTGACGATGCGATAATCGACGATGTGAGCTTGCATAAAACGATAATGTTAATAAATTTATTATTATAAAATAGTTATGGCTTCCTTATTGTTAACGGTTGACTTCATATTATAGTATACGTCAAGTTAAGTAACGCAAAAACTCAGTGAGTTTCTAAAACTTGAGTTTTTTTCCAGTACTAAAGTATTATATTGCAGAATTTCTTCGATTGCCATAAGTTAGCAACATAAGGTAAGCCGCTTTAAATTTTGCGAATGCGAAATATGATGCCGTGAATTAAACCACGTGAAATATCCGTTTAGTCTTTCGCATAATCTAGATATTTTATAGAACCATCTATGTTTATACAGTCTGCATATGGCATGTGAGATGCTTTGCGCTTTATTTTCTTCATTTATTGTTCTTTCGGCCAAGACAAGAAGGGGTGTTAAACAGACAGGGGTGTTGAATGATCATTCGATTTAATATTAAATTATCTTAAAATTTTATCTTTCTTTTGTATATAAAGGGAGTTGGATTCGAACCGGAGAGTCATATTTTCGATTTCTTGTTGCTGCCAAAATTATTTCTACGGTGCGGTGGTTCGAATTCCACATTAAGCATAAGGCGTTTTAACTTGTAATTTGACCACTTTACGGTTTTTTACTTAAATTCGCACTGCAATAGCCAATTAAAAACCAGATTATATTACATAATTTTGTAAGAATCTAAATTTTCGATTCCAAGTGCTCTTCACAGCAAATTTAATATTCCTAGTCTTTTTAATCCTCTGTTCCTCTCGTTTCGAAATCATCAATATTTTTAGAGATCTGCCTCTACTTCTTTCAGTTCTACATTAAGAAAAAGATACATTATATTTACATTTGCGTCGTCGTTGAAAAATTTATTATATTGATGAACAAATTATTAAATTTAATGATTTTTTCATTTTTAATAATATAGAATTTGTTTACAAATTGAATAAATTTTGTTCATCTTCAGATTAATATCTTCTTTTTCAATAACACAACCAAATTCATAACTAATATTAGAAATAATAAATTATTAAGTTTATTTGAAATCAAGCATACCGTATATTCTGTGAATTAAACTGATGCGGCTAATTATTAATAATTTTGATAACCAAAAAAATGTATACAGAGTATTGGCAGAAAGTATTAAAAATTCCCACTCAAAGTCTTTCATTTGTTGAAAAGTGCATTGTACCTGTGCATTGAAAAAATCGACATTGTAATCTTCATCAGTTACAAAAAAATTCTTCAGTGTAGTATTTTACATTAATTGACAATGTAGAAATGTTGAAAAAATAAGGCAATCAAATTAAACAATAAACACGGTAGGCAATATTTTAAAATTATTTTCATTTGGCGCGACTTAATTTAAATTTTTGGTAAAAAAATTAATTTTCGTTAAAAATGAGAAAAAAAATCAATTTATTATTACATAAACTTCAATTTGTTTTTTGCATTTAAAGTAAAAAGTTTTAATGCATGCAAAATATGTGGAATTTGGTCCGTTAAAGTCCAGTTTTGTAACTGGTTTAATCTAAGTCTGAAACAAGTCGAGGATTCCCGCCTTAACGGAAGACCTCGCTCAAAATCTCAGCTGACTGATTCTTGGCATTTAAAAATGTCGGCTATGCGGGTGGTTACTCTTGTTTACTCAATGAATTGAATAGAAAGAGATGTTTAAAATGGCTTTATTTAGAATATCGAGACATTTTTAATTTATATTTCCTGCCTAAAATTATAAATTCTTCTTTATATATTTGAAATTACCTCGACACATTTAATTGCTTTACTTCTGAAAATTAAATTTTTTATTAATTTTCAAGTTTGTTGTTGCCAAAATTATTTTCTATTGCGTTTCTCTAACAATTTTTCGCTATATTGTTACATTTCCCATAACTATTGTATTTATTATAGGCCTGATAATTCTCGAAGAATATAAATATAAAAAATGACCCATCGGCATTATTTGATTTTATTATGGCAATTTATGCCATAATAGATGCCTTAAAATTACTCAAGTAGAAAAATTCCACAACAAATTACGGCAAAAATCACCTCTGAATGAGAAAATTGTTCAGATGAATTCACAAAAGTAAACACACATGTACATTATTGAGGGCGGTTAAGGCGGACAAAGAAAAGGCGGTTGTCCTAAGGGTTTGATTTTGCAACCTGTTCCTCGAAATCTTACCACGACAGTAGTTCTACTACATTCAGTTGATAATATATTTGACTTTTATTGGGGTAAGGAAAAAGAGAGTGTAGTGATTAAATAATGGCGATTACAGTATAATTTTGTTTTACTAAAAACTATTGTTGAAGAAAATTGTTAGTACAGTAACATGAGGTAGTAGCGCTATATGATTATTTATTTGTGGAAGTTCAACATCTTCGCATACCATAGCTTCCCGCGCTTTTCAGCTTTCATAAAACGATACACTGATTTTAGAAGTGCAGTCTAGAAATCGTGTAGAAACACAAATCTAAAATTACTTGTCTAAATGATGGTGTACTTAATTTATGTAATGCACTTTACTTAATATCACAATCAATGTAATAATGTTTCAAATTTTTAAACTTAATAAATAAAGGATGATTTGATTACTTTTTTAAATTACATTTCTTACACATCATGGTCATTACTTTCAAGAGAATTTATTTACGATGCAAATTATCTTTTATACTTTGTACTCAATTAATATCGTTCTTTTGTTTTCATAACCTCAATACAGGTTTTGCTAACTTCTCTGATGCGAAACAATAATAAGAATGCAGTTAGCAAATTTTTTGCATAAAAGACAATAAAATCAATTCCTCAATGGATTTTGCAAAATGTCAAAGTCAGCTGATTTAAACACTGATGTTTGAATTGAAGTAGGGGTTGGTGAAGGTACTACAATTGTTAGTAATCTAAAATCTTTTGTTGATAATTCTAACTGTATGTACTACCTGCTCATCTAATTTTTGAAGAGACGTTCTCTAAAGTATCAAAGTCAGTTGGGCAGTCAGCTGATTTTTATTGAAATATTCCTTTGGTGATTTATGATTTGTTGTAAATATTTCAAATAGAATAACTACATTAAGTTTAAACAATACGAAATTATCTTTTAATGAATTAATATCAGTAGCATTTTAATGATTAATAGATATTCATATTATATTAAGAATGAAAATTTTAATGTGAAGACTGTACTAGCAATCGACAAAGGCAGTAGGTAATAAAACACAAACACTCAGCTGATTGTCAAAAGAAAAATTTAAAAGCTTTCTCTGTGTGAGGCAAGGTATATTTAAGAGGAAGATGTGGACAAAACAACTGTAAACGTAAAATATAACACAATGCCAAAAAGCGCGGGATGTTCCAACCTGTTCCTAGCATATCCCACAAAAGTGTACCTGATGTTCGGTTTTAATCATGCCAATTCACATTCGAGCCGACTGAAGAGAATTCTTAGAAGTTTTTACATTTTACGTGGGAACCAAAATAAGTTTTCTTTAAGATTGTGGGATAAAATGTTATTAGGGATGGTTACATAAGGAAACGTCTTATTGTAATATATCCATTTATATAGTATATAAAACTATATTAGTATATTGAAAATTGTCAATAAAAATACGAAAATTGTTTATTTCTATGTGGAAGTATCAATGGCTTTTTCTGAATATACTAACAGCATGTTAGGTATTATTAACTTATGTATACCTATGTACTATACTAATACATTATAATTGCATATCTACCATATATTACGTACGTACTACATGTATACATTTGAAACGATTGTATTGCAAAAAGGAGCTGAAATTCTTTAATACCAATTAAGTACTATATTCTCCCTTACATTTTAAATGCATTTATTATTATAAATATTGAAGTCGAAGATTTCCAAATATTGTCGCAATTTCACAAATAGCTTTTCCATTTCCAGACATTTTCAACACTAGTGCACGTTCTCCTTGAGTTAAATGTTTATATTTTCCCATATTGATACTGTTTTTCTCCAAAAACAAGGGTATAATATTATACACTTATTATTTTTTTAAATATTTACATTGTTTGAATAAAAATTAGAACATCAAGCTTAATTCAACTTGAAAAAGAACTCAAAATAAAAAATTTTAAGTAAATTTGTCGTTTTTAGTATGTATTTATGGTTAAATTCAAAAAAATATAAGAATAATACAATACGTAGAAAATCAAAATTCAAAAAATTTAAAAAAGAGACAATTAACACTTAACATGTGTTAATTGTTATGTATTAACTCTGTATTATTAGCCCGCAAATAATTAATGAAATATTCTACTAATTTATTTAAAAAATTTAAAAAAAATTAATAAAAGAATTTAAAAAAATTATGTAGTTATGTAGAATAGCAATCTTATACATTATACATTATACATATAATGTATCATTATACATTATACATATAATGTATAATACACCGTAGGTTTATATTTCTACAATATTGAACTATCATAATAAGTGAATAATAGGCAAACTCAGTATATTTTTTATTTTTGGTATTCAGACCTATATAAATTAAGGGATTTAGGGTGTGTGGTGTGTATAACACACTTGAATGCTTGGCTAGCCCACCAACGTGGTCAACAATCTTCCTTTCCTAAGAAGGTCCTTAAAACACGTATTTTTGTCTAGTCTTTCTATTATTACGTTTCAAATAGAATTTAAAATTTAATCAAAATTAACAAAAATATTAATTTTCAACAGGTTTTTTTGTATATCTATTAAAAATAAATTTGTTCATATATTATGTCATAAAGCAGAACCTTTAAATACACCTGGATAACATCAATAAATTTAAGTAATCTTTGGTCAAAATGTTGAGAGAGAATTTTAATAGTAAAGCAATTCCTGCTAAAATAAATTTTATGAGTAAATAGTTAACTACCTGCAATTCGAAAAATGTTATGAAAGTTACAAAAGACCTGTCATAATCAGCTGTTAAAACTGGATATCAAATGTGCCGAAGATTTTGGGTAAGTTTATTTACAAGCACTAAGCTTTGGATCAACTTACCTGCAAATATTTTTTACTATAGGAAAATTAACTTTTTAATTTTAGGATTTTGAAAACCGATAATTATTTTGAATAATAATATTAACAATATTAACAATAATATTAATAACACCAAGAATTGAAAAAATCGAAGATTTGTGATAACATGTATATCGTATACGTATGTTTGATCATGACGTATCCCAATATAATATAGACATATACTGTGTATGTATGTACATGATATATTATAAGTACATATTTTATTTACGTATGTTATCCTTCATTATAATACGACGTCTATAAACTATATAGCATAGACGATTTGATATTGATGAATTTCATAACATGACCTCAACTATCAAGCTGTTTTCGAGTTTTACGCAAAATTTCATTCCAAATCACAAAAGAAATCTTTAACTAGTTAATTATTGTCTGGGATATAAGAACACAAAATTAGACATTTTTGACAATTAGACATGGCCGGTCAATGACGTCAATGCCCAACTAAGCTGGGCATTGACGTTATTGTCCGGTCATTAACGTTAATGGCGGAATTGTCATCATTGACCGTAACATGTATATATAGAGGGACAGCCATTAACAAATATTTGTCACAAGTTTTTGTTAATGGCTCTGCTACGCCATCTAGTAGACGGTGTGATCTCTACGTTTTAATTTTTACTTTATGGCTGATCCTTTATATACAGAGGGAGGTATTTTTGCAAAAATAAGTTTTTACATGTTAATTTCCCATGTTCAGCTAACTCATTCAGCACCCTGTATATAGAGGACCAAAAATTAAGACGTAGAGATAACCCCCTCCACTAGATGGCGTAGCAGAGCCATCAAGAAATACTTGTGACAAGTATTCCCATAAGAGCTGTCCCTCTATATATACATACTCTTTGCTTCTGGTAAATTCTATTTGGTCCATTCAAAAATAAATACCAAAACCCAGGCCCGTGCACAGAATTTCTTCAGCAAATACCTAAACAAATATGTAATGTAATGGGGGGGCTTCAACCCCTTGCACACCGGCCTGCCAAAACCGTTAAGTAATAGCCATTACCTTACAATTATTTATTAAAAATAACTAATATTGAATCACATAATATCATAAGGTTCCATTCTTAATTAAGAGATGCAATCTTTATTGCTGATATAATTCAAATCGAAACCGTATCTGAAACCAAATCGGTGTACCACACAATTTTACTTAGTATTTACATTTTTTATGCAACTAATTAATATTTGCTTCAATGTAGGCGGGCTGATAATAATTGTTTTCACATATTTGTACAAATTTGCCATTTTAGATGTTTTGTGCGTAGTTTTTCGTAATAAAAATTCTAAGTTCCATATTTTTATTTTCTATTTATGAAATTTTTAAGAGCAGGGTGCCCGTAAACAGCTTGCTACGGGACCCGACGTGGCTCACCACGGCCCTGTTGGCATTCCAAAAAGAAGATTGAACTGAAATGTGCGCTACCCTTCGCTAAAAATCAATGTAGGCACCTACTTGTTGTTTAAAAAAAAATGGCAAGAAAACTTGACGAAGAAATTCTTACTGATAGCGATCCACTCTGTACTAGATATCTATAATTATTCCAATAAACATTTTCTTAAAATAGAATTAAGCTGCTGCATAATATTTTTTGTTCAAATGAAATTAAGAACATACCCATAAAACTCACACATGGTAATAATATTAACGAACATATTTGATTTCAAAAACACAAGAGAGCTTTCAGTGCTTTGGTTTGAAAATAAAATACATTGTACCTACAATAATGTAGTAACAACAGTTGCATTAGCATAACGACAATATTGAACAAAACGTAAGTTAATATTACCAGTGTAATGTGATGAATTAAATTTAGCTTATTCTTATCAAAGTTTTCCTTATCTGTACGTTCCCATGGATAAAGAAGTACCACTCAAGATCAGCTGGTTTCAAGGGCGATCATTGACGCCCAAGTTTGAATTATATATTTCTTACTGAACACGTTTTCTTACCTTTTTGTTTTTTAAATGTACGTTTGCGTATTACGTTAATAATTACTTACACCATTACATCAATTGGAGGATAAATTGAAAGCATCAAGCACCTACAAAATTCGTCTTCTTTTAAAAAGTCGCTTTTTATTTTCTCAAAACAGAAAATCGATAGCTCGATCTCCACACGAAAGATTTTAGAAAACAAGGCAGTGTTTCTTAATATTTTTAAAGTTTACCACTTATTTCCGAAATAACACTACAAAAACAAAGATTTCCCTTGATTTCCTTTCACTTGTACACCTGATTTTCCCAACGAATTCCTTCTCGCTCGGTTCTTAAGCGCCCTTGGATTAATGATGCCCCTAGGCTACGGCCCAAAGAATAAAGAAAGCCTTCAAAGCAGACAGGTTTGTTACACCAATACAATAAGGGTAAAACCTTATTTTTCAAAATAAGTTTACTGCCAATATATTATATTTTCTTCAATTTGTTTACGGAATATTCGATTAAGAAGTATTTAGTTGTTAGGGTTTTTTAGCACTTGAAGTAGAAAAAATTCAAACATAAGATTTTTGGAGATTCTGCTTGATAATAATAAAATTCCTCTATAATAGTGTAGCATAGCCAAAAGATTTCCCAAACTATAATAATTATTAAATTAACTTCGGCTGAAGTAAACAATATCAATAAAAAAAATTAATATCTCCTTTGTTATTAGTACCACATCCATGAAATTTTTTTAAAAATAGATGTAAATGTTATACTTATTCACCAAAAATTTTAAATCTCTAGCTTTGCCCCTTCATGTAAAAAAATTTAAATCGTCTGATATGTTGACGAAATATGCTAAGTAGCAAAGTAGTTAAGTAACCGATATTAGATGATTATATTTTTATATTCTAGCATTATATTCTACCTTTTGCAAAAAATAAAAATAATAAATTCCCTTGAAACTGCATACAAAATTTATAAATAAATTCAAAAAAATATATTATTGAAATAAGCACCTCAAAATGAAACATACATATACAGTTACTCTCATAAGAGGTGGGCACTCTTAATTTTTAACTTTTAAAAATTTTTTAAAAATTTAAAATTTTGAACCTATTTTGTTGTTCAATAAAAATCACAATATTTTCAAATCTCATTCCTCATTTAAGGGTTGTTTCGGAAACTGTCATAGCGTCAATTTTTGATAGGTTTTAAAGGGTATTTCTTTCGGAAAACAAAATCAAATACTGAAAAACAAAAAATACCTTAACCCGTAAGTAGCGAGGTGGGGTGTGAGAGCTCCCAGTAGATTTTGAAATTGCCATCAGTTAACGATATCTATAAGTGTAATCACTGTATCATGGGACGTCATGTACCCCTCGGGCAGTGTATTTCACATCGTCTGAGTGTATTTATCTCTTTAAAACAAAATTGGAATAAACCACCTTGCTTCTTGTGCGAGAAGAAAACCACTTCGCTATACTTACGGGTTAAATTGTACGAATAGATGTATAATACTGTATACAACCAATGCGTGTTACCTGTTATGACATACAGTGCTCAGACCTAGACCCTGACGCAAAATATAGTCGACAAGCTAACCAAGGCACAACGTGCTGTGGAGAGACAAATGCTACATAAATAGTTCTAAAACAGACTACGAAATGAACAAATTAGAGAAAAATAAAATTAATCGTTGTAATAAACCACATGGCATCGTTAAAATGGAGGTGGGCTGGTCATATAATGAGAACGACGCATAGACGATGGAATAGAGAAATACAACAGTGGAAACCATGGACGGATAAAAGAGAGATGAGAAGACGTCCATAGACGCGATAGCTGGATGACTTTAAGGGGATTGCTGGGTTTTCCTGGATAAGACTGACGGCGAACCGTAACGCCTGGAGACGGGGAGGAAAGGCCTATGCCCAACTCTGGATTAACAAATTCTAATAAAGAGGACAGAAAGAAGAAAGAAAAGGGCATTTCTAGCAACTAGAAAATATCTTATGTTTGAATCTATTCTACTTTACCTTTTCAGTTAAAAAGTTCTAACTAATTATATATGGTATATATACGCGAAAAACTACTATGTGGCACCAATAACTAAAACAACGTTTACGCACCCAAAACTTTTTACACATAATATGATCAAGCGGCGCCCATATATTACTCCGACTATATATGCGTTTCAGCAACCTATATATGTATATATTATTATATTATATCTAGTGATTGCACTTCTGTTGAGCTCGTGTGAGCGATCCTGAAGGAAAATTACAAGTATCTAATGTTTTCCAAGTTTTGCTCATTTGATGCTGAATTCAATCTCAATCACACACATGACAATAATATGTGGGTAGCTCATGGCTTATATAGTATGTAAACTGTTTGTCAAATCGTTCAAAATCAATAATACATCAGTAATAATTTTTGTAATCAAACCAAGAAATAAAATATCTCTTTTCCTGTGTAGGCTAGGGGAAGTAGTGGGTCCTTGATAATGTAAGAGAATTTTCAGACTTTCTTCGAAATTGTAACATTTAATTGCGACAAATCCACGGGCCAAGCGAATACTTTCATGGGTTGCTTCAAAAATTTTCACTTATAATATTACAAGAAAGAGAGAATAAATTGAAAATAATTTCACATATTTTCGAGAAGTTGTTACTAGGCAATAGATATGAGAGTTCGAAGGAATCAAATACAGTAGAATCCGCTTAATGTGATCACTTCGGGCCAAAGACATTTGAATAATATTAACTGATAACTGATAATTGATAACAATTAGAGAAATTTAGAAAAAAGTGAATTTTAAAAGACTTGGATTAGAACAAAATAGAAGAAAAAAAAGAAAGAAAAAGTGGCCGGTTTCCAAAAAAAATGATCACAATAACCGACTGATAACATTATCCGAGATCACATTAAGCGGATTCTACTGTAGCTATTGCCGAAAGGCGGCAACATGTTTAATGTTTTGATTGGCAACTTCAACAGAAATTGAAAGTTTCTATTGGGTTTTAGAAATAAAAAAAATAATCATAATAATAATTAATTTTACAAAAATTAAAGTGTTTCCTATTCCAAAACTATTACGCAATACTTATCGCTACTCTATAAGCAAAATTCCGTGGTATGTGCGGGGTTTCCAGTATGCTGTATGTGCAAAATTCCTTGGTGCCACTTAGCCCGGTTATATGCGTTTTAGCTAATAACGCCCTTGACAGATAATAATACTAATAATACGATTCAGTTAAAACTGAACTTTTATAGATAATAATTATGTACAGTCCAAGAGGCACCTTCGTTATATTTGGTACTATTTTATGATGTTCCTACCTTCTAGCCCAAAATTTTATGTATATAGTATTTTAAATAAATAATTTGTAGGAGTACCTAGTGCCACCATTTGAGATAGAATGTTTAAATTATTATAAACAAAAATATATAAAACAAATATTGATCTTGTTTATTTTATACCTAATAATTTTTAAATAGTTTTGTTCACAACAGAGCACAAAATACTAATTGAAAAAAAAACTACGTTCCTTCCAGAGGGTGGTCATGGTATAAGCTACGTTGGCTAATGATGTAATATGTGGGCAGCTCATGTTTGTCAAATCGTTCAAAATTAGTAATACATCAGTAATAATATTTGTAATCAAATCAACCCGAAACGGCTACGCTAAGGTTGAAAGAAAAAAAATGCAAAAACATTTGCATTAAAAAATGTATTTTTTTTAGATTTACAGTTTTCATTTCTTCCTATTATAATTTGACATTTGAGGGAATTGTGAATTCGTAAACCCCATTTTTTCCCGTTAACTTATTTTGCACTATCTATGTAATATAAAGCCATATTTTAAGAATTCAACAGAAGAAATAAGATACCTCCTTACTGTACCTATAGGAGAAGAAGTGGGTTCTTGATAACGTAATGGGATTTTCAGATTTTCTTCGAAATTGTAACACATATGTACGTTGCAATTTATTGTTTAAAATGCATAGTTACTACTAACTACAATCGTGGGAAATTAATTATAAGAAATAATATTAATTTGCAGTAACTCATTTAGTTTATATCTTCATCCGAGCGATTATCTGATTATTACATAAAATTTTTATGTGGGTTAAACACCTATTAACATAACGAAAAATTACTTTTTCAAGTTATATTCCGAATTTAAAGTAGTATTGCTGCACGGGCAGTCGTTCAAGGCTCACTTTGCACTGAAGCTCTAAGCTTAAATTACCTCGTTTTTCCATGGAGTTGTTCAAGAAAGTTATACAGTAGAATCCGCTTATACAGTAGAATGTCATCACTTCGGGCCAAGAACATTTTAATAATATTAACTGATAACCGATAACAATTAGGGAAATTTAGAACAAAGCAAATTTTAGAAGACTTGGATTAGAACAAAATAGAAGAAAAAAAAAAAAAAAGTGGCCGGTTTCCAAAAAAAATGATCACAATACTGACTGATAACATTATCCGAGATCACATTAAGCGGATTCTACTGTAGTTATAAGTATTTCGGACCACAGTTTGATGTTCACCAGAGGGCTCAGTTAAGAAATTCTGCCGAGTCCGGGACTTTAACCCAGAATTTCTGCTCATAACTTCAATTATAGCGATCACACCAAATGTATCTTGCTCGGAGCTTATTTTTAAAATTTTTTAATAAATGAGTGTCTAAATATTTCAAATAATATAAAGAAAAATTAATAACTAATAAAATTTAAATAAAGAGGGACCAACTTGACGTAATTTTCAAATGTCAGTATTTTAGATTTTAATAAAAATTTAACACACTTTTATAACAAACAATAACATTTTTAAAATACGCATTTTAATCCTGAAAATTGCTTAAATCTTCGCCGAAATTGAAAAATATTGGGTGCAAATGACAAATAAACTTAACAAAAGCTAAAATACGTCCGAAGAAAATAAAATATTAAAAAATAAATATAAAAAACCTGCCGATTCGGTAAACGTTGCTGTTGTACAAAAGCTTATGAGAGGTATAAAACCAAAATTGCAAAATTTTTATGGCCGTTTACGAAAAATTTTCATTTTATATAATTTACCAGTAAAATGATATTATAGATTGTTAATAAAAATATTTTTGAATCAAAAAATAAATTCGTTTCCATTCATTTAAAAAAACAAAGTGTCCCATTTTTATCTGTTCCAGTCTTTATTTATCTTTGTTTCGATTTTCGTTAAGCTTGACTTTAAAATTTTGACACTTCTCTTCATAAAATCAAGCAATTGCGGAAGTAAGATAAAACGCGCACGTGTATGCAAAATACATAGTAAATATACTATAATAATATACTAGATAAGATAAATCGTGATCTAAACGTTTCAGATTTATTATTAGTAATAATAATAATAATAACGTATGTAATTTATTTCAAAAAATTTGTTACAATATCAAGAACTTGTACATAATTGATTGAAACAATGTCATAAAATTAACTACATCCAAAATTTCTTTCCAAAATACAAACAAAAACAAAAAAATAAACGTTGAAAAAATTAAAGCTACTCATTCTTCCACAACATAAATTCTTGCACAACGTAGGATTGAATCAATAAGAATTCATGCGAATATTCTTTAAATAATTCTGTTCTTACTTCTTAAGTAGTAGCTGATTTATAAATTTGCTGCCCAATAGTTTATGTATTATGGTGCCACCTCTACAATTTTTTTTTTATTTTTAGCTATTCTGCTTCTTTTTTAAAGAAATGTCGAGAGGGAATCGTCAGGGGAACTCTTGGTAGTAACGGAAAATCTGAAAAAATCTTAGAAAATAAGAAACATGAAAAAGAAATCTTTTTCGCGATCTACTTATTAAAATCTTGACATAATTATTATAACATAGGGGAGACTGGTCCAAAATGATCCCTCCAAATGAAAAGCAACATAATTTTCTAATTAAAAGCTTATTAAATTTTCATTAATGTGTAACGAAACTATGGCCTCTTTTCTATAACTGCTGTAATAAAATAGTTGAGTAGAGATATTTGCATATTATTTATTAGTTTTATTGTAAAACTATAAAAAAGGATCATTTTATACACATCTATGTGTGAAATGATCCCTTCATGGTGAGACATGATGTATAATAAAATAAGGTACCTTATAGTAAAACTACTTTAATAATGTGGTAGTTAACTTTTAATTTAACATATTTATGTACAATATACATCCCATACAGTGGTTTTGAAGTATTCGTACACTCCTATGTTGCCAATGTAAATTGCATATTTTGAAACCGTTTTTTGACATAAAAATCGCTTTCACAGCAAAACTTTTTCGACATTGTTTGTTAATATATATTGTCTTCAATTTTGTACCTTTTAAAAAATTTTTCTTTTTTTTTTTCATCTACACAAACACACATACATACCTGGGATCAGATATCTTTCACGTCCTCGTCGTTGCCCTTGGGTTAAATGCCGAAAGCAGACATGGAAAGTAACATAAATTCCCTTCGTTTTAAAAATATGTCTAACGGTCCTTATAAGGACACAATGGTTCCGTAATTATCCTTATCAGAACTTGGATTGTGATGACTATCCGCACAAGTTTAGAAGTCTCAAGCCCCTTATGGGAACATTTTTAACACCAATTTGATTATTTATTAGATGTCTTAATATCATTTAAAAACTGTATTAAAAAATCTATATTATGCTTTTTTCATTATTTAATTTATTATTTATTTACTTATTTAATTATTTATTATTTAATTAAATAATTGCTTATTGTTAAATTATATATCTTTACTACATATTAATAATTTAAAATACAAAGTCTTTTGGATTACGTGGAATAGATTTTGTATCGCACACTAATTCGCGTCGAAAGCAGGGAAGTGCCATATAATTGATCTAAATATTTAACAAGCTGCCAAATGAAAACGGTGCATAGAAATTGTTTGTGCCCATGACCACTTTTGTTCAGAATGATATGAACTACAAAATATAAAAAATCAGCTAATTTAACCAAAACCCAATTTCCATAGACTTTTGTGCGAGGTTCTTTTGTTAGAAAATTTCCGACAAATTTGTTAGACAATTTCAAACAAATTTGTTAGAAAATTTCTTACAAATTCTTTAGAAACTTCTAGAAATTTATTACAAATTTTTTCATAAATTTGTTATAAAATTTTCCACAAATTTATTAAAACCTATTTCTACAACTTTTTCCACAATTTTAGTCGAGTTTCCTACAAGTTTGTTACAAAATTTCCAACAAATCTATTAGAAAATTTTCTATAAATAAATAAATTTATTTGAAAATTTCGTACAAAGTTACTAACTTCCCTGTAGTTTTATATATAAAATGTAACTGTAGTTCTTTGAAGAAGTTCTCCCTATTTCTATTATCTTATTTAATTTCTTTGTTTTGTGCCCTTCTCATTTTGCATCTTTGAATACCATTACTTCTCCTTACCTTTTCTCTTTCCAATTCTTCTCCTCGTTTTTCTTCTCATTAATTATGCCTTCATATTCATCTTATTTATATATCTTTGACTGGCGGAGCCTCTTCACTAATTGCTGTTACTTCTTCTTTCTCTTACTTTTCATATTTTTCTTTGTCGTTTATCTTCTCATAAATTTCGTCTTCAGCTTCATCTTCAAAAATATAGGTTTACGAGTTTTTCTAAATTTTGTTCATTCTTATTTAATGGGAATCTATACACGGTGCATGATTCGACAAATGTTCACCATTTGCGCGGGAGTTATATTTATCGTATATGGTTTAGTATAAAAGGTATTGGAAACCACATTTAGTTCTTTAAGCTCTACTTTAAATGTTTTTCACGCCTTAACCACAAACGATAAATGAATAACGCATTATGTGATTAGAAATATATACATAGGTGTACAAAAAAAGTGCGAATTTCATTGAATTGAATTTTTTGTCGCGGCTTAACCCCGACATAAAGTGTAGGAAATGAAATTTTCGGTATAAAAAAAAGAAAAGAAACGTAACTTTAACAGTTTAATGATAAGGATTTTTGTGATATGCATAGTACGTCAACCATCAATACCATCCTAATAGATTCCATGTCATATTGTTATCAATAATTAAAAGCCATAATCAAAGAAATGTATTAAATAAGCAGATAGGTATTTGTTTATGCTTTTTGATTAGGTTTTGATTTTGATTGTTATTTTTCATTGATCTTCATCCTTCTTAAATGCCAATAAACATTTATGAAATTAATTATTTTGATTTTATCAAATAATTGAAGAACCATACACAATAACAAGTGCACTTTATTTTTTGATGTATTATTAGCAAGCACGTTATGTTTACATTATGTATTAACACAAAAATTTTTGCTAATTAGTTATATTGCTAAAAGCATAGAACTATTGTTGTTACTTGAACAGAATAATTTCTCGTGGAAATCTATGAATTCTTAGTAGATATCAGTACAACAGCAATAAGCAAACTCTGAAAAGACTGAAAAGATTTCAATGATGGTTGAAAAGGTATGATAAACTATTAGAATTTGATGTATTTAAACATAGTTTTAAGAGATCACGCATTAAGTAAAAGTAATGCCGAAACGGGTGGAGAGGCGTGGTAGAAAAGCCTAACCGCCACTTCGTACGATGAACTTCTACAAGTTTGTCCCGCTACGAGCTTATTTCTTAGTTATATATTAAGCATAAGCTTTACTAGCGGTGTTATGCTAAACGCCGCTGGCCTACGGTACAAGGCACAACACACTGCGTAGGTCGAAATATACACCACATTACTTCTTACAAAGAGATTTTTTGTTATACGTATGTACGTACCGATGTAAATGCTCATGTAATTTTGTCAAAATTTTTTCATTATCGGCACCTGCTGTCCGATAAAGATCCTGTAATATTAACATCGTGAAAGAAATTTGTAGTTTACCCGCACTGTTTTGAACTTCCGATTAGAAATTAGCAACTGAAAATATATCATTTCCTACTTCTTTCAATATCGCTTATGCTTGGCGATAGCTTTTATACATCTCGTAATGCGAGTGTGAGAATGAATTTTTAATGCGCTACTAAAACAATAAAAACTATCATAAATTCCTTAATAAGGAAATCTTGACATGTTCTAAAAGTAAAACTATTAATTGTAAGATATTCCTTATCGGTTACTTTGAGAAGGTATTTACTAGTCGTCAATAACATTTTACTGCATAATACATGCACTAAGTATAATAATTATTAACCACCTTACCGTGTTCCCGGTTTTATATAAAAATAAGAACGTTGGTTACAATGTAAGTTCCATAATATAGTATGTGTAGGCATGATAGCTTAGTTATTAGGCAAATAAATAGGTGAAAGCTATGTAGATACGTAGATATGTAGATACTTAATCTAGCAGCCAGTGTCGCTCTATAAAATCAGATTAGATTGTGCGTTATTGTGCGTTAAGAGCATAATACTACTTAAACGTCGAGAAATATGTTATATTATACAGTAGAATCCGCTTAATGTGATCACTTTGGGCCAACAACATTTTGATAACATTAACCGACTGATAACAATAAGCAAATTTTAGAAGAAAACGAATTTCAGAAGAATTAGGTAAATTTAGCAAGAATAAACTAAATTTAAATTAAAATGCATAAAGTAAAGTGCACATTTAGCAAAATAAAAATAGAAATACGCCATGAAACGAGAAACTTCATTAGTTTTTGTATACAAATTAATTCGAATGACCTGTTTTGTAAAGATATATAAAATTTCAATGACAAATCAGAAAAAGATACTTAGAAAAAGAGATGAATGTGTAGGAAATTCCTTGAAAGTGATAATAATAAGCGGCTTTTTGATCACATTATCCGGTGGTTTTTGTATGTAAACTAATTAAAGCGGCCGGTTCCCAGTCAAAATGATCACAATAACCGACTGATAACATTATCCGTGATCACATTAAGCGGATTCTACTGTAATTGGTGCAGTCCATAGATTTATTCACGAACGCTAAAGAGCCCTATAAGCGATTAACGGCATATTATACTATAAAACAAGAATTCCCAACCTTTTTTACGTAGAGCCTCCCCGATCATTACTAAAATATATTGTTGTGTTCCAAAAATTTTTTTTTTTAATTAAGAATTTTTAAATTTTATTATTTTTTTATTATTAATTTTATTATTTTTTAATTTTTATTATTTATTATTTTATTGTTAAGTATTTTGATTTGGAATTTTATTATTAAAAGATTTTGTTTTTTAATTTTATTAAGTGACCATTTTGAAAGTTTGAATTTAATTTGTATTTAAAATGTGATTTTGTAAATAATTTGTGTAAATATTGTACAAATTTGAATTTCTGCGTTTTTTCGATTCAACAATTTTTAAGTTGGCACGAAATTGAACAATAATTTTTGCTTATGCCTGGGAACGTCAACTAAAATGGTCGTGCTAAGCCGCTAGTACCATTGTACCATGTACCATTTTGTACTGTCTTTTGTATGTTTTTGTATGTCAAATTTGAGATTTGTCGCCATTTTTGTTGCGCTCTGACGTGGATTTCTTCGAATTCGCTCTTTCACCTTTCGAACCATTTCTGATGACGTTGCTGTTTTTTTTTTCGGCCACATCCACCACGTTTTTTGATGCTCCCAGTATCATTGTAACGTTTAATGGTTCGATACACAAAACTTTTTTTACACCGCTCTGCTGGAGCTCACGAATAATAGCTGGTTTCGATTTTCCGGCCAAATACAAGGCAATGACACTATTACGTTTGAATTCCATTTGTAATATTTCTTCTCACTTACGACTTAGGGTACGTTTATGCTGGAGCTGCAAGCAGTGATGATTGCAGGGATTCTAGCGAAGCAGTGATTTGTAATGCATTGATTCTTATGGAACCGTTTATGTTAAAGCAGCGCGAAAGTCAATGTTAATTCGTAGAACAGCGATTAAAGCTAAACAATTTCTTCGCTTTATCAGTTATCACAGCTCCAACATAAGCGTACCCTAAGGGTACGTTACCTAAGGGTACCCTAAGGATACCCTAAGGGTACGAATCAATGCATTACAAATCACTGCTTCGCTAGAATCACTGCAACCATCACTGCTTGTCCTTAGGGTACCTTTTATTTTGGAGCTGTGATATCTGATAAAGCGAAGAAATTGTTTAGCTCTAATCGTTGTTCTACGAATTAACATTGACTTACGCGCTGCTTCAACATAAACGGTCACATAAGAATCAATGCATTACAAATCACTGCTTCGCTAGAATCACTGCAACTATTAAATCAGTGTCCTTGACACATTCATCAACTGGCTTAACTTTTAATGAGAAATTTGGCTTTTAATAATGAAAAAACTATTAGCTAAATTAGTAAAGTACATAAAATAATAAATAAAATGGATAACTATGAAAATATAGAATAACAAAAATACTTAAATAGTTACAGATAAATCCGTATATACTTACTAATTTTAATTAAAATAAAAAAATTAATTTAAGAAAAGAATTAAAAAAGAAAATTCAAAATGGTTTTCCATTTCATATCATTTAGATCTTCTGGCAGAGAGCCAGGTTTCTGGTAAACCACAGACAGAAGTTGTGTAAACCAGACTATCTCCACATTTAATTTAACATTTTTTGTTAGATTATGTAAAGTTGGAACTTAAATAATTTTACAATTACAGTGAAACTTCCCTAACTCGAACTGCTCTAACTCAAATTACTCTCTAAATCAATTTTTTTTTAAATATATAGGTTTGTCAGATATCGGTCAGATATTAACCTGTAATGTTACCTCCATAACTGGAAGTTTTTCTAATTCGAACTTTTTTGGTGGTCCCTTAAGATTCGAGTTAGAGAAGTTCGACTGTAATTATTGAAAATTTCAATTTCAATAAATTGTATTTCAATAAATCCAATATTTTTTGTTTGAAATTCAATAAATCTCCAGAAAATATTTTTGAAGAATTCTACAAACCATACACAATTATTTGGTAAATATTTTTTAAGTTAACGTAGTTATTAGAAACTTGTGAACGTCACAAAACCGGTACGGTTTATGTGTAAGAAGTTAAGTTAATTTAAAAAATAGGTTTTGGAAATTGGGATTTACGATACTTTAGAATTTAGAGTGTGCAAGCATCCGTATTTAATATTTGTCAAAAATTATGATATTCAATTATTTTTCATAAAAATGTTAAAAAAAGAATTTTTTATTACCAAAAATAGCAATAAATAAGCAATTCATTGCCGAATTCTTTATGTAATCAAGAATATATTAGGCTACGACACAAATAATTTTAACATACTTTCAACTTCAAAAAATTCTCAATAGAGAATTGTAACGAACACTCTATAGTTAGATCATAGAGATCATCATAGTTAGATCATTATGTGATTTTATTTTTAATTTTAATCAAATCTTCTTCAATATGCAGCAAGAAATATTTTGGAGTAGAGGTTTGCAATACCCCACTATTTTCTACCTCTACTACAATTATTATTTCGACATAGTAGCCAGTTTCTGAAGCTACAGTTTATACCTCCACTCACGCTCTCTGAGATATAATTTAAAAATCTAATCAAAATGAAAAATAAAATTAACGGCATAACGCCTTATTCTTCCTGTTTCATGTTATTTTGTATTATCATAAACTTAGAAGGTACTGTACTACCTGCTGCCTAAGCCCAAGGTCAAAGGCATAAATAACAATAACCTGGTTTTAACATCAGGTTGAAGAATAATGTCCGATTTCTTCACTTAGAGATATCCACCCGATAAGTATAAACATACCGATAAACAATCAAATTCATCAAGTGACTAAACGGACAACCGTTTTGATTGGTTATCAGTATGTTTATACTTGTCGGGTGGATATCTCTAAGTGAAGAAATCGGACATAAGCACAGAACCCTTTAGATGCGATTAGAACCGCATCAAGACAGTCGGTCAACTTCTCTCAAAGTTAATGGGGGCTTGTGCTCTCCTTCGAGAAAAACCGAGAAAAAAAAAGGAATGGTAGGCCCCACTGACAGGAGAGTTTGCCTGAAGAATAAAAATAACAATACGGTTTAAACCGGTGGCGGGGTGGAGGGATGATTGCTGCTTCGAAGCCGATTAGAGCCGTCATCGGTTCTCTGTCCCTTCTCCCAGCTCGGTCGTGGCAGGTGCAGTGTACATGTCTTCTTGAGGCAAGGAAATCGCTTTGAGGCGAAGGCTAGGCCGGCTCCTAGTCGTGGAGAATCAATCACACTGATTAAGAGCAACACAGCGAGTGCACCTAGATGGCGCTCCATCCTGTGGGCCAACTTTTAATCGGTGGCAGGGGGTCTGAAACCGTCGCTGGCCCTTCCTCCTCCGATCCTTTTGGTGAATTATTTGGGGCACGAACCCGAGTTTTCCGGTAACAGTACTGCAAGAAGCTCTGTAATTATGCCACGATTTTTATTTGCAGCTGGGCTCAGTGAAAATTTTTTCTCTCATCCTAGTTGAGCTCGGCCTACCTGCTGCCAGTCATAATCCCAATCTTTTATAGTCTATTCAGAGTGCACGATCCGCACTATTCCTGTGGTTTTGAGTTCAGCATCTGAAACACCTGATTGAGAAAACGCTTGACAAAGAAATTGGCAAATTTCATGTTCAATTTTAACATATTTTTTTCGAACATTTTTTTTGTATATTAATGTGATAATATTAAAGATAAAATAAATATAAAATTTTTAAAGAAAATATTTCGCTAATGTGACTTCATTGACTAAAGTTATGTTAAATTAAATTTAAGATTTATATATTAAGTAATTAATCAACTAATATAATTTAATATAATATTTACGTGGTCATATGTGAAACTTAAGTTCAGACCACTTAGAATAGGACCACTTTACTTTAAACTCTCAACGTTCTATATTTTCTTTTTAAATCATCCACTTCAAATTAATGTCGCACTAAATATTATATTATAAACATTTTATTTTCATAAAATGTTTAAACTACACTAAATTCATTAGATTTGTTTCGAAGTCACTGAAGTGCGGTTCATACTGTATTTGTGTACGAAAGAATAAATTTCACCTTTTGTTTGATTACACCATTGTTTCATTAATAAACAAAATTGGCGCAGTCGGTAGGATCTCGAAAGGAAGAATTTTGGAATACCAGCATATACCTTTGGTTTCAATCATTAATTCGCGATCCAGAATCTACACCCTTAGAAGAAATCTCCGAACGTCTATTTGGTAAGTCGTTAAGCATTTCTTTTATCCCATCTACCACTCCTTTTGTGAATTTTGAACAACTTTGAAATTTAATTGAATTATCGATGAGTGATTTTTATTATAATCATTTTCAAAATCATTATTCAAAATATTTAAATTAGGATAACGAGTGATTTTATAAATAAAATTATTTTCGATTTAACTGTTATATTAAATAAATTAATTTTATTCATTTTCGAACTTGACGAGTATTTAAAAATTATTTTTATTATTAAAAACAATTTATATTATTTAGACATAACAAAAAACGTAACTTAAAAATTTAATTTTTGACTTCAAGATTAATACAATAAAACTTGATTCATTTTCGCCTCGTACGAGTGTTTTCAAAATTGTCATTAAGATTAATTTAAATAAAAAGAAAATATATAATTCATTCGTGTGTAATATGTTTCTTACAACTCTCGTTACGTAATATACTAAAATACTTACGGTACAACCACCGATAACAACTTAAATCATTTTACATTCACTGCTATTGAATCCAAAGTAAAAGACGATGTAAGTAATGGAGGAGTTTCCTACTTTTTTTTTCTTTTTTTATTTGAAAGTAGAGATCAAACGGAGCCATCAGTTTGTTTTTCAGATTTTTTGAAGTGCGTTAAGTATCAGAAAAAAATTAATGAAATTTGAAATTGTTAGGGTTATGACGTCATAACCCTTCTTTGAGTGGTAATGGATAAACCTATAGGATTTTAGACAACTGTACTATGTTGCTGTACTTTCTTCTATTAAAACGTTAAAATGTAGATGCCTACCTGATGACAAGTAATGGCCGCCGTGTATTTCGTGGTTACTTTTTTATTTTATATGAGTGATTATGGATTACTTAGATTCACAATTTTTATTTAATGAAAACAAATACTTTAATTTTACAAAGATCTCGACAACTTAAAAGAGCTTTGCAGCTTTACAAACCCAGTTTGTAGAGTTTTTCAAAAATAGAACAGATTTTGTTAGTGAATTGATTTAACATGCATTCTTAATGTAATATTTGAAGTCCGTTACATTTGGTTATTCTGTTGGGTTATAATTTGTTGATCGGTTGTGCTTCGGTAAGATTCACATGTCGACAATATTTCATTATTTATTTACTAACAAGATAATTCTTTGTATATTTTACATAATTATATTATATGAACCACTTAAAACATCAATAATACTTTTACAAGAGTTTTGCATCCACAGTTTTAGAGATTTTAAATGCCACACGTATATGGCTTTTCGCCAGAAGCTTACCAGAAGCTACCATCCAGCTTATAGAGTTCTTGAAGAGAGTGCACCAATTTTGTCAGTTAAAGCAATGATCAGCATTCATATGACGAAATAATCAATAGCATTAAATGAAAAAATAAAGAATTTTAATTAACATATGATAGCTATTAATAATAACCCAATTAAGAACTGACAACATCGGACGGCCATGTTTAAATCTTATTGGTTAGCTATGGCGGGCAGATTAAATATTTTTTTGAAATTCAAAAATTTTTTTTAAATTTTACGCTGAGTTTTAAGACCAACCAATTACATCAACATGCGGCATTTTTATTACAGTTTCATGTTTATATATTATTTCAAAAAATTATTTCTAAGGAAACTCCCCCATTACCTTATGTGTCGACCAGATTTAAATACCTGGTCATTATTTAAATCTGCTTTAAGAGAACAATTCGGCGATCGAATCAATAGACAAACTTTAACTCGCGAATTTTATTTTATTTTATTTTATTACGCGTAAGAAAACCACGCACAAAATTTTCAAGAAACAAAATTTTTTCAAAACAACACGTAGATCTTAATAATTTAAAGCCAAATTCATTACCATACATAAAAATTTACAATCCCAACAGTAACAGCCCCGCTGAAAGATTCCATTCGACCCTAGCAAAAAGCTTACGGATTCTCCAAAGGGAAAAACCTCATGAGAGTATCTCAAATATTATGAACTACGCGATTTTACATTATAACAACAGCGTTCATAATTCTACTAACTATACGTCTTTCCAAATTACACGAGGAAAATTCCAAAGTCTCTCAGTACGTCCACGAACAATCAGAAAATTTAAAAACCCTCAACTCCATAATTCATAAAAAATTAATTGACAAACAGCGAACAAACTTGGAAAAATTAAATCAAAGCAGAAAAAATCCCGAAATAGATTTAGAGAAACCCCTTTACAGAAAAGAAACTCGCTTCACGAATTCAAAAAAGGTCACTCAACCTTTCGTTACAGTCCAAAATCCAGAAATCATCGACGATAACAAAATAAAATCAAACGATAAAGTTTATCATCAAACTTTACTGAAACCACAACGTTTTGTTTCAGATGCTGAAAATGACCCCAATTAAGTGCTTGATACTTCTAGTACTTCCAAACCTTTTACTAGGTCTCAAAGTAAAAGAAATAAACAACCCTATCCTTCCAGTTCAATTAGGACAAAACAAAATAATTGAATCAAAACACACCTTCTTTTACAATATTAATTTAACTTTACCAGAAACCTCAACCATCGAAATTAATAACCAATTAGAATATTTATACAAACATATTTCAAAATCGGACATAAATCACTTTTCTATACTTTTACTTAACAAAATAGAAAATGCCTTCAGCATCACGCATCATTTAATTGAAAAATTAAGTATTTTAACATACGGGATTCGTAATAAAAGAGGTATGATAAACGGCATCGGAAAAGTATCTAAATGGCTATTTGGCACTTTAGATTCAGATGATGGTGATTACATCAACTCTTATCTTGAAACTTTGGAACCAAATCAATAGTCGATGCATAATGATTTAGAAAAACAAACAACCGTAATAAAGAAATCACAAAAACATATAATGATAATTTCTCTGAACTTTTAAACAACCAAAACGTTTTGCAAAATGAAGTAAATCTGTTAACAAAAGAAATTAACAAAATTTCTAACATTGAAAAAGCTTTTTCTCTTTCAAATACCATAGATAACTTAATACTGCAATTGCAAATGGTTCAAAATTTAATAAATAATATAGAAACCGCAAATGAAAAATAAATAAAAATAAAAATATTTTACACGACTCTATCATACAACCAAAAGACATACAATTAATTATTACAAAAATAAAATCATTCTATCAAGTCACACAAGTTCCTCACCTAAAAAATATTCTGAATTATTATTCATTATTTTCAACACAAGTAATCATAAAGTGTTCAAAATTCATATACCTATTGTTACTTCCCCATTCAAATACTTCCAATTGTATCCTATTCCCATTTCAAATTTCACTATAATACCAGGAGAACCTTTCCTATTGCTCAACGACAACGATTATTAGACCTCATCAGAAGAATGTCCAGAAATTGAAAATTTCTACTACTGTCGTACAGGAAAATTACAGAAAAATCAACCATGTTTAGCTATTCTAATAAAAACCTGAGAAGATCAGTGTAAGAAAACTTTAATCAACTTCACGGAAGATAATATCATTTAAATAAATTCGGATCAAATATTGATAATACCACAAAAACCAATAAAAGTACATACACAATGTAATTCTGACGATGGACTATACGAAATAAATCAACCAAGTGTTATATTCTTAGAGGGTTGTAAAATTAAAACATCAAATAAAACATTCCAACCAGAAGAAAGTTTACATGAAGAATCAATCTTTGAGTTACCAAAGTTAAAAACAAGTTTAGACGGCTACAAAAATCACGATCTTCAAATAAAACCAATTCGACTTCAAACCCTAGATGCATCCGAATTAAAACACATCAATATCGTGGCAGAAAATTTGCAACCTAACACGTTATCATCTCCAAATGGACACCATTCTTGGATCAACAATGTAATTGTGTGTTTTTGTGTAAAAACTATATTTCAAATAAAAAATCGCCACAAGAAACTAATATACAACTACAGAAAATTTCAGAACCTTTATTTTCTGACTTAGGAAGGGAAGAATTATGTTAAATTAAATTTAAGATTTATATATTAAGTAATTAATCAACTAATATAATTTTAAAAACCATTTATTTATTTATTTCATATGTGAAACTTAAGTTCAGACCACTTAGAATAGGACCACTTATTTGCACTTTAAACTCTCAACGTTCTATATTTTCTTTTTAACCGACGAAAACAAAAAAGGAGGAGGTTATCAATTCGACACGTATATTTTTTTTTTTTTTAATGGATGACCACGCATAACTTTTTCAAGAATAGTCCGATTTTGATGATTATGTTTTTATTAGATGAGGTATACCTCCAAGGTGGTCCCATTTAAATTTCAAAGAAAAATTCCAACCCTAAGGGTAGAAAAATTGGGGATGATTGAATATTATCCACTGAATTTTCACCTGTGAGCCGATTTTTTTTTTTGTAGAAATTTGGCATGTATGACAACTTTAGACTGATCGACATGGTTATGACTCCCAATGAGCGTCTAAAGCCCGCGACTCACGTTCCAACGCTGCCGTAAGATTCTGCTGGATGTGACGAAATCAAACAATTACAATTTGTGTATTTGTGTAATTATTAATGATGGATAAAAATTTTAAATTAAATAATATAAAAAAAACCGACGAAAAACAAAACTGAGGAGCAAAAAATAAAAAAAAATTTTTTACAAAAAATAAAACCGACAAAAACAAAACTGAGAAACGCAAAAAAACGCAAAAATAAAAAAATTATTTAAAACAAAAACTAAAAAGTTAAAAATTAGTAAAAAAAAAATTAAAAACACTGAAAAGCAAAAAATAAAAAAAATGGCTTTCATTTTTTTGAAGTCGGTTCCAAGTTGTACAAATATAATATGAAAAAAAATACTACTTGGCACCGACTTCAAAAAAATGAAAGTCATTTTTTTATTTTTTGCTTTTCAGTGTTTTTATTTTTTTTTTTTTAATTTTTAACTTTTTAGTTTTTGTTTTAAATAATTTTTTTATTTTTGCGTTTTTTTTGCGTTTCTCAGTTTTGTTTTTGTCGGTTTTATTTTTTGTAAAAAATTTTTTAAATCATCCACTTCAAATTAATATCGCACTAAATATTATATTGTAAACATTTTATTTTCATAGAAAGAATAAATTTCACCTTTTGTTTAATTACACCATTGTTTCATTAATAAATAAAATTCTTAACCCCTGTTATGCTAGACATTTTTTTGACTTAACTTCTTTTTCACTATGGAGATTGTAGAAGAAAACGTTTTTTTAATACAATTTTATTAAAAATAAATTAAATACAAACAATAAAACACAAAAAAAATCACTAAAATTCTTCTTCATTCAAAGAAGCATCCGGAAACACATCAATTTCTTCGATGGACGTTATTAAATTCTTATAGAAATCCCAATTTCCTTCCGAAATATACGGAAGAAGTTCCAGTAGTTGCTTCTTCTTTTCCATTGTTATTGGGATTGGATTTTGGTATACGCTTGTTTTGGTTCTAGCATATTTTGACGATGTCGTTTTTCTAAGTTGAGTTTTAAAATCTTCATCTTCATCTAGAGAGTTTTTGTATAACAAACATCTAGTATTATTTTTCTGATATCTTAGCCATCCCACTTCTCTCCAGTTATACTTTTGGCCCATGGTATCTTATTTTTGACTTACCAATAATGTGGAGTATAAATCAGTAAAATCGAAAAATTCAGACCTTTCCATTTCGTTAACTATAAAAGGTTTTTTTTTCCTACTAGGCGTATAAGTTGAGCCCAATCGTGAAGATGCTCAATTTTTAGATTACATTTTTTTTTTTTTTTCAATAAGTCGGTGTCACATTCCATGTGTGTATCTTTAGGAACTAAAAATTTATGATCATTAATATTCAAATTTTCACAATTTTGTAATGCCACAAGACAAACTGCTACGATGTAGCTATTCTTATTTTGACCGCCACATGAATCGGAGTACATGACCAGATGATTAACCATAGAATTTAGATCTTCTCTTAAATAATGATAACGACAGGAACCTATATCGTTTGCTCTCCGCTTTGCTAAGGATTCATACCACAGATAGCAATGCCTGAACATCGTCACAGTCATGAACTGTGAGATTATAGGTCCACAGCTGACGCTTATAATAGTATATTATTAAACAAGAGGTTTAAATGGCTTATTAAACGCGAAGTGGATCGGATGTCACGAGGCGCAGCCGAGTGATATACAATCCTCACGGCATATAGATGCTGTCGCATGTGTTGCAATTCAATTGATAGATTCCACTATTCGTAAGATGATCGTTAATTGCTTCTTTATTGTTCAATAAGGAACCTAAGTTTATTAAGTTTCCTAACTTTTGAACTGGTTCCCGGGACATAATTAATAACCCCCCAATTAGGAGCCAGCTCTTCAATTTGAGAAGCTAGTGGAGCGGTAACCAGACCTCTCTCAATTAGCTTCTCTTTTTTCCTTATGAGGTTATCAACTACGTCCGTGGTATACCCGTTATTAACGGCTAATAGGCGAATAATGTTTGTTTCAGTAAGGAAATTTTCTTTGGCTGACATAGCTAACAATAGGTCAAACACAGGTTTCTCAACACATTGTCTTGAAAATAGCCATGATTTAGACACCAACAACATTAAGTTATTACACTAGGCAAGAAAAGGGAGAATGTTAACGTTATTAGAAGGTCTCGAAATCAAGAAAGCGTTAATGAGCGGACAAAATTTAACTAACTCGCAATTAGAACTCCAAGATATCAGCTCACCACTGTTATTCTGGAGTCCTTAGCAATAGTTGAGGTTTTGGCCGTCCATGACCTTCCTTTTTTTCGAGACCCCTGTATCTCAAATTAACACGATTGGTATTAAAGACAGAAAAACTTCTCATATATAAGAAAATGAGACACTATCCAATGAAGTAAATGGTCGTACTTGATAAAGAAGTGGTTTATCCCTTCGAAACAATAATTGTAGTATATATTTTTAATAAATATCTATAGCCCGAGTTTATTAGCCGATATTCAAGAGGAATCTTGATAATATCAATTTTATTTGTTTTGGTTTCACCATTCATTAATTTTTAATTTAACTATTTAAAAAAAAATAAATTCGAAAAAAGAGGTTTTTTTAAAAAACTCGAGAACCGTTTCAGATAAAAAGCTAAAACTTTGGTTGAACTATTTTTATTTGATACCAAAACGATCCCCCAAGTACGAGTCGAAAAAGCCGCGAGGGCAGATTTCCCATATAAACCCGGCTATACCCTTTTGTAATTTTTGTAATTCTGCATAAGTAATATCAATCTCAAAAGGATAATCTACCTTTAACACAATGGTGTTTAGAAATTTTTATTTTTATTACACTTACAGTTTTTTATTCATTAGGGATAATATGTATGTTCTTTATTTATTTATTGGGTGGTAAAATTTCTCTAGTATATTTGGGTGCAAAATTGTATAAAATTTCCCTTAGGACATTATATATACTCTGGTAAATTTTTACTCCCCATAGATATCCACTAGTGAATATTTATCATTGGGAGGTAAAATTTCTAAATATTCCCGGTTACTCCAACAACACTTAAATTTATTTATTGTTTGGATTTAATAATAATGTTGACTACAAATCAGAATAATCTTTTCAGGAAAACAGTGCAATAACGAATTTCTTAAATTTTGTAGTGACTCGAGATTCTTTGTAACTAAAATAAAATTCTAATGTGTTCTAAAACTAAAAAAATTCTAAAACCTTAAAAATTTAAACAGCTACGATTATCGTTGATTAAAAACAGGCTTTTAAAGTTTTTTTTTACATAAAATTTTAAACAATAGTTCTTTTTTAATAGGCCAAGTAGTTAGATCATTTCTGGATTTATCAATAAAATTTTATCAATGTATATTAATAACGAATAAATAAGTAGACATGTAAGTTTACTTAATAATTATCCATAGAAAACTTCCAAGTATATAGGTATGCATAATCTACTATGTAATATACATACATAGATATTATATGAATTGAAGTGTTTTTTTCTGATTTGCAAAAGATCCAGAAAAATACAAATTCCTAAATATATCGCTCGGATAATTTAAAATTCTTAATTTTAAATAAAATTTTTAATAACTAGAAAATTAAACCAAATTGATACCGGTATACCCGGGAGGAAGATGGACATAATAATGAAAAATGGGGAAATATAATATAGATTATAAAAGACTTTGACGACGCTGAAGCGTCGTAATAATGTAATAATAATAATAGATAATGTAAAACTGAACATTATGTATATTTATTATTTATTCAAAAAGTTTTTTTTTTATTAATTCAAAAAGTGGAAATGTCACCAAATTCAAAAGCGTATATTTGAACAGACTGCCAAAAATATAAAAGAAAGTGCAAGAAAAGCAAAAAAGTTCTTAAAATAAGCGCCGTTCAAATCAAGTGAAATTTAAAGTTGGTGATCTATGTAGTTACGAAATTGTTAGGGAAGAGGATCGCCGAGGTGGCTGGACAACTGCTTCTTATACAGGACCATACAAATATTAAATATTTAGGCAGTAAATATTCACGTTTTGGTTTAAATATTGACTAGTGAATACTTACTGGTGGGTAAAATTTCACTGATGTTAAGATTCCCGGTATCAGCTGTCTGCTTAGCAATCCCAATTTGTCGTTCCTTTAACTATTGTGAAATAAATAATAAAATTTCTCAAATAACCAAACTCAATCGACAGCTCCCATAAAACAACTATCTATTCAAAATCCACTATAATCGGCCATATTTTTTGGCAAATATGGTCAGCGGCAGCTCTCACAAAAGTGGGATAAAACGAAAAATTCAAAATATTTACAAACTTTTAAAACAAATAAGAGCGCGGTCGTAGGCTGGAAGTTAGAATGTCAGAATGCTAGATTGCTATATCAGAGTTGTGGGTTCGATCCTTCGAATGCTTACAAGATATTGGCAACATCTTTGAGATATTAAATGTCGAAATATTAAGCCATGGCTCTACAAGGCCTGTTAGTGCTACAGTATATAAAACAAATAAAATAGAATATTCCCAACTCACATATTAAAAATTTTAATGAAAGCTTTTGGAACATGACAATATATTACAATATTATCGGTGAAGATCTCAAATACGAATGTAATTTTGAATACTTGTTAAAATAATCAATAAATTATTATATGATTTGGAATTGTTAACACGTCAGACGCCTCTTTGGAATTATGATTGGACGGTTAACAGGCGTTTTAAATAAAATAAAAGGTGCATTACTATTGGTTGATATCTGTTTCATTAAAATATTAGACTTGATAATAGGTATTTTAATTAATTCAATCATTGAAGAATGGTTGTTATCTATTAATAACATTATTTAAGTATGTAAAAATGAACATAGTAGGCACGAAATGTTTAAGCGCGATGAAAATAGCAAAGTGTATATAGGCAGGTATAATCGGGTATAATATAGGTGGAATAAATGTGAATGAATTAAGAAAAAGTAATAACAGGAAATCACTTTAATGTTTTGTTGTTTTACAACTTCATCACGCATGCATTGCTTCGATTTAAGTTAATTATTTTGAATGCATCAAGCAATGCGAAATTCTGATTTTTAATAAATTACTATAAAAAGTTATTTATCTCGCTGACAACTTATGAGTAACGATCATTACAACACTTTTTATATTTTTAAATAAATTTCATAAGTTTGAGTAATTACTATGCAATGTTTATAGCATTAACGGTTAAACATTATCGACAAAATAAGTTTTTATTGCGACAAAAGAAATGTCAAAAGTTAAATATCTATATTTAAAAAAAAAACTATAATTACGCTTAATGTGCTTTTAGTAGGTGAAGAAAGATATAAGCACCTCAACAGCTTAGGTGCTTGCTACCCTTGAACAAGGAACCTCCGAACGATGATCCACAAAAATGTAATTTAAAAATTATTATTTAATTGGATTTTTAAACCTTTAATTTAAAAAAAAGATAGAGCTCCATTAATCATGACAATTTAAGGGCGCTTCTACCGCTCGTTAATAATTAACAAGCAATTATCGAATTAAATTTATAAAAAAAATTTAATATAATTATTTAATTTGTAACATTACGTTAATTTGTAAATAATGTAATTAATATAGAGATTTATGTAAATTGTGTAGATTAAAAGGTTTGAAGCATGGTTTACCGTTTACACGCTATCTTTCTCGTATTGATGAATACATAATATTATGTTATATAATATTATATTATATGGTGTAAAACGCGGTCTACCGGTAACAATATATCTGAATTGAAACGATAACTGCAACGATATGGGTACAGATATCTGAATCTAAATTTGAAGAGATGCCCAGAAAGCTTTCTCTTTGAGAAATGGAAATGGAATTTCAGAAGAAACTGAAAAAGAAAGAGAAAAAAACGCAGCAATACGAGCTAATATTACATCAGGGCAAGATTCATGCTTCATCAATTTAAGCCAAAATAATTTAGTGTGTGGCGATATTTGTTCACCTTAATTTTTTCATCCACCCCCAGAAATGCAAAGTTTTTTATACAGTAGAATGAAAATCTTACTTTCGTTACTACGAAAGTAACGAAAAATTCTACGTTTTCTTGTATCTTCTACCAATCTGAATAATAAGAATTACAGAAAGTGCATTATTTTTTATTCTAGAAATATGCAAAGTTTTCTTTTAGAAGAATATACTTTCTATACGGCTAATACAGAATACGAACATTCTGGTTCAATTTTCAATTCAGAAATTACTCATTATTCGCATCTGTTACAGAATATTTCACTCTGAAAGACAGAATGACTATATTCTCACATCTAAGAAATATTAAAACCTGGTAGTGACATCTATCAACAAGTTATTATTTTTTATTTTTTGCTTTGACGGAAATAAAATGTATTATTTTTATAAAAAAAATATCAACAAGTTGTTATAACGCCAACTGTCAAATTGGTGTTAGGGTATTACAAGAAATACACTAACACTGTCCGTCTGTCGTATAGAAAGTATAGTCTGGAACTCGTTTGGAATGGCTATTTTGCACTCGGGGACCGTCACCCTCGCCTAAACGGGGTGACAAACTTTCCCCTCGTGCAGAATATGCCAATTCCTAACTCGTTACAGAATTTACTATAATGTTGTTCTAGAAATATACACAATCCAGATTTTAAATTCGTTATTATTTGCAATAAGTTTGTTGAAAAATTATGTAGGTACCTACCTGAAAATTATACAAATTGAGTTATTTGCTCGAAATTACTGACCAAAGGTTGACATCTTTTGATGATGATGACAATATGGGTTTAGTGCCAATTTAGACACAAATTGTGCAAAAATACTAAACAATTGTGTAACTTTTAAGCACTATTTTGTCAGTATGTATTCAAATTATATAACGATTTTTACATCCAATCAAAAAAAATTTTTTTTTGGAAGTAAGGTAATCAAAAAAAAATTTCAAATTTTTCAAAAAATCAAAAAATAAAAAAAAATATCTGTGTCAGCGTGTCTGTTGGTCGTCAAATTTTGTCTCTCGCATTATTCCTAAACCGTTTAACCAATCACGACCACATTTGGTATGGTAGTAGGGTTCACGGTAGAAAGATGAAAATAAGGTTTTCGTCGCGATCGGTCAATCAGGAGTGCCACTACAAGATTTTTAAAAACGATTTTGTCTTGCGATAGGTTATGTTAAAGTCCTTGAAAAGGTTTATCCAGAATAGGTAAAATTAACTTTATATCTGTCATCTGTCAAAAATTACAAGCTGTCAAAGTTGAAACTTCAAGAGTGAATAACTCATCAAGTACTGAAGGGATCTCAACCAAATTTTGTATGTAGGAACATTGACCCCCTAGGACTTGGCAGCATATAAAGTTATTTAATAAAAATCAGGAATTCAACATAAAAAAAAAGATTACGTTGTTTTTCATAGTATTAATACTTCATTACAAACTTGAATTAACTTTATTTCTAAAAATAGTAATAATAATAATAAAATAAAAGATTTGAGTTAAATATTATATACTAAATTACCACTAATAAACAAATAGTGCTTGGCATACAAAGCTAAACCACATCATTCAAATTGGAAATTGTCAATAGCAGTTTACGAAAAGAATAATTAAAGTTGACAAAAAATAATAATTATAAATGATTTTGTATGAAACTATAATTACAAAACCTTTTATACAATAAAATTAAAATAAATAAGTATTGCAATATCTTGCTATACTAAATACATAACTGCACAATTTAACATTCAGTTAATAGAGATGCCCCAATTTAGGATTTAGTGGTGTAGGTCTGAAAGGATGTTACATGCTACCGGTGCCAAGCCTCATACTTTACATACTAATCTAGTATGTTTTACGTTATCGTGATTGCCGGTTTATCAAATTATAATCTATATTTTTTTTATAAATATATTAATTTGAACTAGGAAGATTTCATAACATCTATTTAAATTTACAAACATGCAATTTTGTTCCTTTTACAGGCAACTCTGTAAATAGATTAATTTGTAAAATTAATTCTGGATTTTACATAATTACATTATTAATTATTAATCTTTTTTTAATTTTAATAATAAGTTAAGCACTCAAAATTTGACACGTAAAAAAATATTAAGTTATTTTGTACTTCGTTTATCTTTTTTCTGAAGACTTGAATAAAAACTGTATCCCCAATTCTATAAATTTTGAAATTAAGAGTTTTGAATTTTGATAAAAATAAACAACGGTGAATAAGTAAATAATTTTGGCTTCTTTTATACCGTATATATCGGGTGACCGACCATACACCCGATTATATGGAAGTTCTATGGAAATTGATTGTTTTAAAATTCCTGCTTCTCATTATAACGGATATTAATAAAAATGTTATCAATATAAAGATACTTTTTTTTCGCATCTAAAGATATTCAACATTTCTTATGTTGTTCTTTAAATTTTTGTTCAAAACTCCATAATGAAATAAAATATATCACTTTTAAAAGAAATTTATTCTCCTTATTTAAATTTTATTGCTATTCAAAAAAGTAAAACCTACAAATAGTTGAAGTAAATGGATTTTTGGCCGTGAAGATCTGTCATAAGATACATCCTTCTCTCACAATATGTTACCAAGGTTACAGTCAGGGAATTAACCCCATGAATTTAACTTTTTCCTATATACCATTGAAAAGAGGATTTTTTAAAATACATTTATTTATAAAAAATACATTTTTCCACCCTAAAATGAATAAATTAAATTATATTAATTTAAATAAAAATCCCTGTAACACTTATGGAGCCCCAAAAAGGAAGAGTAGAACTGTGGGGCATCGTTAACGATGGTGCACAACTAAGTACCGCATTCAAGTGCAACTATGTTGCTACTACCTATGCTATGCATGTTCGATTTATATGTAATATTTTCGATTTTTAAATGCCGTTTTCTCGAAAACTAATGGATAATCCGCAAAATATTTTTTTAAATGCTTAAAAATTGTCTTCTTTCTAATGTTATATAGGAAAAAGTTAAATTCGTGGGGTTAATCCCCTGACAGTTCCCGTTACCAATAAAATTTCAACAAGGCTACTAAATAAATTTTTAAAAGTGCTATTTTTGCATTGTATTATAACTGCTTCTTCTTAAGTGTGCCGTACCTTCAATGGGCGTTGGGGATCAAACTTGGCTAAAGCCAAGATGACATACTAGAGAATTTAATTAATGGGATGGTTGTGTACTCGACACGACCAATAATAATAATAATTAATAACAATATTTAAAGAACAAAATATTATAAGTAGTGTTGGGTATTTATATTGCAGTGTTTAGAATGCAAGCAATAATCAAGCCTAAGGAAGTTGTTAAATTCATTAATCAAAAGAATTATATTAAAAATCAAAAAAATACAAATTCAAAGAAACTTAACATTTAAATTTATCAAAAATTAATCTTGAAAGAAATAATTGGTTAAAATAAACAATTGACAGTTAAAGAACTTCAGGTGTAGTAATATAATTGGGAGAAGTGCGTGTACAGGCGAATGAAATAAAGCCTCTTATGTAGGGGAATCTAAAATATGGTTTTTTATTACCACCACTATCTTCTGGTTGATATATTCTCAAGATCTTTCTCCATTGGATGTTAATGAACCACTTTGGATATCCATTCTTTTATAAGTATGTCTTCTATTCTTTTTTTGTTTTCTTCCATCCAATGGAGAAAGATCTTGAGAATATATCAACCAGAAGATAGTGGTGGTAATAAAAAACCATATTTTAGATTCCCCTACATAAGAGGCTTGACGGAGAGGATCCAGCAGATACTGAGAGATCACTGTAGATTGGGCATATATAATATAAAAACAAATTTTGATCTCCTATCAAGTCTTAAGGATAAAGTAAAAAAAGAAGATTGCTCTGAATTGATTTACGAAATTCCGTGTTCTGGCTGTAGTTTATCGTATATAGGACAGACGAAACAAAGATTAAAACAAAGATTATATCAACACAGAAGAGATTGCCAGTTGTCAGACAAAAATGTTAATTCAAGGAATAATAATAAAGATGTAGGGGAAAAAGAAAAAGATACAACAGCGTTGGTAGTCCACCACCGAGATACAGGACATTCGTTCAACTTTGAAGAAACAAGAATTCTAGATTTGGAAAAAAAACACTTAAAAAGAAACATTAGCGAGATGTTTTTCATCAAAACACGAAAATGTGTAAATTTTAAAGAGGACTCAATGAAACTGAGCCAGATTTACAGCGGATTAATGTATTGAGTTTAGGACATTTAGATGACTACCCTAATTTAGTTAATGGATCAGTATTGTTTGTTGTTGTTGGGGGATGCGATATGCGAAGGTGGACGGGGAGAGTTTGGTTATTTTTAAGCGTTATCAATCGTTGCAAGTGCTAAATTTGATTATTATACGGTCGAATGTGTAGGATAGTTGGTGTGAGTTTTATTGAATTTTGTACATTCGTAATTTATATTTTAATATTTTGACAAATTTTGTATGTATGCGTAATTTTAATGTTTCGACGAACGAATAATGTCATGGTCAATTACTGTGTAAAACGAATTTAGTTAGTACGCCATATCATTTTGCTTGAATTGTCATATTATCATGAGTATTGTTTTTAGATTCCTGAAGAAGAAGACAATAAAGATCTTCGAAACGTTGAATTGAATTGGTTGTTTTATTTACAGAGTCCAAAATCCCCATTATAGGTGTATTTATTAATTATATGAATATGGACGTGAGTGAAGAACAGAATAATAGTGCTGTTATCACTTCTGACACGCTCGAAGATATTGTAGAATATTTTACAACAAGTATAGTTCAGCGAATTCGTGAACAGCTGATAATTTTAAAATTTCATCGTAAGGCATCGTCTTCGCCATAAGCAACTGTAGTGGAAATTCATTTGAATATCATTCATGATATTTTTACTGTATGGGCCTCTGCAGCTTTTATAATTTTATTTTCTTACTCCATCTGAATTAATTTGGTTGGCTACAGGCAAGAAAATAATTGGGTTACTTCTTCCATCGTTTTAAATCTTGAATGTACTTGGTGTATAACTACATCCAAAATTTAAAAAAAACATTTATACGAAAGATATCCTCGCAATTATTGAAGCGATGATCCGTTCAAAATTCGTCATAATGACTTTTCACAATTTTTCTTCTTTTCGAAGAAAATGTTGTGTTAATCTTCCATTTAGTCGCTATTCCTATTGATTCATCTTTTGCTATTTCGAACATTTTTCTGTAGATTATTTCTTACAGTTTCTAAAGAATCGGATGCGGTTATAGATCTAAATTGTTTTTCTGTAGCAATTTGAACGGTGTATTTATCTCGCCCAGAATTTTGCACAAAAACACACATAAGAAAACAAATTAGAATTTGCTCATTTTTTTTGAATTCTTAATGCTTCATTGCATTCGTCCCGTTTTTGACTGGTTATTGAAATTTTAGATAACGTTTTCATTATATGGACGAACCGGAGTTTAACAACTAAAATGGAAATGTACCGTACTTTCCAGCGTGTTGGATTTAACCTTTTTAAGGTTATTTGTGAGTCCCTGGAGTATTTCGGTAGCATATTCCATTTTACTATTGCCGAAAAATGAATAAGTTTAATATCCTCTACACGCTACTGAGCTGAGCACAACTTTTTAGAGATTGATTTTCTAGGAAACCAAATTAGAAAACATTGGACCCTGAAAAATAACATTATAATATTTTTAAATTCTTTATATTAGTTTCACCGTTCTGTTTGAATACGGCAAAACTTAGAAAGTCAAATTTGACCCAGTTTTCGCTATCCAATCGAGCTGAAATTTTGCACATGGATTCGTTCCTCATGACAACACACTTTGCCAAAAGAAAATTTTCCGAATTTTTACATTTTCCGAGAAAAAAAGTGAAAAAATTAAATTTTTATTTAAATAAATATTATTAGTAAAATCAAGTATCGTATATAAAGGATTTATAGTGAAAAACTTGTTTTTACGGGTTCATTTTTAATGATTTATTGATTACCTTTTTCAAGTTACATTTTGAAAGTTTCATATACTTATCACTATTTGTGAATTCGGACATTAAGGGGTACTATTAGCATTTTTCACCCGTCAAAAGCCTTATGGCGTACTGACCAGGTCTAAAATTTTCATCGAAGTAAAGATAAATCTGAGAAAATTTGAGAAAATTTTAGGAAATCCTAGAATACCTTAGAAAATTTTAAAAACTTTTAGGAAATTCAAGAAATCTTAGGAAATAATAAAAAATCTCTTGAAAAATATAGTATACAAAAATTTTTAATTTTAGATGCAATTTCCTCCTAGAATTTCATACTAATGATCATTAGGAAAGATTGTTTCTGAAAAAATACACATGAATCCGAGGAATTTAGTGCAGACGGATACCTAATTGTATATATTTTTAAAGAAAATGTATTTGAAGACCTATAATATACCGGGTGCTGAATGAGTTAGCCGAACATAGGAAATTAACATGTAAAAACTTATTTATTCAAATTTCTGCTTCCCTAATTATTTTAGAGAAAAAATGAAAGATACAAAAATAATGCTGAAATATAAACTCTAAATGAAAACACCATTGGATTTCATCTAGCTTGTACTTAAAAGATCAAAAAATGCTTTCAAAATTGTTAAAATTTTCATTTATAACACTGGCTATGTAATAAATTCAATTTAATTTTTGTTTTCCAAAATAATACCATGGAAACTTTCATGGCCAGTCCGATAAATGAAACTTTTAACAATTTCAAAAACATTTTTGGGCTTTTTGAGTAAAAGTTAGATGAAATCGAATGCTCTTATCATTCGTAGTTTTTATTTCTGTATTATTTTTGTGTCTTTCATTTTGTCTGTAAAATAATTAAGAAAGCATTAATTTGCATAAATAAGTTTTTATACGTTAATTTCCTATGTTCGGCTAATAGCCGGGATTATAAAGGACAGTTAAATCATTAGTTAGTTATTCTCGAAGTAAATTTACTTGTTCAGTTAAATCTATTGAGTAAATTTTGGGGACTATAAAGCAAAAGTATACTAAAGTTAGTTAACTAGCGATTTAATTTATGTAACGGTTTATTAGAACTAAACTCCTGTCAATTTCATCAATAGTGTCACAATCATATATCATTAATAATAAAAAAAGATGTTCTGTACAGTAAAAAACTGTACAGAAACCGAAAAAGAAGAAGTTTTGGAAATAATACAAGAATATATTAGCATTATAAAATGCAAGAAAATTGATATTAAAAGTTATAAACCTACAAGCGATGCGTGGGACAATGTTGCCCTACGTATTAATCGCCCTGCACCACCGGGCCTAGAAATGGGCAACACATGAAAATGCTTTATGGGGGGGGGAGGGGGTTTAATTAATCATCAAACCACGACCTGTGCATTTTATTAGAGTCTTTAGCCGTGGTAAACATTAAATACATTTATTTAAAAAATAAAATAAAGAATTATCATTGCACAGGGTTTATTATCGATCTAACAATTTTCGATTTAAGGGAATATTTATGTAAATAATATATACATCTTCATTCGTGAAAAGAATAATATTAAAACTACAAAAACTAATAATATTAAACATACAACTATGTTGAAGGGAATATTTATGTTGGAACTTACTGGGGTTTCCCAACACAATGTCAACATTGTTTATGTTGGGTTCTGCTGGGAATTCCCGTGACAAAAACATATATGAGCCCAATAGTTTTAATTTTGTTGGGGTTTGTTGGGCATTTGTAACAGGGATTGAAGTGATCCCTAATAAAAAAAACGAACCCAGTGTTAGAGAAACGTATAGTGCAATCAAGAGCATATTTATTGGCGTTACATCATGGTTTCCTTCAGTAAAACTTTTATCTTTTCTTATCTTATCCTTCTTTTTTCCATTTTGATTTTTCTTTCACCAACCCTAAAAAGCCACCACGGTTTGTTCATTGAAACGAAACCTATCTCTCAAGTCCTCATCACTTAGGAAATCAAATGGATTAATTCTGCTTCTAAATATACGCAGCATTCATGATTGTACTTCCTCATGGTTTTCATCTTCAAAAGAGATTGACGAAATCGTGGTGAAATTTGCAACTACACTTAATTTATAGGTTAAATTAATACCACCATTCAACTAAATAGCGCAAGAATAACCGTCATTGGTCTATTTTGCAAATATTTACTAGTCAAGTAAATATTTATTCCTAGAAATCGATAGTTTAATTTATCCATAGATTTAACCTAGCTAGTAAATTTATCTGTCTTTTATAATACGCAATTCTATGGAGTAAATTTTATTCTAGCAAGTAAATCGAGAGGTTAAATTAAATGATCAAATTTAAATTTATCTGTCTTTTATAATACGCAAATCTATGGAGTAAATTTTATTCTAGCAAGTAAATATTTATTTGTCCTTTATAATCCCGGCTATAAGTCATATATTATATTTTAGTAAATAAAATTACAGTAGGTAGTTTAATTTTAATTTAATTTCACTATAAAATTTAATTGGTTATATGGTAAGTATAAACACGCTATAGAAAAAATTATCTGAATGTTAAAAGAATTTAATACCTATCTGGAAGATATTAAATACTTATCTAATTTGAACAGTAAATTAGATTATTATTATTAGTATTATTATCATGCATAATTGAAAAGGAATTTATAAATTGAAAATGTAATGGTAGAAATATGAAAGAGGTCAAGCATAAGCAGTTTCTTCTTTACTTTATAAACACTAAAAAGCGAATTATCTGCAACTACCGCCGATTAATAAAAAAATTAGGCCCGCATGGTTTGTCCTAAAGGTACGCGGTCACTAAGAATTAAACGAGGTGAGACTTGAGTGACTTCTTTTAGTTTCTGGTCACCACATACCTTCATTGTGATTCGATTTTAGTTCTTAGATTTTAAGTAGACACTTTCACCCACACACTATAATTCTAAATTTTGGTACAGGTATTTTAAAAATTATTCAATATATTTCTGGCACACCTTCAACCTTTTTTTATTTATACCTACAATATCGATTAATCGGAATTTATAAATAAATAAATGAAAATGAGATCTTCACTTTATACTCAAATAATTCAGAGTTGTTACAGATATATAGGTTAAGGTGGTGTATGTTTTCATTTAATTAATAAAATGATAATAATGATAATATGTAATAATGAAATCACAAAATGAAATCTATACGAACATGAAGTTGCGAGTTATATCCATACCAATATTAGTAGATCATTGTTTGTAATAAGTCATACCATTAATCATTATATCGAAATACAATTTCGAGATAAATTATAATGTTCTTCGAATTCTTCCCACAGACCACCAACTACCACTCGTCAGGCCACCATTTGAGAAGAATAGGTTTGAATAGGTATTCCTTACATTATTATACTATTCGTTAGAGGTTAGACTATCTCGTTACTAATATTTTATTTACAAATTTTATAAAAACTGTTAAAATATTAAGAAAAATATTTCAAAACTACACCCATTGTAATTAGTGGAAAAACTACCGCAATACAGTTGGTGCAAACGTACTAACGAACGCAAAATTAGAAAAAACAAAATGAAAATTTTTAGAATCATTCTATTTTGTTCCATTTGCTAGATTTTCTATAAAATTTATTTTAATATATTAAAAAAATAATTTTTAAAACTTTTCAGACAAATAAAATGCACAAAATATACATTAATAATTTAACATATTTTAAAAAATATTGAATAACAGCAATTGTCGTCTATGAGCTAATGACAGTTTGAACTTATCCATTTTAAAGTCACAAAATTTTGTGAGATAATTATAGGAGCTTCCTGACTAAGGAATCAAAGTCGGCAGTCGGCTACCCCGACGGATAAGGGTAGTAAATAGATTTGAAATTTGAATCATAGTAGGTGTTCTGTTGAAGTAACTAAATTATTATATAAGATTTATAAATAGTATATAAAAATTCCAAACAAAATTCGATCGAACCAGTCTTGTCTCTAAACCCACTTAGGTAATTCTCAGCAGGCGCGTTCACGTCGCGGGGGTGGGCTCGACTTAAAAGTTGGTAGCAAAGATCTGCTGAGAACACAATTTCGATACTCTAGTTTCTAGTAGGAAGGTAGTCAGCGCTACAGACTAACAAAAACAAAATATATGATAATATCGTAGGTAACATACCTGCGTGGAGGGAAAAGTCCCTTGGGGCTTTTAACGACAAATCGCAGGTATGTTTACCCGAGAACATCGCGAGAAGGTTCATTTTCAATACCAAATCGAGTAGCTCCAAGCAACACGCGGGACTTATCCCTCCGAGCAAAGCACGAGTGATGTTCTCAAAAGAAAATAACCACCAATGTCAACTTACAGTGAATATGCAACAACTACTAAGAGTACAAAGGTATACATACTTGGGGACAACACTCAATGAGGGTGGGACCACTCAATAGAAATCCAGTCACGAATAGAGAAGTCCAGAGCCGCAGTTTTGAAAATGGCAAGACTGTTCAGATTTCACGATTTGTCATTGACAAGGAAGCTAAGATTATTAAAATGCTACGACTTCCCAGTGTTGCTATATGGGTTTGAGTTTTAGACTTTTGACAGAAACCTCTTGAAAAAAAGTTGAAGCATATGAAATGTGGTTGTACCGACGTATTCTGAGAACACCGTGGACGGGCGATGTCACTAACCGGGCTGTGCTGGAAGAATCAACAAAAAGAAAGAGTTACTCGTTACTCCTAAACATAAAGACTGGCAAACTGGAATACCCGGGGCATATTATGAGAAATAAGAAACAATAAGGATTGCTATAATTCTGCACCGAAATGTAGAAAAAAGAGCGTTAGAAGAAAAGAGAGGATCGGGAAGTAGAAAGATATCATGGCTAAATAATCTGGAAACATGATAACACAACAACAGCGATATGGTGATCGTCAACATTCAAAACGGATAGGCACTAGAAGAAAAATAATTGAAAATTTCGAGAATGTTTCGCATTGCAAGGAGTGCGGACACTGGAAAGGTTAGCGTTAGAAGAAAAGACGGTAGGTGCAAACTCTACACTTTTCCAAAATAGAGGAAAATATTCAAGGACAATTTTAAAAGAGCATAGTATTTAGTGCTTCACATATTCCCTGTATAGCGCGGTCGTAGACAGTAATTAGAATGCTAGATTATTATGTCGTAAACGTGGGTTTGATCCCCAACCAAGTACACCTGACTATTTCGACCATGTCTCTCATAAGATGCTGACAATACATTTTTGAGATACTAAACACCTAAATACCATTCAGCCCTGGGCCTCCGGGACCTGTAGCGCTTTTCTATATTCCCTTTATTTATAATGGCCTGTGTCATGTGCTGAAGTTTAATTCTTGTATGTAAGTATTAGGGAATTTTGAAAATTTACTAAGTATTAATGTTCCCATTGTGGTTAAACTAACTGCTTAAAAGAAATTTTGTTTTTCCAGAACTTTTCCGAAAGACAACAGGGAGCACCTATTTACCAGCTCTAGGGCATTGAATATGCAGCTGCGCCACTGAGTATAATAGTGAGTTTTATTATTTTTAACTATCCATTAATCCAATAAAACTTTGAAGTGCCATCAAAATACAAATATCACTTTACTAAAGCTATCTAATTAAGTTAAACATTCCCAAATTAATCTGTTATTTTATATTAATTGATTACAATTTAGCCTTGTCCGACGAAAATGCTAATTCTTGTTTTACTTTAACAGGCTTATTAGTTATAATTTGAGATTTTTGTAAAACATGAAAAAGGATATTTTTGAAATTCTTACATTTACAAGACTGGACTAATGAAATGAATGGAAGTAATCAATTTTAAATTATAAATGCTGAAATTATTTATATTACATTACTTTTTTACTTCTTATCGATTATGAATTATTTTTGGCAAATTGATTTTACGAATTAAAAAAACTTGAGCGCATATTCAGTGCCAGAGCAAGGTTCAGTTTTTTTTTTTTCGAGAAGGCCCTTTCATGATTTTTCCAACAATATTAATATTAAAAACCTATTTTTAACGCCTTTTATCTAAACCATTCACAAATATTTTGTATGGGTGCCCACATGCCCCCAGGTACATCTGACTACGAGGGTGCATAATGTCTCGAAGAGCGGTTCTCAAACTGGGTTCTGTGGAAACCCCAAAATTAAAAATGACGGAGATAAATATATTCAACAAGATTGAAATAGGATCGGATTCATTCTTTAATTTAGTTAAATGATGCAAAATATTTAGGCAAATTTATATATAAGTAAATTGTTTAAGGTGATGATAAACTGGGCCAATCCCCAACTGGGAATCTTCGACCCACTCCACTCATTAAAAACATCTCTGAAGTGGCTCTAACTTAAAAATGACAGATCTAAATTTTAAAGTGGATCCGAACTTTGCCGTTTGTTCTCACTACAAATATCCCTATAGACCGATTCTACTCGACAAAGTGTGATAATCGCAACATATGTTAAACAAAATGCTTACTGTGTAGTGGCAGTGTTAATAATTTCTTATTGGAATAATAGTAAACATTTAAGAATGCAGGTCTTTGTCTTTGGCCCAGTTTACCATTTTTAAAATTTTTAGTATTTGTCTTGGGTCCAGTTTGTTTAAGCTTTAGTAAATATAATTATTATTCGACAAATAATAACGTACATCCTATTTTAGCTGAATTTAATAATTTGTTAAAGATAGTAACTTGAAGCAAACGATTTAGACTATTTTGAATACAAAATGGGGAGGAGGTTGGCATATTGCATTTCTTTATCAGTATATAATATTTACCCCACCAAAATTTTGTGACTTGTGAAATAAGTTAAGACAAACCGTCACTAACTTCCGATCTAAAATTGATGTAGGTATTCATGCCATCTACTGCAAATTTTTTTTAATTAATTGAAAAATTGAAAATAAGTTTTAAAAAACTTAAAAATAAATCTAAGCATAAAAGTTTGAAACTAAGCATATAAGCATTTTTTTATCAAATTTATGGTTATTTATAACAATTACATTTCCGCTATCAATATTTATGTATAGCAAATTTTCTACTAGAGTACGGACTTTTAAGCATTAAAAAATCGTGAAAATGGGGCTTAAAATATATATGCATAAAAATATGATTTCAACTTAAATATTATAAGCATTCAAAAATCATTTTTTAAATAAAATTTATTTTAAAAGTGCCACACGGAAAAAGTAATAAAATAAAAAAAAATAGTAATAACAAGTAACATAATAATAAAATAATTTCCCTACATCGTTTCTAAAAAATGCGATTAAATTTTTCTCGAAATTTTTCATTAAAAATTGAGGCGTTCTTAAATTTTACTATAAAGTTTTGTGTTATTTTAAGGTTAATTTCATTATCAAAATTTCCATTTAAAACACTAACTATTTGCTTTAATGTATAATTGAATCCTTTTTTGCCAAAAAACTGGAACTTTTGAAACGGTATCTTGAAAGATATTTACTACATCTATAGCGTCTGTTAAGGAAGATCATTTGTTTTATTGATCTATTGTAATATTTATTACAATAAATGACAAATTTGCAAACACTTACCCCTAGATAACCAGCTCGTTTTCGAGCTGTTTTGAACTTCTTCCGAATTGGTCTATTATGACGTCGAGTGAGGGTGTTAAATTAGATTCTGTGGATATCATAATTAGCGATTCCAATAATTCATTGTTTATCGATCACCGTAATCAGTTTTTGATTATTTTTAATTTGTTGGGATTGAGAGGGCCCGGCCCAGTTTAATCCTAGGGGCCCGGAATGCTCTAGTACCCATGGTGCTAGTACCCAGCACCCCTGCCAGTTCGCGCATGAACTATCCTTTGTAAACAAAGAAAAGGAAAATTTAATATATAAGTAAACAGAAAGTGTAAATTAAGTTGACTTTGCGTACTGAAACTGTTATTCATTTCATTACACAATTGATACATCGTTTTAATTATTAATTAAATTGATTATCTTTTGACTTATGAGATCGTTGACATTAATGGGTAAATTTAAAACTTTGTACGAACAACTGTATTTATGTTTAGTAAGCGCAATGACTGTAGTATACACGGTGTAACTAATACAATTTTTTTAGTTTCAAAAAATAATTAAATAATTTAGAACCAAATTTGAGAGACTACAGGTACGTTGGAAATGACACAATTTGAGTATCTATTTTTTTATTGATACCACACATAAAGGTAATTTTTTATTGATTGGAATTGCACCAAAACACTCAATTAGGTTATAATTTCGGTCACCCGAAATCTTTGCTTTGGGAAAGATCAAAAATCGAATAATTTTATTGCCAAATTCCAGAATAAAACTATCACTAATGAGCGTAAAAAAAACAACTATTCTTCTACAAAATTATACTTGGACTGTTAAATAAAAAGCATAAAAAATACTTCAAATAATTATAATTCACAAATATTCATTTTAGATAATATTTCTTGAAATTCTAAACTATGTGAAATGCAGAATTGCATTTGACATTGTTGTCACACATATAAATTTTTGTTACTAACAAGGAAACATAATTTTACATAACTATTAACAATTAATTATAAAATCTAGATCTAATAACAAAATTTAAATTATTTACAAATTTAAAAACTGTCAGATACAGTTTCGCAAAAATGTTATTTTTGCTTCGTCCCTGTGACTAACGCTCATTGATACTTCTTATCATAACTGATAATGAATTTTTTATTTTAATATTTTAATTAAACCGACTTAAATAATTTTTTTGAAACGATTTAAATAAATTTCTTTTCGACTTCCCACGTAGGCTTCAATACAAGAACCCGTTGACTTCTTACATTAACAATATTTTTCCAAGTAGTATTCAATTTTTGTTAATATAAAACTTATTCCATTCATAACATTTTTCTTCAAAATACGAAATATTTTTGGATTTCTTAACCAAGGTATGTTCTGATTTCCTTTTCCGTTAACGAAAGAGAGTTTGCAATTATCACTTAATGCAAAGTTACGCAAGAAACATCCTTATTGGGCTTCAGCATCTGGTTCTGGATTAAGAGAGACCAAACACTTGCCACTATTACTTGTTCATCTCCTACCAGATGTTTTAACTTCAACGGTTTTACATTTTTTCGCAAAATATTTGTGATTTAATTTTAGAATATTTAATTAGTGACATCTTCAAATTCAGGATATATTGTTTACTTTAGATAATTTTATATAATTTGTGTCCTGCATAATATAAAGATATAAATTAAATGACACAATTTAAAATGTAATAATACAGTCACAAAAAAAATAAAATTTTCAAATTCGTAATCTTTAATTCAATTAAATTTAAAATATACAATTTTTAATGCTTTATATAAACAGTTATATTTATAATAAATAAATGTTTTATATAAAGATAACAATTATTTTATCAATATTAAATTAATAATTTGCAAGATTTAGCATTTAAAAATTTATTTTATTATTAAGTAGAAAAGTTTTTTAATATAGCAAAAGCATGGAATTCCCTAATTTTCACTACCAAATTTGCACATAAAAAGATTCATATTATTAATTATTATGAGTTTGACCTGGTGAACGAAACGAGGACAGAAACCAAATAGATCATATTCTGGTATCAATGAAATAGGAGAGCATAGTAAATGGTGTAATAACTTACAAAGGTGCAAATGCGAACACAGATCACTACGCTTGGTGCTAGCAAGAATAAAGCGGCATTCAGATAAATATCCTTGTCTTGCCTTGCTTAGGTAGAAACTGGCAAGAGCCAATCAGATTTAACCAAAATAAAGGATTAAAAAAATTATGGTAAAATATTTCAATCTGATTGGCTCTTGCCAGTTTCTACCTAAGCAAGGCAAGACAAGAATCTTTATTTGAATGCTCCATAAGCAAAAGGCTAATAGGCATAATACAATAGGTAACAGAAAAAAAAATGATAATGTTAAAACAAAAAGACGTTACGATTTACGAAGAAAGAATTGAAGAAGAATTACGTAAAAACGAAGAATGCGAGAATCTGAAGCAGAAAATGCAGAAAAGGCTCTAGTAAAACAATTAAAACAATGGTACGGCGTAGAATGTACTGAAATGTACTGAAGTAAGAAGACAACAGAGAAAAGAACTAAATGGTTGAAAACTGGAAAATAAAAAATCTAGATAATTACCAGAGAAGTATAAATAGAAATGTAAAAAGTTATCAGGTTATTTGGAACGCAATCAAACTAATAAAGTTGTCAGGTCGACGTTTCAGGACTTTATTCTCTCCATCTTCAGGACTAAAATTAAAAGGTGAATATGGAACAATGTAGGTATTCTATTTATCGCATTGGACGAGATTTTGGTTTATCTATCATATAGAAGCATAACTTTGTAAACAAATTGTTTAGGTAAAATAAAAATGAGTGGTTAATAGAAAATGTGAAAAAAATAGAATCGAGTAATACAAATACAAGAAAATTTAAAAAAAGTTAGAACATGTGATAAAATCAAGAAACTTGAAGAACGAGTTGAATGAGAATTGGAAAATATTATTATTATTATTATTATTCAAAATTCAAAGAGTTGAGGATTTATCCTATGAATTCTAAATTACAAAAATTTTGACACAGTGCAATTAAATACAAAATAAAAAAGCCAAATATACAAAAAAATAAACACAAAAACAAACTAATGAAATTCAAAAGATAGAATTAAAATCCAAATCAAAATCAATCCCGTCATGACAGATTCAAAAGATCTAACCAGTTCTTGAATAAATCTACAGATTGTCACACCTAGATCGTTGTGTGACTCGACAACTATCAGACTTGAGCCGTTAGCCGTGTATTCCAACTGCGGATGGTTCTTACCGAGATGCATAATAACATATTTACCAATGTTTAGAGGAATCAACCACTTGGATCACCACAGTATCACTCTATTCAAATCATCTTGCAGAATATCATGGGAAGATATAGGATTGTTATAAATTTTGGTGTCATCGGCATAAGAGGAAATTGAGGACAGGATCAGGGATGGTCAATCACCATAGTATAATACCACAGAGAAATTACAATGGACCAATCACAGATCCTTGAGGAACACTACTGAGAACGGGAGCATCGCGAGAAAACGTCTGAAAATAACTGAACTATTTTGTTGGTATCTCTTGATGTATTTCAAGATATCACATTTTTCACCACCTGTTTTTCCTAGATCTTTTCTGCTTTTTTACTTCGTAAGGGTAACCGTAATCGTTTCTGGTTGATCAGAATCAACTTTTTCGTAGAGTTTCTACTTTTCTATATTTGTTTTTATGTTTTTTAGCCATTTAGAAGTATTCTTGTAATCTGCTTGTACAATTTATAAGAATATGTTGAAAATCAACGGCAAACCTCATCAACGGCAACGGCTAATCGGATCAAAGGATGATGGAATTAGAGGCTAATCGTATCAAGGGATAATGGGATAAGCGGCTAATCGGATCAACCGTTAATTGGATCGATGGTTAAGAGGCTCATCGGAATATAATTTAATAAAAATTAAACCTAGGCTTCGAGGCTATGTTTGGGGACAGCCGTTAAGTATACGTCGTCTAAGGATATCCGTTTTCCCCCAGGTCTACCAATCAACTAAATACTAATGATAAATTTTGAATTGTCAATATTTTGCAAAAGCTTGTTTTCGTGTTTTCAAATCGATGTTATCCGATCGGTAGACCTGGACAAAAGCGGGTATCCCTCGACGACGTATTTACATAAAACCTAACGTCTTTGTTCCCGAACATAGCCTCGAAACCTAGGCTTCAATTTTCGGAACATGCTACAGAAATTACAGGGGAGTAGCCTTATTTAGCTCCACATACAAAATACTGTTGGCAGTGATTCACAAAACACTAAAAGATTTAACAAGAAACAAAATAAGTGATTACCGATTTAGATATACAAAAGGCAAATTTTTTTTTAAATTAAAATTGAAATTTAAGTGTGCGATTTGAGTCTACACTTTTCGCTATGTTACTCAACCAACGATTACACCAAGCCATTATTGTAGATTTAGTTACCTATATAAGTAACGCGTGTGGTGAATAATTAAAAATTATTATACAGGGTGTACAATTTTTTTGCTTATATTATTTACAAAACCATAACCGTCATTATAATTACGCAACAGCTCATCTGCATATTATGAGATTATATTTTTTAGTGTGTTTATCAATATGGAAGATAAATATAACATAAATATAGGATATAGGTCAGTTCAACAAAAAAGCATTATAAAAGTTTTCATGCGGTAGGATCGAGTAATTAGTTAAACGCTATTACAAATCATAACGACTTTGCCGCCAAACTTTATCTGCATGTTATCTGTTGCGACAGCATATCAATAACGGTTATGCGGTTTTTATATTATACATATTTACTTCCATATATTTAAAGCTGTAACACATTTTATACTGAGAAATATAGGATAATCTCTTTTATGGTGTCTATTTTGAGAAAGATGAGTTAATAATCTTCAAATATTTAAACTTCAAATTAAGTTAATAACTATCAAGTGTTTTATCTTTTCTACTGCAATTGCAAAAAAACACCAAACGAAGAGTAAAATTTAACTTTCGTAACATTTTAATTAATATGTATCACTTCTTACATAAGTTCGTTGACAGAAATCTATTTATATCCAACTTCTTTATGTACCACTTTAATCTAAATTAATTATTTAAAAAACATCTATTTCCTCAATAATCTAAATTAATTAAAGCAATAATTGGTGGTTAATTGCAGCACCACGTAACACCGCGGTCCATTAAAGCCACCATCAACCACCAACTAAAAATTCAACCAATAAAAATAATTTATTTGTTGTTTAAATATTACAACAATTCAATGAATTGAATTTTAGTAGTAGGCGTGGGCGGGTGGTGGTTGTAGTAAGACTGCTGCCTAACACATGTGGTCTTTCTTTTACCTTCATATCTATGTAGAACTATAGTTTAATAGAAATTAGTCAGTCTGAATGCAAATGATCTAAAAAATTATTTAAATTATCTACTTATAGTGGCTTCAGCATTATTAATAAATTCCTATGTTAGCAATGTAAATTGTACCTTTCAAAGACATTTTTTGCCATAAATAACCTTCTAGATGAATATAGATTATCAAACAATTACACGAACAGACGGGTGAGGCCTATCAGGCCCATAGTTAAATAATTAAAATAGTTAAATAATAAATTTTAATCCCATTATAGTAATGATTATCATATATATATATATATATTTTTAATCCAAGTAGAGATCCTTATAAAACTAGGACTACCAGAGATCCCCTTTAAATATTACAAATTAGCCATATATATTTTCATAAAGAATCTGGAAACAGTAATTCTGAATGTTACCACCATAGAGGGGAAAGAATATTCCATTTTAATTTTTAATGTTAAAAGTTGAGACAAGGGAGATCCTTAAAAGAAAAAGGACAGGTTGAGATCCTTTAATGTATAAATTGTAATCTATAGGACAAGATGAGATCATGTAGTGTTGCCAAGTTTATATAAACTAAAAGTTGCAAGAATAGCAAAAAAAAAATTTAATGCTTGCATTATTATAGTGCATTAGTATAACTTATATTTCATAAGCATAATCGTGTTTTTAAGAGAACTTAAATTTATTATATTAATTTTAATTTATAAAATTATTAATCTTACATTAATTATTGAATTTTTTAATTAATAATGAATACTCGTGGTAAACTTATATTAGAATTGTTAGTACGCAAAGAAGAATATAGGTACTTAGGGCCGTGATTTTAAACGACGAATAAATATTTCCTTATGAAGTTCTGGAATTAGTAACTTCTGATTGGTCAAATTTTACATTTTACTTAACCCGTAAGTAGCGAGGTGGGGTGTGACAGCTCCCAGTAGATTTTGAAAATGCCGTCAGTTAACGATATCGATAGGTGTAATCATTGTATCATCGGGCTTCATGTACCCCTCGGGCATGTGTTTCACATCGTCTGATTGAATTTATCTCTTTAAAACAAAATTGGGGTAAAGCATCTCGTTTCTTGTGCGACAAGAAAGCCACCTCGCTACTTACGGGTTAAATTTGACCCATCAGAAGTTACTAATTTTTATTTAAATTTAATCAATCAGAAGTTACTTATTCCAGGTCCTCACAAATAAATACTTATTCATTGTTTAAAATAACCAAATTCCATTAGACCAAAGTTGCGCTACAACTCAGGATGGGTTTTAGCTGACCGTTTTATTTTATAAAGGGTTTTCAATGCAGATTATCGTGGTGGTTCGCCTTCACATGACCAGGGAGTACAGTTAATATAAAGTTTTTGCTCCACTCAAGCTGAACCACCGAAACATCAGACCGTAACTGTCCTTTAATAGAAGTAAAAAATCTATGGTGGGCGATAGAAACAGTACAAGTAAAAAAAAAGGCAACTTTACAGGAGAGCGAAAAAACTGTATAACTTTTGATATTATAATTTTAAAATTTTTGATATTTTACTTGACATTATGTAAATCATGGGTCTCCAAACTACGACCCGCGAGCACCACCAATCCGGCCCGCAATAGCGGACCTGGCGGGCTATTAATTATTAATAATGATTAATAATAATCAGATATTTTATTTACCGACTAAAAGTAGTTGTCAAAACACATCACATAGTTGTCAAAAAGTAATCGTAATCTGATGAGCTAGATCTTGGCTCTTGGGGCATTGTGGAGTAATCAGGCTGGCCCTTAAGCTAAATAGTTTGAAGACCCTTGATTTAGACCGTTGGCAGTTCGATTTATTGCCGAAAACCCGAACTCGATTTGACTTTGAATTAAAGTGTTAACTAGCGTTTTGCAAAATTCACAGGTCCCCCCCCCCCGTTTTATGGTATGATAATTTAGACCGTTGGCAGTTTTATTTATTGCCAAAAACCCGAACTTGATTCGACCTTGAATTAAATTGTTATTTAGTGTCCCACAAAAATTGCAACCTTCCACCCCTATTTTTAATTTGGATTATTTAGACCGTTGGCAGTTTGATCTATTGTCAAAAACCCGAACTCGATTTGACCTTGAATTAAAGTGTTAGCTAGCGTTTTTAAAAAATTCATAGGTCCCCCCCCTGTTTTATAATATGATAATTTACACCGTTGGCAGTTTGATCTATTGCCGAAAACCCGAACTCGATTTGACCTTGAATTAAAGTGTTAGCTAGCGTTTTTGAAAAATTCATAGGTCCTCCCCCCTATTTTATAATATGATAATTTACACCGTTGGCTGTTTGATCTATTGCCGAAAACCCGAACTCGATTTGATCTTGAATTAAAGTGTTAGCTAGCGTTTTTGAAAAATTCATAGGTCACCCCCCTGTTTTATAATATGATAATTTACACCGTTGGCAGTTTGACTTATTTCCGAAAACCCGAACTTGATTCGACCTTGAATTAAATTGTTACCTAGCGTCCCGCAAAAGTTGCAAGCGCCCATCACTATTTTAAATTGTTGTTATTTAGACCGTTTGCAGTTTGATTTATTGTCGATAAACCGAATTCGATTTGACCTTGAATTGAAGTGTTAGCTAGCGTTTTTCAAAAATCACCCCCCCCCCTCCTGCTTGATGATTATTTAGACCAGGGGTCTCTAAACTACGGCCCCCGGGCCAGATCCGGCCCGCGAGCATCAACAATCCTGTCCGCAATAGCGGAGCTGGCGTACTAGGTGTCCGGCCCGCCCTTTAATTTATTTTAATCAATCAAATCAAACAAAGTCATCATATAAAATAATAATCTGATATTTTATTTACTGACTAAAAATAGTTGTCGAAACACATCAAAAAGTTGTCAAAAAGTAATCTTAATCTGATGAGCTAGATCTTGGCCTTCAGGGCATTGTGAAGTAAGTAAATAATTAAGTTAAGTTTTTAAAAAAGTTTTTTTATTAATGCCTTATTAAAAAAATTACATAACTTTAATGACAGAAATTGACTTGTATTATTTCTATCGCCCACCATAGAAATAAGATAATGATCTCTAAACCATTTAATTTAGCAAGGTTAGCACCTAGGTTAGCATATCGGTTATCAAGACGCCAACGTTTTTTGTTGATTCTAGAGGCTAAAAAGTAAAACGTGATTACGAATTTTTAAAAATAACGTTGTGATTTAACCATCCAGTGAGAGGGTTTACTTTATATGGTATAATATAAAATGTAATTTATTCTACCCATTGGCCGTTTCGTATTACCTAAAACCCGAACTCGATTCGACCCTGAATTAAATTCTTAGCGTCCAAAAATTACAAGCGCTCCCTTTACTTTAAATCGGATTACCCATTTAACTAATTAAATTAAGAATCCTAGTTTTGTTGATCTTAGCAATTATTTCTAATAATTTATTATTTTTGCAAAATAGAAGTTCATTTAAGTTCATTAAAAGTTTATTTTCCCATACGTAACTTGCTCGGAGGTCCAAAAAATTTTGCACTACTTGTATGTACTGTGTAGTTTTAACATTTATTATAAAAATTTAAAAACAAATCCATTTAAATATTAATTTAATCCACTAAACATTTTAATTGACTTGTTATAAACACAGAAATAAACTACGCCAACTAACCCAGTAACTTATCAAACTGATGAAACAACTTCATATTCAAACCTAAATTCTTAAATTTTCGATTAACCCAAAAATATTACGTTTATCCGAAACAGAAAAGAAAAATAACTATAACAAAAACTGAACAGAAATTTTCAATAATTCATATATTATATTCTACAAGAATTATTTTTCAATTTTCTAACTTGCAATAGAAACGTTTAAATTTTTTTGGTAAAAATTTAGATTTAATTTTTTATATTGAAGTTTATTAACTAATAACAAAAGATATTTATAATATTGTTATTTTTTTCTTTACGGAACATTTACTGCATCATTGTAATCATTAAAACATTATCTGCTAAAATTAGTCAACTCGGTTATGAATGCGTGCTTTGCTACGTTGCCAAGTTATCGGATCTCAGCGTGGCTTAAAACAATTACAAATATACATATATACACTTTGCCGATAGCAGCGCTCCACCTTACTACTCGAGAACTACTAATGTATATAATACGAAAAATATCGGAAAAACGAGATCCAGCATAAATTTCAAATAAGCGACCTACCTTACCAACATTTAACGGAAAAACTCGATATACACGTTAAAAAAGTCGAGATCCGAAAGTGGATCTCGACTTTCTCCAAGTGATCTCGCCTTGCTAACATTTTTCTCAAAAGGATCTCACTTTTCCTCTTTTTAAATCTATAAATATAAATTATGATTATCATAGTTTCATCATCTGAATATCAATAAATATATTTGTAGCAAAATACACAACTAATAATTGGTTTTTTTATCAACAAGAAAAAACGCCGTTTTTTACATTGCTTTTACAATTTTTTTGTGCTTTTTTACAGTAAACAAACGAATCGAACACAAAAATTCAAAAAAATTGTTTTTAAAGAATGTCCAAATAAAATATAAGAGTTGAAATTAAAGCAGATTCAATCAGGTCAGTAGGTTTCAAATAATATAATCAAAACTAAAATAATTTGCAAATTCATCTCATTTTCATACATTTGCAATGTCATAATTTTCACGCGGTGAGCAAATCTTGTTATTTTTTGGTGGTCGCCACCACCGAGATTTATTAATATTATTTTTTAAATTGCAAAATAAAGTCAAAACAATGTTGAAAAACGTATTATTATCCTTTGTTACAAAATAGTATATTGTTTTATTAGGACAGAAAGGTTAACTTTCCCTGCGTAGCGAGTTTTTTCATTTGCGAGGTGAGAAAACTTGCGTCGCAAGCGAAAAAATTTTCTTTTAAAATTATAGCAATATGTTTGTATATCGCTAAGACTCGCCCGTACCACCGAGAGATAAAACTTGATTTTACAGCAACATTTTTCAGATATATTTTGTTGCAAACATCATTCTCTTAAATTTTGTTTTTAAACATTTTTTTATTTTGTGCCACCGTTTATGAGTGACAAAAATTTTAAAAAGATTAAAAAATTTAATACAACTTCCATAAGAGCAAGTTAGATTTTTTTAAATTTTTACCAGAGATGTTAGTAAAATTGCAATAAATGCTTGATTTTATTGTTTTATAACTTTCTATTTAAGAATTTTAAATGATTTACCTACTAGATATTAAAACAAAAGGAATTCGATGATTTGCAATTAAACCTGTAATTGGATTAATGGAATTTCTAGATAACCTAAAATTAGTTAAATAAGTAATTCGCACGGAAAACAGCTGATTCTAAAAATGTTAACATGTTATAAATATGATCAGCTTCTTAGTATAAATATTTAAATACCTGCCCATCTTATATTGAAAAATTTTCCCATCATCGCATCGGTACAAATATGTATATGTATGTAAGGTATAGTATGTACTACCTATACTGAGACCACAAAACAAAACTGGATATTCTTGAAGATGTAAACCACTTTTTCAGATAGTATGATTCCCAGTTTTCGGTGAAATTTTTTACGTTATTTGCACTTATAATTATTCCTACATAAATTCTAAAATAAATGCGAATCTTCTAGTAGGTTAGGTATTATACCAGTGCAAGAAGGTAATCTATTCTAGCAATACTTAAAATCAGATCGATTTCCTAGAACCAAAGTAAGAAAATATTTGGAACCAAGGACAACCAGTTAATTTTAACCTGATGTACGAAAGTGAGAAAGGATAGCCATAAACTAGACTTATGACATACAGGTAAGGCGTAACGCGTAAGATACCTTAATTCATTGTTACGTAATAAATTCGCCGTACGAGCCATCTTAAATCATAATCGACGGAAACAGCTTATAATATTATGTACATTAGGGTGTCTGTTATTTCCCAAGTTGGTTTTTTCTTTGCTGCCGCCCCATGAATTTTTAGTTTTTACCCTCAAAAAAAATATCTAACCCAAAAAAACTCTTAATTTTCTAATTAAACCGTGCCGAAATCATGTTACAATTCCCATTTAAATAACATGGGATTTTTGGACTTCTTGCATTTAATTTTTTTTTCTCTGAAACAAATAAGGTTACAGCAATGACCAATAAATATTTTTATGCAGAATTGGACGCTCTACAAAAAAGATCTTTTATGATTTTTCGATAAATTTACTCCTTCGAAAGTTATGGAAGATTAAAGTGGAATGGTGGATATTATAGTGTTCTTGAATAACATTTGGAAGAGTTTTAGTTTTATCAGAATTTTACCAGAATCATTTCTTTATGATCGATCATTATGATCGGTATTATACTCTAATGCTGGATTCTCACGATGCGTAATTCGGTGAATGTTTGCCATTTGTGGGAGTTATATTTAGTGTATGCATTCAAATACCTTTCTCGCTTAAACTATTAAAGAAAACTATTACATCTACGAAATGCGAAGATTCGCCGAATTACGCATCGCATCGTGTCGATCTAGCATAAGAACCAATCGATAAAAATTACTATTTATTACATTAACAGATGCATCAATATTTTAATTAAAATTAAATTAAATTTTTTTTATATTAAATTGAAATAAAATTAAAAATTTTATGTTAACCAAATATTTATTTTAATATTTTTGTAAATGTTGTATTTTTCCGTGAGTTGAAGAAGGTAGCGACAACTAGCGGAGAATGTAAGAACTTCTTTGCCCAGATGGCGTGGGGACTAGATGTCCAGTTTTGAGTTTTTTCGTTGAATTTGACTATGTTTTGCAAATAAAAGTTATTATATGTATTAAGTGGGTAATTTGTTCGCTTGAGTTTGAACGGATTTCATATGGTTTATGAGAAGTTCGGTTACATTTTAAAGAGATTGAAATAAACGGGAACAAGTTTTGGATGATTTTAAATTCGAAATAGAAAAAATAGGATTTAAACTCAAGATTAATATCGGAATTAATAATTAATTTGAATGGTGTATTTTGTAGAATTAAGATAAAAAATTAAAAATCAAGTTGATAACCGAGTACAGCTGGGTCATCAGTTATCGATCACTTAACTTACTTTTCCATTTTATGTTGTAATTTGTTTAGTATTTAATTTGGGTTTTATGAAAAGAATCATTTGGAAATTTTACAAAATAACATAGCAATATATATATTACCCATACTAGTAATAGACGTAGAGCTGGCTACAGGTCAAGCAACATGACTCGGTCCCCGAAATATTTTACTTGGAAAGGTTCGATTGTTTGAATTTCTAACAATTTGCATTTGTATTATTTGCATATAGAATAAATTACGTGCAAAGTGTCAGAAGGCCAAGTGGAAGACAAATCTTGATCAATCGGGGGCAAAGTGCGAGAGGATTTTTTTATATTCCTTGACTACGCCGCTTATCAAAGTTTAAGTTAAGATCTTGAATTCAAGGGGGGTTTCGAGAAAATCAAAAAATAACTAAAAAATAGTAAAAAATATTTCAAAAAAAATTTTAAATATCTTTGAAGACATAGTATTATGTATTTGAAGAAATTTTTCAAATAAATTTTCTATTTACAACTTACTGAGTTTATTTGTAACTTCGGACGGATTAAATGATGATAACAATCGCGCAAACAAGAATAAACAAAAGCCTACTCAGGCTTTACTCAAGTTAACAAGGTTTAACGGAAATTCAGGAGCAAACCATGTTTCGGATACAACAATAACACTAAAATCATTCTTATTAGCAAAATCAGAAAACATGAAAATCCGAGAGCAAAGAGCGAATGTTAATGTGAGCCACTGAAAACTCACCCGCTCCAATTGAAACAACCAATCAAAATCAATATATCAATATCGTCCTAAAGGAAAGAAAGATCAGGGAAGATCCCGAAAGCGATGGCAATTAGAAGTCGGAATAGGCCTAAAGGCCTAATTAATCCCTGATGTGCAAAGGAAGAACTAAAAAATATTCCTACAATTTGTATTAAAAATATTATAAATTAAAACTTTAATATATCTTTCGCCGAAAGCTCAAAAATAATAATGTATTTTATTAATGTTCAATTAACTTGTTGCATTAAAATTTTAATTTATTATATTTCACAAGTTTAAAAGTTATAGATTTAAATATTAAAAATATCAAAATCAAAAATATGCAAAAACCATTTTAAAGGCGATAAGTAGGCAGGTACGTAACAACAGGTGGTGCCTAGTGGTACCGCGTACCAGGGTCCGAGCCCAAAAAGGGCCCTTGGTTCTTTTACAATTTATGCAATCTATAGAGTAAAAATTAAAAAATAAAGGAAAAAAAACAAAGAACACAAAAATTCAAAGGAAAAAAAATTTATGTTTGGGAGCTTCTAATCTAAATCCAGATTATTCAACTTTTATAATTAGAATTGATTATATCTTCTGAAACACTATTTTTTTTTTTAATTAAAACAATATGAACCAATACAAACACTTGAGAGATCATTTTCGATCTTGAAAAAACTTATTTATGCAAATTCCTGCTTGATTTCCATTTATCAAACTGGCCAGGTAAGTTTCCAATGTAATTATTATTGATTTTATTACATGGTCAGTGTGATAAATGAAAATTTTAACAACATTTTTTGACCCTTTAAGTAACAACTCTAGATTAAATCTATTGCCCTTATCATTATCATTCGTAGTTTAATTTTTTTTTGCAATAAAATTGTAATTTTAAAATTATTGTTTTAAAATTATGAAGGAGCCCGCTGTGACCCACTTGCACCAGGGCCCGGCAATCGGTATCACAATTCTGTTGATGAAATAAATTATGCCATATCTAGGGGTTTTGTCGAATGATCCTTCATTTTTGAGTTATAAATTTTTGAAAATAAGGTAGTTTAACTGCTTTACTGTAATTCTTACAAGTTGTAGAGATAGTGTAATAGTAGAGGCTGGGACTAGTAATTTGTAAGTCTGGTTTTATTTAATAAATAATATTTTTTATACAACTTGCTAGTTTTGAAAATTATGTACTTAATGTACTATCTGAATTAATTAACTATGTTTTAAAATTTTATTTTGCCTTTCTTAATACTTAATATTACTTACTTAATACTTTTTCAAATAAAAATTGTTTGCTTTCCTTATAAAAATCTCACGAAAGCCTAAAGATTGCTTTAAGACCTTCTACTAGTGGCCATTAAGAGGTAAAGTGAATTTGACTAGGTATAGTGCTTTATCAAAAATTTACCCAATTAATCAACATTCAAAATTATATATGAATAAGTTTTAAATCAAAAATATTATAGGAAAAAGTAATTTAAGCATTCATAAATAAAAGATGAATGGATATCATCCTTAGAAACCGACTCCGACAAACATTTATAATATTATGCTTAATGATGATACAAAAATAAACTTAAAAAACAAACTATATCAAAAAATGTTATTTACATCTAAAAATAACATTAAGGTAACAACTGGAGACCTTGCAAAATTCTTGGTATTTATTTTGAAATGGTCAGGTAGAAATAGGAAGAATGTGCAAAGTGGAGTCTACATATAATTTATCCAAAATTATTTTAAATGATCTCAATATGATTAATCACGACAAAGTAAAAGCAAATCTGTATTCGAAAAGTTTGGCAATATTGCATACGTTTATACGTTACAAAAATTTAAATATCTTCATTTACAATTCAAGGATGTTAAATAAATTTTGCAATAAATTGATCAAATTATGTCTAGGTTCTCGACAGCATAAATCAAAAATAAAGACGTACATGAATGATTCAAAGTTTGTTCTTGACTATTGCAGTTGAGTAAGGAGGTAAACATAAAATAATAAAGTGTGCATTAATATGTAAGTATAAGAAAATTACAATATTCTACATCTCAGACTAAATATACCTAGACAGAACATATACAAACGTAACTTGAAGCAAATTTTTCTATTTGTTTACATATCTGGTGTTTACCGAGTCCCGAGTTGTAATTGGTCAAAAATGCGCACCACTTGTTGTGGTTAAAATACGAAATATTTTTTTAAACATAGTGAATTAATTATTTTAGTTATTGAGTCGTGTGTGGAATTTATAATTTAAAAAATGGGCAAGCAATGCATTGTGTGTGGTGGAGTGTATCAAAAATCTTTAAAACATAAGTAAGTAAAATTTAACCTATAAAAATTCATAGGCGTAACCACTGGACGTTGTTTAATAACAAGTAATGTTTACCAACAGTGATGCTTAAAATTTGCTTCAAAACAAACCTGTGTGTTAGCATAGCTATGCTCTGTCTAGTAAATAGTTAGTCTGAGTTCTACATATTGTAAATGTTTATAAAACAAATAAAGTTATTTATCCACAATTTGCTGTAGTAAGCAAATTAAATACAAGTGAACAATTGTGACTATAGGAAATAGCGCATATTTAAATATTAAAAGCCAAATAGAGATAAGAAAAATTGGATAACAAAACAAATATACGTGAGAACTTGCAAAATTTCATATGAGGCAAAGAACTTATTCGGATGTTCAGGTGAAAACTTAATTGGCTTTGTGAAAACATAAAGAGTACCTTCGTTCGTTCCTAGTTGAACCACCGATAATTTTCCCAACTACTAACGTTCTAATTTTAAAAAAATTTAAATATGTACAACACTGAAAAAATTACATTTATCATTTTATTCTTGAATAACCAGTTTTAGTGCAGATGCTGTAAAATTAATAAAATATTTTCACTTATAGCTAACTTGCTAACGTGACCGATACCTAAAAAGCAACTATAAATATACAAGATAAGCAATCGTTAATTAATAAAATCAAATTTAAGTTCTCTTACACATTTACAATAGTACTTGCTTGATATAGTACGACAATTTCAAAATTGATGGATCAATTATGCAGGAAAATTTATTAATTGTAGGTCTACTTAATTCACCTCGGACAATTTTATTAATACGTTTTATTGCTAAGAAAACGAAAAACATAATATACAAGATATAAAACAACACTAAAGAGAAGAGATAAAATATAATATGTATGTATCATACGGAAATTATCATATTAGTACAATGTATCATTACATTGAAATGTAAAATGTTATAAAAAAAGTAGGCATTAATATTATTGATTTCTATTCCAGGATACTAATTACCAAGTCTTAAATTGTCATAATACTTATGCCGGATTTCTAAATATATAGTAACTTGAAATCGTTAGGTGGTCGTTACGTCTTGAAAGATTTACCAGTTTTAACGTTGGATCGCTTCTAATTAACAAAAATTGAAAAGTTTACTTGGTCAAGTAGCTTCTCATTTACAGGTTTCCGATAAAATGAAAATGGAAATCGGTAGGAAATCGACTGTTGAGGATTGGTCACCTATTTTTATCGATATCAATATTTTAGAAAACTTTTCAAATAAATATTTCAGAACTAAAATGTTTTTAAGTTATCACATGTAAAATACACTGTAAATATATATTCGGATACGTACTATGGCATCATCAGGCGATGAACTAGAAAGAAAATTAACAGAGAATCCATTAAATATTGTTCGGGGTGGGTGGGGGCAGGTACTTTGAAAAGAAAGGGATACTTTCAAAAGGAAGGGATACTTTGAAAGAGATTACAAAAAGGGATGGAGGCTAAATAAGCGCACTAATAAGTTTAAATAAGGGGGGGGGGTGATTATTTATTCAAAATGTTTAATAATGGCGAATTGTTTAAATCGGATTGACTATTTAATAACAAAGGTGAAAGTTTTACTTTATTTATTTCTAAAGCTTCTAAAAATTCTAAATTTGTACTTTTGAGCTCTACATGTAAAATTTGATACCCCCCTTGTTTATGGTTGGTGGTTAATAAATGTTTCGCAAAAGTAGATTTTCCATCTGCAAGTCTGTGAGATTGCGAGTGCTTGTTAAATCGTGTTTAAATCATGTTTTCTTTCCAATGCTTATATGATAATAGTAAAATAACAAAATTCTCAATGCTAAAATAAAGGGTAATTTAAATTTGAAAGAAAGATTTATTCCGAAATTAATAAAAATAAAATATTTACATGTTATTCGTATAGTTTTGTAATTTTGCAACGCATATAGTCAAAATACGTCTGCCTACGTACTGAACTCCTAGTTTTGGTGAGATAAGCTCACAACTTGAGTCATAAGTTCATAATTATCTGTCCACCAACAAAAGAAATTCTCAGAATTGTCCAGCTAGAGAGGGTCGAGCTAGTGAGATTCTACTGCATCTGGAAAATACCAAAACCAATGAAGGTATTAAATGAATTTTAACGAACGAAACAAAATGTATTACTGATATAACTCTTTGATATAAAAAAAATGTTCACGAATTAATTAGGACAGGACTTCTTAATGAAGAAGAAATGAGAGAAATGATACATTTATATATATACAGGGTGACCCAGACCACCCGTATCAGTACTTTTTTTCAAAAACGGTAAGTCGTAGAGAGTTGGGCTAAAAAAATTTAATACAAAAGCTCTAATGACGAATCTAATGGTGATATTATTATTTCCGGGAAAAGTCGGCATCCAGAGTAGTTTGCTCCAGAAAGTCCAGAAATCCAGAATTTTAAATGGCACCATATGTCGAAAGTGGTATCGTTGGAAAGTTCCTTAAAAAATAAGCAAGTTTTGTAGGAAATATTTTTTTATTACTCCCACCCTTTTAAGTTATATTCGACTTAAGTTATTAAGTTATTATTTTGATTATTTTGACTTTATTTTAAAAATTGGCATTCAAAATCTAACTATCGGGTTAGACAATAATTAGACAATAAACCAGAAGAGTTCAACAGTGTTTAGAAGTAAAAAAAGACATTTTGAACACTTGTGACATTGCTCTAACGCGGTAGCTGGATTTCAAGTGCTGACTTTTAAAGTTAAGTTCTTTATAAGAAATTGAAATTTAATAATTTCAAGTGAATATAACTTAAAAGGGGTGGGAGTAATAAAAAAAATTTCCTACAAAACTTGCTTATTTTTTAAAGAGCTTTCCAACGATACCACTTTCGACATATGGTGCCATTTAAAATTCTGGATTTCTGGACTTTCTGGAGCAAACTACTCGGGATGCCGACTTTTTCCGGAAATAATAATATCACCATTAGATTCGTCATTAGGGCTTTTGTAATAAATTTTTTTAGCCCAACTCTCTACGACTTACCGTTTTTGAAAAAAAGTACTGATACGGGTGGTCTGGGTCACCCTGTATATAAATAAAATTATATATATAGATAAATGTACATTTATATTTATTATTTTTATATATATATATTTTTATATATTATATGAATGTACATTTATATAAATGTATCATTTGATATATATCAAATATCACAAAGTATTTTATTATAAAAATACCGATGATTTTTTTTAAGAAGTCATTTAGAGCGATGTAAATCAAAATTTAAAATAAAATTCAAAAGCTACTTGATAACCAAAATTATAGAAACTCCCATATCACCATACAGAATGCGCCCGCCTAGATAGATAAACGGCAGTAACAAACAAAAGTATTGCATGATAATAGATTATCGGAAGCTAATTGAAAATACTATTGAAAATAAATATCCACTACCTGGAATTAAAGAGATCTTGCAAGGGAATCACATAGTATGCGTAGGTATATAAAAAAAATTTTTATACTTATAGTACACAAAGACCAGGGATTGAATATCACTATCTCAAAATAATAGAGACAAATATCAAGACAAACTCAAGACAATTGAGTTTAACCTTGAACCTAGGTTATTCAGAGTTTTGCTGTGCTATTTTGAGGATTGATCATCAAGTATGGACCATTTATGTACAAATGAAATAGTTTGCTTATGGGTTGTTAATATTAATCTGCTCAATCCTTTTGATATTCGCTACATGAGTTGCTAGTCTTTGACTCTGAAGCAAATAGTAACAGAAGAAACTAGAAAAGCGACAAACTCAGTTAATTTAATAGATTTGTGATGAATTATATAATAGATTTTAATATTTATGATATTGCTAATCATAGCTTGGTGTTTTGTAATATTTCGGTTGATACACAGCGATTTTTTTTTTTTAGTGCGTTATTCTCGAGACTTTAGTAGACTTAATCTGAAAGTATTTCTTGCAGACTTGCAATTAATTTCTTGGCATTTTGTATATAGGTTGTATATAAACATCAAAAGGAAAAACATAATATCGATACCGAAGCACAGAGTTGAAATATTTAAACGATCATTTTCCTACCAGCTCTCCTTGATCTTAAATCGGATTCCTGAGAACATCAAACGTTATTTTTATTATTTATTTAAAAAATACTTGTCTCTTGAAGATGGTGACTGGGATTCTTAGATGATGTTAATGGTTTTAATATAATTTGTTTTATTAAGTGGTTTTATTAATTAAGTGCGTTTGTTATAATATGTGTGCGTCTTGTAAGTGACGAGTTGTCAGTTGAGTTATACAATATTATAATTTATATTATATTATAATTACAATAATTTTTCTAAAAATTGAATTTTGACAAAATGGCAGATGTTCAAAGTTAAAATATCGATTTTTGTAGAAAACAAATGCAATTTTTTTTACCCATTAAAGCCATAAAATACAAAATACACATTAAAATAAACAATCCCTCCGTTAAGGACAAGATTTTGATGTCCAAAACAAGTACACAAAATTTGAAATGGATTGGTGCACTACTTTTTGAATTATCTTGCCCACCGACTTGGGATGGGTTGTAGGGTTGTAGACCATTGGTTGTCAATGGATTATTTCAAAAAAATTTTACAAAAAAGTTACATTTATTTCTAAAATACTAAAATTATTGTGCAATAAAACAATATAGGCACTTCTCCAGAAAAAAATAACAAATATTTGCATTTTATAAGTGCGCATAACCCGTTAAGGGGACAAATTCTCTCCCAAATAAACTTTTTTGCTACAAATATTAACTTTTTACCACTCCAGCTTACCAGAAGAAATGTGACGACTAAAATAATGGTTTTCATCCCTCCAAATGATCGAAAAGTGATAAAAATAGATGGGGAAGGGATGGGGGTCATATTCGGATGATTCTAGGACGTTTGGTCCCCGGACGATTGATCCCCGGACGATTGGTCCCGGACGTTTGATCCCCGGACGATTGATCCAGCGGACGATTGATCCAGCGGACGATTGATCCCCCGGACGATTGATCCCAGGACGATTGATCCCCGGACGATTCGTCCAGCGGGCGATTTTTTATAAACGATTGTTTATATAAATAAAAGTTAATAAAGATTAATTAATTACATAAAAAAGTTAATACGATAAATTTGTAATTCCTTAACTCTTTCGGTCCGGGAAACGGATCTGTCCGAAAATTATTGTAGTGTCCGAGACACGGGAAGCGGATTAAAACGCAAGGACGTATCCTAAAGACTCGACGAACCTCGTCTGTACAGCAAATTTCGTAAAACAAACGTCGGACTGAGAGGGTTAATATTCAGGTAAAAATAACTGATTTAATTTAAAAAAAATATTTTACGAAACTTATGTAAGGAATATGTCGGACCCTCCCCTCCCCCACGTAAGGGTCCGTAAGATTTCCAATACCTTTCCCCCTCCCCCCAAACCGTTACGTAATTAATAGACAGCCCCTATTAGCTCTTTGTAATACTCTTTGGTATTAGGCAGTAACCCTAACCTCGCTTAGGAGAGGGCAAATTAAATAATTTACAAATATTGTCTCCGTCTCCGCTGGTTATATTAAAGTAATATTAAACGAAAAATATAATTTACAACGAATCTTTTATATCTTTAATATTGTTACTTAATAAATTTAAGAGTGGAAATCGTTACAAATTTTATTTTAAATCGAACAATAATAATAATAAAAACATTCATAATTTGATTATTTATTATTACCCATCCCCCCAGGACATATTTCTGGAATTGCCCGGAGATCAATCGTCCGCTGGATCAATTGTCCGGGGATCAATCGTCCGGGGATCAATCGTCCGCTGAATCAATCGTCCGCTAGACCAATCGTCCGGGGACCAATCGCCCGGGGACCAATCGTCCGGGGACCAAACGTCCGGATACCATTCGGATTGGGGAGGTCATTTTCCATAATCAACAGGAATGGTAACAGGGTGCCTGCTATTCTGATATTTCTTTTATTTAAAATTTAATTCTTTATTTATTTTTTTATTTCTTAACTTTCTATTCTGGCGCCTTCTGAACTTTGGCGCTGGGTGCGGCGGCTCCATTGCACCCATGGTTTATCCCATGGTTTAGAACTAAAATGTTTTTAAGTTATTACAAATAAAATACATTGTAAATATAAAATATTGCAAACGTTTTTACCATACTGTGGCATTATCAGGCAGTGAACTTATATAATTGGTAATTACCACTGCTTAATATTATTTTTTACTACTTGATTAAATGCGAAATACATTGTTTTAGGTTATTATTTATAATCACAACTGCTATTTATAGGACATTACGTATCATTTTAAGGGTTTCGGGGAAGCCTAAATTTCCGGTTAACAAACGTAATACGATACATACATACATAAATAGTATTAGCTAATGAGAATTTTGAAGTTTGGCAAAACAATTTTGAATTAGATTGTTGGGTTATCATGTAGGTATAGTTTACGATTTGACTTAAACTTATATTAAACAGCTTAAACAACTTGATGATGAAACACCTTCAGCAGTTAATAGGTGAAGCTGAAAAACTGAAATAAACAAACGGGTTTGCTTGAAAGCTAGATAGTTAAATTTAAATATTCAAATTATAGAGAAAAGCTTATAGCAACAATTATGTATGTATATCATTTGTAATAAAATTTTGTAGTACTTCTTGAACTACTGCTGTATTTATTATTATAGAATACCTGTAAAATTAAAACATAATGTAATGAAATTATGACCGAAAGTAAATTATTATGGAGTTAACCGAACAACTGCTGACCCTGAGGTACTCGGTTCGAATCCAGGGAGAATCTAAAACTTTTATATAACTTCAGATTTAAAAAAACAAAACTTTGTATTATAACTCGGAAACTAATTTGGCTATTTAAAATCTTTTTATCCTATTTTATTGCCCTTAAAAAAGTGTCTGAAGAAAGTCTAAATATTTTTTCTATAACTTTACAAACAACGGAGATATCGACATTTAACAAATGAATAGTTAAGTGCAAAAAGGGAAGTACTGACATTTTTACCAAAATTGAGATATACATGTTTTCTTATAGTTTTGAAGTAGCCCGATCGCTTGGTGCAAAAATAAAAATTGTGCCGTAATTTTTTTACATTGTTGACATAGGAGTGAACAAATTTGGATTAAAAAAGAGTTGTTAGTATTCGTTAAACAAAGTATATTATGAGAGACTACCGATTAAATGCAATAAAATTGAAGATATTTGTCAAGTTACGAAGAATACCAACATTCTTATGCTGATATATTAGATTGGCCAACCATAAAAAAATCAAGATCAAAATCAGGATAATATTTAAACAATTTATCATGATTCAATTTTAAGAATAAAATTTTGTTTTGCATGAATTTTGTATCATTTTTAAAAATAAATTATGATTTAGTGCAAAAATGAAACTACTTCATAATATAAAAAAAGAGTTTGTTAAAAAACCATTATTGTGAAGGTGCATTTTTGTGCTGTTTCATATAAAGAATATATATTTCTAATAAAAAAGAAATCAATTACAAAACAGACAGTTTAAATCGATTTTCTCGAATGTTAATTTTATGTAATACTTCCCTTTCTGCCCTTAACCATTTAAATAGTCAAAAAATCAACTTTTGGCCATAACTCGAAAATGAAAAAATAAAATAATAGAATTGTAACAGTAAAATGTTTCTGTTAAAAGCAATTTAAAATTTAGTAAAGCGGTATAAGCCGCTATATCAGGATTATTCTTTATTTTAACGGTTTGTTTAGTTCTGTTAAATATTATATTTTACAAATATTTACTAAATACTAAAATTTTCTTAAAATATTTTATATTTTTTTAATATTTGTGAAAAAAGGGTATGGATATACCCAATAAAACAAATTCTTATTATCAAACGGTTTCGATCTTTATTTGATCATCTTCAGGACAAAGTGTCTATAAATTAGATTTCTTGTAAAGTTTCAAAATGATTTTTAACATAATATTGTAATAAACAATTAAGACAAGTTCATACAAATTCACAAACAATGCAATTCACTCAGTACATCTAATAAATTGACAGCTCTCGATAACCAAATTCATATTTGTATCTAAAAAAAATTTTAAATCATTTTTTCTCCCTAGTCGTTCTATGCTTGTTAACAGAAGCAGGTACCCATAAAAACGTAAAAAGCTGGAACTGTGTACTGCGGATTGATTAACGACCAGTTAATAAGACCAGTTAATAATAAATATTGGGAGATAGAGTCATGCCCGAATCATGAATTACGATCACCAGAAGAGGTAGCCTGTGAAACCAGTTTCAACACGACCACGACTCGATTGAACAGTGGTCGATATGTAGTGAAATATCCATTGAAGGGTTCCGTTGATAAGTTGGGTGAATCAAAGCAAAGGGCGTTAAAAAGGCTCATGCAAACAGAAAAAAGGCTTAAACGAAACCCAAATTTGAAGAAGGAATACTCCAGATTTCTAAAAGGATATAAAAATTTGGGCCACTCGAGGTGGATAGACAAGCTGCTAGACGCTGGAGCATATTACCTACCACACCAATGTGTAGTACGTGAGGAAAGCTTGACAACGAAAGTTCGAGTGGTGTTTGATGACTCCTCCAAGACCACCACCGGTGTATCGTTAAATGACATTCAAATAGCCGGGCCTACTTTACAGCAAGATTTGTTTCCGATAATAGTGCGGTTCCGGAAGCACAACATAGTTTTGACAGCGGATGTTACGAAAATGTACCGCCAAATCCTAATCCATGAGGATCAGAGACCTCTCCAGCGAATCTTGTAGCGAGATGAAGCTTCAGAAGAAATTAAATGTTATCAACTCAACACAGTGACTTACGGCACTGCCGCCGCGTCATTTCTGGCTGTAAGATGTATGATTCAGCTTGCAAAGGAATGCCGGCTTAGTAATCCTAACGCTAGTGCAAAAATAGAAAATGATTTTTACATGGATGACTTGCTTACAGGCGGAGAAACAACTCAAGAAGTAATGAAGTATCACTAGGAAGTCACAAAGATCCTGGGTGGCGAGTGTTTCCACCTCAACAAGTGGAGTTCCAATGACCCAAAAGTGTTGGAAGTAATAAAAGATCACCTGCCTAATGTTGTGTTGAACATAGGAGAACAAGGTGAAACAAAGACTCTGGGACTATCTTGGTACGCGACTCGCGATGAGCTACAATACAAGATGAATCTTAAAAAAAACTAACGGTTTGCTCACAAAACGTATGCTCCTTTCGGCTGTGGCACAAATATTCGATCCGTTAGGGTTACTTGGGCCCATCGTTATAGTACCAAAGTTGATGCTGCAAAGATTGTGGCAGCACGAACTGCAGTGGGACGACCCCGTGCCGATAGAAATGAGCGAAAGATTCGATAAGTTTAGAAGGCAATTACCGATGATAAATGAAATCAAAATTAAAAGGCGGGCAGTGTGCGAGAGTCCGAATAAAATCGAATTGCACGGGTTTTCTGACGCTTCGGAATCTGCATACGGCGCGGCCATCTATGTGCGCAGCACAAATCAAGATGGAGAGATTATTAGTGAATTCCTCTGCGCAAAAAGCCGTGTAGCGCCACTAAAAACATTGAGCGTGCCACGACTGGAGTTGTGCGCAGCCTACCTATTGTCACAACTGTACGTGAAGGTAGAAAGGGCATTAAACATGAAAATTGATCAGGCCTACCTATGGTGCGATTCAAAAATAGTGCTGGCCAAGATTGCATCCTCTCCGCACTTGTTAAAAATATTCTGCGCCAACAGAGTCAGCGAAATACACACAATAACGAAGGCAGACGACTGGAGGTATGTGAACACAGGTGAAAATCCAACTGACTTGCTGACAAGAGGGGTTAATCCAAGTCATCTTGCAGGAATAAGTAAATGGTGGCACGGGCCTTCTTGGCTGCAAGAAGATGCGTCAAAATGGTCACATTTCAACCGAGACAACGGCGAAACGGGAGAGGCAGAGTATCAAAAAGAAATTCGCAAGGTACAGGTATCGATGGTCGCCATGCAAGAAGAATGGTATGTTTGAAAAATATTCGTCTTACAAAAGGTTACAACGAGTTTGGCCTATTGCTTAAGGTTCAAAAACAACATGAGAACCCCCAAGGCCAGCAGGCAAATAGGAGTGCTAATTCCTATTTTACGGCCCCTCAACAAGACACTTTCGGGGATGAGTTGAAGGATCTAAAGAAAGACAACCCTCTTAAGAAGAGCAGTAAGTTGATTGCTCTAGATCCATTTTTAGATAACAACTCCGTGATACGTGTTGGCGGTAGGTTAAAGCGGTCCGATTACGATTATGGTAAAAAACATCCAGCATTGTTAGACGCAAAACATCGCTTGTCGATTTTGTTAATTAAATTAGAGCATGAACGGCTGTTACACGCGGGATCTCAGACGGTCTTGGCTTCATTACGAGAGCGAGTTTGGATAATTTCGGCGAGCAGCGTAGTTCGAAAGGTTGTGCGAAATTGCGTGACATGTTTCAGGGTAAAACCGGTGTCACTTGAGTATATACTGGCTGATTTGCAAAAATGCGCGTAACACCCTCGCGGCCATTTTTAAATTGCGGCATCGATTTTGCGGGGCCGTTTTTGATAAAGAACAAGAACGGAAGGAAATATAACACGACTAAAGGGTACGTTTGCCTTCTTGTGTGCTTGGCTTCCAAGGCGATTCATTTGGAGCTGGTTAGTGAGCTCACCACGAACGCGTTTAGGGCTGCGTTATATAGGTTCGTCTCTCGACATGGTCACTGCGTTAACATATACACGGATAAAGGCACAAATTTCGTGGGGGCAAAAAGAGAAATTTATTTGTTACAAGACGCAATCAAGGGTCAGAGTCCTTTCGAACGAGTTACTTGGCATTTTTGACATTTTGGTGGAATATGGGAAGCCGGGGTCAAAAGTTTTAAACATCATTTCTATCGGGTGGTCAAAGATACTAAATTAACGTTTGAGGAATTTTACATGGTTTTGACTCAATGTGAGGCTCTCCATCCTTCCATCCTTTAAGCGCCGATCCTAACGATCCAAACCCCCCCAGGCCACTTTTTGATCGGCGAAGCAATTACTGGCATGGTAGAAGCACGATTGGAGGAGGTGAAGGTCAGTCCGTTGAGAAGATTCAAATTGGTGCAGCAGCTACAACAATGGTTGGGGTCTCGATGGTCCAAAGAATACGTGGCGGAGTTCATTCAATACTTCCATGCTTCTAATTTTGTTTTTAAATAAACGCGTACTATTTTACCCAACAATTTCATAATTGTTAACATGCAAAAATTTAATTATAAATAAATTTAAATTCAATGTGAACCTTGCTTGCTGGATAGTGTGATTATTTAATTGTAACAGGAATAAAATGGACTGACCTAGTTTGATTATGGCTACCGCACGCAGCTCGTTCTTAAGGGTGATAATCCGTTGCTCCGCGTCACTCGATTTTCTTTGTTTCATAAATCCGGCTCGAAGGACCAATTTTATGTATAGTTGGAATGTTACTTCGATTTTTTGTTTACACAAAGTGGACTGTAATTCTTCTTTTTCGTAATCTCAAGAATAAACCAAACTTATTACACAAATTAAATTTTATTGTTAAGCTGCGATACAACTTTCATCTATTTTTTTATGTCAATACACCTCGCTCCTTCTTCCATCCCCACTCTTGGAGCCCTCTATCTGATTTTGTACAAACTATATGGGTACACTCAAACATGGCGCCCCTTTTGAAAGAATCTACTCTCAATACACAAAAATTCAAATTGAAACAAACAATTTCTTAACTTAAATCTAACCACGACAACAACAACTACGTTTTGCAATTAATTGTTCGCACTTTAACAATCTTATTGACCTAATGGTCCATTACGGCTAACACACACACCTTTACCGTAGGCCTTGTAATTTCGCCTTTTTTGGTCTTTATTAACACAGAGCGCACCACACCATCAGGACCGAGGTAAAGTTCTCAAACGCGGCCGAATTCCCACTTCAATGGAGCAAGCCCATCTTCTTTTACGATGACTAACGATCCAACACCTAGAAGTGTAGAATGCCGCTGTTTCCATTTACCTTGTTTGCAGCTCCGCTACGTATTCTTTGGACCATCGAGACCAGAACCATTGTTGTAGCTATTGTTTCCATTAATTGCTAGCTTTGGCCTAGATACTGTTATTCTTCATTGTTGTAGCTGCTGCACCAATTTGAATCTTCTCAACGGACTGACCTTCACCTCCTCCAATCGTGCTTCTACCATGCCAGTAATTGCTTCGCCGATCAAAAAGTGGCCTGGGGTTAGGGGGTTTGGATCGTTAGGATCGGCGCTTAAAGGATGAAGTGGGCGGGAATTTAAGTTAAGAAATTGTTTGTTTCAATTTGAATTTTTGTGTATTGAAAGTAGATTCTTTCAAAAGGGGCGCCAATAATAAAGTTGTAGATTTTTTTAATACCTACAACATCTCCATACAACTTTTTTCTATCGGAAGTCAACTTTTGACGGAAATCGTAAAAAACGACGTTCCACCCCTATAAGTCACCCCCTTCATCCTTCCTACCTAGGATCGGTTTGAATTCATTTTTCCTGTAATTCTAACGACATTTTCTTTCATTTCCCATCACTGTCATGCTGTTATTAATTTTTTCTATTTTTAGCTTGTTTTTCGGCTAACTGCACTGGTCTAATTTGGTTGCGTGGTTCCTTTACATATCCTAACAACTCACTAACATACAGACAGACAAACATACAGACGGACATCCTATTAAAATTCATCAAAAACTTATCAGGATATGATAAGACACATTTTAATACCAACATTTCGATTTTTAAGTGGACTGCAATTTTTAAGTGGACTACCCTCATACTACATACGTATATTATGTACATATGAAGAGTACACGGGAAAAATGATCAGAGTCACAAGTTTTATATTTCGCACAAATCGCATTTAAAGATTTACTTACCCAAATGGCTATGTAAATTTTAATATTTAAAAAACGTTTTGACGCTGGATTAAAATCATTTTTATATTATGTGTTTAATAGGAGATACCTACCATTACCATCTATCAGATGACATTAATAGTTCATTTTTCAGCAAAATTGGACCCTGATCGTTATTCCCGTGTACTCTTCATACGGGAAAAGTAAAAAACTATAACAAAATCGAAGGCATCGAGATCAAATTTTTTAAAAATCTGTCCATCTTGACGTGAAATGAGTCTTTATCAGGATATTCCTGATCCTGATGAAGAGCACTCGATCCAAATCGATTCGCAACAACACCCTCGTCGAAGAATCACTTTAATATACCATTATTAAGTAAACTGTGCCATATTATGGCTTATGGCACACGCCTTAAAAATTCAGTCAAACGTGGACCTGTTTATAAATTGAAATTTAAAATGATGTATTTTCGAAGTTATTCTAAAAAAATGCCGTGCGCAATATTGGTTCATGAGTTAAAAACTAAACATTATTACATTTAAGTGTAAAATCACGTTTTCTAAATTTTTAAGTGAAAGAGAATGCGATACGTGATGTTGTTTCTCACCGGATGTATAACACGTCGAAACTCATGTCTCAATTACCTATCCCATAGGTATAGGCAGATCTTGTAAGATTTCAATTGTGAGACCACCTTTATGAATGAATTTTCTAAGAGAATGTATAAATTTTGTATTTTACTTGAATTTCAAAATTGAATATTTTCCCATGTCTGGTCTGAGTCTGGTGTAAAAATGTCCAAGTACATAATCATGCTTTACTTTGACGGCGATAACAATTAAATTGTATTAAACGGTAAAGCTCAAAGCGCTAAGATATTAAACGATGAATACAAACATTTTGTCGAAATAGTATTTATGGCTTATTTAAGTGTTTAATAGAAATATTAACCGGCTGGTTTATTGTTAAGTAGGATAAATCAGTTTATTTAGAAGCAAGTTTGTTAATGGAAAGGAAATCACAAATCAGAATCTGTAATTCCCTTCTCACGACTTTTAAGCATGAATACATTACAAGTTGTATGTATATGTATAAATAAATGTGTTATCTAATTGTATTTGTAATTTAATTAAGATTTGTTCAATTAATTATATAAAATTGATTCTCTTTATAATGAATAAAATAATGTGTACCTATTTACTTTATCAGATTTATTATAATGAATGTTTATAATAAGCATTTCCATTCCGCCTGAGTAAGTTAAGCGAGTTGCTAAAATTATCAATGAATGCCGATATGTTTGATGTTTGATCACTTTTTATACATTTGATGCCCCTTTAACCAGTTCCTATAACCGACAAACGCGGGAATCTAACTTCATTTAGGTCGTTACCCTGTCCATAAACCTGCTTCACCGGTCCAGAATATATACACAGTGGCGTACATGAAATTTTGATTTGTTTTTCGGCCAATGACTACAATCATTTTTTTAATATTTATTATTGTTTTACAAACAATATTTCGATATACATACACCCGACACTAATGTCATCGAACTTTTTATTTGCCAGACTTGAGATGTTTCAACAAGGAAATGAGATAACATTTGCCAAAATTTATCTAATTGGACTGGAATTCTATTTAACAAATCGAGTTTTATTGTAGTTACTTATGCAAGTGCAAATATATTATCTACTTTAAATTTAGATTGCCATTGTCAAAATTAATATAGCCTTATTAATTTTTAATAGAAAAATGTTTACATATAATTGCGATCCTTAAGCAACGTCTTTACCGCCTTATAGGTTGAAGCTCAGCCAAATCATAGTGTTACATTTGCTAGGGCAATCTAGACCACAGCTTATAATTTATTTGTTTTAAATTGTAAACGCCTTTTTCGCAAATACTTTAATTCAATTTTGTTTAATTAAACTAATGGTGTAGTATTTATACTAATTTAAATTTTTTACTGGTTTCATTGCTTTTTTTATCCATAAATCTACAACTTTACGAGAACATGTTTTAGATAATTTAATTAGCTGAAAATTAAATTAGTGTGCCAGAAAATATTTTCTAGATATAGGCAAAAAACGCGTCGTAACAGTTTTAGGCTAATTAAACCATAGCCCATAAACTCGACTTGTCGATCTTTGTTATAATATACTAATTTTTAAAATTATATTGATTGTATTCCAGAACAACAACAAAAATTGGATTTTACAATAATATACAATTAAACACTTTAAATTAAATCAAACAAAAGCAATTATTAGAATGATTGACTTCTATAATTATTGTTTTTGCAGATTTATCATCCGATAAGGGTTGATAATTATAAAACCTAATAATCGAAAGAGGATAATGTGTTTTTAGGTTAAAACTATTTTAATTAGTGGAAAAGTATTTTATTCGGGCTCGCCACAGGTAAATAACTTCTAATACCTGAAACGACTAAAATATGCCTCCGACACTGATTCTCAAAGTCGCGATTTACCTGTAGGAATGCCGTATGTTTTGGCGGGAAATTACGGTCAATGTCACCTGCATAGTTGGTTCGTGAGTTAGGGTTTGATGTTAATAAAAAGTGGTTGACATATTGCAATTTTAATGGCTTTTGCAACGCATCTTGATAGTCTGAAACGGAGCACATATGTAATCTTTTATTTTGTAATTCAGCACCTAATTAATGCGGAAGTAACCACCAAGATCAACGATTGCAGTACGCTCTCAAGAGTCAACACTGGCGTTAAACAAATTGGCACAGTAGGATTGAAATGTTGTGACTTCGGGTTACGGTGCGAAACAAGATTCACCAATGAAAGTGAAACCGTAACGTCTTGCTAATCAAACTACTTATTAGACCACATTTCACGCTATCATTTTTATTTTAAACAATCATGCTATCTCATCTCGTGCTCTATTTTTATTTGATGGCTAGTTAATTTAGTGCAGATATGTTCGCTTTTTTACACATTTAATAAATTACACTCTTCAGAAATTACATATCACATATACTCAAGTAAGATAATAGACCTCTTTTTTATCAATACGGATCATCATTGTATTGCCAATATTTTCAAATTTTCTAGGTATAGGTAAATATATAATTTAAAATAGTTAGTCAAACACAAATTTCAATTTTTATCGATAGTTAGGCAATTAATCCGTACTTTGCGCTTCCTAAAAGTGCAAAAACAATAAAAAGTAGGTATATAACTATAATTGGCGCTAATCAGATACCAACATTAAAACTTTCATGTGGTCATCGACAACGCTGTCCGAACATCGTTGTCTATTAATAAAACAATTTTCTTATTATAATTAAAATAATAATTATTTATTTAATGGGATATTCCATATAACTAAATACTCAAAAACAAATATTTACAAAACATTACAATACAATTTTTTAGAAAACAATTAAAATGCCAGAAAATTACAAGAAACAAAAGTTACTAAATTAAATTTTCTATTTCCTTATGCATACAATTTTAGAATTATTTAGCAAAATAATAAAAAGATATAGCACATTTAGAATTAAGAATATGAAAAATTTCAAATAACACAAGATCTTATATTAGACACCTAATATTCGAATATTCCAAACGTTATTTATCCGTACATTAAACGTATAACAGAAACGTAAATTATCAGTAAAAGTAGTACGTAAATAAAACGTATAATAAAAACGTAGATTATATAGTGTTATCTAATATCTAACATAAGTTTAAGTGAGTTATTTTGATTATTTTGAATTTGTTGTTAAGAATTTTCCCAACTTTGGACTGAGTTGAATATTTTTGGATGCGATTATTCAGAGAATTGAAATTTTGATGAAATTGAGCTTTGGAAGATTAATAGTAATAGTAAAAAATATCGTCACTTCTGCCGCAATACCTCACTCTTGAAGTTTCAACTTTGACAGCTTGTAATTTTTGGCAGATCGTGGGCTTTAAGCTAAAACAAGATACCTCCAAAATGATAGTTTTGAGAAAACACGACTTTAATGTTGAGTGATAATGTAAAATTTGGATTTGAAACTTAATAATTTTTATTCTCTAAATTCCGATGCAATCACATTAAAACTTGAAAATAAATATTTTTTTGGTAGGTATTAAAAATAATCAAAATTCTTAGTAATTTAAAAAACAGTTTGAATGTATGAAATTATCAAAAATGATGCAGTTAACTCCCTTATAATTTTGATTATGAAAGAAAATATTATGGAAAATAGATTAAGGTTTCTATCTGCCTCCATGTAGCTAGCCCACTCTCCAAAAACTTTTGTTCGACAGTTAACTTATAAACAAAAGAAGCTAAATAGTTCTTATCTGGATTTTACATTCAACTACTACATGAACTACTACTCGAACATGTAATTAGTATAGTCTAAAACAAACTAACTGCACTTAACTTATTTTTGCCCACGAGATTACAGTTAGAAAGTTAATTTCACCTAAATTCTAGATAAAGCTATTTAAGGTCTTTAAAATAACCTCTCACAATAAGACAAAATTGTTTTTAGAAATCTTTTGTTATTTTCTTATAGTGGCACTCGTGATTGACAGATCGCAACAAAAACCTTATTTTCACCTTTCTACTGTAAACCGTACTACCATACCAAATGTGGACGTGATTGGTTGGTAGGTTCAGAAATAAAGTGAGGGACAAAATCTAACGACAGACAGACCGACACAGAAATTTTTTTTGCAAATTTTTAAAAAAATTTGAAATTTTCTTTCGATTACCATACCTCCAAAAAAAATTATTTTTGATTAGAGATTAAAATTGATATGGAATAAGTTTGGATTTAGAAAATTGTAATTCATTTGGTTGGTGAAACTATAAAGTTTAAAATTAAAGGTATCGCGAAATAAGTGAGATACCGTTCACGTGTGGATGAATTATATTGTGATTTATTTTCCATTTAATGGAAAATTAAAGATCTGAATTTTTAGTCGTTTGAAAAAATTTGGAAAAAAATGAAGGCAAATTAAAATAAAGCACTATAGGCACGTGTGTTTCGTTATCGCGCACATTTGGTTTTCTGTGACGATTCGAATATTTTATATTGAAATGTATTTTAAAATTTGAAACATTTTTGGAAATTTGGATTTTGGATTTTAAAATACACTAGAGTTTCATTTGCTCTCAAGAAATAAATCGATTTCCGGGGGGGGGGGGAATCAAAATTTTCAAATCAAACTAAAATTCAAAAACAAAAAATTGAAATATACAGGGTAGCCGTTTGAAACGAAACAGACGGGATTGTGGCCAGCAGAATTTTTTTTTCAAGAAATCCAAAAACACGTCAATTTTATTATCGAGGGTTCGCAACTTTTACTTCCGTATTGTTTCTTCCCTTCGCTCTGTGATGACAACCCTTGAAATTTTAATAGGGATGATATGGCAAGTGATACCTCATTCTTGCTTTCCTGAATTCAGTGCAATAATGTTTTTGAAGTTTTATCAATTATTCCACAACAAAATTGAAGCTGCAAAAATGCAAAATAAATACAATATTTCAAGACATTTAAGAATAAAAAAATGAAAAACGCTTGGACAGGTTGATTTTAATTGTAAGGGGCTACATTTACTGCTATTCATAAACATTGACAGTTCAACCCTTAAGGTAAAAAGAGCAAACCACACTTGGAATTTTGAATGAAAAAATGGGTCTGATAAAAAGATCAGTTTAATCAAATTAGATGTTCAACAATTTAAAAAAAAAATTTTTTAATTAAAATTTTTAAAAAACAATTGTTTTTAATTAAATTAAAATTTTTTTTAAAATTGTTCAAATTGTTGAACATCTAATTTGAATAAACTGATTTTTTTTACAGACCCATATTTTCATTCAAAATTCCAAGGGTGGTTGGTCCAAACATGGTAACATGTTTTATATCGTATTGGGGAAGATATAAGAAAATCTGAAAAAAATACAAACTATTCCTGAAAGGAACAGGAGGAAATCAAAACCGAGTTCTTCCAATCCACTTGAGGATGCGTTACCATCTCATCCTCTAGAAGAATTATTGTTGCATAAACTATATAGCTATAGTATATTTCAATTAAATGCTTATAAATGCTATTTTCTCAGAATCGTTTTATTTTAGTGCTTTTTCAACTTACGAAAATTTATCCCCATTCTAGAGTTACACTTCTTCTCATAAGCCGAATAAAATATTTATCATAATATATAATTTATACATAGTAACTACAACACATTGTGACGTCAAACGAACCTTTTTTAAATTAAAATTTAAATTAAGAAAAAATTCACTTTTAATAGATATCTATCTACTATTATATCCTACAAATTTAAGAATTAATTAATTTTAATTTTTTATTAAGTTTATGTACAATACAGCACTACCCCTATGTAACTATAAGTAAACGTGACCTGAAAAGACAATAATCGTGATTATAATGCACACCAGGAATTTAAATACGTTAAGCATTTATTAATAAAATAAATTTTGTGTCATCAAAGTTTCTAGAATTTGACTGTATAAATTTTCTTCGTTTACTTTTTAAATAATTTACTATTTTTAGCGTCAAATTTTTCTGCCTATTGAAAAGAGATATTGATTCTCGTATAAAGGATGTTACTTAAAAAAAGAAGCTTGCAAAACAAAGTTTTAAATCTTAGAATTTAAAAATCAATTTACTAATAATTAAGATGTTATGTACTTATTTCATAAAAGGATTTCATATTATAATACTACAAATGCTTCAATCAAGTATTTATGTTACGACCATGATTAAATAAGTGTTAAAATTTATATATAAAGTTAATTAAGGTAGTTGTAACAGTAACACAATTAAGGTATTTAACAATAGGTTTATATAGCCTAGAAGTTAGAAAACTACAAGAACCGTTGTGCACTGGTCTATGAAGTTTAACTGTCTTTTTTTACGTACGGAAGTTGCAACAAAAAGAGAATTCATTCAAGTAAGTTCATATATAACATCATTAAATTATAGTAAACGTAATTATTGTCAAGACAAAATGAGTTATTTAAAATTAAATACATAGTAGGTACATAATAATACTCCACAGACGTGCTATGTGGTAGGTAGTTTTAAGCAAATGATATCAACTTATAATAATTAACTTTTGCTGAGTTCTCATGTTTAACCAACATACATTCATTCAACATATCTACACATCCAAGGAAATGCACTGACCAACTTCCTTCGGAAATTGTTATAATGATAATATGTGAACACTATTTTTTCTAATATGACTATTATTTTTATTATGACTATTAATATATTAAATCATTATTACAATAAAAAATATAAATCAATAACTGATGATAATTTAAAAATAAAATTCTTAGAAAAAAGAAACAAACCAAAGGTATTTTCAAAATAGGTACACATAGTTTATACAGGATGACCGGTCGACCATCTGGAAACATAGGAAAGTAACATAAGAAATTGATTTTTCTTTAATTTCTGCTTCCCATCACAACGGATAAGAATTAATCAATTTAATCAATTTAAATTATCAATTTAAAGACATTTTGATTCCGCTTCTAAAGATACCTAACACTTGATATTTTGTTTTTTAATTACTGGTAAAAACTCTCCAATAAAGTGCAAAAAAGATTTTAAAAATAATTTTAGTTGCTTTGCTTGAATTTTATTGCATTTTATTTTTTTGTTTCTAATACAACTACCACTGTAATATAATTTTACCATAAAATCATTTTCTTCCATAGAATAAGTATTTGCGTTCATTATTAACCAAATTTATTGTAATCTGTCAAAGTAACCTGTTTGAAATTATTGGTTTTCAAACAAAAACAATTGCAATTAAATTCAATCAAGGCAACTAAAATTATTTTTTAAATCTCTTTTTTGTATTTTATTAGTGAGTTTTTACCAGTAATTAAAAACAAAATATCGAGTTTTAGGTATCTTTAGAAGGGGAATAAAAAACACTTTAAATTGATACCATTTTCATTCTTATCCGTTGTGATGGGAATCAGGAATTAAAGAAAAATCAATTTCCTATGTTCAGATGGTCGCCTCGTCACCCGGTATACAGTATTGTGTGTACTTATACTTTATAATTAATATATTATAAATTAATTAATATATTGTCTTATAGGGTCATCCATGTCAAACCAACAAGTCACTCAAATTGACTATCACAGATTTCTTTGAAACTTTGGTTAAATATACTCTTTAACATCATAAATTCAGAAAAAGAACTCAAAATAAAAAATTTTAAGTAAATTTGTGGTTTTTAGTATGTATTTATGGTTAAATTCAAAAAAATATAAGAATAATACAATACGTAGCAGTGCTGGGTAAACGAATTTCTTAGTTCAAATCATTTTTAAATTATTCATACTTCATGTAACAAGTTCAGTTTTGATAATCTTTGGAGGTTATGGTATGTCAATTTTGTACTATTTATTCCATATTTTTGTTTAGTTTGAAAATTTTTCTTATTTCACAATGTAATAAGTGACTGCGTGCAACTGAAGAATGGCAATAACCATGAAATAACGTTATATTGTACTGTCGTATTACGAATTTTTCATTTTTTCAAATTTTCTTAATTCAGACCTGTTATTTGTTAAATGTCTCTTTTTTAAAAATTTTTTGAATTTTGATTTTCTACGTATTGTATTATTCTTATATTTTTTTGAATTTAATCATGAATTCAAATATGATTTTTTTTAAATTCTAACTTTTATAGTTTTTGAGTTATTTAATTATAAAAATCGCAAAAACGACACTTTCTTGGCTCACGTTCAATCATACAAAATCTTATAACTTTAGTTCTATAAGTGCTACAGTGTTGTGTGATAAATCATTTTAAAGAGAATTTAAAGGGCTTTAATTTGATACTAATCTTGACCATTTTCTAATAAAAAAGAATTATTTTGAAAACTTCAAAAAATGTTTTTGAAAAATTTTTTGAGTTAGTGTTTTTTGAAAATTTAAAAATAATATATATTTATAATGGTACTTTGGTGAATACTTCATAAAATTTTCAGAGTGGGACCATGATGGGATCAGCAGTTATGTTAAAAAAATTCAATTCAATATGTTTTAGCTCAAGTATTTTAATTACAGTACTAAGAATATACATACAGGGTGTTCCCGAATAAATTTTACACAATTTCGGTGGTGTTAGAGGACCTTTTAAAAAGGAAAATATTTAATAAAAATTTTTTTTTAAGTTCAAACCCTTGAGAGTTAGACTTCTTTAAAGCATTTCTTTTAATATTCACTTTCAAATGGCCATAGCTCTGAAAATATTGATTTTTCAGTAAAAATGATTAAGTACTTTTATAAAGAGCGTAAAATAATCTACTAATCTACTAATCTAATAATCTACTAATCTAATAATATGTAGATCATTTCACGCTCTTTAAAAAAGTACTAAACCATTTTTACTAAAAAATCAATATTTTCGGAGCTATAGCAATGTGAAAGTAAAAATTTAAAAAAAATGCTTTAAGAAGGCCCATCTCTCGAGGGTTTGAATTTAGAAAAAAAAATTTATTAAATATTTTTTGAAAAAAAGTGTCCTCTACACCACGGAAATTTTGTAAAATCTATTCGGGGACACCATGTATGTATATTTGTAATGGTACTGTAGTTAAAGTACTTGAGCTAAAACATTGAGTTGAATTTTATATTATAATTGCTGATCCCATCATGGTCCCACTCTGAAATTTTTGTAAAGTATTCACCAAGTCACTATTATAAACATATATTATTTTTATAATTTTCAAAAAACACTAACTTAAAAATTTTTTCAAAAACATTTTTTGAGCTTGTCAAAAAAATTCATTTTTATTAGAATGTGATCAAGATTAGTATCAAATTAAAGCCTTTTAAATTCTCTTTAAAATGAGTTATTTAGATTTCAATAATATTATGTCAAATAATTAATAATTATATAAAAAAATTGTATTGTTGAAATTGGCATGCGCCAATAATTGTACGTAAAATGCGTCCCATGTAGTGAACCATAGTAAAACCATCAGTAGTAGTAGAAGTAGTATAGAAAAAATAACGCACGAGAGTACAAGCTCAAGTTTGACAAAATATTGACAATATAATTATTATGTACATTTATTGAATTTAAATAAAACAAAATAACATACAGTCCATTATTTATAAAAATAAAAAAAAGTGAAAGAAAATCCAAAATTTATGGTTAAACATGAGTTATCATACAACTTTGTAGGACTTATGGAACTAAAGGTATAACACTTTGTACGATTGAGCGTGAGCCAAAAAAGTGTTGTTTTTGCGATTTTTATAATTAAATAGCACAAAAACTATAAGAGCTAAAATTTAAAAAAGATTATATTTGAATTCACGATGTTAAAGAGTATAATTAACCAAAGTTTCAAAACAATCTGTGATGGTCAATCAATTTGAAAACTGTTTATTTTTGGTTGATTTCATATGGAATACTTATAATTAATATATTGTCAAATCTTTATACCTTATATTTTCATATTTCATATTTATTATTACTAAACACGATAAGTATAGGATGGTGGAAGCTAAATTTCCCATTCTATATTCTTTCCACAATTCCTGTAGGTATATCAGATTTAAAATAAATAATAATACTAAGTTTATTGCGTTATAAAGAACTGGAACAATATTATAGGATAGGATATGCAGATATGAAGATAAAGACTAATTTTTTTAAGATTTTGTTAGAAACACTTTTATTTTATTATTTTGATATTTGTAACTTCCCGCTAGTTGATAAAGGTGGACGACTAGCGAGGAATACGAAAATAGATTAGCCAAGATTGCGGTAGAGTCAGAGCCGTATTAAGGGGGCTGCAGCCCCGGGTCTCTAACTTTTTAGGGGCCTCAAAAAATTGAAGCAACAAGATTTAAATCACCAAAGTTGTAGCTCAGATTAAAATAAATTAAGTAGTGTTATAGTTCGCTAACTTTAATTAGCATTGAAAGGAATCTACTTTAACAAATAAATTTTGATGATTCAATTACTAAAGTGCAACTTAAAATAAGAAAAAAATATTTTTAATGTAGTGCAGTGTTATTGCATGTATACCTGTGTTTTATAGAAAAAAACTATAATAACTATTATTCTTTCAAAAAATTTACATTTGATCTAACGCTGTTGACCTTGAAAACTGAAAAATTTTTGCCTGCGGCGTATTTTGTTAAAATTTGTAAAGCCAAGGGGCCTCCAAAAACAGTTAGACCCAGGCCTCACATATCCTTAATCCAGCTCTGGGTAGAGTCAAATAGAAAAGTTTATGTTCATCGAATTTAATTTAAAATATTATGTATGGTTAATAAAATATAAGATAGTTATGTTTAATAAGTGGTTAATTTTGATTTTGAATTTGGAATTTTAATGCTTGACAACTGTTTTGGCGTTAGTTATGGTTTTATTTGAATTGATTAATTTTAATTTTTAATACCTTTAAAACTTTACTCTGGCTTTCGGAACATTCAATTTAAAAAAAATTTTGGCACTGGGTCCGAAGATGACCGCTTGAGGTCGACACGCGTCATCCAGTTATCCTGGAGTGCATTGCGTTTTTACTTTCCCCATACGTATACGTATGTATAAGGGAAAGCATTGTAATCCACTCAAAAATTAAAAATCGCAATTTTGGTATTAAAATGTTTATCATGTCCTGATAAGTTTTTGATGAATTTTAGTTGGATGTTCGTCTGTATGTATGTCTGTCTGTATGTGGTTACGACATCATGAAAAGAAATAGTATCAATTGCACAGATTAAACCACGCAACCAAATGTCAAAAAATTTGGCATAAATGTACATCATAGTTAAACTTAGAGGCCAGCTGAAAATGGTGAAAATTCGTTCAAAATTGCGGAAATGATACAGAAAATAAAAAAAGTTCAAGTGTCAATTACTTTTGGACCACCATTTGTTATACCCAAATTATTTAATCGTTCGGTGTGGCATCTCTTTCTAAAGCACGTATATCGAGTTAGACAGAACGCGAGTCGCGTCGCAACTCGATTCCAAAAATTTTCGAAAATTAATTAAAGTTCAACGTTTATGAAATTTTGACATGTTTTCGGGTTTTACTCCCCGCGTCCCGCGTAGCGCAATTTTTGATCCCCACAAATACGACCTGTCGCTTCCCTGAGGTCTTCCGCGTCGAACGGTACCTAGCAAGAGGGTGCCGAACAAAACTTTATCCTTTAATTATGTGTGCAATGAAGTAAATCTGCACCTTTAATTTAACGGGTTTTTAAATTTTTCAACTTTTTGACTTTTCGATGCAAACTATAGCTTCTTCGCAGTCTTTTTCGTCGAATGGTACCCGGAAAGAAGAGGTTGAACGATAATTTTTATATCCAAAAATACGGAAAGTTATGCAATGTTTACATAGCCAATTTTCTTAATTTCATGTGTGAATAAAATATTTTTATTTGCAGTTTTTTACAAGTTTAATTCCCTAGTTCAATATTTCAAATAATTTTATCTATGCTAGTAATATAGCTTAATTAACTTTTACAATTACAGAAGTTCAGAAGAATGCTGCGATGCCCCAGAGTACAATTAAATTCCCGAGTAGAAGTCCTTTTGGTATTCGAGAATAAATTCTAAAATACAAAATTTAATATTATTTTGGTAATAATTAAAAATATTTTTATGGTATAACCTATTTAACGCTAAAGTATTAATTTGTGAAAGTACTATACATAGTTCATACATTATTATATAATATACGTATGTATATACACCACCGTTGATGGATTACTTAAATGGTAAATGCAGAACCGTACCTAATTTTACGATGATATACTTATACATACAACAACTATCATATGTGTGGGTAATTCATTCCGTTATCTTTTTAGGATTGTACTCAAATTTAAGGATATATGAAAATTACATTTAATTAATTTTAATTGAGAAAATAATATAAAGTACTTTTGTCTCTCAATTTATACCTGCTCATTTTTCATATAAACTATTGTAATTTGTACATAAATTCTGTCACGCTACAATTTTCATTGATAACGAATTAACCATGAAATAAGATGGTAGAATGAGAAAAAGAAGAAAATTAGCGGTTTGAATAAACGTAAACAAAATAAAACAAGATTTTAATGATGGGGTTTGTCCTATACGCTTTCATATATTTTTATTCTTGTTAATTTTTATGTATCAAGTACGTACGTACGTATGCTTCTTTTTGCTTTTTTTTAATATATGTTGTATATCTACTTTTTGTTATTGTTTTAATTCCAACATAAATTATATCAGAATATGAAATGAACTAACCGTAAAAGTAGTCCGCTTCCTTATAATGTAATTATCAAAGTTGTTAAATTGTATTATTACTTATTAAGGGAGCTTGAAGCAATTTCGATAAAATGACGTCGCAGCAACTTTCCGTTAGAAACTGTCAAAACTTAATATACTGCATATCTCCTGCACGATGCTATCAAATTACATATCACACATGTGGAAGTAAATCTGCGGTGGTGGTGTCCTATAGTATCTCATAATATAATATAGTATGTATGTATGTGAGAGCGTGTCTAATATTTTGCATTTTATATCCTGTGGATGCACAACATGTTTCAGCCATTTAAATTTGGAACATCCTCAAACATACAAAGATTCTCTTTTTAAGTTAATTTTTTTTACAAAAATCTTTGAGATTGATTGCTTTTTCAATCTGAATTACAATAGTTTTACTAATTTTAACGGACATTAAATTAAAAATAGCTCAAAACCCTAGCGTTTATCGAAAACATACATAGTACATATAAAGTTTTATTGTATTTCGTATTTTTATGATTTTACACATATGTGTGGATGTAAAAACAAATACAACCCCAATTTAATTTTGAGTCTATAAATCATTTACAGTGCTTTTCATTTCAAACTGGCCAGTTTCAATAACTATCGATTGGGACTACATAGTCCGGAAAGAAAAAGTTGAAAATTTTATGTATTTATTAATTAACCCTACTGTGTGCCGTAATTCATAATTCATAAGACATGCATTACATAGCTTTTTTTATATTTTTGTCTTACATATGTGCAATGATTCACAAATCAATTTTCTCTTCATTTTGCTAATTAAAATATTCAATAATGATAATTTATTTTTCTAGAAAGTTTAACCCTTTAAATGCCGATTTTTCTTTTTACTTAAAAGACACATTTGTGTTTATATAATGGTTTCCTGATATTTGAAAAAAAAACTACAAACAATATTTTTTGCAAGATTTGTTTATTATCGAATAAAAACATGATCATTTGTTACAAAATAAGCAAGTACTACCTACAAAATTTTTTCATTTGTACTAATTTACAAATAAACTAAATATACAGGGTGTTCCCGGATAGACTTTACATAATTTCAGTGGTGATAGAGGACACTATTCTAAGAAAAGTATTTAAGAAAAAATTTTTTTTCTAAATTCAAACCCTCTGAGAGTTAGGCCTCCTTAAAGCATTTTTTTAATATCCCCCTTCACAAGGCCATAGCTCTGAAAATAGATTCTCAATTCTCAAATATCAAATTTGGTCTCAGATTCCCAAATAAAAATATGATTCTTCTCAAAAACGAAAGATCCAAACCTCATACAAGAAGAGAGCGGTTTAGTTAACCTGTCATTGGTATACATGTGAGTGCGACGCTCACATAAATAAGATTTCGAACGTCAATCGTATAAATGATGTCGAATTAATCTGATACTATTAAGACCTTTAAATGACATGTCTACAAATATTGACAAAAATAAATTATAGCGCTATTTGTCATTCGCGCTTACCGCACAATATTTTTATCATCGTCGGACGTACACGTGTTTTCATTTTTTTCAATTCATCATGGCCAATAAATTAATTTCGTAGTTGGAGGAGACCGAAGAACAATTTTTGGAAGTCTGATAGTGATATTTCTGAACCTACACCTAAGCATTAGTACACAACAATCAAATACTCCGCAAACATCTCGTTGGAGAATAGCACAACATTATTTATAGTACATACAAAATGTAATTTACATTTTTAATGAAGGGTAAAAATATACATATTTCTATGTAGATACGATTGGACGTTCTAAGTATATATATATATATCCTGTATTATACCGCCATACGCGGCTTTCCGGTTCGAAACGCCAAATATCACGATTAAGTGCATCTTGCTCTTCTACTTGGTAAGCCAGCATTATTTTTTTGGTGCCATCTCTCCACGATTTTTTTGGTCGACCTCTCTTGCGTCTACCCGAAGGAGTCCATTGGAAAACTCTTTTAGGTCATCTCTGATCGTCCATTCTCAGCAAGTGAGCAAACCACTTAAAGCTTCTTCTGTCAATTCTATCTACTACATTGTCCTGAGCCTCCATTCTGCGTCTTATTTCTTAGTTAGTTATGTGTTCCATTCTTGATGCTCTAGCGCTTCTCCTAAGATAGTCCATCTCAACTGCTAGAAGTTTCCTTTTATATTCGCGTTGATCGTCTATGTTTCACAGCCATAGTTCAGAACTGATTCCACCATTGTTTTTCCTATGTGTTTCTTGGTTTTGAGCGAGATATGTCTATTCCACCATATTGAGTTGAGGCTACCTACTTGGTAGCCTACTTGAGGCAATTCAAAAAAGAAGAAAAAGAACTCAAAATAAAAAATTTTAAGTAAATTTGTCGTTTTTAGTATGTATTTATGGTTAAATTCAAAAAAATATAGGAATAATACAATACGTAGAAAATCAAAATTCAAAAAATTTAAAAAAGAGACAATTAACACATAACAGGTTTGAATTAAGAATATTTGAAATTTTGAAAAATTCGTAATACGATAGTACAATATAACGTTATTTCATGGTTATTTCCATTCTTCAGTTAGACATAATCGTTTAAATTGAAAAATAAGAAAAAATTTCGAACTAAAAAAAATATAGATTAACGTGTACAAAATTGACTTACCATAACCTCCAAAGATTATCAAAACTGAGCTTGTTACATGAAGTATGAACAATTTAAAAATGATTTGAACTAAGAAATTCTTTTAACTAGTACTGATGCTAGGGTGAAATCCGAAGGCACTGCCCTTCGGATATGATTTCTAAAAACTTTGAAAATATTCAAAATACAAAAATTTATACCACGTTTTTTAACCGTGAGGCGTAAAACTAGAAAAAGAACTCAATATAAAAAATTTTAAGTAAATTTGTGGTTTTTAGTATGTATTTATGGTTAGATTCAAAAAATATAAGAATAATACAATGCGTAGAAATCTCTTTTTTAAATTTTAAATCTCTTTTTTAAATTTTTTGAATTTTGATTTTCTGCGCTGAGCTCACAGTGTACCAATTAAGTTAAAAAATAAAGTGTACCAACGACGGGTTAAATATTATATTTTACAAATACATATTAAATATAACAAATCTATTTGAAATTTCTTATTTTAAGTTTATTTCTATTAATAATTCTTTAATTGGTAATGATAAACTTTATTAAAGAGAAATTTAAATTAAAACCGCAAAATTTGTGTTTACTATTCAAATATTTTTACTACTATTAACTTTAATTGTTCAAACCTGCTTTTAGAAACCTTTGAATTGTTGAACAAAACAAAGCAATGCGGCATTTTCTTTCTATTTGTTGGAATAATCTCTCTAGGATTGATATGAATTGGTTAAACCTTTGACAAGGTGTATTTTAAAACAGGACAAGTGAATTCGGAACTATTCACACATTCAATAGTCACTACTGTCAATAGTCAATAACCTTTTTGCCAAGTAGGTACTTAGATTTATTATTTGAAACATGGTTATTGTCATATCGGTCTACAACATCTCAATATTATGTTTTTTCGTAGAATTGCAGAAATATTGGCGGCAAAAATATAACTCGAAAAATTAGAAATTAATAATTGATGTTTAGAATGATGTTTAACCCTTATGTTAATACCCAACTTTACCAACGTTGTTTAGCACCTGGGTACCCGGGTACCCATTTATTGTAATATTGAAATTTTTAATATTTCAATAAAAGAAAGTGATTAAAAAAACTTTAAAAAAGTATACATTGTTGATTGAATATCTAAGTAAGTTGAAGAAAAAAAAATGAAATATATAATCTAACTATAAAAATCTGATTTTGCCATCGCATAACATACCGAATTATAAAAATTAACACCCAATTTACCTCGCATAGAAAAAATTAGTTTTTTACTAAATCTAAATCTCATCAGCGAAGATCACAATGGTGAAAAACATTCAGAAAATCGAAATAATAAGCAAAAACAAAAATGCAAATTAAAAAAAATTACAAATAACTAAAATTTTGAAAAATTATTTTGAAAAAAAAATTTTTTTACTTTTTATTTTGTAGAACTACAGTTGTAGGTAATTTGATAGTAATAATTTTTTGTCATAATAAACTTTTACCAATTTCATTGCATTTCGAAGATGGATTAGGTTTTATCGCTTCTAGTAAACCCCGCGTTCTCCCTATACGATTTCATTCAGCTTCAATAGGATTCGTGCCACAACAAATCAAAACTTAAATTTAAAATTTGGAGTGATTTCGTTACTTCGTTTGGATGCTATACGCACTCATACAAAAAATTTTCAAAAATAATAGAAACGGATTAAGGGAACCTCGAAACATAAAAATTTTTTAAAAATATAGCGGGCCAATTATTTTTTTCAATTTCAGATAACAATACTTTCCTTACCAAAGAGTTCGGAAACTAAAAAGATGAGGAAAAACGGGCAAAAGCTATATGCAGCCAATGTCAACTGCCGGTGTGTGATGAACATTCAACAAATATTATAAAATGTATGGAATGCAATAAATAATATTGTTTATTAAAAAATAACTAAATATATAAATCTTAACTTGTGAGAAAATAAACAATTAAACTATAAATAACAAGTTAAATTCAATAATATCAAATATAAAATTCTGAAGAAGACGACAAAAATCGTCGAAAGCTTAAGATATATTTGATTATACATATTATTGAATTTAACTTGTTATTTATAGTTTAATTGTTTAATAACTATTATGTTTCTCTATTTTTACAATAAAGTTTACGTTAATGCGTCAACAAAAATAATTTTAAATGTATTTTGTATAAATACTGTTGTAAGGTACACCCACGGGTACCCGGGTAACCGGGTGCTAATGGAGCGATGGCTGAAGTTTAAACTAGTTTAAACAAATAAATAAAAAAAATAATAATAACTTGAATTTGCGATTTGCTTGATTTTGAGCTAAATAACGACGATCCTGGAGCTCAAAATGAAATTTTCATTTTTTTACAGTTTTTTTATTACATTACAGTGTTTTTATTATTAGAGTAGCATCGACAGAAGTGGGCCACACTTTGGTTTTCATGCTATAGGATGTTCAAAAATTAATATTTTTAAGCACTATTTGCGTCTATTTGTAGGGAAAGGGATTACCTAACTTTCGGAAAAAACATATTTTAAAATTTTTAATGTTAACATATTTTTTTACACCGTTAAGTAAAAAAAGAGAAAATTGCGATTTCACGATTTTGCTGACAAAAGTGGGCCACCCAAGTTTTTCATCTAAAACAAGTACAAAGATCAAGCACTATGACTTTTTTATGTTAAAGATTTATTTTTATAATAAATTGTATTGTAAAAATCAATTTTCAAGTGTGATATTTTTTATTATGCTGCCTCAAAGATACACAAAAAAAACATTAACATAAAAAACTTCAAAAAAGTGATTGCACTGAATTTAAGGAAGCAAGACCTTTCAAATGAGGTATCACTTGCCGTATCATCCTTATTAACATTTCAGGGGTTGTCATCACAGCGCGAAGGGATGAAACAATACGGGAGTGACATTAGCCGCAAAAGTTGTCCCCCTCGATGATAAAATTGACGTGTTTTAGCATTTCTTGAAAAAATAATTCTGCTGGCCACAATCTCGCCTGTTTTGTTTTCAGACGACCACCTTGTATACAGGGTGTCTCAAGAAAAAAGTTTTGCTAGTAAATATAATTTGATAATTAGTTCAAATAATCGATGGATACGTATCTTTATCGAATTATATTTACTAACAATATTTTTTTTTTATTACATTTAGATTTAGAAGTAGATATACATTACTCTAAGGTGGTTTTTCCGCGCAGCCACTCAATTAGTGTAAATAAAACACTAAATGTCGAAACACAACGTTACTGAAGTGGCCCATTTCTGTCTGCAAAAAATGGCCCACTTCTGTCTACAAGCATAATTTGACGCGAAATAACGTGGCGTGAACACCACGTGACAATATGCTAAAAACTCTACACATTTTTGTCGGTTAGGTCTAATACTATAATAAAGCCTACTATCCCGATTAAATTCGACGAATAACTTATGCAAATCACAATAACTTTCATAATAAAAAAAAATGAAAATAGTAAATATTTTTAGCACTAATTGTTTGAGAACACAAATGTACGTCTGCAAACTTCAATGACCTGTTGAAAACTAAGCTCATGTCGATAAGAAACAAAATAAAATTTTTGTTGACAAATATATCAGTTGTGTAAACAAAAATGGAGGGTGGCCCACTTATCACGGTGGCCCACTTCTCACGGTAGCCCACTTCTTACGGTGGCCCACTTCTGTTCATGCTACTCTATTATATAAAACATAAACACTCCAATAGAATAAAAAACATAAGTACTTGTCCGTCCATCCATCCGTCCCCTCACATGTTCAAATTCTAGTTCATTAAACTGAATAGTTCTTAAATTTGAAACATGCGGATGGACGGATACGGGCCAAAAACATAAGACTTTTCACTATATTTCCCATAGAAGCCTAAAAAATGTATTTAATATTAAATATCATTGCATCTCCAACAACTATTAAAGGAAGAATATCAGGTTGATTGGAATGTTAAATCAGACATTTCAGAGAATCTATTTCTCCATTCTCAAAATTACAACAAAAATAATATAAAATATATGAGCCCTAACGGCTTTGTGGTGGGTCGTAGCACATCATCAGCTATTTATGAGTTGGTGAATTCTATCATGGAGACGCTGGAGTCTGGTGGTGCTGCGTGTGGTTTGTTTTTGGACCTATCCAGGGCCTTTGATTGTGTGGATCACCGGTTGCTGCTGAGGAAGCTGTACAACTATGGTGTCAGAGGAGTTGCATATAGGTGGTTTGAATCTTACCTGACTAATCGGAAGCAGTGTGTGATTATCGAGGAGGATGGAGTGCGTTTTTTTTCCGAACTGAAGAGTGTTTTTTTGGGTGTTCCGCAGGGCAGTGTACTCGGCCCGCTCCTATCCTATCCTATTCATATTTGGGTCAGGTACCTTACCTATATATTATATCTGAAAATGGTTGTAGTGATGCCAAAAATGTCAAATAAATAAATAAATTTTTTAAACCAAAAATATACAATTTTATAGGAAACGCCAGAAATTATTTGTGGAGTCGCCAAAATTTTGAAATTTTGCCACTGTATCGGCATATCAATAAATTTGACAACATCAAGAAACCTTCTCTGTCAAGCGTTATAATAATGTAAATTATCACACGCAATGAAATTACTAGTAGTTATTTAACATACATAGTATTTGAAATGCAACCAGATGTATAAGCAAAAAAAACATTTAAAATTCTATATTCTTTAAATAGATTCTGTGTGTCAAAATTTCTGTCCAATTTATGTTCATTTTAAGTGTTGTACCATGCTACCATGATAAATATAATCATGCATAACAATCTGACATGATTATCTTGTACCAATTTCTTGCATGATATATTGGAACCTTTGTTCTAACCGTCCAGGTTAGCCGTACTGAGAGTGTAGACTGTCTGAGCGACTAACTTGAGTTCGAGTCTCACCCGAGAATGTTAGTCGCGAAAACAATATTGGTACTACTTAATAAGAATTATTTTTATAATAGCAGTATATTTCCTGCTATTGAGTGTAAACCTGTTGGAAATATATATCATTATTATTATTAACCTCTTTACAGTCATTCAAAATCAGGACTTAAATTGATTTCAATTGATTGATTTAGAAAATAATACTCCCAATGTTTACACAAAAATAATAACTGAAAAAATGAAGATAATAACACACGAACTTTATGTTCAAACAATATATAAAAATTTTGAATAGCACAGATTATTTTATTGTACTTGCATAAAAAATTGAAAGAGATTTTGCACATGTGCAGGTGGTGTCATGGTTTTTGGTGTCTAACAGGATGTCGATATTTCTACTACTTTACACATGGCCCAGGAAACCTCCACCACCTCAATATACACCGAGTAGACGTATTCAATTTCTTCTCAGACACTAAATTTTGTTTATTTTAGAAGGTGGGTACACGAAAATATTTTTATTGCTCCAATAAATGTGACTTTACTTCTACTAACTACGTATGTGCTTCTTTTCTATTTATTAGTGTGTCCCCCGGACACCAAACAATTAATTGATAATTTTAATGGTAATGGGCTAATAAAGCAAAAATTATTAAATTATGATACCACACTTTTTGATGTCAGACCAAAACAAAATTAAATCTTTTTTTTTTTGAGTGGACTTAATTTAAAATCAGTAGCGGAACAGAAAGTTATGCCAAGGGTACCTACGTCAGAAACAAAATTAACAGTTGTAATCGAATTTTAAAGTCGAGCATTTCTCGGTTAAATTGTTGCTAATATTTACAAAATTTCAAAAGGTATCATGGAAGTTCCTATGAACCCCAAGTCCGCCACTGTTATAAATACACCACATGTGTACGAAACGACCGGATATTTAGAATAGACAAATACAATATAAAGCAAAGTAAGAAAATAAAATTGTCTTACAATAGAACTAACTCACTTTGCATTTTGTATTTAGATTTTAATGCATGATGGACTTGCACGCGCTGTTGAAAGCAACGGAAGGAAGAACCAGAATATATGAAGGGTTGTAATTATGCACGTGTTTTTGAATCATTCAAGCCATGACGGGCGGACTTCCTCGAGAAGCTCGTTTGCTCAAGTTGACGCACTTTTTTAAAGATTTACTAACCTACTATTAAGAACTTGTCTTTTTATGCGCGTGTAGGAAATCAACACCCCTCACTTTTCCCTTCATCCCTTTAATTTTATTTAATATAATGCACCAAACATTAAGTATTCCGCAGATAGGGGAAATGTGGATATGATGGCACTCCAGGTATGATGGCACCCTTTCAATTTTAGCGCTATTTATTTGAATTTAGTTGAATCTAAACCCACAAGTGGTGCTAGAGACCACTACTACTCTACTGTAGCAGCGGTGTGAAAATTGAGTGCGCGCAACCAATGTAAGTTGATTTTGAAATTTTTGTAAGTACACAAAAGTTTCTATTTACTTTAAGGATGGAGTCTTATGTGTTGATTTTGAAAAATTGATTTATTTTTAATTATTTATTTTGAAAGTACAACGTATGAAGAATCTACTGTAGCAATTTCAAACCGAAATTCAAAGTATTAAGAAAGTTATAGTACATATTCGAAGGCGTATTATAGCTTAACTAAACCTGTTACTCAAAATTTTAATGCGATTTTCTCGATACAACGTTTTTCCGATCGGCCCAGGTCATAAAACAAAATCTACCGAACCGATTGGGCTGAAATTTAAATATGTTATTCTAAACATCAATGGCTATCGCAGGTAGCAGAATTATTAATTTTTATCAAAAATTTCCTATTCTTTTCCCCAAATTTCCAAGAAAACAATCGCGATTTTTGATTTTCTTTTTTCACAAATCCGTAATTGATTTTTTTTTTTTTAATGTCTAAATCTGCTACCTGCGATAACGACAAGCTTATAGAACAATAATTTTTTTGAAGATTTGGTTTACGATTACTTGGACAGACGCTATCGCCTGGGCCAGGCACATGCATTTTTTTTAAGTCTGCAGTTTGGCATTGCTGAAAACTATATAAATATTATAAAATTAACTTAAAAAATTTGTTTTGTGAAATTAAAGATGTCAATAATAACATATATAAAATTTGAAATGATTGGATTTTATTTTGTAGTAAAAAAAAATTCCTAAAATATCTCTGTAAAAAGTGCAATTAACATAAAACTCCATCCTTAAATTTCACTGATTTGTGGTCGCATGCTTGAATATTTCGCTAAATGTGATAGATTCATATGATAGTATGAACAATCAGCTTTCTAAACATGATTTACTCTATAAGTCAACACGCAAAAAAAAGATATTGTTATATTAACATTTTTCATGTAGTAAAATGATTGTTGTCATATGAACAACAATTGCAGTTAAATTAAACGCACCCCTCAGGCTGTTTATACTAAATAAGCTGTAAAATGCACTTACGCATTGTCGTTAGATGCATATAGTTAATTTTACAATTTTGTTGTACTTTTAACTCGAGAGCGTTGTTGTTTTATCACTCAAAATAGTTGATTTTGGTGTAACAATAAGGTAAGTAAAAAGTACACATCAATTGTAGTACAATTTATCCCCTATGATAAGTATGTAACATAATATTGCAACTGTGATGTTTTGCAATCTTGCAGTTTCTATAATTGAATCATGCTTTGACGAATATGCAGAATGTTTTATTCGTCCTTCATTTATGTTTGAACAACAGTAACCTAAGGTACTAGTATGTGAACTGCGAAGTAGCAAATAGTTTTAAAATGAAGTGCAAAAAAATAATGGTGACTACGTTTAAGACATTTTAACAGAATGGGACATGACTTAATAGGTACCTAATAAATTCCTTTAAAGGTAAGTACTCAATTTTTTAATGTAATGGTTTTATACTATATTTTTATTTTAATTTATAACAACTGCAAATTAATAATAACATGTTTTTTTCAGCTGGATACAGATTTGCAACACAAATACAAAAAAAAATAGCCAGTACGTAATTCACTTTTTACTGAATAGTCAAAGATAGCAACTAAATTCGTTCGTTTTGCAAAATCGTTTAAACACACAAACCTATTTAGCAATTGATGAAAACCAAAGATTATTAACGGTAAGTATTGCTTTTAGATATCATATAATCTCTTGTTTTATATAATCAATTTTGTAGGTAATATTGAAGTACTGATATTACTATTACTTCTTGGAACTGCAACCGTAAAATCTAAAATATCTGGATGTCGCTGGAGGCCCTCAAAAACTGAAGTTCAAAGTGATTTTTCGCTTCAACGGAAGTAATTTATTACCTTATTATAATTATAAAAATGTTTACATCAATTTAATTTAATAAATGTATTACAACTGCCATTTGTTGTCAAAGCCACATAATAATTCTGTGGTCGGCACTTAAAAGGTCATAAGTATTCAATACTTATGATCTTTTAAGCACGCTGACCACAGAATTGTAGTAGTTCTAATTAATTTATAATGCAAATATAGCAACACCAATGTTATGTAAAAATAGCAGCAAGTTTGTAGTACAATTAACTTTCGAGGTCGTGAACATTACTTAACAATGTTGTGCAAGTAACAAGAGCACCAAGAGTGAATTGTACTGAATTTTAGCAATATTCACTACACAGTAAACGTAAAGTTAACTACAGCTATAGTTGTTAAAGCTACATCACCAATAGTACTATGTACTTAAGCACAAGTTATTACAACAACAAAATTACTTCGTAAGTACTTCGTATCACAATGTTGTTAAAATTTAACAACAATTGTAGTAAGCTATACTGCAGACATTTTACAACAATTGACGTGTAAATTTTACTTATGTTTGGTGTTGTCACTATATTTACAGTTTATTGTAGTAGATTGCACTGCAATTGTAGTTACTTTAACAACAACTTTTTTTTTCCGTTAAGTTTCCGTTAGAATGTGGCAAATTAACAAAGTTTAAAATTTTGTATTTTTGATATGATGGCACCCCAAAAATCTACACTTTTAAAAGAAAAACAGTCCTGAATTTTGAAAAAATGCTGTTGATTTTTAATAATATATTAACCCGTTCGCGCACTGCGTTCATAATTATGGACATTGCTTTTAAATGCGTGTAACTCAACATTTTAAGCGATTTCAAAATATGTCAGTCGTCAACACGTAGCTAACTTTCAAATCTCCTCATTTCAGCTTTGTTTTGTTTACTCTGTGAATACTTTAATAATTATGGTGTTGGTTTTTCTGAAAGAATTCTGAAAGTTCTAAAGTATGAACTTGCTTTTTTTAAAAATGTTCAGAAAAATTAACTTTAATAGAAAACATTATGGAAGAATTTTTGTGGTCAAAATTAAAAATGCGTTCGTGAACAGGTTAAGCGATTTGTGACAACTGATGGTTTTGTCAACTGTTCGGTGAATTTGCGACCTTCTTGGTAAATTTTGCGATAAATTTTCGGAGAGAGGTCCTCCCATCCTCCATGGGCATGTCTCTAATTAAAATATCTAGGAAAATTGGATCTGAATTTGCTGAAAAGCAAATTATATCATTCATACCATATTATAACCAAGTAGAGGTGATGCAATCTTCAAACAAGAAAAGAAACATATTAATATGTTATATAGGTAGGTATACTAAGTGAAACGAAGTATTTTGCTTTGCTCTAAAGATACTTTTCGTCAAATTTAATCAAAATAAACTTCTGAAATTTCACAAAAAAATATGCTTTGTAAATTAATATTAATTAATGTAAAATAATAAAAACAAAGTAAATGTAAATAATTGTTTCCATGATAAAGTTTTGGAAGTTTATTTTAGCTAAAAAACACCAGCAACTAGTTTATTCTAGTAAAGCTGGTGTAAAGACTGCACCCCCTCATAATAAAACAATATTCAGTCTAGAGCATTGCCCTGAGCACTGAAGTCCCCTACATTGTTTACCACCATATGTGAAAGTAGCATACGAAAGTGAATGCGCCCGCCTGCTTAAACCCAGCATGTGTGTTAAAGTGCACATAAGGGTTCTTCTGTGAATAAGCATGTGTATGTAATACATATTGGGGGTTTACTGTTAGTTTTTCGGTCATGCACATACATTCAGCTGCTTTCGTTTTTATTTCAAATTTGCAAACAATACTTGAATTATACATTCATTTCATATTTTAACTGAACATATTAGCAATATTTACACCAGAAATTAAATGAAAATCATAATCATAATTACTTACACAATTTTATACCAACTAAACAAACAAATTTATTAAATTGAAAATATTATAATTCAATAGTTCTCAAAATAAAGTATGCAGTTAATTTAGAATTTAAATTCCCTAAAATATTATATCTTCAATAAACTCGACAAATATAAGGCAAAAATACAAAGCAAACCTAAAATTTAATTAGATTCGAAAAACAATACAAATAATATGATTTATTATTATGTACATACAGTAAGCTTACTATAGATATGTAACACAAAATTTCCAAAGTTAAATTCTTAAAAATTATATGTATATTTTTATTTATTTATGATATGACAATAATTATTTGTTGCTATAATTTAATACAATTTTAAAATTAGAAAGAACTATTTATAAGAATTTTGTAATAAACGACTAACAACGACAACGACTTTCGTTGTACAAAAAGCAATGCACCTGGTATGGCTCGTGCGAAGTAGCATAAACGAAGTGATATCAACGGCCGATAAGGGAGTGCACCCTACCGTATACAACTTCCACCCTCTTTTAAACACCCCACATGTTTCATTAAAATAGACTATCATGCTGTTGAATACCTTGAATCTGTTGGTTATCGATTATAATATAAATATCATCATTTCCCACAAAAAATTTTGCAATCGTGTTAAAATGCAATAAGTAGTTTTACCTTGATAAGGTCATGGAAAGATAAAAGCTAGACCTCCATTTTGGTGACCTAATGAAAACCCTAAGTTTTCGACTTCGAGTCTTTTGGAAAATAGAAGGAAATAATCGCTTTTCCGGCTATATTTCCCTTCTGTGCTAGACACGTCAAAAATACATATTATTAATTTTATTTGATATAAAATATCCTACAGTTTTTGTTTAAAACATTTTTTTTTGATCAATTGATTCCTAAGATGAAATACCTCGAAGTTAAACATTTTTATTATTTTTATTTATCAACTCAAAAAATGTCGTCATTTACGCCGCAATACCTCCAATCATCGGTACACCAAATTTTTTTTTCACACAATTCCCAATGTCTCCGTACTTAAGGTTTTTCATCAATACCACACAATTTTTTTGGTTTAAAGAAGAGTTTTTCGTTCTTATCTTCACAAAAAAGGTTCTAAGTACCGCCCGACAAAAGTAAATTCTTCTTTAATGTACTATGTTAAACAAAGCTAATGTCAAACTTGCGAAGTGAATGTCACGTCATATAAGAATAAATTATTAAAATGTTCGAATTATGTCATATTTTACAAGCCATCTAACAAATTTTCGCAAAAATTAGATAAATTAAGATTTCAGTTAATATTTTATGTAATTTTCTTTCTTTTACATTTTGCTTAATTGTTTTCTCACCAATACTTGTTTTTTAAAACCTCGATCACCGCACAAAATTGGATCTCAATCTATTATACAGTTCCGGAGATACGATGTCATTTTCATTTTTTTTCATTTATTTTATTGTAGTAGACCTGGCAAAGATTTATCTACCACAACCTTATTTTCACCACTAGAGACCACCAGCCATATGTCCAAAAAGTTTGATTGCCATCGAAGCAGAAATACAGAAGAAAATCGAGGGACAAGGACTTTTTTCAAGATTTCGCAAAAAAAAGTAATCTTTTTTTTTCATGTTGAATTCCTGTCTTTTATCAAATGGTTCCATATGCTGCCAAGTTCTGTGGGAGCAATGTTCCTACATACAAAATTTGATTGAGATCCCTTCAGTACTTGATGAGTTATTCACTCTTGAAGTTTCAAGTGCAATTTTTGACAGATGACAGACAGAAAGTTAATTTTACCTATTCTGAATAGAACTTTTCAAGGTCTTTAAAATAACCTATCACAAGTAAAATTTGTTTTAAAAATCTTGTGTTATTTTCTTGTAGTGGTACTCCTGATTGACAGATCCCGACGAAAACCTTATTTTCACCTTTCTACCGGTAACTCTACTACCATACTAAATTTGGTCGTGATTGGTTGAACGGTTTAGGAATAAAACGAGAGACAAAATTTGACGACCGACAGACAGGCAGACAGCCAGACCGACACAGAAACTTTTTTTTTATTTTTTGCAAATCTTTACGTTTCTGAACACGGTGATCTCGAAAATGTAAAAAAAGATTTTGAAATTTTTTTTCGATTACCTTACCTCCAAAAAAACTTTTTTTTGATTGGAGGTAATACCTTTATTCTTAATTAAAGAGAGAAGATGTGGTATCACAGCCACTTATTGCATGCAAAAATAAAATTTTATCTGCTTTGTTGTATATCCATATTGTAGTCTTCGTGAAGAATATATTTTCTCCATAATTTGTTCTTTGCTAGGTTTTCGAAAGTATACACATTAGGCTAGTCCTGTCAAAAGTACAAGAAGATCTACATATCTTATCCTACAATGAAGACGTAATCATAGGAGGTAGAAATTCTGATCGCAGTTTTAACAAATATAGTGTCAGCATGTTCTATAGCTTCCATCACTAAAATATTGGATTCATTAAATTTTCTCATTAGCATGAAAAGCAAACGAAACTTGTTCGTTTTATTCGAAATAAACTTGAGACACCGTTGCAATTATTGCCTCATCGATGCTTATGTCAGCGAAAAATTGTTTTCTTTGTCTTCGATATCTTTTTGCACTTTTTGTACTCTTGTTCGCCACATCAGTAGAGTGTCGAAAACGACTGAATTTGGACCAAAGTGGTCCAAATACGAATTGTACGTAATTGGAGTAAATGGACGACCGACGTATACAGGGTGTCCCCGGATAGACTTTACATAATTTCAGTGGTGATAGAGGACATTATTGTAAGAAAAATATTTAAGAAAAATTTTTTTCTAAACTCAAACCCTCGAGAGTTAGGCCTCCTTAAAGCATGTTTTTTAATTCCCACCTTCACATGGCCATAGCTCGGAAAATATTGATTTTTCAGTAAAAACGCTTCAGTGCTTTGGAAAGAGCGTGAAATAATCTACAAACCACAAGTTAATCTTTTATTGCCTAAAAGCAACGGTTTTCGAGTTATACATTAAAGTAAGTACAAAAATGTTGAAAATTTCAAACTTTTTTTTTCTTGGTATTTTTCAAATCGCTGTATCTTTTTTTTTTTACTGAAGCATTTTTACTGAAAAATCAATATTTTCTGAGCTATGGCCATGTGAATTAAAAAAAATGCTTTAAGGAGGCCTAACTCTCGAGGGTTTGAGTTTAGAAAAAAAATTTTCTTAAATATTTTTCTTAGTATAATGTCCTCTATCACCACTGAAATTATGTAAAGTCTATCCGGGGACACCCTGTATATACAGTGGCAATACTTCTTTTTGAAGTTATTTTTTGTCATATAAAAATCGATTTTATAGCAAAATGTTTCAGACATATTTTGTTTAAAATTTCATTCCCTTTATTTTTCCCTTTATTTAAATGCTAATTTTCTAAGTATTGTATTTTTACACTTTACGGTTAAAATTTTATTATTTTAACGTTTTGTTTAGTTCTGTTAAATATTATTGTTGGTAAGTTTGAAATGTACAGGAGGCCTGTACAATATCGACCCCAGGACGCGACGCTGCTCTGTGGTAGACGAACCTCAACTGGATATACAGCTGGATTCCACCTAATAATTAAGTTTTTAAATATATTTTTGTATTTAAATATGAAATTGTGCAGATCAATTAAAATGATAATTACTTGGAGATTAAACTAAAAGAAACAGATTCAATGCACATACGAATCAATTGGCAGCAATCCTGATGGAGGATCAATCAGACAAGCGTAAACTAAAATGATTCAAATCTTAAAATTAAGAAAACAGATTTAAAGATTAATACTATACAGTGTCTTCACGATAAGAGGTAACAGTGAATAATTCTTAAATCTTAGGGGAAAGGCTTGCAGGTTGCCACCCCATAGCTTTTTTGGTCATAACTCGTCATACAATCAACGTTTTGTTGATATAATAACATATACAGGAAAGGGGAAGTATAAAGCCACGATCCTGCGCAAAAAATCATTTTAATTCTCAAAAACCAAAAATTTACAGCAAATTTTCAAAAGTATCTAAAATTGACACCTAGAAATTTCGGCTTGCAGGTTGCCACCCCTTGAAAAATTGTTGAAAATGCAGAAAAACTCAAGTACAAATATATGATTTATATTAATTACACATAGTGGCTGGAACAAAAACAAAATGAGAGTAAATTGACAAGAAAAACAAAAGTTAAAATTGAAAAAAAAAATTAATTTTTTTTTTCATTTAAATCTAAAAATATATAAAAAATGCATCAATTATTAGTAAATAATTATTTATATTAATTTTTGAAATATTTAAGAAGCGTTTACGTTAATAGGTACATAAAATATGCAATGGAGGGGGGGGGTTAAACCTACCCCCCTTTTGGGTGGGAACCTGTCCTAGGCCGATTTAGGGGCTTATGTTGCCACTGTCCCTAAACAGTTACTGTAGTATACGTCACAATGTAAAATAAGAGGGGTGGCAACCTGCAAGCCAAAAAAGGTGGCAACCTGCATTTTTACACCACTTTAGAATATACAGGAAAAAAAAACTTCCAACTCATGATATGTTTAGAATTATTTAAGAACAATAAAAATTGAATGAAAAAGCAACACAGCAAAAATATTTCCTTTAAATTTTCGTTGAAAATGTTCAATTTATGGGCACAGAAGAAAAACACAATTTTAATTTTTCATTTTTTTACAAATAAAATTTCACATTTTGTTTACCAAACACCCTGTTATTGTGTTTGGGTGCATCACAATTACATTAAAAGCGACAACTACTCGTTTGTATTCGATGTCCGTCGAAATTTAGGGGATGACAATGTTAGAATGTCAAAATCCGGCAGGGGTGGCAACCTGCAAGCAGTGGCAACCTGCAAGCCTCCCCCCTACTAGATACAAAAAAAAGTTTAAATAGGTTTTTATTCAACTCAAAATTTTCCATCGGAAACTGCAGAAATAAACTTTTTTTATACTTCAAACTCAACCGGAAGTAAACATGAATTTATTTTTACCTCTAATCAAAAAAAAATTTTTTTTTGGGGGGTAAGGTAATCGAAAAAAAATTTCAAAAATTCTTTTTACATTTTCGAGATCACCGTGTTCAGAAACGTAGAGATTTGCATAAAATAAAAAAAAAGTTTCTGTATCGGTCTGTCTGTCGGTCGGTCGTCAAATTTTGTCTCTCGCTTTATTCCTAAACCGTTCAACCAATCACGACCAAATTTGGTATGGTAGTAGGGTTACCGGTAAAAAGGTGAAAATAATGTTTTCGTCGCGTTCTGTCAATCACTACAAGAAAATAACACAAGATTTTTAAAAACAAATTTTACTTGTGATAGGTTATTTTAAAGACCTTGTAAAGTTTTATTCAGAATAGGTAAAATTAACTTTCTGTCTGTCATCTGTCAAAAATTGCAAGCTGTCAAAGTTGAAACTTCAAGAGTGAATAACTCATCAAGTACTGAAGGGATCTCAATCAAATTTTGTATGTAGAAACATTGCTCCCACAGAACTTGGCAACATATGGAACCATTGGATTCCATTTCAGCATATGGTACCTTTTCTGCTTCGATGGCAATTAAACTTTTTGGACATATGGCTGGTGGTCTTTAGTGGTGAAAATAAGGTTTTGGCAGAGAAATCTTTGCCAGGGCTACTACAATAAAATAAATGAAAAAAAATGAAAATGACATGTTCTTCGGAACTGTATAATAGATTGAGACCAAATTTTGTGTGGTGATCGAGGTTTTAAAAAACAAGTATTGGTGAGAAAACAATTAAGCAAAATGTAAATGAAAGAAAATTACATAAAATATTAACTGAAATCTTAATTTATCTATTTTTTGCGAAAATTTGTTAGATGGCTTGTAAAATATGACATAATTCGAACATTACTTTGGCATAATAATTGAATGGGATTTGACCTCATTTTGCGGAAAACCATGACCTTTAGAATTTTTTCTTTATTTTTCTCGGCATCTACAAACAGCAAAGCAACGTCCTGATTTGTTTCATTAAAAAACAAAAAATCATACATAGAAGGGCTAACAGAAATTTATCTCCCACAAAATTTGCTACTCTAGGCTATAACCAATAGCCTATACTAAGCCTATAGGTAAATCTGACACTGATCGTGTGACCAGTTACTATAATATTATTATTGCTGCACGGGTCGTTGTTCAAGGCCCACTTTGCACTGAAGCTCTAGGTTCATTGTATCCCATTTTTCCATTGAGTTGATGTTGATGTACACCAGAGAACTGAGTTATGAAGTTCTGCCGAGCCCAAGATTTAAACCCAGAATTTCCGCTAAAAACTTCAACTATTAGAGATCACATCAAGCCACGACTGTGGTCTTACTATAATATACTGACAGTATAAAATAATTGTTTTCGTACTTTCAGCACATATGTAACGTCGGTGCAACTGGTCAAGAATTTATTCTACAAATCAAAAAAGAGATGAAGCAGTGGTGGATCTGTACAAATATGACGAATTAAACTCATTCTTGCCGCAACTCAGGCGCGAGTCACCATATTTATATACACCTTTACAATTTTTTGGTAAAATTAATTTCTTTTAAAATTAAATATATAAATTACTGATAAGTTTACCTACGATAATTGCATTCTTTGCAAGATAACATTTTGCATGCATATTAAATAGTTAAACTTACCATATACAGGATGGTTTATGATATACAGTAAAAGCCCTTATATCCGAATCCTTTGTATCCGAAAATTCTTAGAATATATCGCGTCAACCGAAAGATATTTACGAGGTCAACGCGTAGGAAGACTTCCGTTTCATGTTGTGGTGTTTGTATTTCAACCAACCATTTATCCGAAACATTTGCTATCCGAACAGAAATGGCCCCCATTCATTTGAGACAAGAGGGCTTTAACTATAATACATTTTGTCTTAATTTACACATTAAAAGAATTTTTTAATTTAATGTGGTTAAACAGGGGCCGTCGCACCTAAAACAAAATATAAATTTATTTTTGTTGTTACTACAATTTTTTTTTCTTATTTAATAAATTTTTATTTTGTCCGCCCCTCTTTATAGTAATTGTCTGGATCCATTCTAGATTGTCAGAATAGGCAACAACTAACATCAAGTGTCAAACAGAAATTTCAATATTATAGATGTATGTAAATGAAAAATTCTACATCATGCATTTATTAACCCATTAACTACCAGCATCCTCATTTGATTACAGTAACTTATAAATATTTTCAAGTCCTAAAAAATGATTTATTCTTATATATAACAAAAATTTATGTCTACATTCGTAAAATATGCTTGATACTTAATGAGTTAATATAAAAACAAAATACTAAATGCATTTAGTATCTTTTTTTTACTACTTTTAGATAATTTATTATTATCTTAAAATACATCATCTAACATCTCCAAAAAACCTGGCAGGATAAAGTCACGGAATTGTTCAGAATGGATAAATTATTTACTTCTGCATTTTGAACTAGTTGAAAAGTGCTGCTTAATGTAATAAATCGCATATTTATTAAAAAACATCCACTGTGTGTTATAAAACTTGTCGGAAGAATGTTATTACTGTTTTTCTTTAAATTCACATGTTTTTAGCAGGATATAGGAAGTAGCGTAGTTGCAGGTTCTTCTTACAGGTGCGACGCCTACCTGGCTATTCATGAAGCAACAATTCAAAAGGTGTATGCACCCACCACTACCCATTCAGCGGTACCACGTGTCCCATTGTGAATTGTGAGATTCAAAATTTCAATGCATTTTGCACAGATTTATTTTAAATGGCTAACTTTTGTAAAACTTCAAGCTCACTGTTTACTTACTGTTTATTTTTATTATCTAAATAAAAGTAGTCGTTAACCTTTAGTTAATATTTATTTTTTAATATTTCTTTACAGTTTACATGTTGCAATTTCCGTAGTTGACACAAACAAAACTTGTTAACTTTAAAAATTTGTTGTACAATAAATTATATTTATATTTTGTATGTAATTGTTTCACAATCATTATCGGTAATGTGATGGAAAACATTCTCAAAAAATTCCAACAGCAGCTGTAAATATGAACTAAACAATTCAAAGCCTTTCACAAGATCGATAACCCATCAATTAACGCATATAAGTATAAGAATTAAAAAATCGAAGATTGAAGGTAATAATGCATATTGGCACCATATTTAACCAGCAGCTGTGACGTATAATAAACCCTTAGCAGCTGTGATTTGGCGATTTGCCGTTTTATTCCCTAAGACACCCCGATGCAGCTTTCTCAAGAAGTTAGGGGTGCAACAGCATATGTGCAATATGCGTTCTAGTTGTTAATCACATTCTTTGTTGTGGACCCAATGCAACTGCTTTTAGCACGCGTACTTCATAATTCATTCAAATTGTTGACATAAATATGTGATATTTTAAAAGGAAACACCGTTAATTTTTGACATTCAAATTGACTCTAGGTTTGAGGAAATTCGGATATTTTCTATCCCAAAAATTTAAAATATCACATTAATTTCTATAATTCTTCAAACATGCAAAGTTCAAAACTTGAAGTAATTTGACAAATGTCATTAAAATAAATTACAAAATTTTAATTAAACATTAATAAAAATCAATTTTTGTGTTTAAGTTAAATTCGGCGATAAAAAGATATGTAGGTATTATTGAACAGGATTGAACAATGTAATGATATTATTGAACAAGATAATAATATTATATTATATTGTCGTGTTCCCAGAGTACTCGTTAATTTTTGAAATATTTATTATGCGTTTAAATAAAAATTTGTTAATTTTTGTAAAGATTTTGTTATTTTTTGATTTTTGTAAATATTTTGTATTTTCTCGCTTTCCCGCCATCAAGTCGGCATTGCGGCAAAAGGGAAAAGCCAGGCTTTTGACCAAGATAGCTGCCAGAAGTGAGCGGCAGGAAAATTTTTATCTCCTGAAATTATTTGAGATATTCGATCTCTTTAAGATTTAAATCTTTTTAAGATTAAAATCGATATATATTTTGGTGTTCTCTGTATTTTACACACTGTTAATAATGGAAGATACTTTGTTAATAGAATAATAAAGAAGGCCAACAGGCATATTAATTTGATAAAACTTAGTTTTGAGATATGTTTAGATAATACAAATTAAACACAATTAAGGGAAAGAGCGATAGACACGTGTACTGCTTCTTCGACTTCCTAGCCATCACACCATGACATGTGTTTCTGACTCATTAGTCGTCATCAGTATCGCATACTTATTGTTATCACTTAATTGTGTACACATCAAGGGCTGCTGGTCGCGATTCTATGTGGACGGTTAAATACACATCACAAACACAAAATAACAACCGTGTCAAATATTTTTTTGTGTTTGTGATGTGTATTTAACCGTCCACATAGAATCGCGACCAGCAGCCCTTGATGTGTACACAATTAAGTGATAACAATAAGTATGCGATACTGATGACGACTAATGAGTCAGAAACACATGTCATGGTGTGATGGCTAGGAAGTCGAAGAAGCAGTACACGTGTCTATCGCTCTTTCCCTTAATTGTGTTTAATTTTTAGTTTTTTAAAACTACGCTATGCACGTGATGCAAGATTATTTTCTATCATGTTTAGATAATAGATAGGTATTTAGAATAATACTTTATTATTTTCCTATGTTTACAACTTTATTATTAGACCCACTGACTTTAGACATCCAACATCGGAAAAAATCACAAGTTTCTGATTTTGTGGTATGTTGTTAGGGTACCTACTAGTAGTGTAAAAGTTTTCAGCTTCGAAAGACCCGTGCTAACTTCGTGGTGCTCGAAAAACTTCGAAATTTTTGACTGATTTCAGTTTTTGGCGATATCATTTTTGAAGAGTCTACATTCATCAAAGTGCCGCAAAAAAAACTCCAATGAAGAAAACAAGTGGCGTCTGATCGAGTTCCTCCGCAGCGGGATGGAAAACCAGAGGATTACCACCAAACAAGCAGGAGAGAATGCTGACTGCTTAATTATGCAGACAGCTCTGAGCTAACCTCTGATAAACTCAGACCAATTCAAAAGATTCCAGTTTTGATCGAGAAGAAGATGCGAAATTGTGAAATCTTCAACACCTACATTTTGAAATTACCATTTTTTTAAATTACACCTTTTTTTAGAAAATTTAAGATATGTTATAAGTTATAACTTATAATGTAAGATTTTAGAAATGAAAGATGTTTTCACTTTGAAAATTAAGGGTGTTTTCGATTCAGTTAAGCCTTCCTCTTTGTTAACCCTTTCAGATACGAATTATGAAGGGGTTGTAGGAAAATTTTCAAACTCAGAATGTGAATTTGTTTGATTTTTTGAAGATTTTTCATGTTTGTTAGATTACTCTAAGGTTCCCGAATACTGAGATTCCAACTGTTCTCTGTAGAGGACATGGTGACTCAAGGAAGTCATGTAAGTAAGTAAATTATAAAATAATACAAGGTAAAATAATGATAAAAATACATAAAATAAAAGGATTATTTATTTCAAATTGCTAAAATTCGTTAAAAATATTCGTACGAAAATATATCATAAAATTAATCTTTGAATTGCTTTAAGATTCTTATGAAATTGTTAAAAGCAGTTATTTTTGCTTTTAATACACAGATTTATATGACATTTCCTACATTTTCTGTAGGTTTTCGTTGTACAATTTAAATATTTGCACCTGCTTGCTTCTTTTACATCAGCAAAAATTGGTAGATGTGCAAATACATACTAGAACCGTTATCAGTAATTCCGTCTAACAAACAAATAAAATCATCTTCGTCTTTAGCTAACCCTTTTATTTTGGATATATTGCCATCGTTCAACATTCTACATATTACTTCTGGCTCATCAAATAATTTTTTTTTGCTATTAGCCATCAGATCATCTAAAACAGTAAATCTAAATAACAAATCCAATAATCTTACTAAATCGTTGAGACACCTTGTCCTCTGCACAGGACAGATGATATTCTGATCACGATTTATCGAAAATTTGAGAAATTCTATGACACAAAACTATTTTACTAAAAAAATATTACTTCCTTAAGAAGTACTAAATTCTAGAAGATAAATAAACACAAAAATTTTAAAAACAACCACGTGCTTTCAGCTTCAATACGTAAGACAAACTAAGCATATTAAAGGATAACAATAAGTCCCACAAGTAATGCAATCTTTCAGGAGCCAAGCTGACTAGTCTTCGGAACAAATCAACTTTATTGGTACTCTTCATATAGCTACTACTATCCAAAATTTTGCCTTAAACTTATGTCCTCTCTACAGGAGTCTGAAAGGGTTAACTATTCATTAACTATTGAATTTTACTGTCCCTACCCCGATTTTCCCAATTTTTGTTTTTCTAATATAACGAGGTACCTCTTGCACCTACAGACTTTGTTCTTGCCTTAAATTAAAGCTAAATAAATTCTCTAAAACTTCATATTTAATGAATTTTCTCGTATAATGAGTATTACAGCCAATATTTAACCCGACAAAAACTGAAATTTTGAACTTTTTGGAACAAAATACAAATTTTGAGGTTTGGAATCTTGGGATATATTGAACTTAAAAAATTGGGGTTAAGCTCAAATTGTAGGAAATATTCACAGCTTCAAAAAAGAATAAAATAACTTTTTCCGGGCCAAAAACTGAAATCAGTCGAAAAATTTTGAGGTTTCTCGAGCACCACGAACACCACAGTCAGCAACATGTCTTTCGAAGCTGCAAACTTGGGTTTTCACTACTGGTAGGTACTTTAACAATATACCATAAAATCAAAAACATTAAATTTTTCCGATGTTTGCTCCTTTTTTTGTCTACCATCAGTGATCTATATGTACAATTAAGACTTGTTCAAGTAATCTAATATAGCCTTATTTACAGTGACAGCGCTAGCATTTTTGAAATGGCTATTCATATCAACCTTTTGTCACAAAATGACCAAAAATGTAGTAGATACACCCTTTTCAATTAACACGACAGAATAGTCGTTAAGGAACGAAAATTTACACCTACCTACTATAATAAAGCACTGCCATTACCCATTAATAATACAACGACAGCATAAAAGGGTAAACGAAAAGAGTTTCAGTCTTAGACATGAATTAACGTGATCTACCATTCTACGTTAATAAATAGGGGTGTGCTATACCTATATTACAAGTTCGACACGTGCTATTGTTGCAGCTGCAAATATAACAGCAGTTCGATTAAGTTAAGTAAATAAATGTTTAACCATTATATTCTAAACAAATTTAAATTAACTTATTTCCTACTCAGAAGATATTAAAAAAAGCAGGTTGGTGCTTACACCATTAGAAAACTATTTAAAATTATCTATTAATTTGCAAAATTTTAATCTTAAAATAGTAATTTATCGTAATAGTATAATTATTGCATTGTCAATTCGACTGTGGCAATTTGAAATATTGTATCAAAATTGAAGAGGGTTTTTCTTAGGGTTTATTCATAAGAAATAAGGAAGCTGGAGGGTGACTTGCCGCCACTACCGTTTCCGTTATGATAAGGGAAAGTTAATTACATATTTGTAGAAACGGCACAATTTCACAAAATAATTAAACTTAATTGTAGTTTATCATACGCAGTAATAAAATGTACACGGAAAAAAAATTACTTGGTTCAAATAAGTACCATTTGAATTCTTCTCTGTTTTCAATAGCCGCACGAAAATATTTTCTTTTTGTAAGAAATCTGATATTTTTAATACAAGCATATTTTATTGCGCGAAGAAATTGTATTTTTAAATGAAATAAATAATTTCAAGAAAATATTTATTCTTCATTTAAGAAATCATTTTTTTCCGTGTATTGTTAAATTAAATTTCGTTTTAACACGGTGAGTATACTTAAATTAGTCAAATAATTATATTATTACAAAAAAAGTGTTTAGATTATTAAATCAAAATTTGAGTTGATTATTTTTTCTAAATTTAAATTTCATGATAATTAATGTATAAATTTCAAAATCTAATATTTATTTCTTTACTAATAAATTCGTTATTTTTTTTTGTTTTTAAAAATTTCAGTAACCTTTTATTTTTTTTTTCAAGTGTCAATAAAAATATATTGTTTAAGATGAAGCAGTTTTGAGAACTTGCAATAAAAAATTATATATGTTAGGTGAAAAACAAGTAAAAATTTCAAGGAACTTGGAATCAAAAGAGATTTTGTTTATAAATCGAATTTATCGATTTGTCGATCCTTCTTCTTTATTTCGTTTGTCAAGAAAATTTATTTAAAAAATAATACGAAAATGGATTTAAAAATTTCACCAACGTCAATGATATATATTCTTAAAAAACCTAAGAAACATAAAATACCTAAAGTTACAAACGTGTTCAAAGGAAAAAGTAAACAATGGCACCCAAAAAAACTAATTTATTTTTTTGACAAGAAAGCTTTTGTTTTGTAGCAATCCCAGAACTCACCAAATGATCGAGTATGGACTTTTCAAGTCGACGATATCCCGAACACAAAATATATGTGCTTCAATATCAGGGTGCCTCATCTGTGATGGTTTGGATAGAGGTTTTTAAATTATTTTAATTTTGCAGTTTTGCAAGAATGCAAACGTTTGGTTTTAAACAAAACTACTTTCTATACCAACTATACGCATTAGATTAACTTAATATTTTACCTCGTGGTGGCGTTCGTTTAATGTGAATCGCGAATATTCAAAGAAAACCAAAATTTTTATTATTTGGGGGTGTTTGGAGAAGAATGAGGGAGGCTAGAAGCTGGAATATGTAGAAAATAAGTAAAAAAATTAAGCAAAAAACAGAAAAATCGATCATTTTTAATGATTTTTTTTACATATTAAGGAGACAAATCGTCTCCCAAACCAACTTTCTTGCTACAAATATTAACTTTTCATCTCTCTAGCTTATCAGAAGAAATATGAAGGCTAAAATAATCGTTTTCGTCTCTTCAAATTATCGAAAAGTAATAACATTAAATGGGAAGGGCATCCCCTAAGAAGGGTGGGTCATTTTACATAATAATCAGCAGGAATGGTATCAGGGTTCGAAAAATATTTTTTATTTGCAGACCAGGTTTTTCATTACTTACTTTACTTTACCATTTAAATCAAGGAAAATATTAATTAAATCACAATTCGTGACTTATTGCTTAGAGTTTTGTGAGTTATTGATTTGATATGGCGCCCGCCGCGCCGTCCAGATATTACTTTTGTTCAAAATTTTTATAGAAAATTAAATTTAAAACGCACAGTTTTAGCGCTTTCTGAACTTGGGAGTTGCACATACGTAACTTGCCAATCACACGCAGATGACGATGACATTTTCATGTGCGATAAATGATGTACATATTTTAGATTCTGAATAAGCTAGTTTCTGTGTATTATTAGTAGTATAACTTTGTTTAATTTTAACAATATATCCTGTTTTTTAACAATACATAAATATTCCATATTTTATTTGTCATTAAATTCCTTAATTTATCTAGAAAAAAACTGGATGCGTTTTTTCAGGAAAGCATACAATTTAAATAAATCAAGATACCTCTCAATAAATAGGTAAAATGGCTCCAGAAATTATTAATATCTACATTCTCATATGTTAACAATGTAAATCGTACCTTTATTCCAAAACCTTTTTCTCATATCAAAATCGATTTTATAAAAAAAAATCTTTTTGCCACTTTTATTCCCTTCATTTTTGTTCCTATACATTTTTCTGTTTTGTCACACCATTTCTGAGTAACAGCGATTTTAAAAACTCGTTATAAAAAATTTAGTAAGATTGTGATAATAAAATAATAATGTTGGTTTTATTACATGTTTTACAGTGTTTGGATTGAATTAATAATTTTTGGAGCCACTGTATAAAATATAGTGATACTAGCATTGTATCCTCAAACATAAGAAAAAAACTGCATACATAGTCAAGTTGTAGACATGTAAGTAAAAACTCCATTGATATACCTTACCTTACCTTCCTTACCCTAAATCAGCAAAAGGCAAAACTATCTTATTAATGAAACAACAGACTATAGAGGTAGTATAGGTATATTGTTTACTATAACGGTTATGCTTAACAAGGATCATTATCATATACTCTTAAGAAAACTAAAACAAAAAATAGAGATCTTCGCAGATGCAGGCAGAGATAAATAGGTTTAACTATGCCGTACATACATTACCCATTTGTGCATACATAACACATAATGTATAAGTAGCATTGAATTCGGTTACTCAAACCGTTAAAAATTGTTATCACCATAGGTATTATAAACCCACATAAACAATATCGAAAATTCTGTCATGCTTTTTGTTCTTAATGTTCTTGTCTAAATATTCATTTTCGTCATTTCTAATTTATTATTAAATTCAATAATTAAAACTAATGATCATAGTTTTAAAATTTTATTTTTAGATTATATTTAATATGAATTTGTGCCGTTATTTGTTCGAATTTTTAGAATTGTGTTTTTCGATGAAGTAAATTGTCTATTTTCTTTTCATTATCAATTGCCAAATAAATATAATAAAAAATAAATGAAAATAATTTTGTATTATTTCTATAATAGTTAGCTATTATAAAAGATAAAAGTCGTCGAAAGCTTAAAAAATATAATTTGATTATATTATTAAATTTAAGTTGTTAATTAAAGTTTTATTGTTTATAATAGCTATTACAATAATTTGTAAATTTCCTATACTGCATGAATAATTTTGTAAACCCCAAATATACAGAGCAATATAAGTACCTATTTCATTTATATTATTAAAAATAAATTAATTACAATAAAACGATTTTTACCTTCAATAAAAAAAAATCGTTTTTGGAGGTTGGTAATCGAAAAAAGATCGAAATTTTTTTTTTACATTTTCGAGATCGTGTTCAGAAACGTGAAGATTTGCAAATAATAAATAAAAAATTTCTGTGTCGGTCGGTCTGTCTCATCAGATTTTATTCCTCGCTTTATTCCCGAACCATCCAACCAATCACGACCAAATTTGGTATGGTAGTAGGGTTTAAGATAGAAAGATGAAAATAACATTTTCGTCGCGATCTGTCAATCAGGAGTGGCACTACAAAAAAACACAAGATTTTTAAAAACGATTTTGTCATGTGATAGGTTATTTTAAAGACCCTGAAAAGCTTTATCGAGATAAACCTTTTTTTTTACAGTATAGTATATTCAGTATATTCTTAAACAGTATATAAAAGACGGATATATCTGTGAAAAATTACAAGCTGTCGAAGTTAAAACTTCAAGAGTGAATAACTCATGAAGTACTAAAGGGATCTCAACAAATTTTTGTATGCAGGAACATTGTTCCCACAGGACTTGACAGCATATAGAACCATTTGATAAAAATCAGGAATTCAATATGAAAACAATTTTACGATTTTTGCGAAATCTTGAAAAAAGTTCTTGTCTCTCGATTTTCTTCGGTATTTCTGCGCCGATGGTAATCAAACTTTTTGGACGTATGTCTGGTGAGCTCTAATACTGAAAATAAGGTTTTGGCAGAGAAATCTTATCCAGAGCTACCACAATAAAAGAATTGAAAAAATGAAAATGTCATCGTATATCCGAAAGTGTTTAACCGATTTAAATAAAATTTTGTGTACTGGTGGAGCTTTTAAAATACAAGTATTGGCGAGGAAACAATTGAGCCAAATGTGAAAACCAAAAAATTAGAAAACATATTAACTGAAATCTTAATTTATCTATTTTTTGTGAAAATTTGTTAGATGACTTGTAAAAATGTAACAATACATTCGAGGATTGTAATAATATCATATGACGTAACTTTTATTTGACATTCAATGACTATATCGTCGGTTTACAAGTCAAAAATGTTAGAATTGAGAAAATTCCGTTTAGAAGTTTTTATTTATGTATAATTTGTGGGTTAGGGATCATCCATAAATTACGTCACAAGTTAGTGACACAAAAGTGCGTCCGGGGGATTTTAAATGTTGTGATCTCAGATATCACAAAGTTGAATCTTTAAAAAATATATTTTTTGATCGAATTATTAAATTTCATAGGGTAGAAGTGTGACGTCACTTGGCCGGGGAGGGTTCTATGAAAATGTGACTAAATGTGACATAGGGGGGGGGGAGGGGTCTAAAATCCTTAAAAAACGTGTGACCTAATTTATGGACGACCCCTTGCTTAGTGAAAAACTTAAAACTGTAATTTTAGTTTAACATGAAATTTCATGACTTAAAGGATTTACCAGTCAATAGAATGAAAGAAAATATATTATAGGATAGTGTCAATAAGTCAGAAATGAAAAAAACTGACTTAGTGTGTTTTCCTTGTAAGCCGACGATATTTGAGGAGTTTAGATGCAAAACGCGACATATCCATGTTAATGAAAACTGAGAAAACTGACATTTTGCACTTGAAACAATAATGTCGTAACATATTTTTAAGTTAGTAAATTTACACATTTTGTCGAATTTTTTGTTTAAAATTAAACTACACTATGCATATCTCTCATATGTAAAGTCATTTGTATTATTTACATGTAAAAGTGGTCAAATCTCTTAGTTATCTTAAAGGGCAGAAGTAACGATATTTTTTTTTATAAAATAAGCTTTCTTTTAAAAAATTTTAAAATTTAAATCCAAAATTAATAATCTAAAAAATCTAAATCGTTAGGGTAGCACGTCAAAACGTCGAAAACAAAAACGACGAAAACAATAACGTCGAAAAGCAATAACGTCGAAAAACAAAAACGTCGAAAAACAAAAACGTCGAAGTCAAAAATGTCGAAGTGGAAACGTCGAAAACAAAAAGGTCGAAGTCAAAGCGTTGAAAATAAAAAAGTTTTTTTTACATTTAATTTTAATTTTATTACATTTTTTTATAAATTTTGTCACAAAAAAAAGTCAAAGGGTTTTTTAAACATGATCTTATTAACTGTCTTGGAATTCAAAGTTATAGGCGATACCAGTCAGATAATCATCCAGGTTACGCTCACCATACGACAGTACTATCGACTTAATTCTGGCCTCAACGTCGCGATATTTTTTTCGTCCTTGGGGTGGTTGTTGGCCGCTGATATACTGTTCTATTTTAAACTCATTCATACCCTGTTTTTTTTTCAAAACATCGATAAACTTCCAAATTGAAGGGTGGTTGCAGCTCAAGAGAGAACTGAAAGCCCGATGCCATCCTTCCACAGAATTGTTTGTTTTGGGCAGGTCGTTGAGGACACCTTCATAACAATTCCAAAGTGCAATTGGAAACTTTGGAGGACGTCTAGTTGACCCGCGCTGGCGGCCGATCCAAGTATCTTCGAAATAATCTATAAGAGGTTTAAGTACCTCTTCGTTAGTAATGAAGAACTCGGTTTGAATGAGTTCCTCAAAAGATTGAACCACTTGGTCGACGGGAACAAAACTTAAAGCAGCCAATTTTCGAATATTATCCGAGAACTGAATGTTCTCACAGTTCTCGCACTGGACTCGAATCCCATGGTTTCTTTGAATAACTCTCCATATGCATTGACTGAAATGGAAAAAACATCCTCGGTTACTAATGCCTTCAAATGCCTGTCTGAAAGCATTAATTTGAGCGACTTCAAAATCTGTCATAACGCTCTCAGGATTTAGCCCAGGCATGAGGTTCTTGAGAATATCAAGGACTTTGATGCCGTATGTCTCCTGACGTTTATTTGGCAAAAGAGCAAAAACGGTCGGAATCACGTTATTGTACTGAATAGCGTGAATGGTGAATAACTGTTCGAACAATGAGCGAGCAGACTTGAATGTTCCATCCGCGTACCAGTAGTTACAGTCTTTCATTAAATCTAAATTCTTTTGGATATTAAAGAATAGGATGCGGTCATCGAAGGGGCCACTATCAAAAAGGAGGAACGGTTTAAATTAAAAAAATACACGAAATATTAGGCTACTATTTTACAAGTATATAGTGTCATAAGGTCCCCCGTAGAACCGTTACTGCTAAATCATAATAAAAATTGAACATGCAATATTTTGTAGTGTTGAATTTCTTTATTTAAATGTATCCGACCGAATTTTCATCTTCCATAGGCCTAGCATCATTTACAACTTCGAACTCTTTGAAAAGATCAAGTTTAGTTATTCATAAATTGATTTTAACTTTTACATTATATAATTAGAAGTGGGATAAAAAAAGTATAAAATACATTTTTGGGACGGCTTATTAAATTGCATGTATTTTAAAAATTTGGGCCAAAAATGTTCTTTTTTTTGCTCACCCTTGTATATTATAATTTAATTTAAAAAAATGTAATAAAACTTTTGATTCAATTACGTAATAGATAGCACTAAATATATTAGCCAATCATAAAATACTTTAAGTGTAAAACTTGATATATTTAAAACTTCGAAGTTTTCATTTTCGACGTTTTTGTTTTCGACATTTTGACATGGAATCATCGTTAGTACCTGTTTGTACTTTTTTTATTTGGATTTTTATTTAATGGCTGGTGAAATGCACCTGTATAATTTCACAAATTGTGTATTTAATATAAATGAATAATATTATTATATTAATGTAAATTATTTTGTTTATTTATATTTTAAATTTTTTTAATACAATACAATGTTAGCACATGATTTGCACATTATTTTAACATGTTTATTTTTTGTATAGCATTAAGGGTTGCCGAGTTACAAAGGTGGTGGTGCTGAATTTATAATATAGCTAGCATCTCCACCAATAAAATCGCGATAATTCTAAAACACTAAGTGCACATGTTTTACTAATTAATGTTAGTAGTTTTATATGATTTGTGTTTTGAGTTCAATATTTAGTATAATTGATTAAATACAAGAGCTTGATTTACGAAAGACAATGTAAAGTAAACTAAAATATTTATAACGTTTGTGATGGTTTTACAAAAATAAAACATTACCATATAATGTAATTATTGTATTATTTATAGTTTAAATAATTTCAGCTAAAATAATTTAGCTAATATGTATGTGTATGCAGAGCCACCTATGTATACATCATATTAAAACGAAAAACGAAATCTACTTCAAAACTACAAAAAAACAATTTCATTCCACATTATTGCACAACAATGTACAAATTTATTTTTTGTTAAAGTTTTAAATACACACGTTACGCCATAACAACACTCTGTGTAACTCTGTGTCGGCGTCTTTGATGTTCGTGTTACAGATTTTCAAGTCTGGGTTAAGTTTATTTGAGATATGTAGAGATGGCGCTGCAATATTAATTTAAATTTGAAATAAACTGCATAAGACTTAATTATTTTAAAGAATTATTTTCACATTGTAATTACTATCATTCATTTCAAAAACAATAATTTAGCATTGAACAATCATTTAAAGTAAATATTCTTTAGAAAAAGAACTCAAAATAAAAAATGTTAAGTAAATTTGTGGTTTTTAGTAATTATTTATAATTAAATTCAAAAAAAAAATATAAGAATAATACAATACGTAGCAAATCAAAATTCAAAAAATTTAAAAAAGAGACAAATTAACACATAACAGGTCTGAATTAAGAAAATTTGAAAAAATGAAAAATTCGTAATACGATAGTACAATATAACGTTATTTCATGGTTATTTCCATTCTTCAGTTGCACATAATCGATTACATTGTGAAATAAGAAAAAAATTTTCAAACTAAACAAAAATATAGACTAAATTGTTTAATTTATATAGACTAAATTGTTTAATTTAGTCTATATTTTTGTTTAGTTTGAAAATTTTTTTCTTTCGGCCCATGATCCAATACATCTGGCTGAACTTTATTCCAAGCTGTTTGCGTTTACTAAATATGTGTTTCCGCCAAGTGAGTCTTCTGTCAAGGTGAATGCCAAGGTACTTAGCATCCGTCGCTTGTGGTAATATGCAATTATTCAGTTTGACAGGGGGACAAGTATCTCTTTTCATGGTGAAGGTCACATGCACCGATTTAGTTTCGTTAGCCTTAATACGCCACTTTTCAAGCCACTTCTGGATCAAGTCTAAATTTGCTTGCAGATTTTTAGATGCTGTTGCCGAATCTTCGTGAGATGATAGTATTGCAGTATCATCTGCAAATGTCGCTACTGTAGTTGAGCTTGATGTTGATAGGTCAAGTGTGTACAGCAAGTATAGGATGGGACCCAGGATACTTCCTTGTGGCACTCCTGACTGGATAGGATGAAAATCAGTTAGTTCAGATTCATGTTTAACGAAGAAATGTCTATTGGTTAGATATGATTTAAGGATTAGATAATGTTGGTAAGGAAGATTTTTCTTCAGTTTGTAAAACAATCCGTTGTGCCATACCTTGTCGAAGGCCTGGCTGATGTCAAGAAAAGCTGCTGAGCAAAATCGTTTTGTTTCAAGATTTCGGTTAATTTTTCTGACCAATCTATGCACTTGCTCGATGGTTCCGTGCTTGTTTCGGAATCCAACTTGATGGTTAGGAATCAGTTTTGGTTCTTCTATTATGGGTCGTAATCTTTGCAGTAGGAGCTTCTCGAGAACTTTAGCCAGCACAGGTAGCAAGCTTATTGGCCTGTATGATTTAACATCATCAACTTTTTTACCCGGTTTGAGAATCATAACCATTTGGGCGACCTTCCATTGGCTAGGGAAATGATTGATTCTGATAACGGAATTAAAAATTTGAGTGAGAGCTTTGATGCACTTACTGCTTACCTCTTGTAGGATTCGACCAGTGATAAGATCAAAACCTGGTGTTTTATTTGGGTTTATTTCTTTGTTAATGACTCTGGCCACTTCGCCCTTTCTGAACTTTTCAATTGGTAAATCCATTTGAAACGGTGTCTCTAAGTATTCTTGTATTTCGTTATCATTAGCTACTATTAGTGAAGGATTTGGTTGGAATGTGTTCTCTAGGTGTTTAGCAAATGTGTTTGCTTTTTCTCCGTCGTTTCTCGCCCATCTATTGTTTTCATCCTTAATAGGAGGAATATGTTGTTGTGGTCTTTTTATTTTTCTGGTGGCTTTCCACAGTGAGTACTCAGTCGCTTCTGTTGCACTGTGGGTTTTCAAGTATTCTTGGATTCCTTGGTTTTTATTTTCAGTGATCATTTCTTTTAGTTCCCTACTGGCTTTGTCTAACTTAGTTTTATCCTCAGGGTATCTAGTTTGTTGCCATCTTTTGCGTAGTGCCCGCTTTTCAGTTATTTTCTGCCTTATTGAGTATGGTGTTTCTTCTTTAATGTATTTATTGTAGGTATCAGGGATTGCTTCCCATGGAGCTTGTTGTATATTGTTTGTTATCATATTTACTGCTTCATCTAGATCATTTTCAGTTTTTAGGGGAATATCTGGTGTGATCATTTTGTCGAGTTTTTCTCTCAACAAGTTCCATTTAGTTCTTTTGCTGGTAAGCGATGGTTGTTTTTCTTTCTGTAAGATTTTATGAAAAATACTAAGAATTATCGGCGAATGATCAGAGGAAAGATCTAAACAGGATTCCACTTGAACTTTTTTGATATCGATACCTTTTACAATACAGAAGTCGATTACATCAGGTAGCTTATTCCTGTCAGTTGGCCAGTAGGTTGGTTCTCCAGTGCTAATGCTCACTAAGTTATTAGCGGTCATGGCTTTGGCCAATTCTCTGCCCTTTGATGTAGTCAGTCTGGAACCCCATACTCGATTTTTGGCATTGTAGTCACCACCAGCTATAAATCGGTTGCCTAGAGTGTTAAAGAAACGTTCAAAGTCGATTTTGTTGTTGTTATATTTCGGTGGACAATAGATAGCAGACGCGGTAAATTTTCCCGATTTATCTTCTAGCTTGTAACCATTCCTTTTCGTACTTATTAGTTTCATGATGTTTGATGCTGTCTCGTATGATTACCGCTGTACCACCATGTGCTTTACCTACTGTGGGATGCTTAGTATGATAGACTTTGTATTTAGGTATTTTAATATAGTGTTTGTTTGTAAGATGGGCTTCTGATATTAACATTATGTCTATTTCTTGATTAACTATAAATGTTTTTACCTCTTGTAAGTGTTGATTGAGTCCGTTAGCATTCCAGACAGCAATTCTATATTTGTAGTGCTCTGCCATTATTATTTATGTGGACTGACGAGGACGGTTAGTAGGTTTAACATTGTGCTCATATTTCTGGCATTTTCTTTGTTTTGCTCAATGAGTTCTCTTATTAGATTTTTGAGTTCACCTATGTCGTCATTTGGTTGACTATTTGGTTAACTATATCATTTGGTTGATTTTGAAGTTTCATGACTTCCTGCGCATTTAACACAGCGATATGTCTTTCGGCAGTAGTTTTTTGTATGTCCGTAATCCTGGCATCTCGCGCATTGTGGGATGATTCGTTTAATATGTGGTGGTTCAAATTTTACTATTGAATTGTCCAATTCCACAATTTTAAATATTTCATTATTGTTTTTGTTGGTTTTGAGGTCTACATAGAACATTGCCAATGGCTGCTTGGTTTCTCTGTGTTTTATATTCCACACATTTGTTGCTTCATGTCCTAGTAACTTCAAGTTAGCAATTATTTTTTCTGTTGGTGTTGAAGGATGTACTCCCTTAAGTACAGTCCGATAGCTTCTTTCCTCCTTGAGTTTGTACGTGACATATTGTGTTTTTTTATGATCTAGGGCATCAAGAATTGGCTTGAAGTGCTCTGATTTGAGTATCTACAACTATACCTTACTATCTGGCAGCACCTTTAATCTATACTCATCTTTCACTACTTCTTTAATGAGCGTATGTAGTGGGACGATGTCTCCCACTCCATGGATAGTTATGGGTGGTGGTTTGCTTTCGGAGTATTGTGGTTTTTGTTTTTGATGTACATTATCTTCATCTTTGCTTAGGAGATCAAATCTATTTTGTGTCTCAACTTGATTGTTTAACCAATAATCAGAGATCATTGTTTGTTTTCTAAATATTGGTTTTTCGCAATTGAGAAATAGAATTTAGAAATTTGTTATTGTGAAAATGTCAAAATTGCAAAAGGTCATACAAAAGGCTTTTGCGAAGGCTATATCATTTGCCAAGTATGAAGATTGGCAAGTAAAATTAGAGTACACCAACCTTACCGCGCAATGTTTAACAGAGGTAGTAAAGAAATTTTGCGAAAGCGACAATTGCCGTCTTAATCTCAAGGTTACTGATAACTGATTTAAAACTACTGGCAACTACTTGAAAACTACTGATAACTACTGATAACTACTGATAACTACTGGTAACTACTGGTAACTACTGGTAACTACTGGTAACTACTGGTAACTACTGGTAACAACTGGTAACAACTGGTAACTACTGGTAACTGCTGGTAACTACTGGTAACTGCTGGTAACTACTGGTAAATACTTTGCTGTCGAGCTCTAAAATGGAAAACCGACACATCTGGAATATTAATGGTGGAAAAGTGCAATAAATTGCTAAGTTTATAGTTTAAGAGTGTTGCTACACGAAGTTACATTACCATCTGTCCGATAACGTCGTATGCCTTTTGTTATCCTCACGAATTTTTCTTTAATTTGCATTTATTTATTTCTTCCAACGTAAGTTTTAATTAATTACAGTAGAGCGTCGATAATCCGGACGTCAAAAATCCGGACCGTCCATAATCCGTTTCGAGGGTTGGATCCCTATTGCATAACACCATTCAAATAATCTTGAATCACTAGCATTTCAATAGACTTTAGCTTTGACTGGATATTAACAGATCAGTATTTGTATAGTAATGGAATGTTTATATACGTATAACGAAGAAAATGAAAAAAAATGTAACAGCAAAAAATATTGTAAGCAAATAAGAATCAATAAATAATGTTATTTTTTGGCAAATTTTGCAGTTGGCATTTGGCTTTGGCATTTGGCATTGGCTTTTGGCATTGACTTTTGGCTTTTGGTTTCGGACTTTAGCTTTGACTTGATATTAACAGGTCAGTGTATTTGTATAGTTATGAAATGTTTATTATACGTACATATAACAAAGAAAATGAGAAAAACATGTAGCAGGAAAAAATATTCTAAGCAAATAAGAATTTATAAGTAATTTTATTTTTTGGCAAATTTTCCTATTGGCTTTTGGCATTAGCTTTTAGCATTGTTTTTTGGCATTGGCTTTTGGCATTTGCTTTTGGATTTAGACTTTTGGTTTCAGAATTTGGGTTTGGCTAAGATTGATGGTAACAGAGGTCAATTTATTTGTATAGTGATGTAATGCTTGTATATAAAGCAAAAATGAGAAAAAAATGTAGCTGGAAAGAAAAATACAAGATAAATTTATTAATTATTTAATTTATTTAGTGTGCTATGAAAACAAAACAACATCACGGTACAGAAAACACAACATATCTGATAAATTGTTCAAAATTGCCATCATTGTGTTCAAGACATGATACTATAGTATCGTATCATTTTGTTTTCATAGCACACTAAATTAATTAAATAATTAATAAATTCATCTTGCATTTTTTTCGAAAACTTTCTTATGTAACCCTATGATAATTTTATATGTATGTATAGAGAAAAAACTGCAAAATACAAAAACGCTAAAAAAAAGACATATTGCCATTTGAAAAGAAAAATTCATGTTTACTTGGGGTTGAGTTTGAAGTACATAAAAATTTACCACCACAGTTTCCGATGGTAAATTTTTAGTTGAATAAAAAACTATTTAAACTTTTTTTTGTAACTAGTGAGATATAAGAATTATTCACTCTTACCTCTTACCGTGGACACACTGTATATAAAAGCTCACAATAACCTAAATATATAATTATTTCGCATCAAGGCATATTTTTTGACTAATTTCAGTGGACTATTACACAAATCATCTACTTCAAGTAAGTAACCGTATCCATTGACAGTGCCGTAACTAGGGCATGAATGAAACGCCGTTTGAATGAAAGCGCCTAAAGGCGCCGAAATTCAAAAATTCAAATTATAAATATTGTATTTAATATATTTGAATATAGGTCATATAGGCCATTTGAATATAGGTGCCATTGAAATAAATGCGCCGAAATTCAAAAGTTCAAATTAAAACTATTTTATAAGTTTGCCTATGCAATGAATGCGCCTAATTTATATTTTTTTGTTGGTAAAACTATTTAATCAGTTTTCTTAAATTTAATAAATTTTAACTGAGAGTATGTCTCAAAATTCGCCATTTAACATCAAATCCATAAAAAATTTCCGGAGAAACCCCGGACCCCTCTTTAGTTCAGGGGGAATAAACCCCGCCCCCACCCTTTCCGTTAAGGCGCATTTTTCTTAGTTGGCCATAGGCGCCAAAAGTTCTAATTACGGCACTGTCCATTGATACTAGAAAAATTGACTACATTGATAAATAATTCACCTAAACCTATACTTGTCTAATTCAGCTACTTACTAGTAGATAATTTTTTATATTTTGTAGAAGGTTGAAAATCAACAACACTTTTTAGTTGAATTAACTACAATTTTAGATGATTTTACCAATAATTTTTTTCTGTGTAGTTTTACGGATATATTGAGTTTACATAATACAATAAGTATGTATTGTAAATTTTAGTATTTCTTTCTCTTTGTATTGGATAACAAATGACTATGACTATTTTTAATCTTTTGTTGACTTTTTTTTCTCTAAGGGAAACACTTATCTCTACCTCTAGCTAATACGGGTTGGATGAGAACACAAAGCTGATGAAATGGCTGCGTCAAAGGCGGAAAGTTACTTTTGCATTTTGAATTTGAGATTTAAGTTGAAATTTTGTGTGTTAGTGAATAAATTTGGATTTTAAATAATAAATTAGTATTTGGTTATCCAATTAATTTAAATTTGGACATTTGAAAATTAAACAATAAAATTGATATCGTCGCATGTGCAGCAAATTATCTCAACAATTTTGTGTTCCTATTTGAATTTTGATGTTGCCAATTGCCATTTTATTTGGAGACTTGTTTGAAGTTTGATTTCCAACTAGCCTGGCAATAAATAACAAAACGGTGTATTTTTCTGAAAGAAGCAATCTGCAAAGTTTGGAAGTTGGAATAATACATCTCAATATGGGCAAGAGTAATTTTATTAATCAATTACATACAAACAAAACAGTTCAATTTGAGAACTAGGTAATATAAAATCAAATTTTGTTTTTGAATTAACTCCAACTTAACTTAGTAAATTATATTTACCCAAATATGATTCATAAGGTGATGCTGTGATATAACGAACAATTTTAGTAAACACAACGTAATCAAAACTTAGATCTCTATGAAGCCTATTCATAGGCTATTTAATGTAGCCAATGAAAACTATTTCTAAATGCATTAACAAAACTTACAAATAAAGAACTATTAAGTTAATTTAAGAACTAACTTAAAACCTAAATTAACTAACTTAAAAACTTACAAATAAAGAACTATTAACTTAATCTAAGAACTAACTTAAAACCTAAATGAGTAACCAACAAAAAGCAACATTTAATTATCTTGGTGAAGTCAAGGTGAACCTTTCCGTTAATCCTTTAGTAGAAGCTCTATAAAACAATTATAAAATAAAAATAACTATGTTGTCAAATTTAATAGTTGTAATACTTACATCTTTATCATCTTTCAAAGGTATAGTACTATCTTGTCCTTCAAAACTCATATCTTCAGAAACATCAGTGCAATCTAAGTCCTTTGGTGCATCGTCAACTGGTAAAGAATAATCAGGTTCTTGATCGTCGCATTGTGATTCTATATATTCTTCTTGAGAACTGGTCTCATGAACATCTTTCAAATAGCCTGAAAAAATAGTAGTACCGATTTTAATCGATATATTACTATCACAAAAAGAACTCGATTCTGATTTAGAAGATATTGATTTTTCCTGAGAAGACGATGGAGAAGAATATAAAAATATATCATCAGTTTCTGTAGAAGCATTTCTAAATTTTTTAGACTTTCGTAATAAGGAAAGTCTTGGTGTCACTATCGGTTCCTTAGTCAAATTTTCAACACCGTTGTAAAGTTTTGGAGTACTAGAGTTTGCTTCCAAATATAAATTTTCTTCTTGCATATGTATTTCTTGAGTTTTCTTTACGTCATGAATTTGTTCCGTGTAAGTTACATCTTCTGAAATGACTTGATCTAATTCTTCAATAACTTGTCCGTTTATCAGATCTTTGCAAGTTGTATCCTGCGTCTCCAACAATGATTTTGAAGGAGTATCATCACGAGTCCAAAAGTCCGGGTCTTCAACAAACTGGAATCCATTAGTTTCAACCTCTTTAACCCTTTCGGTCTCCTTTAATCCTGGCAGATTGTCCATGTTAAAAATTGTTATTGGAGTATCTAGAATTTTAGAACTATCTTCATTAGATTCTATAGATACATTTAATCTTGTTATGTTATCTCCTAGATCAAGATCTTCACTGGTATCTGCTAGATTGATATCTGTTGTTGTAGTATTTTCCAGAATAATATCTGTTGTATTATCTCCTAGATTGGTATCTCTTGTATTATCTTCAAGATTGATATCTGTTATTTTCATATTTTCAAGAATAACATCTAGATCGGCAGCTTCTTCAAAATCTTCTGAAAGTAATTCGTTTAGATTCCGAAGTTCTTCAAGTTCTACCAAATTATAACTAGGCAAATCGGTGGAAGGTACGATTTGTCGTCTTGATTGTACTGTCTCAGAATATCTGGATGAAACACTTTCAGGTGTCGTATCACTTCTTACAAATTCTGCAATTTGTGTGTTTATTTCAATTTTTTTCTCGCGCAAACGTTGCACTCCCTACAATACATAGTTTTATTAATTTTCCAAAATTTAAAGAAAGATAACTTACATAAATGTGTTTAACTTGAAACTGAATGAAAAGCTTAGCTTTCTCAATTGTCCTCGTAGTACCAATAATATAAACAGGAAGATTTTTTGTGTCTTCCTTTCTTTCTAGTGCCTCTTTAATATGCTCAACGTAAATCTCGGCCTGAAATGAAAAATATTAATTTGATTGTAAATAAATTGACCGGCATAAACTTACAGCTCCGGTTGCTCGAATAATTTTATGAATGTTTGCCGAATCTCTTCCAACCAATTGGCTCATGTGTTCTTCGAGTACAGGATAAGGCTCTATTTTAATTTCTAAGAGCTCACGAGCCTCTTTTACTGCTTCTTCAGTCTTAAAATTATAAGAAAAAAATGCCAAAAACGTAATAAATACTTATTATGAAATTTAATTACCTCTCCATGAATTAAGAATTTGTTCGTTTTTCTTATCAATTGTACGGTACTAATTCCTTTAATATTTTGTGCTGCACGGAGATGTTCTTTTCCGTTTCCTATAACCAATTCTAGATAAGATTTGGGAACTGTAAATTCCGCAGCAAACCTAAAACAAAAACTTTGTTGCATATTTATTGATACGTATAACTAATTAGCTTACTTGTCATTTTTAGCTATCTCTAAATTGCGATTTAATTTTCCTCTGACTTGTAAATAGCGGGTTTTTTTAGATAAGGATTTTAAATATGCCGTTTCAACGATTTTGGCACGTGAGATGTCAGCTATATTACGAGAAATAACAACAAGCTCTCCGCGATCTGCATCATAATTAACTAATGCTGACTTCATAGCATATTTCAATGTTTTATGAGCATTTTCGCATTTAGCACTAAAATAAAAATTACAGTTTTCATTTAAAATATTGAATTAAAGTTATGTAAACTTACTAGTCACGGAGGTCTGCGGGGATGATTATTTTGTGGACATGTAACATGTCCATGGATAATTTCGGATTGATATTCGGTTTGCGCATATTGCAACTATGTCCGAAATCAGAGCCATTTTGTGAATCTAGGTATTCGAATTGGCAAAAGTCGGATTTTAGCATCTAAAAAATTAAAATTATATAATAATACCTACATATATTAATTAAATATAAAAAATACATTTCATTCAAGTAATGTAATGTTCTAAAATTAATTGACGAATTGCGAAAAATATTATATTATTTTTGTTCTCTGATTTAAGTGTTTGTTAAACACCGACTCTCAGACTGGTAAAACATCTGAAAATGAAGAATCACTACATAAACAGGGCAAAGACATCCTTCATAGATAGAAAAATTACTTCACGAATTATTTAGAAAAGTTGTATAATTTAAAAGGCTACCCAAGAAGAAATCATATTGTTAACAATATAAATTTTCTGATATCTGTTCATAAGTTTTAACTTGAAGGGCAAATTATTTTAGTAATGCATTAGGTATTATCACGCAATTTTTTAAATATTAAAAATTATTATTTATTTTAATAAATATTTACAGTAGAATAAAATTAGTATTTACGTCTAGCGAAGTTACATTTAATAAATATATAAATCAGTACGACTTTGCAATGTAAAGATTAAATTTTTAAATTTTTTTAAGTTTTTCCGAAAGTCGCAGCGATGATGTGCGAAGAGTTTGGGGCAAATAAGTTTTCATTATTTTTCTTTGCATTAACGCCGTTCAAAATATATCTTCAATTTAAATTAGAAGACAAATTGCAAACTTCTTTTATTACAAATTTTGGTATCAGTTAGTATCAATCGTTTGTGGATTGCTTGTGCATGTTTGCGTTAGTATCCATAGTGAAATATTTTCGATTAAAGTCAAGATATATTACAAGTTTTTAGTCAAATTTGGTATCAATCGTTTGTATTTGTTTGTGTAGGTTTGTGCATTTGCTATTTTCCTTGGTGTTGGTGCCGTGCCCGAAATATATTAAATTTAAAAAAATTACAGATTGTAAAAATATTTTAGAAAAACTAAAAAAAAGCATTAAGTTTTATTTATCAGAAATAAAATGCACTGTGGGTATAATTTTTACAAGCATTTTCTCATACTATGCTATCATTGAGCGATGAATTAGTTATACTAAAATGATGAACTAAAAAATAGTTATTAACATCGCCTAATAATGCCATAATGTGGATTTTCTATGGTTAATATTGAGCTTCACGATATAAACCATACATCTATCAATTATTTAAATTGGATGGAGATAGGAGGTGAGATGTGAATGCCCTGTATCAAAAGTTTAGATTAAAATTTGATGTCAGTCATTTTTGTATTTGTGTGTTCATTATTTTCTTTTTTTTTTGACGCCGTTCGCAAAATACACAGTGCCTTACAAAAATTGGCATACACTCCTAGATTAGCAATCTTAAAATGGAACGGCCAAAGACTATTTTTTTCTCATATAAAAATCGCTGAGCCGTATTAAGGGGGGGGACTAAAGAGACTGCAGCCCCGGACCTCCAAATTTCTAGGGGCCTCAAAAAACTTGAAACAACAAGATTTAAATCACCAAAGTTGTAGCTTAGTTTAAAATAAATTAAGAAGTAAAAAAAACTATAATAACTATTATTCTTTCAAAAATTTTACATTTGATCTAACCGCTGTTGACCTTGAAAACTGAAAAATTTTCGGCGTATTTTGCTAAAATATGCAAAGCCAAGGGGCCTCCAAAAACAGTTAGCCCGGGGCCTCATATATCCTTAATCCGGCTCTGTTTACAGCAATACTTATCACACATTTTTCTTTAAAATTTTATGTCCTTCATATTTGTTTATATACATTTTTCTATTTCAATAGAAGTAACAAGTAAAGTTTCCGAAGTAACTTCAAAAGATATCTATAGAAATTTTATTAAAATCGCCATAAGAGTAAAGTTAATTTTCCAATTAACATTTTTATCGAATCCTATTTAAACTGTGAGACAACAAAAATATATTTAAACAAAACTGAATGGAACAAAGTTTTTTAAAAAATGTTTGACTTAGCAGCAGTGTGGCGTAAAGCACACAGGTGCAGACTAGGGAGCGTCCAACCGTGATGGTTCTAGCCCTGGTGGCGCCGAATACACTGCTGTGATCTAGTTGCAATTTGCAATTCATAGAGTTTATAGGATTTATCCTCAACTCTCTTAGTATTAAATAAATAATAATAATTATTATTATTGCCGTAAAAGAGATTTTTATATGAGAAAAATGTCTTTAAAAAGTACAATTTACATTGCGAAAGCTGCATCTTCACTAAGACGGCACGGCAAGCGGCACTTTGATCTTGCAACAAAGATCAATAGTGCCGCTTGCTGTGCCGTCTTAGTGAGGATGCAGCTTAACATTGCTCATTTTTTGTAAAGCACTGTATTCATTTAAAAGAGAAGACGAGATGCGTACTTAGCACTTACTGTGCGTTATTCAGCACATAGCACATTTTATAGCAAAATTAATGTTTATATTGTGTAATTCAAATAAAATTTCAAAAAAAATTAAATTCAGGTCAAAATATAATGCGATTTACCTGTATACTGCATTTAAACCATCCTTTATGGAATCCGTTATTTTTATTTACTAACACTTCCGCAATCATTTTTTCTTGCAAGGCAGACCGTGGAGTTACTTCTGCTGGAGGAAAACGTACGTGGGAAAACTGATATTTTTTCTCGGGCATCCAACTACATTAAGAAAATAAATTAGTTTAGTATCATTGTTAATGTTTGGTTAAATCTCCGATTTAACTGATCAATAATACAGATTATCATTGATTAGTTAGTTAATCACCAATTTACTCAATCGGAATTTAACCCAGTATAAAAAAAATTATTTTAAAATAGTTGTTAAATTTCCATTATTACTAAGTAGTGGAGAATTTGTAGAGATTGCGGTCAAATGAAACAAAATAATATTGTGAGACGTTTCGGGTCTTTTTACTGCCGCATTATCAAGGCTAAAAACATGCAAAACAAATAAAAATATTGAAAAACTTTAAAAGAGAAAAATGTAAGTAGAAGAATCACAATTTTTAGTACAACTCTTATACTCTAACCAGGTTTTTAACATAACATATGAGACTTTGTACTAAAATTAGAGTATTAAGGGTTGTCCTTGAAATGGTGGCTCTTCTATCTGCATTTTTCTTTTAACAGATTAGTATTCCATTGAGTTTTCCAATATTTACATTTGTTTGTATGTTTTTAGCCTTGATAATGAGTCAATAAAAAGACCGAAACGTCAGATAATATCATTTTGTTTCATTTGACCACAATCTCAATAAATTGTCCACTATTTATAAAAAAAACTTAATGTTCAATTTCGTAAAATTTAACCAAACCGTTAAAAATATTATAAGCACATATTCGATATCTTAGTTAAATTTAACGCGTTGTTAAACTGGGCATTTGTTTTTTTATATAAGAAATAAAATGATGATAATCTTACCCGCAAGGAAAATGAATTAGCGCTTCGCCGTTGGTAATATCCATGAGGAAAGCCTATAAAATTAAATTTGTATTTTAGTCTCGAGTAGTCAAGTCAAAAGATTGAATATTTTTCGGTGGTTGAGGTTTTTGTTGTTTTATAACTTAGATATTAAATTACACAAAGATTGGTTTGAATTTCTTTTTGTCATCAACAATAATATACTAAAAGTCTCCCTTGATTCTTTTCCGGCTAAGAATCAGAAAAGAAATAATTGATGAAATAACAAAAATTACAATCAAGAAGTGAAGTTCTTATCCACTTGACGTTAATTATCTTCATACCAAGATACCAATAAAAGAAACTTTGGAAATCATCAATAAAAGATTAAAAAACAAGTACACGATTAATTATGAATGTGAGCTTTAAAAAAAAACAGAGGATAAGCTTTGATCAGATTATGGAGGAGATTGGGAATGGTGTATACTGTATCGGATGGCACTAGAAAGATGGCAGATGAGTTCGTGTTGCTCCCAATAAAAAATATATAGTATATACAGAGCTGTACAAAGCACTTGGTAAAAGTAATTCAATTACCAATTACCAAATACTTTGTTAATGTTGAAAGTACTTGAAATACCAAATACCAAATTTTCTTAAAAGTAATTGACATGTCAATTACTAAATTACTCTACTAAGAAAAAGTAATTCAATTACTCGAAGTAATTCAATTACTCGAAGTAATTCAATTACTCCAAGTAATTCAATTACTCCAAGTAATTCAATTACTCCAAGTAATTCAATTACTCAAAGTAATTCAATTACTCATAGTAATTCAATTAGCAAAAAAGGAATTTAATTACTTCAAGTATTTCAAGATCCAAGTTACTTTAAGGTAAAAATCAAAAACTTATTTTATTATTAATTTATTAAAAAATTATTTAATTATTAAAAAAAGTACTATTCTAAAAAGTTAATTATCTTTTTTGAAATTATAGCTTTTATTAAAACCAAATTTTCTAAATTTGTATCCGATAGAGCATGTCTTCATTTAGTAAGTCAAGAAGTAACTCAATTGCCCAAAAGTAATTCAATTACTGAGAAAGTAATTCAATTATTCAAAAGTAATTCAATTACTCAAAAGTAATTCAATTACTCAAAAGTAATTCAATTACCGAGAAAGTAATTCAATTACCAAAGAAAGATCTGAAACCCAATTACCAAATACTCAAATACTTTATTAAAGTAATTCAAATACCAAATACTTTAGGTTCATTTCAAAAGTAATTCAATTAAAGTAATTGAATTACTTTTGAGTAATTGAATTACTTTATTCAAGCCTTTTAATTGAATTACTTTCAGCTTTGAGTATATATCCAGTTCTCTTTCATAAATAAACTTCGATGTTTTCAAGTTCTTATGTTTTAATAACAAGAAATATTTACATTCTTGTGTTAATATTAATTTATCGTATGATGCGTTTTGACTACATTTATTTTAAGTATTTAATCTTAATAATTTAATTTTAGTAATTAATCTTAATAAATAAGATTAAAAAATCTTAATAAATAAGATTAATATCCCCTTCCCTTGATCATGCACCTGTATGAGCCCCTTCGAGAAACCAGGGAAGGACTGATAATAAAGGTTTACAAGCGAAGCCCCACTAGACTGGAACATAATAAATGGTACCAGTTATAGCCGAATATAACCGAATCGCTATTGCTATCCCAAAGGATTTGATAAATGTTATAAATGATAAAAACCTATCTTCAAATTTTGAATCAAGAAATAACAAGTTACAAGAAATAATGTTATCACAGGAATTTATTATCTACCTCCACATTCAATAGCACAGCTACAACATTTATATGAGTAATAGAAATTATCAAGACGCCAACAACACAATAACATTTTTTTAAATTCCAGTTTAAATAATTTTCGGTGTATTTTAAAAATCAAGAATGCAAACGTCGTTTATAGATTATTAATTTTGATAATAAAGAACCCAGAATCCGAACTCCCCAGTGCACGTAAACCAAACAACATAGTGTGGTCATTTTGTTTCAACCCAAAAATTTCCATGGAAATGATAATCAAAACCTCGGTTTTTGCTTCATAAATTAATAAAAGATAAAAAGTAAATAATTACAACTAACCTCAAAATAACCGCCATTATCTAATTTTACTTCCACGGGTATGCCATCCGCTGCACGATCATCTCCTTTGAAGGCAGCCATCTAATCTCCCATGAAACCTCGAAAATAAAATAAAATATAATTATTAGTAGTTAAAAAATATCGAGTAATTAATTATTAACAACAAATTTGTTAATTAAATTGAGGAAATTTAATAATTCCAACGTAAATATTATGTAGAAGGCTTATACATATTTTGGTACTTTGGCAGGGACGCCATTTTTTCCTGCCCAAGTTTCCCAAGCAAATTATATTGCAATTTGGAATTATTCAACACAAAATAACTTGAAATTCAATTATGAAATATAATAAGGAAAAATTTAGAATACTTACAATTTACTTAATCAGGAAGTTTGACGTTATTTTCAAAGCACAAAGCACAATCACTAACAAACAGCCGCTTTTGACCAAAGGCTACGCGATTGTGGAATATGTTGCCATCGTGGCGTGCCGGAATCGGAAGCATGTATTTGTTTCCGCGCTTTTTTATTCAATTTAAATTTATAACCCTTTAATTTTTTGCTGCTACACCCATAGCTTCGAAATCTATATTTTAAAATATTCCATACAATAACATTTTTTCTTTTCTATTTTATGGTTATATTATTTATTATATATTTTAATACTAATTTGAAATATTTGGTATAATTTGGGAAATGACCTAATATAAAGTAGATTACTGTTAATATTTTATCACACGGCAGTTTTGTCTTATTTCGGAAATCCAATTTTTCATAAGCATCAAGAATATCAAATAGTGTCGAAACGGAAAAAGTGCTAAAAATTTCCCCAAGAGATTTAATTACATGATAAAGAAGACTTGATCAGAATATACCAAGTGTACCATAAGTTTGGTTCTTATAAATCACAGTTTCCCAACAGGTGATCGGTTAGTCATAAATGGTCCACAAGGACCTAAACTGTGGTTCTCAAAGATGATTTACATTTTTTAGAAAAAAATATTTAGAAAGTGTCCCCGACGAAGATCAAGTTTGGATTAGTGCTATAAAATTATAACATAGTCGTTGAAGTTGGCCACCCTTGGGCTAGACGATCGATTATGCGTATAAACGAAAAAATTTGAGAATAATTGCTAGATCTTGACATTATCTGCAAAATATGAAAGAGGTTGGCATCTTATTGCGGAACGTGCTGAAACAACAAAATCTACAATTTCTTACGCGTCAAGTTGGGTAGGTTTATAAACCAAAAAGCAAAAATGTAGTCAAAGTCGTTTCTACAGTGGCTGGTAGTTGCTATGGCAATTATAACAATTAATATTATCATTATAATTACATTTACACGCAACAGACGTTATAAATGCACTTTCTGAGAAACCGCGCACTACACATAGTTATATAGCAACACATTTGTATATATACGAACTATTTTAAATCGACTTTAGTGAGATGTGCAACATAGCGCAATTTAATCAATAAATAATAAAACCCCCGAATAATTGTATGCATAGTTCAAGGATTGCCATAAAATAGAGAATACAATTGTAGAAGGATTTAATAAAAAAAAATTAAAGTTAACACATATGAATTTGATAACCAAACGGAATGCGGAACTCGTTTTTCACGCTATGGCAGTTGAATGGTCAATTAGTCTTGCCCACAAGTATTACCCGACTTAAAAACATGATCCTCTAAAGTTGATTTTTTTGTCATTATTCGTCCGTGCTCACTAGTTCTTCATTGTTCTTAGTTAGTTTCTGTATATTATAAATGCGTGACTTATAACATTATCAGACATTTAGAAACACGTATTTTGCTATCAGCATTGGTCAGAAAGGCCAAAGAGGTGGTCAAAAATATAGTTCTAACCGCGTCAATTTAAAAAATTGTCTCGAACAATTTAAATTTTAGGAATAATAAAACACAAAGCTTGGTTCGTCACCACATTAAAGCATTATGCATCCTACCAACTGTAACTAAAGAGTCATCCTCAAAACTTTTAAACCTTATTGACGATTATAAGAATAACCTTCATGCAATCACTTCATCTATAATATAGAGAAAGACAGATAAACTTTTTTATTTCTAGATAAAATAAATAACAAAACATTTTGCCAACCAATAAATTGGTTGACAATTACATAGAAAAATGAACATGGTCGCCTTTTTCTTCATTTCTTCTAGATTTCTCCTGATTTACTTGAACCTTTCACCTTTTCGTCGCTACGCAATCTTCAGTTCCATATTTTGATTCATACAGTTTTTGTCTTCTCTTCATTTAGGGAGAGTCCTTCCTGATTGTGTCCAACTTTCATTTCGCTGTTTATTCGGGACATGGGAAATTGCTTTTCTTTTTCTTCGCTTTTAGGCAAGTTTTTCGTCTTGGTTACTCTTTCGAAAATGTTTTCTTACCATTCATAATTTATTCCCGCGTTCCACTGCGATAGGGTAATGAGCAGGAAATAGTTGAGCAGAACGTAGTAAATTAGTTTAAGCCATCCACTATTCGTATTAGCTGCACGGTTCAATGCCCACTTTATACCGAAGCTCTAGGCTTATTGTACCCCGTTTTCCATTAAGATGTTAAGGAAAATTATTAGTATTTCGATCCACAGTTTGATGTTCACCAAAGGGCTGAGCTGAGAACTTCTGCCGAGTCCGGGATTTGACCCCAGAATTTCCGCTCATAACTCAACTAGCTATCACATCAAGTAACCACTGTGGTCTACGGCCTTCCGCTAAGACACAGTTTTACAAAAAAGTATTATTTGCCTTCTATTGCCAAAGGACTTTGCGAAGTGAGTTAACCGGGAAATGAGATGGGTAAGATGAGCGACTTTTTTTGTCTTCTATGATCAACGAGCTTTGCGTGGTGAGCTAGGTGATAGAAGGGTTAAAAAATCAGTTATTGTCAAACGACCCGTTATAAAAACAATTAGCTTTTGAAGTTTAAACAGACTTACTGTCCGATATTTCCGGAATATTTAATTCCATATTATGCTTGAGTATGAAAGCTGTTTTGAAATTTTTTACGTTATTTTGGTTTGGTTGGTAAAATTTAAGATTCCTTTTTGATGCAAAATTTCCTAAATGAGGGATGAATTTTCTAAGCTTTGCCTGGATGGAAATCTGACATCTGACTCGTCTTGGATGAAAAACCGCATACGTGACTCGCTGCAAAAGTGATCCATTCCGGATTCGTAACCTATCAGAACTCGCTAGCGTTCGCACTGATATTTTGCTTACTCTTCCGGAATGGATCACTTTCGCTAGCTCGCACGTAAATAGCTATTCTTAGCTTCCTTAGCTTTCAACATTTCAAAGTCGCAAAATTTCATGAGACGCAAAATTTAGTTTCGAAAGTTGTAAATACCTAATCATTAATAGTCTTAATTATTATTAAAAATAAGTTTCATTTTCTTTATAAATTCTTCTAATTTAAAAAAAAAAGGTCGATTGGAAAACCGAGGATAAGGACGCTAAAGGCTTGTGGCGTCAAATTTGCGTAATATGCCTCTGACGAGGAAGAAGCCACAGAACCAATTTTTGTACACCAGATCGCTCCCTTTAGGAGATTTTCTTGGATTTCCCCGGATTTGCTAAAATTTCTCCAAATTTCCTAAAATTTCCTTAGATTTTGTTTTGGATTGTCTCATGATTTCCTTTCAAAAAAGTTTAAAATGCAAGATTATCTGTATTTTCTAAGATATCCTAGGATTGTCGAAGATTTTCTTAGATTTTCTCAGATTTCTCTTCACTTGTACATCAAATTTTCCCAGCGGTTTCCTCCTCGGCTTTTTATAAATCACGACTAGCGTAAACGGCTATGATCGACTAAAATTTGTTTTGCGATCGACCTGTTGGCTACCCCTGGTCTTTTAAAGCAAAAAAGTTTTAAAGCAAAAAATTCTGTTATAACGTAATCCCCCTCCTCGGTGCCGTATTTTGAGAATAAGATTTAAAAAAATAAATACAAAAAAACATTTTTGTTAAGCTGGTTTTCAACTAGTCAATCTTCATCCGGAGCCGATGCGCACTTGAAACTTTGGAGATTCTCGTACTCGGCGTAGTCTACACAAATTTTAATTGGGCGCTGGTGTGACCAGTAGCAGACGTACCTTCTGCTACTGCAAATAATCTTCATTCGGAGCTCGTGGGCTTAGAAGCTTCGCAATTCTCTTACTTGGCATAATAGACTACATTATCAGGGCCGTGTTTCCGCGCAGGCTACCTAGGTTCTTTTTTTTTTTGAATAGACAAAAATAAAATAAATCGCTGATATAATCTAAAAATTTACTTGTTTGTTAAAATCCTTTTTTTATCTTGAATTTACCTAAGATGTTTACTTAAAATAACAATTAATTCATTATTATATATTTTTATAATTATTATAATTAAGGCATTGGCTCTTTAATTCTTTTGTAATTTTTTAGCATCATTTGCAAGTTTGTAGTATTTTCCAGTTTTTGGTAACTGTGGTTGATTTATTAATTCCTATGGGGCGAAAACTTAACAAAATTATAGTAAATTGATACAGAACCCTGTAAAGATCCACAAAAAGCAAAAAAAAAGGATGCTGTGACTGAAGAATGTTGCGATATTTCCTCTATTTGTTCGTGTACTATTTTTGTAAATTTATCACTATTTATGATGCTTAAGTGTGCTCTAGTTTGTAGAATAAAACTCTGGACTGTGTGTCTTTAGCGTTTATTTGCTATACAAACTGACAGAGATGACGCTCTACCGAGGTGCTTCTTCTACAAAGGTTGAAATGAGAATCCCTAAATATGTGAGCTAGCTACAGACAGGAAGACCTTATGTGCATTTGGGATACACATAAACTTGCCTTCCTGAAAACATATCAAATGGGATCCCATGAAAGAACAGAACAGTGAAAAAACAGAACATTGAAATAAAAAAAATTAAATTTAGTTAATTATTGAAAATACATATAGTTAAATTTCTTAAATTTAATTTCTAAAGCCGGACCTTAAATTAGTAGTACACTATTAATTTGATCATACGCAAATCTTAAGCAAATATTAAAAATTTTACCAATGACAATGATATTTTAGAAGTCAAGCTTCTGTTTTATCAATGTTCTTTTATTTCGTTGTTCTGTTTTTTCATGTTCTGTTCTGTCCGGTCACCAACAAATGGACATAACAAATTTGTCAAACATTAAGGGCCGGTTCCACCAACTCTGGTTAAATACTTTAATCATGATTAGTTGGGGTTAATCACGGTTAAATGTAAAAGAGTGTTCCACCATCTATTTAATCATGGTTAAAGCAGGTAAATTTCGAAGTTTAGTTTATAAAATTCCAGGTATATTTCTGTCCTTTTCACTAAACCCCTACTAAACTAAAGTTTCACGTGACTATCATCAACCAACCAGAAGAGCTTTTGCAAGGAAAAACCGAGAAAAACACGAAATTCAAGCATTTAACCATGATTAACTAATCATAAATACAAAATGCTTGGTGGAACGCTTTGAAGTTAATGTCGGTCAACTAATCACGGTTAAGCATTAACCGTGATTAGTTAACGAACGATTTAAGCAGAGTTGGTGGAACCGGCCCTTAAGATGCTAACTAAACCCTTTGGTCGCTCATGTGTAGTTCTAAAAACTTAATCTAACCCATTGTGTGTTCTAATATTCACAACTTCCATGTTCTAATATTTACAACTTCCAATAACTAAATCTAGACCCTGTATGTACAACCCTGACCCTGAATATGTACAAAAAAATCGCTAAAATTTTGATTTATAATGCAATCTAAATTTTTTTAAATTGTTTTGTAGTTTTATAAAATTAAATTATAAAAATTATAAAATAGTTTTATAAATTTATATACTACATAATTTAGATTTTTTATTAGAAAAGAAATATTTTTTCACTTGTAGATATGTATAGCACTAACTTACAATAATTGTATTTCATTTGTTTTCTAATTTGTAACGCTTTTTTTGTCAGCAAACATAAATAATATAAAGTGTCGGCAACATTTTCTAATTTAATATTGTTGAATCTGATATTAATTTCACGAAAGCTTATTATGAGAGCGCATAAAAATATATAGTATCTATACAATACACTATACTATAGTATACCTACTACATAGATTTTGTCAATACATCGTAGAGTAAGATGGAAGATGTATGATGGCGTGCACTAAACATAGATGTCTATATATGTAATATATTATATTAAGCATTATTTTTTAGTTTATTTAAATGTTTAAATTAGTTTAATTTAATAATAAAAATATATTATAGGCATGTTATTGTATTAAAAAATAAATAATATTGCATACGATAATAACTAAATCTATAATATTTTAAGACTATTAAATCATATATGTACTTAATATATTATTACAGATATGTAGGTATTACGACAAATCAAACACAAACTTATAGACAAAATCCATAAGGGTTTGCAGCTTTGTCCCTGCTATTTAAAACTTTTTTTATCGAAAAAGTATTTGGTCTTTGTTTGATTTGTACACATCCGCGCATCATTATATTACATTCAATAATGATACTGATTATATAGTATAATAATGATTATACTATGATTATACTATTATCAGAAAATAAACTTAAAATAAAAATTGTTTTGAAAAGATTTGTCATATTTATTATGTATTTAATAAGTATACGTTATTTAACAGAACTAAACAAAACGTTAAAAAATAAAGTTTTAACAGTAAATTCAGAAATACAATACTTGCAAAATATTTAATTCAAAATACAAAAAAAAAGACATAAATAACTTTTGAAGAGGGTAAGACATAAATTATTTAAATTATAATATCTAATCTCATCTATCTATAATATCTAAATTATAAAAACTTATAAATTAAAGAAAATTATGACCTATTCAAATAAATATTTTTAATTTTCCACCTATTGTATTTCTTCACTTTACTGTTAAAATTCTTTTATTTTAAAGTTATGCTTAGTTCTGTTAAATATATTATTCTAGATTATATTTAATATAATATAATACTATATTGTAATTTTGTATATTGGAAAAATTAATCTTTAGAAATGATTTCTTTAAATTTTTTTATTTATTTTCTTTTTTATAAAAGAACGAACGAACACGTTTCATCTATTCGATGTAATCAAATATACTAAAATAATAAACTTATAAGTCAAACAAGTAAATATGAAGTCCGAAAATCCACTTTATTGATAGCACGTCCAATGGGCCTGCTTTTCAAAATATAAAATTGAAAATGTGTTTTAATCATTATTGCTGTCTTTCAAGTAGGACTAAAATACTACCATTCAAAATATTTTGAAATTTTGCTTATTTAATGTAAAATTGCAACCTTGTAACGCTCAAATTGAATTAATTGTTTAGATTACAAACCATTTCTGTTGCTGTGTCAGTAATGCAGGACCGTTCAGGTCGTTATGAGCTTTTAAAGAGAGATTTACGTTATATAGTATAATACGACGCCTATGGAAATATGAAAAGTACTGCCAGAAGAAAGAAAAAGCCTGCTAGAAGGACTGGCTGGTATTAATATAAGTCCTTCAAGCAGGACAAATTTCTATGTCCAACTGTCCTGCTGGAAGAACCTTCCAGCAGGACAATTGTCTGGACGTTCTATCGTTATTTACTTATTTGATTTATCAGATGAGGTCTTCTGGTAATATATAATATAAGTAATATATTATATTGGTTTTGGTTCAAGACATATTTAGAGAATAGGTATCTTATTATTATAATAAGTATAAAATAGATATAATACCGTTTTGACACATACTTTTATACATATAGATCCCTTATTTAACCATGTGGCGGATGTTATAACATATCATTCCTTATCTTTGTGAATTAAATTTTATGGAATTTGCTCGGGCTGTTTGTTTTGCATTACTTGATGATGATCGAAAGATAACGACTGTTAAGGATAGAATAATCATAAGTATTATTTCAATCTGATATTCTGAGCGACTACTAGTAAATAGATAAAGAATTATAAATTTTCGATGTGACAAAGTTTGCAATTTTATGTTTAATACTGTAAATAAAAAAATTCTTGCTTTGTTTATAATAATAAATAAGATTTGACCTAAATTATGTTAAAGAATTTGAATTTAGCGCTCTTAAATTTAGTTCTTCATCTTGTCGTGTCGGCAGCGGTCGGAAGTTACATTGAAAGCTGTCGTTCTCTTCTACAAGTAATAGTTCGTTAGTGCCCATGTGTGTAAATCGTTCCGTAAAAAGCTGTTTTTTTTAAATTTGATAATTAAATTAATGTAATAGAAATACAGTGTGTGTGTGTGTGTAGAAGTTCCAGAATTTTATCGAAATTAGTGTTCCCGATAAAATTGTACAATTTCGAAGGGGTGAAAACTTTTCTAAACAATGAATTCAGAAAGTACTTCCGATGATGCGAGCAACTTGGACGATTTTGCAAATCTTGTAAGTATTTTGCTTTGATCTACTCAAATTTACTTTATTTAAATTAATAATATCGAACTTCGTGTTTGGATTGGCATCTTAAACCAAAACGCGGGTTTGTATTGTTTGGTCATTTTACTAACAGTTGAAAACATCAACATGGCGTTACTCACATTAAATTCAAATTTGTCTAAAACATACTGAAATATTTTTTGTCAAATTAGTCCGGTTTCGGTTTAGTTTTCTTTCATTTTCGTAATGCAATTTTGGATCGGATCTGGTTTTTTAGTTATTCCAAATTGTTAAATGGCAATAAATAATTGTAGATTATTAATGACCGCCAAATAATGGAGGCCATTGATAGGTAACCTTCGGAAGCTTTTTTAAGGAGTGGCCGCTATTGAAATTTTGCCGGCATTTGACCACATCTTATTTTACGATTTTTGGATTTAACTATAGTCTTTTGATAGTAAAATGAATTATTTTAAAAATAAGAAGGTATGGTTTGCACTCCATTTTTATATTTTTTGATTCTAGTTAATAATAACGATTTTTGACCACGTCTTGGGCGGTTTCTCAAGGTATAAATGCAATTTAATCTTAATATGGCTATGGCCATATAGTTAGGTTAGATTTTATAAATTTGATTATTAGGTTCAAGGCAATAATGAAAGTTTTTTTGCTACGTGTAGGTGGTTTCTTAAGAATATATATTTTCAAATCTTTTAGAAAACTTAATTTTTTTTAAAGTTAGCGCGGTATCAACTATTTTTAAGATTATTAAGTGGCGTTTGACCACCTTCTGATGGTTCTTCATTACATTTTAATGTGATCACATAATATATCTTTGTATGACTTTTGGTCTGGAATTACAGTTTTTAAATAACAAAAAAAATTTTTTATTAATTAATTTATGCATACATATATAGGTATACTACTGGATTTGATCTCGTATTATTACATAACTTTTGATCTAAATTCCAGTTTTTTAATAGCATCAGTTTTATACTTTTCTTTAAGATAGAATTAATTTTTTTGTTCTGCCAAGTTGTTTGAAATAAGTACCACAACATCTACGCTTTTACTCAAAAACTATTGAAGAGATTACTTTTTGATTAGTAGTAAGTACTAGCCGAGATAAATCAGGCCCAACCAGAGGGAGGGGGCGCTCGGCAAGTGAACGGAAATTTGAAACAATCTAAGGAAATTCAAGGAAATCTACAACTGAAAAAAAAATAGAACAATAATTTCATCATTTTTGCGCCAATGAACAAAATTCATCAAATTGATGAAAAATTCATAGTATTGATGAAAAACTCATTGTATTGATAAATTTTGTATATCAATTTTTTTTCATCAGTATGAGAACCATTTTTTTCAATGTAGGAAATCTAGATTTTAGAAAATCTGAGGATATCTAAGGAAATCTTAGGAAATTCGAATAAATCTTTGAAATTACAGATAACCTAACTTTTTTAACTTTTTTGAAAACAAATTATGAGGGAATCTCAGTGAAAATCCAAAGTAATTTTAGGAAATCTAGAGATATTTTAGAAAATCCAGAGAAATTCAAAAACATATCTGGTGAGGCATTTGGAAATCTGGTGTACAAATATTGGGTCTGTGGTTTCCTCCTCCTAATAAGCTAAGAAAATATGTTTTTTGTCATCTTTACGAGTATACTATACGAGTATTATTTATATGTCAATAATATAATATTATTATACTTATTATGTTAAGGTTTTAATAGGTAGATCGCGAAAAAAGTTTTTTAAACCTGGTCGATCGTATAAATAGTGAAGTTGGCGACCCCTGATGTAGGCATTTCCAAAAATTTGTTAATTACTCTTTTTTTTACCTCCAGTCAAACAAAATAATTTTTTTTGTAAGGTAATCGAAAAAAAAATTCAAATTTTTTTTTTACGTTTTCGAGATCACCGTGTTTAGAAACGTAAATATTTGCAAAAAATAAAAAAAAATTTCTGTGTCGGTCTGTCTGTCAAATTTGGTATGGTAGTAGGTTTTACGGTGAAAATAAGATTATCGTCAAGATCTGTTAATCAGGAGTGCCACTACAAGAAAATAACACTAGATTTCTAAAAACGATTTTGTTCAGTGAAAGGCTATTTTAAAGACCTTAAAAAAATGTATCCAGAATAGGGGAAATTGGCCTTCGATCTGTCATAAGTCAAAAATTACAAGCTGTCAAAGTTGAAACTTCAAAAGTAAATAACTTATGAAGTACCGAAGGGATCTTAACCAAATTTTGTAAACAACGATTACTTATTTGCGAAAGCTTGAAAAAAGTCCTTGTCCCTCGATTTTCTTCGGCTTTCTGCGTCGATAGCAATCAAACTTTTTGGACGTACATATGTCTGGTGGACACTAGTGGCGAAAATAAGGTTTTGGCAGAGAAATATTTGCTAGAGCTACCACAGTAAAACAAATTTAATAAATGAAAAGGTCATTGTAGCTCCGGAAATAATTATCAAATGTAAATACCCGGAGGATTTCGTGATAATCTTGTCGGAAGGTCGCGGAAACCGCGGATTTGCGATTAACTCAGATTTTATGGCTCAAACGGGAACAACACCTATTACAAAAGTTGTACATCTGTAAATTCTCTACCCGAAGGTCTTATACATTTTTTTGTACGCCTAACCGTTTTGGAGACACGAGGCGATTTAAGTAAAAAATGTATTTAGCTCCGCCAAACCTCTTTCGCACCATAATTTCGCAATTATCTTGCAATAATCTTGTATGTTTTAAAATTAAAAATTAAATATTGATGTTATAGAGTTGGTAATTTTTATTCTCTACCAGAATGTTCTTATACATTTTATTTACAATGAATACGTCAAAAAATGCATTCATTTCCGTACCACCTTAGAGGTAGAATGCTTTACGGGCTTTTGTTTATATGATTTCTCCAGGCCCAACCAGATCCAAATCTATACAGGATCTAAATTATTCAAGATTGCCGACTCCTTCGGTATATGAAACGTTATCGTTCAATGAGAAATCGTTGCTATTACTTTCACTCTGATAAGATTCTACATCATCCATTTTGTCATTCCTATAGCAATTATAGGTGCGGAAATCCAGCAAAAGTGATCGTGGCATAGGCAACAAGCTATTGAAGAATTCAATTCTTCTTTTCTACAGTTACATTTTTCTAAACGGAACTACATGCACTTTTTACTTGGTTTTTAAATAATAAATTATTTTAATAAAGTTTTTGGTCGTTAAGCGAAGTATGTTTTTACATTTTTCTTTTTCATTTTTCCGTAAATCAGTTAGGGTTGGTACCAGTATTTTGATATGGATTTAAATTTGGTTATAATATTTTCGGTCTTGTTCAAGGTATACACAGGTAGCGATTTCACATTTTGTTGCCAATAAAAAAAAAATCGCTGTAGATCACTGCTTTGTTTTTATTTTCAATTTTTTTCTAGGTTTATCTGAACATACTTTTTTTGCCAATATATTTTTATATTTTTCTAATTTGAGAAAACCATCGGAATCACCTAACACGATAAAACTATTTTAATTATTTTTATAACTAATAATTGTTTTATCTACAGAGAGACATCATTCCTTCCAGCGTCAAGGATCAAAACATACCTACCGAGTACTTAATATCTGAGAATTTTCTGGTTCCGGTAATTATATTAAGAAGTTCACAATTCTGAATAAATTTATAACAACTTTTTTTTCGCAGGGAGTTGTAACTCAGTACTTTGACGAACAAGTGCTATTCAAACCATATCTTTCGTAAGTTGAATAAAACATTTAAAAATAATTTAGAATTGGGATTTAATAAATTATTTTGCAGGGATGAAACCTTTAATGTACCGTATAATCAAATACGGTATCGTCCTAAGGTTCATTGCATTCATTGCACATATGAGGTGGGAGATAAAGTAGAAGTTTACATGTTGGATGCTAAGTTAAACTTGCATGGTTGGGCTAAGAGCACGATTAAGGTAACAGCAAAAAAAGTCTTAAAAAAACTCATAATTTGACTTATTTATTGTCATAATTATGAAACTTTGATTAAACAAGATTCAGTTTTGCACAAAAAATTCAATAGTCGTTTATGTGAAAAGGGCGTAAAGTGCTCGTTTTTGGCCCGTGAAGGTTGCAGGGCGACCTCCTATGTCGGTCAAAAGGTGACACTTTACGCTCGCTCGGACAAAAAATTAAAATAGTTTGTTTGAAGCAAGTTTTGTCTGCAATAATTACTTTATAAAAATTTTTATTTAGTCAAATGCGAAGGATACCTACGTAGTGACATTAGAGCAACGCAATGCTCTTGTTATCGTCCAGGGAGATAAAATAAGGGCGATCGCCAAAGACGCATATTTAAATGATAGATATTTATACACGTTTGATATCCCGATACCTCAAGAATTACAAAACTTGTAAGTATTTCTTATGCCTTTGTGTATGAATACGAATTATTTTATTGTTTGCAGCGCTAGCAATATCGAAGTACACGATTATTTATGCGAGACAATTGGAAATCCCCACATAAGCTATGATTTTGATAAGAATGTTCTTGTGATAAGTTCAAACAATGCTGAATGTGAAGGTATTGCAAAAATGTTGCTAGAGATGCATTTTGAAAATTTGACTCAGAGAATGCTGTTGACCGAAAGCATCAATGAACTTGAAGTAAAATTTCAAAGAATTAAAACTGAAGAGTAAGTGCAGTTTAAACGCTTTTAGTTTCCGTGTTTTTTTTATTATTAATTTGGAGCAATTTTTCAGTTTATTAGAGCAATTTCAAGTCCACCCAGATATGCTTAAATATATAATTGGCAAACAAGGGAAAAATATACGAAAGGCGAAAACTATTCCCGGAGTGACCTTTATTGCGGTCTTGAAAGATACCAACACCGTAAAAATCTATGCTCAGGTAAACTTAGTTATTGGTTTTTATTATAATAAATGCCTTATTTTTATTTTTTAGAACGAGGCTGCTCTTAAAAAAGCTTCCAGTTTTCTCCAGTTAGACAAAGAAATAATTCAAATTTCTAACGAAACGATAGCCAAGGTTATCGGAAAACATGGACAAACGGTCCAAGAAATTGCAGACAAAAGCAATCTTGTATAATATTCTAGTAACTTTTAAAAATCAATTTTAAGTCTTACTGTTTTTCAGCGCCACATCGTAATCATTTCCAGCAAAAATCCCGCATCGGAGTTTACCGAATTAGAGCTGATCGGTACTTCGTCAAGCATCGCCGATGCCAAATGTTTGCTGAAATTCCATTTAGATGATCTTCAGGTAAAATTAAATCATTGAGTTATATTACAATTTGTATCTAAACTTTATTTGCAGGGATTCAACAAGTTGGTTCAAGCTAATGATGACGTTAACCAACAGTCTAACACTGTATTTGGAGATAAAAATACCAAATCAACATTGGAATCTCCAGCAGAAGGCGTTCCTTCCTATAAACTTACACGACGGATAATTACCGGACGGAATTATTTGGAAAGCATAAATTGTTCTGGTAACGTCAAAGAACAAAACGTGGAACCGGAATTAATCAATTTTACCGAGAATCAAGATTTAATATTCTATAACGAAAATCGATCGAGAGGTAGAGCAGGAATATCTTCGAGAGGAAGATCTAATGCAGCAAGAAGATCTCGAAGTCGATTCGGTTATCAAAGTACGCAGTCTAGTGTAGATGATTCAAAGGGAAAAAATGAGACCGATCAAAGTAAGAAATAATTTTACCTGTTAATTATTTACTTTTTTCTTTTTAAAATTTATTATTTTACTTTTTAATTCAATTTAATTTAAATTATTTAAATAATCAAATTGTAGCGGTGAAACAATTTCAACAATCTACTACAAATAGAGGCAGATCTAGAGGAAGAGGTAGAGGTAGAGCAGGACTAGCGCTTGCGCTGATACGTGATGTCAATTCTATCTCGAGTAATATTAATTAACGTTTGTGGTTCGTTTATTTTAAATAAAATTTAATTATAGGCAGAGAATCTCAAAACGACAGTTCGACCGACGAATACAATGAGCAAGTAGAAATACAGCCATTGCTTGAAGCAGGAGATGCTTCCACTACTCGAGACGAACAAGAACTTGAAATACAACGAAAGCAAGGGCAGCGTAAGAGTTGAAAACAATCTTTAAAAGTATATTTTTAAAATTATTAAATGTTTAGGTGTTCCTCAAAATATGCAACAGCGGAATAAACCAGGCAGTTCTTCTCATACCAGCAAGCAAACTGCTCTTGAAAATAAGTCCTGGCATGGAAAAAGATGGCGCCAAAAAATAGCTTCGTCGTCAGATATGCAAACTTGGAATAACTTGAGCAAAGTATATTTTGGGAAAAGTAGCACAAACAATTCTACAGAAGCTACAGGAGATAGTGCAGCTCCGGAAGATGATTACGAAGGTGTGTTATTATTACATAAAGAACGTAATTAGTATAATTAAAATCTTTTTTTTTTTTTCAGAAATTTAAGATCTTCGTTTCTGCATTTTGATTTATTTATGTTCTATTTTTAACGTTCTTGTTACCTTCTAATGTTTTAATTACTTAATTTATAGCAGTTCATTGTGTTTTAAATAATTCAATGTTAAACTTATTTCTAACATCAGTGTCAAAATATTTTAATTAAATTAATAAATTGATTGACAAAAATAATCAAATTACAAAATATTTGTTTTTCTTATTTAGATTTTTCTTTAATTCGGTAGGAATTAAATAATTTAGTAAAACTGTTAATGACTTTTAGCATAATACGAATCTCGAAAAGAGATTCGCCGGAAAAATCCGGTTTGCACATGCAAGGCAGTTTCCATGTCTCTAAAATTTAACATCTTTATCGAATTCGACGTGCATCTTCCCGCATCATTTTTAGGTCCACTAATGCCCGATTTCTTCACCTTGAGATATCTATAGGATAAGTATAACTCGAAGGATAACCAATCAAACAACCGTAAAAATTTGAATTACGGTTATTTGATTGGTTAACTTTTAGTTATACTTATCCAATAGATATCTCAAGGTAAAGAAATCGGGCATAAGGCAGTTATGCTGCCAGTTTGCCACTAGAAGTGAAATTTTGTCTTTGATTTTTCAGAAGAATTGTACATCTGCGTGAGATGAAAATAACAAAACGGGCCCAGAAAATTTTTTAAGTTAAAGGTAAGAACTAAGTATCCTGTAAATTTCAAATTTTTATCTCTTTTCAAACATGTCCAAATTGTAGCCTGAAATTAAAATGCAAATTCTTCAAATTCCAAAAATTCAAGCCAAGATTTTTTCATAACTATTCATAACAAGTCGTTCTTAATTTTTTATTCTCTTATGATATGTGCACTTTAATATCCGAGAACGATTAGATTTTTATATTCAACAGCTTAGACACTGGAGTCAATTGAAAATCACAAAAAATAAATACCATGTTATTTTATTTATTTATTTTTTTTTTTTCTAGAAACTACCATCTTTCAGATTCAAAATGCCACCTTGGTCGGGTAGATATCTCTAATAGAAAAATTTTTACAGCTAAAGCCGTAAAACATAAAAATAAAACTTATTAATTGTTTGATTTGGTGTAGATCGGAAGTGGCGAATACAAAAATTAAATCCTTCTGGATTTTGGTCTAAAGAACATTTCCACAAAGTTTAAGGAAAATCTAAAATGACGCAGCAACAAGGATTTGATGATTTCATATGGAATGACTTACTAAGTGCGTTAGTACTTTCTTGTATTCTTGTACACAATATATTTTGTGTACACTGCTTGTGAACCTTGAATTAATTTCCCTTGTTCTTTTCCACCGACTATTTTTATCTTCAGATATCCGGTTATCCGCTTATACATTTAAGGACTTGTAACTCGGAAACTGTACATAAGATCAAGTTGTGCCCATTGAAACATTTGTTCAGAATGATGAGAACTACAACATATCCAAAAATTAGCCAAATCTACAGAGACTCTACAGAGAATGGTGCGGGGTCTTTTAAATTTAACCAAATTAAAATTTTAAAATGTCGTATATCATTTGGTGATATAGTAAACACAACTACTAATCGTATCTCACTGTAAAATTTTGTTTTGTGGGATTACGATATGTTACCATTTGGCCATCGATATATGGTTTCCATATCAAGTAGTATAAATTAACGTGATTTATAATGCTAATTCTGGGTTTCTTACAATGCGGTACCAATTACCCGCGTTATAAGTAGAGCGCGGAATTATATGCATAGGGAACCCGATATCTTGTATGTTGCATATAATTTATAATTGCATAATATCTTGTGTTTATGCATAAATTGCATACTGCATACTGTGCATATAACTCCGGGTTTCTAGTTATAAGAGAGTTAGCTGTAATAAGAAGTAGTATTACCTTTAATATTTTTAAAGCAAACTAAACAATTTTTTTTCAATATTAATTTATTATATACAAAATAAATAAAAATAAATAGAGAGGAAATGAACACAAATTTTAAAGAATTAAGAAAAAATCACAAAGGTCAAGAGATTTTCTGAAATACACCCATTTCAGATAGTTTTATACACAACTATATAGTAACAAAATAGTTCAAGTAATCACAAAATGGTAAAAAGGAATTTAAAAGAAATTGTGTCATTTTGTACATTTAATCAGAAAATTAAAGTATTTCAAACTCTTCGGTTTCAATATATTCCCTATCTTGTCCTTCGACACAATATTCTACATCTGGTGGTAACATTCTTGTAATTGGTAATTGAGTATCTCGTTTATAACCATCAACAAAAACAAACATTGGATACTCGTTAGAAGTTCCCGATCTACTAGGTGGTATAACTAACTAAAATAAAAAAAATTTATTAGTTATTTTAAACATTTGTTAACCCTGAAACCCAACTAATTTCAGATCACAGCTAAACTGAGTTACTTATTAAAACAATATATCAAAATTTCTCGGTGTCAGAATTGAATAACTTGTTCAACGAGAAAACATTTTTTAGACTCTAAATATGTTTCTCTAAACTATTTAATTTCCAAACTGCCCAAAATCATTTTGGGCAGGGCAACCCCACTTATGACAAAAAAATGTAAAATGATTGTCCTATGACATGACAAAATGCAATTTCGTCAAAAACATTAAAGTAACGTTAATTTGTTGAAATTTTAACATAGCGACACTGTGGAATGCTTGTTTGTTTTGGTAGAGAGTTGCTCATGCGTTGCTTCGGTTATGTCAACTTGAGTGTAGGAAACGCGAGCAACTGGTATTTCTCTTGTAACGTTCAACTTAGGTTGACATGTGCCTGAAGGTCTTTGGAAACCTTGTAATCGAAACAACCGTTTAACTTAAATTTGGACTAAAGTAATTGACATTAGTTTTCATGTTTTCACAAATTCTGTTTAGAATAGATTTATTTTTTAGTCAATTAATATATTAGTCCTTCCTGACTTGAGGATGTTTTCACAGCTATTATTATTATTATTGCTGAATGGGTTGTAGTTCCATGCCCACCTGGACTGAAGCTCGAAGCATTTACTCCATAGCCTTGTTTCCTCAATAAAGTTGAGTATACAGCTGATGGGTGTTTGAGTTATTTCCTCGGTTGTCAGATATGGCCAACCAAAGTGTCGTAGCCTCAGCGGGGCTAGAACTGGACATACACACAGCAAGTGGTGTGGAGTCTTTTCCTCCTCACCGCACTTCTTACATGTGGGGTCTTCTACAACCCCAATTATATTGAGGTGCCTGTTCAGACATAAGTAGACCTACTGTCTTCCTCAGCTGTGGTCTACTCAGCTTGAGGATTTCAAGTTTTCTTTTGCTACTGGACGGCCTTCCAATGAACATCCGCGATTACCTCAGTCCCAGAAGGTCCCTCCAGTACTCAAGATGTTGTTTCCTTGGTAGTTCCTTTATAGTCCCTTTTGCGGTCAGATATGCTATCTCGCAAGTTGGTTCTGGTTCTACTAGATGTCGTTTTGCTGCAGCCTTAGCAAAGGCATCTACTTTTTCGTTGCCTTTTATTCCTGAGTGTCCCGGCACCCACCTCAGTGTTAAGCTGTTCTGTTGTGCTACTAGCACATCGTGGCAGTAACATACAAACCTTGATTGTGTTTCCACTCTCTCAAGGGCTTTTATAGCTGCCTGGCTGTCGGTCATGATACAGATCCGCTTATTTCATAAGCCCTCCTTGTCATTTCCTCTGCACAGGCTGTTACAGCAGTTCTGCCTAAAACATAGTAGCCTGGCAGCCCAGGTTTATGCTAAATCCATCTCCCATTCTACGTCCACTAATCCCTGTTCCAGTACTAATTTCCGTTTTGGATCCATCTGTGTACCAGATGGTATCATATCGAGCCCCCAACTCCTACTTGGTGCCTTCTGCTCCCCTATCGGGTATGAGAACCTTGAAAGGATTTTGGAAGTTCCTTACAGTGCTGGTTCTGTCAGATTACATGCATACATATCATGTTGTTGCTCTTGATAGAGTTGAAGATCATGGTGTGATAGCCCTCTCTGGGGATCACTTCTCCACGATCGTTAATGGTTAGCCTGTATGCTGCCAGTAGAGCTTCCGTTTCCACCACCAAGTGTAGTGGAGGGAGCCCTAAGAACGCCTCCATGGCTGCGGTAGGCGTTGTTGCCATTACCCCCGTAATCCCTAGACAGGCAAGTCTTGTTTAGCATAGCAATACTACCCCTTTTCTTGGCTTGATGCCACTAAATAAGGGATGCATATGTTACAGTGGGTATCACAACTTTGGTTTATAGCCAAAGAACCATTTTCGGTTTTAGTCCCCATGATTTTCCGATCATTCTCCTACAGGCCCACATTGCCCTAGTCGCTTTGATCGTTGCATTTTTAACGTGTTGTATGAAGGTCAGCCTGCTATCTAGAGTTAAACGCAGATATTTAACCTCCCCTACTAGTAGTTGTTTCTTTCCCCATAAGCTGGGCATTCTCACATCACACAGGTTTCTACGGCTTGTGAAAGCTACCATAGCGGTCTTATAAGGGTTTACCGACAATCCTTCTTTTATGCACTATTTCTCGAAGGTATTTAGGGCATGTTGCATCAATGAAGATACAACTCCCTCAAACGTCCCGACGATAAGGATTGTGACATCGTCCGCAAATCCCTGCGCATGTATGCCCATCTGTTCCAGCTCCCACAGAAGGCCGTCAACGACTAGGCACCATAAAAGGGGTGAGAGAACTCCCCCCTGCTCTTAATTAATTAAATTAATTATCAGCTCTTAATTCTCCCGTAATTTTTTTGTCTTGTAGAGTCAGTTACGCCTTATAAATTTTAACACATTTTTTTTAAAAAAAAACAACACTTCTATTCTAAGGGGGAACCTACGACTCAAACCATGGTTTGGACATGAACAACATCGTGTTATTGCATACAGTATGTAAAGGTCGTATGTTAACTTTACTAGAGGGTCTCAAAATTAAGAAAGCGTTCCTAAGTGGACAACATTTAATCAATTTGCAAGAGGAACTACAAGACACCAGCTCACCGCTGTTGTTTTAGATTTGTTAAATAATAATTGTCTATTTTATATTTTCAATTCATATTTTTTCTCCCCTTTCTTTTCAAATTTCTTATTTCATATTTTACCTTTCATAATTTTGAGCCCCTCTGTATGCTTTAATACGGTTGGTATTTATTATTTTTCCTACTTAAAGAAATAGAGGTTTCATGATGTTATAGTGAAACTTGAAGAAGAAGTGGTTTATCTCTTCGAAACAATTGTCGTTTTTGTTATGTTTATTTTATTTTAATAAATATACTTAGCGTGAGAATTACCCGATATTTACTATCAAAATTTTTTTGTTTCAATAAAAAATGTATTTTTGATTCTGTTTAATTTCTACAGTAGAATCCGTTTAATGTGATCACGGATAATATTATCAGTAGAGACCGGATTTATATGCGCTAAAAAAACATCAAAATAAGTTTTTATATGCGGTTAAAACTGTCCATATATGCGGTAATAATGGGTATATTATTTTATGCGTTTATACAAAAACAAAGATAAGCTACAAAAATTTAAAAAGTTTAGATTTTTAGTACAGTATTTTTTATTAGAAATCATTTATTATTATTATTATAATATAAAACTAATATTTTAATTAAATTTTCCATTGTAAAATTTTGTCGCTTATCACTAAGGAGGTTTTTATAGCTTGAAAATGATCGCTTTACATCACATATCGATACCTCCTACGTAAACTATCGTATCTTCAAAATCTTAATTTTACAGGAGAGCATTTTAAAGTTTGTAATGTGTATGCTCTTAAGTGGAATGTCAATGTATTTTGTTGAAATTTAAAAAAGAATCGGTATAATTTTTGCAACTTTCGCTTTGGTAACATTAAGATTAGATATAGTACAGTCAATTTCTGCAAAAAAGTAAAAATTAGGATTTTGTGGGTTACGATAGTTTACGTAGGAGGTGTCGATATGTAAGAGGAGCATATTTCAGCGATGCTATGTCTGCGGGATTCATCTCAACAACTTCATTGTGTCCCCGCAAAATATTACAATTTATTTTTCATTTTGATAATATACCCCGAGTTTCGAAACATCACGTTTTCTAGTTTATGTAAAATTTTCCCATATTAGTACCCATCACTCAGTGATTTTCTATAATACAGAAAATCCCTGTCATCGCTTTTTAAAAACAATATTAAAATTAAAAATATTGACTATATATGCGGTTATATGCGATTATATGCGTTATAAATATATATGCGGTAACAAGCTAAAATATGAAATTATATGCGCAATAAAACTTTGTATTTTGATTGCTTTTGATGAGAAACGTGTAGAAACAAAAAATCAGTTTTCTATGTTGCATCAAACAAAACATGCAATCGCATACAAATCCGGTTTCTAGTTATCAGCCAGTTATTGTGATCGTTTTGACTGGGAATCGGCCTCTGTAATTAGTTTACATACAAAAACCACCGGATAATGTGATCAAAAAGCCGCTTATTATTATCACTTTCAAGGAATTTCCTACACAATAATCTCTTTTTCTAAGTATCTTTTTCTGATTTGTCATTAAAATTTTATATTACTTAAACTATGTAATCCATTTATCTATCCTTTTATTACACACATTGTCAACTCATGTCTACTTGAAGGAGTGTTTCCTGAGGTATGGAAAGGGCACGATTGTGCCTTTGCCCAAGGTTGTGCCCCCTGTGGAGTTATCTCAGTTGAGACCAATAAGTCTGTTAAGCGTCATATCTAATGCCGGCTGTACACTCTCGCCGAATGTTCTCGCCTGTGTTCTCGCTCGAATGTCTCGGCGAGAGGCCTGTGCCCGAATATGACCATGTACACTCTCGCCTAGTTCAGTTGTAATTGTGAACTCAAGAGATATGGACAAAGAAATTGAACTTGCTGCTCCTGTTGCTCTATATATAATAAGAATAATGAAAGTAATTTTTAAAATAAGACATTTTCTAACATAAAAAATACGCAATTATTAAGTCATGGATAACAATGACATTTTTTTTCCGGGCAGTTAAAGGTTGTCTTTAGATTAATGCAAAAGTCAAATTTTTCAATTTTTTACTTATGCTTGCGCAGTAACATTTTAAACATTGCTTACTTTCATCAACTTCGTGAATTTTTTTAACTGTTTTCTAAAAATAAAATACAGATATTTCTTCGTAGTGGTTTACAATAACATCGCTTTTCAATGACTAGTAAAAAATGAAACTGATAATTATTTCAGCAATAACTTTAAAATTTGGTTTAATAATAGCATCGATTTCAACATATTCAACATATAGGAAATGCGAGAGTGTACAGGATCACTTCTATCTACACTCTCGTTCTCGCCCTGTCTCGGCGAGAGTGTACAGCGGGCATTAGATTGTTGAAAGGGTCATGGAAAAACAATTGAGATCCTTCTTAGAAAAAAATTATATTTTACCTTACGTTCAATCGGGATTTCGGCCTTTACACAGTTGCACTACGGCTATGCTTAACGTGACTAATGATATAATCAAAGCTACTGATCGAGGCATGATAAAGCTGCTGATTTTATTAGATTATAGCAAAGCATTTTATACTGTTAGTCACGGGGTGTTGATTGCTATGTTGAAATATTTTCCATCATTCATGTGGAAATATTCCACATCACAAATTGACATTTTTCAAACGTTCCTTTGTGTACAACATCTCCTCACTATATAACAACTGTCCAGATACATTCAAAGAATCATCTTTGGCATTATTCAGAAAGCAAGTTTTTGACAAACTTTTGGAGAACAGAGTGCATAATCTTCCGTTTGTTTTTTTACTTTCTACTTCCTGTGTCTGTTGATGTTACGGTCAGTTTTTACGATGCTGGTGTAGGGTTGTCGGTCGCGTTAGTGCCGATTGGGGCTTGGGGGGACTTGGGTGTGTGCACGTGCGAGCTTTTCTGAACTTCTTCATGTGGGGTGACACAACTGGGCGTAAATCATGTACCTCGTGCATATTCTTAATATTGTTTTATTTGTAGTTGTCTCATCTCATATGAAATAAAGACTATATTATTATTATTATTATATCTTTACAAAACATGTCACTCGTTTTAATTTCTATACAGAAACTAATGAAATTTCCCGTTTCATGGCGTATTTCTATTTTAATTTAATTTATGCATTTTAATTTAAGTTTAGTTTATTCTTGCTAAATTTACCTAATTCTTCTACCTAATTCGTTTTTTTTTCTAAAATTTGCTTGTTATCAGTCGGTTAATGTTATCAAAATGTTCTTGGCCTAAAGTGATCACATTAAGCAAATTCTACTGTATTTGAAATATTTTTTCTTCCACCATGGTTAATTTAAAAGTTAAAGTAAAACATCAACTGTTATTTTCCAACTTGAAAATAATAGCACAATTCATGTTTTGGGAAACTTTCTTTATCGTAAAAAAGTATACTTACAGTTTGTACTGTTTCAATAAGCATTAAAAAATCTTCTTTAGTGGCACAATAAAATCCAATACAACACGATGGATCCATTTTACTGAGATGTAATTTTCTAGGAGATCGACAATGAAAACTAGTTAATGGAAAGTCAGCTGCCCAAACATCAACAGTTTCCTGGCAGTAATGTGGATCTAACTGTATTAATTTATCATCTACAATACTTAAACAATTATCAAAAAATATAACCACAAGGTTCTATTTACCTTGATAACCAACGAAATATAACGAATGCTTCGGACGTCCACCTATTATCCCGATACATTGTTCAATACTTAGTACCGAAGTGAGACACGAAGCATATAACTGATTAAATTTTTCTGCTCCTAAACGAACAGGAATTAGTAAAATTAAAGACTTCCATTTACCACTGCTAGGTATTGTACACTCTTCAAGAATGTCCCTAATATAAACTTTAAAAAAATTAGTTTTTAGAATTTAAAAAAAGGTCACCCTTACCTGCACAATCCTGTGCGACATACACATTCAGCGTATCAAATTCATAATTATCTTTTGATGCTAACTGTACAGCTTTTCTTAATAAATGTGCAACAAATCCAGGTCCGTACCAATCCCCAGCTTTTTTTCCTAAACTTTCCCCTAATTGTACTAAAGAATGTATCGATAAAGGACTATTTGTAGACGGTTTATCGCCAAACCATTTAATAATTTTTCTATGATTTACATTTTCGATGAACGCTTGTTTAGTAATTGGTGGTTGATCTGGATACCATCTCCAATCTATTTCGATTTATTTATTTAATTCATCATTTTATGTACAATAAACTGAAACTCACCTCTTCCTAAAAAGTGGCAAATTAGACCCTGAGCTAGGAGCATTTGTCCGCTACGTAGCATACAACCCCATCCACAATCACTACTGAAAGTAGATCCATTTAATGTAGGAAATTCTCTTCTATAAGTTAACCACAACCGACTAATAAAATCAGCTTTAAAACCTTCAAATCCTTCTTCGTCGTTAGTTCCTATATCATTCTGAAAAGCTGCCACGTCTTTCCCTAGTTCCGTCTTATCTGAACATGGACTATCAAGCTTTTTATGATAACATCTACCTAATAACCATAAGGGAGATTCTTTAGAAAAATTTGTTTTCAATTTCATCCCTGCAAAGCGATAACTTTTAGATTGGAAAGCAGAATAAATTATGTAACTAACCAAATTTCATATTGTTCCACATAGAAAGTAAACGATTTTTAACTTTTCCCTCGTCGAACACATTTCCATAGTCATCTTGTCTGATATTCGAAGAAGTTTGAGAAGAACCGTAACTTGTTGAATCTTGAGAAAAAACTTGCATATCCATTTTTTGCCTTCAATTTTTATCTAAAAGAATACAAAAACGTGACATGCTTTTTCTGTAATGTTCGTAAATTATTCATGAAAATGAATAAAAAGTTTCGTACTTTTTTTAACTTGGGTTTTCATACATGATTTTTATCAAAATTCTTTGGAAATTTTAATTCGTCATTATTTTTTTTAATTTTATCAACACTGATGTTCTACATTACGCAAATACAGATATCTGTATTGTATAGTAATGCAGTGGCGTATCAAAGAGATCAAAAACTTCATTTTAAATGATATACCATGCAAGATATGAGAAACCAATGACATGCTAACTAGGTAACTGCAAGTTCCATTTTGGTGATTGATGCGCATATACTTCACGTGGACAATACATAATCTGCGCAATATCATACCTTTAATTTACTATGTATACAGGATGTCACCGGGTACACTTGACATAACATAAGGTAGTTACATACTCGCACTTGCGATTTATGATTTGCGGAATTCGATTTTTGTTTTGATTGGTCAAATTTGAACACAAATTTGAAATTCGGTGATTTGATTTCTTGAAAAACAAAAATCGCATTCCGCAAATCGCAAGTGCATGTAACTAGCTTTAAATGGTGATAGAGGACACTTTTCTAAAAAAAATATTTAACAAAATTTGTTTTCTAAATTCAAATCCTCGAGAGTTTCGTAGCTTAGCGTAGCGGAATGACTTGTGAAGCATATACAGTAGCGGTCAATGAAATAGCATCGCGAATTAAATTTCGCGAAATCTAAGTTTAAATTGTTATTACATTAAAATATAAATTAACAGTCTTACTAATAAAAATACACTTGTTCAACGCGTATATAACGTATATAATAATAATTTAAACTTAGATTTCGCGAATTTAATTCGCGATGCAATTTCATTGACCGCTACTGTAGTGCCGGAGGCACTTCGATCTTTTTCATCTAGTGATTGAAGTTTTGGCATTGAAATTTTAGAAATTACGCTTGTGGTGGGACAACCACGACGGTCTGTGAGGGTTTCCTCGAGAGTTTAAAAATGACCAAGTACTTTTTAGAACGTGAAATAATCTACAAACTATAGATTCAAACCTTTTATTATCTAAAATCAACGGCTTTTGAGTTATGAATTAAAGTAACTAAAAAAATGTTGAAAAATTGGAGTTTTTTGTTTTTTTCTTGTTGTTTTTTTTTTCAAAACCCTGTATCTTTTAAACGAAATATTTTACAAAAAGTTATAGGTAAAATCCCTCTCGAATCGCTAAAATCATAACTTATAAGGTGTTAAAAATTAAATATATCATGCCATCTAGGTTAAAATTTGTTTACCATATTTTCAATAATGTTTGACAGACGTCAAAAGTGAAAAGCAAGATGATTCGAAAGATTAAATATTGGTAAATTTCGTTTTTAATATTTTGGAAAATATTTAAAATGATGGCAAAACCAAAACAGAATCGCCAAGATGCGATTGAAAATGTACGTGTTGTTATAAGAGTTCGGCCTCTTAGCAAAAGCGAACAAGCAGAAGGTTATAGAAATATAGTAACAATAGATCGAAACGAAAATGTTATAAATTTAAGTAAACCCGCAACAATAAATGAAAAATCTAAGACTTTTAAGTTTGATCACATTTTTCCAGAAGATTCGACTCAAGTAAGTTTACATTTACTTGCACTAGAAATTTTACAATTCTTCTCTTATAGATGGATCTTTATCGCCTTATAGCTTTACCAATCGTTGAGAAAGCTTTCGAAGGTTACAATGGCACTATATTTGCTTACGGTCAAACAGGCACTGGTAAAACGTACACCATGTCGGGTATTTCTAATCAAAATGTTTTGAAGGGTATTATACCGAATACCTTTTCTCACATTTTTACTCAAATTTCAAGAGCTAGTGGTGAACGATTCTTTGTTGTTACCGTAACTTATTTAGAAATTTATAATGAAGATGTTCGAGATTTACTGTCATCGACTCCTAATGCAAAGTTAGAAGTCCGTGAACGGTCTGATGTGGGGGTGTATGTAAAAGACTTAATGGGATTTACAGTAGATTCTATTGAATCAATAACAGAATTAATGAATCGTGGCAACTCCAACCGTATGACAAGGTCAACCTTAATGAATGATGTTAGTTCACGCTCTCATGCAATATTTACTCTAACTATAGAAGCTAAGGATCGAACAGATAAGAAAACTACAATAGGAAAATTAAATTTAGTGGATTTAGCGGTAAGATAAATGATGCACTTGATTACAAAAATTTTTAATTTAAATTTTAGGGTTCTGAACGTTTAAGTAGAACTCATGCTACTGGTGAAAGGCTTAAAGAAGCTAGCAATATTAATCAATCTTTATCGGTTCTGGGTAATGTTATATCTGCACTAGTTGAAGGAAAAAGTACTCATATACCTTACAGAAATTCAAAACTGACTCGACTTTTGCAAGATTCATTAGGTGGAAATTCTAAAACAGCAATGGTTTGTTTAAAAAGTTTTAACTTAACATTTTTTTAAACAACTCTTATTTAGATTGCAATGGTAAGTCCATGCGAAATGGACTTTGAAGAAAGTATCTGTACCTTACGTTATGCCAGTCGTGCCAAGTTTATAAAAAATCATGTTCGTGTGAACTTGGAAACTAAGAAAGGTTTAATAGAATCATTTGAACAAGAAATTGCAGTTCTTCAACAACGCGTAGCTGAGATATCACTGGAAGAATCTAAAAATATTAAGCCGGTAATTATTTTTAATGCTCCAGAGCTGACAGTATCTCAAATAAAAGACTTGAAAAAATTATATTTGATATATTTTAAGAATCATGTTTCCATGCTTGAATACATTTCTAATTTATTTGATTTTTCTGATATTTAAAATTGTTTTACAGAAGAAAAAGGAAAAGGAGAAGGATAAAGATAAAACTCAAACTGTAGCCATGTCAGAGGAATTAATCAAAACTGAGTAAGGTTTTCCGTTGGTTAAATTTAATGATGTTGTTAAATTTCTTTTTAGAAAAGAAAAGCATGATTTACTTCAAAAAATCACGTTAATTCAGAAAAAGATATTAGTAGGTGGTGAAAATTTATTTGAGAAAGCACAACAACAACAATTTCTCTTGGAAACTTCTGTTGCCGAAATTGAAAATCTTAATAAATTTCATCAACAGTTAGAAGAAACTTTACAAAAAACGGGGGTAATGTTAATTTAATTTTCAATATTTTAATCTTATAAACATTGCTTATATTTAAAGGCAGAACGTATTGATGTGGAAGAACAATATTCTAGTTTGCAAGAAGAAGATTTGGCTTTAACTAAAAAAATTAAAAAGGTGCAGGTTTTACTCAATGAAGCTAAAGAGGAGTATGCAGATAAAGAACAAGAATACCAAAGAGAAATGCAAGGTCTTCGTGATACAAATCGGTTAATTGTGCGAGAAATACAATTTGCCAATGTGATGATTGAAAGTTACATTCCAAAAGAATATTTGGTTAGTTTTGTTATTTTTAATAGTTGCATTTTTAAGTAATGATTTTCAGAAAAAAATTGAAGCAAATACGTGGTGGAATCAAGACACTACTGAATTTCAAATGAGAGGGGTTGCTTATACGGGAAACAACATGAGGAAGAGCTTATCGGCTCATACAGATATAGAGAAATTAGTCACACATGGAATGAAAGCGGTCTATCATTCTTACAATAACATGAAAATTAAACAAAGAGCACGCACATCTTGTGTACCTCGACCTAGCTGTAATCGTCAATCTGGTTCCAGATCAGCACAACCAATTCCACCAGCATAAAAGTATTTTTATAGTGGTTTGCATAATTATGTCTAGTCACAAATTAAATACAATTACCATGAGCTACTTAATATAATATATTGAGATACATTATAAGGGATGGTTCATTTATGGCGAATTCTTTTGCAGCTTTTTTAATGATGAAACTAGAAAATAATTTGTAATAAGAAGATAACAGTGTAGAGCATTCAAATACCAAATCAACTTTTTACACTTCTCACTTTTGTCAAGTTACGGCTTACTTTTCACTAATATCATTTCTATAATAAATTTATCCTATACTTTTTCCAATTTTGCTAATAATCCATTTTTTTGGCGGATATTAGTCTAAACTTTAGAAGCTTATATTTTAATTTTTCAAAACGTGGTAATTACAGAATTCAAAAATGTAGAAATAATATATAATATAGTGTTTTCTAATTTTACTTTTGAGAATTTGAGAAAAGAATTTTGTCAAAAGTGGGCCATCTTATATACAGGGTGCTTTGTTTTAAACCGTTAAATGTATGGGTGGAGACGGTTTGTTTTATTAGAAATTCAGATTGGATTTTTGCAACATAATTGTCAAGTAATTTTATTTTTACTTGGAACTTTTATATTATATCAAAACTACACAAAAAATTATAACATTTTATCGAAGCTAATTTACTCTTACTTTAATTAGTTCTAATTACAATGATTTGATAGAAACCGTAACCACAACAAGTGTCAAATATCAACTGTTCTCTTCAATTAGTCCTAATATGGCGGTCAATACCATTGGCATGACATACTTTGACAATGGTATCAACGGCCGTATTGTGGCTAATCGGCACATTATGATACCCATTGTTATTTTTTCTGTCAAGAGCCAAATTTTATACCCAACTACATGCCTTAGAAAAAATCATAGCTTTTGCTTTACTTTTCTTTATTAATTACCCAGTACATTTGGAACAAATAATAAATTGTTACATTAATAATACTTGTTATAACGCTGTGTAGGTAATTCTTCAGATCAAAAGAATACGGTATTCTGCAAATCAACTTTCTCTGGCCCTAATTAACACAAGGCACCCTTTTTGAAGTGAGCAGTAAGAGAAAATTTACTTTTTATATCAAGTGAGACCTTGCACACATGAAGCTATTAAAAAGAAACTTGTTTCTTCCCCAAATCACTAATCAGTAACTTAAGCATCACGATCTTTGTATGTCAATGACGCCTCACATGTGATGCAACTAGTTCGTAATTGGTTTGCAAAGAATCAGTAATCACTCATTCATGATGTTCCACGTTTGTCGTCATACTACTATACCTGTTACAGTATTATTTGGAACATTTGAAAACAAATGTGGTACAAATGATTACAACACTCCATGTGTGCTGCATAATTCGTCTTGCTGTAATCAAGTAAACAGCTCCGAGAGAATGGAGTTCATGGTTTATATTGTACGAAGGCGCAGCTTGAGGGTAATCCTTACTCGAACCATCTTTCTCTCAGGGTTGTTACGACCAAGCAAATGTTTTTATTTGCTCAAAATTTTACCCGTTAAAATTTTAAGTTTGAATATATTTTTAAAAGTAGAAAAATATGTTAACACATTAACTGCCATGTCAGTCTCCAAGGACCATTTTAGAAATTTCCACTGTTGCCAAATGGACCGCTAAGCTGGTTTAATATTGCAAATCATCTTGGCGTGGTAGGATATTTTAAGAAAAATCGCTTGGCAGTTAAAGTGTTAAAATTTATCTGTGTTTAAATTTGTATATATTTTTTCAAAGTAGAAAAAAATTGAATTGAAATTCTATAATTTAATATGAAACTAATTCATAACTACAAGTTATTCATCACTTTAGTAGTTCCATGTGCGAAAGTCTAGAGGGTTTGTAAATTAAAATTTTATTTAAGCAAAAATTTTAATTCTAATGAATCGCACAGGGTGTTCCATTGTTAAGAACTGTATTATAAATTTTGCTTTGATGTAATTTTGCTTCTCAATTTTTTGACATCCATTATACCATTGCTTGACTTATAGATTATAAATATCATTGGTTATACCCTGTACATTTAGAAATTTGATTATGCTTTTGCCCAGAATTTCAGTTTACTTAATTCTACCTACAGTATTGGGCTTATGCAATTATTTATTCCTTAAAAGCTCTTCTGGTCACTTCGTATTTATTTTTACTCTATTTACGTCAGTATTATTTATTTCTTTGTGCTAGTCCAATTTTGTTAATTTTTGTCAGAATTTTAAAATGCATATTAAATCTAAATGTTTTTTTTTTTATTACAAGTTCAATAACTTACACATTGAATACCATTATCATAAATTTTATATTGCATCTGTGTGTTTTCTTACTTTATTTATGGATAAACAATTTAAAAAAAATATGAACATTATAATATACTATTTACAATGAAGGAATGAACTAAAAAATAAATTGTCATTTACCTGGAAACGCGAAATATTTTAATAGCGAATAATGTAGTTGAGGCAAGAGTCATTATAATCGACTAGGTAGATAAATTTTAACTGAACAACATTGCAAAAAGACATCGGCAGTCAGAACAGAGTCGCCACTTGTGGGTTTTTCCAATTGTATTTGCTCCATGTCCAATCCATATCGAGGTAGGTCGTGTTCATAGTGATACTGATTTTTGCTTCTAAATTATCTATAAATAACTAGCAAGTTTTGAAATAACAAAATTTCGTTGTTTACTAACGTTTTGATTATAATTTTTAATTTTATGAATATGTACGGATTCCTTCAACACTTTATTAAGTATCTTCCTTCTTCCGTAACTTATTTGTTGTCAAACTTATAATATTATTATTTTAATTAGAATAATTTATAATTAAACTTCTTTATTAATGGTAATATTAACATTTTAATTCATGTAGTACGTGTTGTTTGTTTAAGTTTTAATGAACACTTAAACTGCCATGTGATTGCATAGTAATCACAGATACTTAGGCCTACAACGTGAGGTCTACATAACTTGTCGGCGTGGCAAGACATTGTTACGAAAATGTTAAAAAAATGAAAGTGTTAACACTGTGGTTAGACATCTACACTATTGAAATACATCATTTTATTGAAACCCCTTTGTTGATTTAGTTTGTCTAGACTATTCCTTGTTTTTCCCTTTCAGTGGTTTCTAGACCAGACCAAAATAAATAGTGCACGCTATGCTTTTTGATGTGTGTCGCTACAAATAAATTTGTTAGAAGTAATGAAATCAAACCAAGACCGACCTGTTAAGTAGTAAGAGACAACACTCCTAATTATGAACAGACCAATGGAAAGAGACGTTATCTCAAGTAGGGACCTAATAAGTGAACTACTAGACTTTGAATTACATTCTATGTAAAACCTCTTTAAGCTTGATGCGTGAAGTTGGAAATAAGGAAAGATTCACTTAAAGACTATTAAGAGTATTGGTAAGTTTTAATCATATTGTATTGTCATTTCTACCTGACTTGAAAGTCTAGATAGATTTACATTGAACATAAGAATAAGAAATACACAAGGAATAAGAAACATAAATACTTGATATTAATCAAGCATAGAATAATGATGTCAATAACGGAGCAGAATAATTAAAAAGAACAATCGAAACAATTTTCTTATTTTCAAATATTATAGAAATTCAAATAAATTTTGATTGCTAGATTGAAATATTTGCTTATCACAACTCATAAAAGAAATTCTATGATAAATCACATTGTGTAACGTAAAAGCCATAAAAGGCCTTAGTTTAAAAAAAAACAATTTGAAAATATAAATTCATTTAATTATAAAGTTTTGATTCTGGAGTGCAATTATAACTAACTTATTTTCTATGTTTATATTATTTGATAATTGTTATTATGCTTAGCACATGGGAATTCAAAGGTGTTTGAGCTTACATAGAAGTTGATCGAATGCATTTTGTTATGTTCCTATTGCATCGGATGATTAACATCTTCGGTTGATTATTCAATTTACCATGTTGCATGACAATACATAAATCAATGTTTTACATATTTATTATCTGAAGCATTGAAAGACATTACACACGTTGTATTTCAATTGCAACCTCTTTGTATATTTCATTCTTTCAATGCAATTTTTATATTAATTCTTTGCTCTCATTCAAATCCTCAAGATTTTCTAGCAATCTATCTTGTATTAAGTCTTTAATCAGAAGTGGCAAAAAACACTATTTGTGAAGGTTCTGCATTGGTACTGGGACTAGATTCCTAACTTGGATGTTAAGCAACTCTCGAACTCCTCGGTTTTTTCTTATTTATCAATTTTAATTTAAAGCTCATAATATTTCATAACTCAAAAGGTACATCACAACGCAAAATTTGAAAATTGTTAAATTTTTGCTAAACGTTACCAAGTGGAAAATAGAAAAATAAAACATGATTCAGGTGCAGGGTTAAAGGAAAAAGCAGCTGTCCACATAAATAACGACGTACTCTGACGGAACAATGTAATATTTGCAGACGAAAGCAAATATAACACTTTCGATTCTGCTAGTCGAACACCATGGGGTGGCTTAAGCAGTGCCGGCCCTAGGATATGTGACGCCCTAGACAAAAATCTATCAGTGCATCTCCCCACCCATTTATATAGCAGTACTGATCTAGAGGGTGAGAATCTGCGATATTTAAAAAAATACATACATTTACATATTTTTATTTAAAAAAATATCTTTCGAACAAAAATAAAACTAAAAAAAAATAATCAAATTTTAACTTTTTTGGCCATTTTGTTGCAAAATTTGTTACAAGTTCTTTTTAATTTTTGCACCTCGATTTAAGTGTAAGGATAGCAATAAATATTCAAACAAACATAAATGAATAAAATGTTTATTATAAACATTAAAAAATACAGAAAATATGAAAAACTAACGAAAAACAGTTTGATAATCACTTTTTCAAACTGCAAAATATAACTATTTATATTAATTATAAAGTTATTGTTAAAAGAAATAGCATAGTAAACATGAATGCAAACATTTATTTAAATTGATGAGATAATCGTAACCCAGAACAATCTTTACCAATTTCGGCAACATCACAAACATTGCAAAGACAACCTTTGAATTGTGGTAAATAGCTGGCGCTACATAATGAACATTTTTCTTCAGGCTTTCCTCTATAAATAGGTTTGTAGGTATATCCACACAAATTGAATGGATTGTGTTCATCATATAATAACTGAACTTCATCAACCGGATTTGCATCACATGCTTGTAATATTTTTCTAGCATGTACAGTTACATCTTGCTTTGGACCTAAATCTAACAATCTTTTAGCAAAGGAGATGGCCATTTTATAGTTTTTAATTTTAAAGAACATATTTAAAGCTGTCCTCAAAGTTAATATTTGATGTATTGGTTGTAGATTGCAATGTGTAAAATATGCAGCCATTTCACACTGCCGTTTTTGTTCCTCAACGGTTACTTTAGGTAAAGTTTTGCGGAATGTTTCCATTTTCAATCCTAGAATATATTCCCGGCATATTTTTAATAACTGCTGAGCTTCTGAAACTTCCTGTTTTGAATCCACATTAAGAAGGGTAACTTGCAATAATAAATTTTGTAGATTTTCTACAGCTTCCCCAAATTTTCCTTTTGTGGTTGATTGGTAACAAATCTAAAATTTTATGTTCAATTATTGTACAAATATATAAATTTTCAATATTATTCATTTACAATAAATTACATAGTCATAAAAATTTAAATAAATTTTATTTATTTGTTTTTTTTTTCTACCTGTAAACGTTGTACCAAATCAGCTAGTTTTACACCTTTAATTGGTAAAGAGCCTTTAGTGCTGGAATCTTTCACATTACGTTGAGGGTAACTGTAAGATGATGGTAAATTCTGTTGCCAAGTTGAAATTGTGCGAGAACTGGCATATAAATTCAAGAAAATATTCTGATACACCTTAAAATTTACAACGCCAACCTAAAATTTAGAAACCAGTAGTATGTAAATCGAAATAAATAAAGGATTTTACTTGATCGTAGAGTAAACGACATGCTGATTCAAATGATCCTGCCATGATGTGGTCGATGGCCAATTGAGAATTTTTAGTCCAAAGGGTTCCTATAGATGGTCCTTGAGTAGGTAAATGAATAAATTCTTGTCCATCTACAGGTTCACTTTGGCCTGGATCCAGTTCTGGAATTTCCAAATCAGCATCTTCGACGTCCCAACCAGCCTCTCCGTCGCCCAACTACCAAAAGCAAAGACAAGTAGTTATTTAAATAAAACCACAAAAATAAAACTTACATTGTCAGTTTTGTTAGCAGCACCAAGTTCACCTTCCACTTCGTCATCTTCATCATCGACCCAACCACCTTCAACCTCCACAGAAGTATCCAAGCTTATATCGGGTGCAAAGGCACTCATCGTTACTGCACTTTTCTTACTTAGTGCAATATTTTCGAAAAAGCCCTGTAAATAATATGTTTAGTTTCTAATTTACTTTAAATAGTCAAAATAAACCTTACTCGGCTAACAGTCAACAGTGGCCAATTGCTTTCAGCTTGTTTTATTGGAGGAGGAGGACGTAAAAATCTAGCTTGAGGATCGGGATCAGGCATACTAATATTTTCTTCGCTGGCTTTTATATCACTTGCAATTTGGTCATACCCATGAGTAGCGGCGGTTAAATAAGCTAAATTATTTAATTTTGAATCTTTTTGTATTTGTATAATCTCTTCCATTTCTCCTATTAAACAAAAATGTACATTAATATAGTTGCAATTATAATAATTGCTACAGAGATCATAAGGACCACTATGATAGTTTAATAATGCTAAATAAAAAACATCTTGGCGTCGTAAGATATTTTAATAAAAACTGCTTGGCGGTTAACTTGTTAAAAAAAAGACCAAAATATTTTAGTAGATTTGTTTTTAAAATAAATATTCGATATTTGATTTGTTGAACTACAAACATATCGATGGTTTAAGTGCAAAACGTCGTATCCCCAATAACCATAATTGTTCAGGAAAAGCAAAAAATCCGTGCGGTTTTATATGGAACTTTATGTAAATCAACATTTCATTATTTTAAGTTTATGTTGAATCACTTGCCCATGCCTTACAATTATTTGTCAGAATGTGTAAGTTAACCCAATGCTTCGATTAGAGCAAAAATCGATATTTTGGTGGGTTACGACATTTTGCACTTAAGCCATCGATGTATTGTTTTCAGATTTTTCTCATAGAGAACTTTGTAATATTTACGAAAAATACAAAATTTTAATTCATATTTAAAAAATTATTACCTAGTAAAAGTGCTCCTTGGAATTGAGATGATTTCTGTTTGCGAATTTCAGCAATCTTCATCATTTTATGCAATTTATCCAAATTTCCTGTTATTAAATATAAGAAAGACAGCTTATCAAAACTTTTTGTGCGTTGATAACACATTTCCACAACTTGATGATTGCCATGCATCAAAGCTGCATCTGCTAACTGGAACCAACAGGAACGCTCGTTTAATGACTTAGCTGCATCTAGAGCAACCTCTATATTACCACACTCTAAGGCAAGTGTGAAACGTGTTTTGTCATCTTTAACAAAATGTAAAGCAACTTCTGGGTATCCCTTTTGTTGCAAGTAAAAAATAACGGCTTGACCAACCAAACGTGAATTTTTAACCATATGAAGTACTTCTTCATATTTATGCTGAATCAATGCTAATTTAAATTTAAATTCAGTTGAATCAATCGTAAGCATTCTTGGCCTGCATTCACGATCCAAACAAAATACGTGATTCCCTTTCACTTTTGTTATATAAATTGGTAATTCCAATGTGCGAATAATACCATGGTCCCTAAATAAAATACATCAAACTTTTGTCGTAAGAACAAGTAATATCTTACCCATTAATAATAGTGTATTTGATGTGATTGCTTGTTGTGTAAATAAACAAACCACCATCATCCCATGCTCCTGATTTTACACGAGTACTTTCATGAAGACTGCATAAAATATCTAATTTTCTGTTACAAATGGTAACCGTATGTTTAGCAAGCAGTGCCAAGTACATCATATCAGAAGACCATACAACATAACGGCACTTGGCAATTTTCACTACAACAAATTTTTTACTCATCAAAATAAATATAAGCAACTATTTAATACCTTGTGCAAGTGTTCGCTTCTGCTGAACGTCAAACAAAGTAACCTGATCGGCATCTCTCAAAAGTAACATTCCAGTACCGGCATAGAATATTTCATCGCATGGTGGAGTTTGCACTTTCTTAGTGACATCATTTTTTAAATTTTTTATTACAAGCTGCAATTTTAAAAAATGATCAAACAGTCCTTCCATATTATAAATTAATATAACTTACTTGATAAGATCTATCCAATACGGCAAATCGATTCCTAGCAACCCATATGGCAGTTATTCCTGCAGACCTCTTACTATCTGATTCGGTAGTTTGTACATCACGATCCTGTTCTTTGGGAATCATACACAAATCATAAATACTGTTATCAAGATTACTTGATCTAGTACACAACAAAATTGCATTTTCAGCAGGATTAAATGATATACCGTGAACCGACACTTTTCCACCACCTCTGATTTGAATAACGGGAACATCTTTGGAAGTTGTAAAATCCAACTTACGTAGATACTTTTCGTTTACATAATAAAGGAAATTGCCGTGAATGGTATAAGCTGGTCTTTCACGTTCAAGCTATAAATTTTCAAACTGTAATGTAAATCGAAAGTTAATTAAAATCATACCTTAAAAATAATCATTCCAGAATCATGACCAGCTGCAAATAAGTTTAATGTTGGATGAGATGTCAACACCCAAAATCGTTCGTGTTCTCTACGGAAAGTGTGAAGACAAGTACGCTTTGTCATATCCCAAACCCTGATGCTCTTATCTTCACTATTAGAAAGTAATAATTCTTGTCGTGGATGAAACAAAACACACGAAACGTTGTTGTAATGACCACGACAAGTATCTACTTCCCATGCTTTTGAATCATTCATCCTCCATAACTTGATTTGTCTATCGTCTGCACCAGATACTATTAGTGGCAATGTTGGATGAAAACAAGCCCAATTAACCCCACGATCATGTCCTTCAAGAACATGCTTTACAACGGCATCAGCCTGTCCAAATAAATCGGTAGATCCAGGGTTCTTCAAGTGATCATCTAAACCTCCGGGACCAGGTGCTACATTTTTTTTACGTAAACCTGATATGTCCCACACACGTACAGTCTGATCAAGAGAAGCAGAAACTAATAAATCTTCAGATGGATGAAAAATAGCGCACATCACATAATGATTGTGACCAGTAAGAACACAAATACAAGCCCGACTTTGCCAGTTCCAAATTCTTATAGTTTGATCATCAGAAGCAGAGACAATCCAAGGATATTCGTGGTGGAACACTGTGGTTCTAATGTAATCCAAATGACCCAACAACGTAAAAATGCAGCGCTTTTGTTTATAATTCCAAACCTATAAAAATGTAATTAGCTAAAATTTTTCGACTTGCTCTAAAATAGTTACTTTAATTTTGTAGTCGTCTCCACCTGACACAAAAAGGGGCTGTTGATTATGGAAACATATACCCCGAACTGGTCCATCGTGTTCATCAAACTTCTCCAACAATGTGCACATACGATAATCCCATAACTGTATCACACCATTGTGTAAACTAAAAACAATATCGCAAACAGTGAATTGTGATGAGTCAATCGAAGCTACAAAACAAACCTTGTTAATATCCAAGGCCTTTTGGGATGAAACGATAAGCCCTTCACGCGAGCTGATTTGGTTTCAAATTTTGTTAACATATTTCGTCAATTTGAAAACGAATCTAAAGAAACAAATATGATGAATTTTAGGTTATGCAGGGTCAATTGCGAAACAACGAAGTTATTACAACCATTACAAATGTAATTATTACTTCAAAACATTAGAAATATTCGTTATTACATTTCAATATTTTGTAAAGTATACATAACAATTAATTTACCTGTAAATTTCAATTTTAAATAAATAAGTCACGTCACAACACTACGTGTACATCGTTCTTAAAAAGTGACAGTTTATTTGCATAAAGCAGTAATTCTCAAACTTTTTCGTTTCGGACCTTCTAATTTCCTAATGTTGCAAAATAATTGTCAATTTTAAATTGAATTAACTAGAAAACAATAAAAATTTTACTAAAATAAATACAGAAAAACTGTAACGTACCCAATACATTTATTAATTATTAAGCGCAACGAGAAATGCACATCGACTTTCAAGATATTTAAATGACAATAAAAAAAAGTGGCATGATCGATGTGGTTGAATAAGCAAGAGCGGATACAAAAAGGATTGACAGGGTAACTACCCTCTCATGACCCATGAAAAATAAAAAAATTTACTACATTTCGTTGATTTTTTTTTTTTTATTGATGACTTTCCCCGAATAGATTGCTTATGATTGCAGGAAAGACCCAGGTTGTCGTTTTCATTACGAGTTGATCCAGTGTTCAGAAGCCAGATGTGATCAGCTTTGATGGTGGTGATATAATATTACGATGACTTTAGAGGTGTGGGATGTGTTATTTTTTATTTGGATTTAATAGAGATGGAACTATACAATCTGAAGGAATACTTTATACACGTGAAGTTCCGATGATATATGATGGTGTCAATTTTATTTTTAGATGTTTTGTGCATTGTGTTTTTGACTTGTTTCATATTCATTGATCATCGTATTTATTTTTATAAAATAAATATTATTATTATTATATTATGGTATAGGATTGTTTGATACGTGCCCATGTGAGAGGGAATCCTTCTACTCAAATATTTGCAAAAGTTGGCAAATTATAGTTTTGCCAACTAATAGTTGTCACAAATCTCTATCTATATAAAAGAGACTTGTTTGTTTGTGCCCGGTAATCTCGAAAACTACTGGATCAAATTTAACCAAAATTTTTGTGTGTTTTCTGTGAGCCGTGAGAAGTGTTTTTATAACATAAAAAGTAAAAAAAATTGACAGGAGAGCGAATTCGCATAAGCAAAACTAGCGTCTTCGACAGGTGGCGCGACAATAAACAGTCGTTTCAAATGTTTTCGTAAATTTAAGAGCTGTATTAGAGCTGTGTAGAGTAAATTTAACCCCTGATTGGTTGAATATAAATGAATAAACCAATGAGAAATTCGCCAACATCTTCTATCTTTTGTAAAATACAACATTTGCTTCCAAATGACTTCTTTTGGTGCAGACAACATAATAACTGATCATTTTATGCCAACATTCAAAGTGCAAGGTCAAATATATCATTGTGCAGGTTCATTGTTGCCCATTCCAGAAGAACAACACGAATTTTTACAGATATATTTTATTGGTAATTCCAATGATGAAGTCGATACCAGATGTGCAATTACTTCAAGAACACGCCGAGATATTGTTCAGTCGTTACAACTTTTATTCCATGAACATAACGAATTGGTAAAATTATTTAAAACTGCGATAGACCAAATGCCATCAGATAATTACACAATAGTAATTAGAGCTGATAAAACACCAGTAGGCGAGCATGCAAGGCGTGTTTCAATGCACCAACTATTGATGAAGTCGCAATTGTAATTGTTGGTGATCAGTTCGAATCAAGAGATATTGTTTTATATCGCCGAAACGAACAATTACAACGTGTTTGCGAAACGCATCGTTCTTATGATGCACTTCAATATCCGATTATGTTTTGGCAAGGAGAGGACGGCTATCATTTTCAATTAAAAATGATAAATCCAACAACTGGTAGGGACACAGATTTTTGTAAATACATTTTCAAATTTAATTTATTTAAATTAATATAACACTATTAATTTTTAAATATTGCAGGTGCAGAAACAAACAAAAAAATTAGTTGTATGAATTACTATGCGTACAGGTTAATGATTAGAGAGAATATGGAAAATCATATTTTAAAATGTCGACGATTATACCATCAGTACATAGTGGACATGTACGAGAAAATTGAGACTGAGCGATTATTGTTCATTCGACTCAACCAAAGACAACAAACTACGATCCGAGGAATACATTCATCTGCGAGATGCAATAAATACCGATGGAAATGTAAATGAAGTTGGCCGTTTAACAATTCTACCAGCTACATTTACAGGTAGCCCACACCATATGCATGAATATGCGCAGGACGCTATGACATACGTGCGCAATTATGGCCTTCCGGATTTATTTATAACATTCACGTGTAATCCTGATTGGATTGAGATTAAAAATTATTTATTATTAATCGCAAACTGATCGTCACGATATCACAGCAAGAGTGTTCAAGCAAAAATTAAAATCGTTGATTGATTTAAATTGGAGTTAAAGTTAAATTGGAATACGCTCAAGCTACCGAGAATTCTTTAAGAGAGGTACTACAAGAGTTTTGCGAAAACCCCATGCATAGTACTGAATTGGACAACGTAAAAAGAAAAGTTGCAGCGAAACGAATACGAAAGAGAAAAAAAGAAGAAAAAATGGCTGCTGCTGCCTTGAAAAAGAAAAACGAGCAAGAAGAGGAATTGGCAATGTCACTGAGTGCTTTTCAGCAATCCTTATTAGAAGACGAAGAAGAGAAGAAAAATGAAGAAGGATTGCTTAAATAATGTTTTAATTCTAAAATTTTCATTAATAAAAAAATTAAATTAAATAAAAATATATATCATAATTGTATAAATCGTCATAAATGTATAAATCGGAAATGAAAAAAGAGTAATTATTGTGGTTTTCGTGAATACTTATAGGTAGTTTGTTTAAATTTTCAAATTCTGATTATTTTATCTCTCCTAATCTTTTATCTTTCTCTCCTAATTATATCTGGCTAATCTCCACAACTACTGGCTCAAATTTATCTGTGAGCCGTGAGAAGTGTTTTTATGACATCAAAAGTTAATTAAAAAAATTGAAAAAAGAGCAAATTCGCATAAACAAAAGTGCGTTGTCGACAGGTGGCGCGGCAATAAAAAAATTTCAAAAACACAATTGTGAAGACCCCTGTATTTGGATATAATAATGGAAAAGTTTAATTACCAATCAAATTGAAACCCGAGCAAAGCCGGGCCATCAGCTAGTTACTTATATTTTTGGAAATCAATAGCACTCCTTTAAAAACCGCAAAAACAAAAAAAAATGTACAATTTACATTTCTAACAGAAGTGTATTAATAATTTCCGGAGCAACTGTATATACATGATACGTGTATGGAAAATTACCCAAGCCTGCGCCTATGACCTAAATAGTTTATAAATTAGTAGTACACAAAATTTAAATTTATTTTAGAAGCAAGTAGTATAAAAATGTAACAGGTAACACCAACATAAATAAATGATTAAATATTATACTCTGTAAGTATGATGTGAATATTATGTTAATTCAAATTTTTTTAAAAAGGCACAAGATAACAAAAAATTAATTATTAATTAGATATTTAATTGACATCAATTTAAATATGTTAATTCAATCTTATCATAGCGCTTCGTTTATTTATTGACTTTTGACGGTTCTGACATATCCCGCATAATACACCCGAACCACCTTCAACTTAACCTGTGTTTTTACGATTTTGACAGTTTTTGTGATATTTTCTTTTTGTATGATAAACAAATATAATTAAACTTTATTTGTAATTGTTAATTAACTTTAGATGTTTGTTACTTTAAATTAAACGTAAATAAAAAGCAATCATTTTAATTTATGCGGTAAAAAGCAAGTTGAACCTGCCTAGAAGTAAATGTAACATTATTTGTTAATTTATATGTATTTCTAGAGAATTATGGAATTAAACGTGATATTTCGCCAATATGATTGGATAATATTAGTATTTTTACAGAATATAATATAAATAATGTTATTTCATCGCTAAATGTACATCGAGCACAAGTAGTTAGTACATAGGATTATAAAATTTGTCAACTTAATTTATGTAAGTTGTTTTATATACATATTGAAGAATTTATTTTTAATTATTTTTTTAATTTTAGTTGCTTATTTTGAGATCTAAAATATGAAAGCCGAAGATAAAAAACCTCGTACAGTTCTTCAAATACTACCAAAATTGCCATCCAGTGACTCTCTAAATAATAGTCCAGGATCTGCTTCTCCAGGTAAACTATCATGACTTCAATAATAATAGAACAATTTTTATTTAATGTTTTTGTGAACACTAAAAAATCTTTATTTGGTATCCAAAGGATATTTATTGTCCACGAAAATGTTAATTAATATAAATCGATTTCATTTTTGAAGGGTATCATATTATTTTAGGAACTCGTCACTTACAGTACTTTGTATCGATAAATTACGAGCATTTTACTTTTGGCTTATCGTTTTTAACTTGCTTAATTTGTTTTATATTTTGCTTAGATTGTAAAAGAGAAAATTAAATTTTGCTATAACGTTTAGGGCTTAATTTGTTTTTATCAAAGGTTGGCTTACATTTGCTATTTCAATAATTTTTAAGATATATAGAGCATTATTTTAGTTACGTTTCACAATCAATGTTTGATTGATTACAATGTTAAGATTGTTCAATTTTATACATTTTTATATAGCTTCATTCAAAATTATATTCAAAAAATATCTTAAAATGTTTCTTAAAGGCACTGATGATTATAAACGTATTCAAAGAAAGAGACACTGTTTGGGGACTTGGCCACAAAGTTAACATATAATAAATGTTGGGACATGGTACGTATTCACACCATATTCACATGACCCAAATTAGTTTAAGGTGGCAAAATTATTAAGTTTAAATTATTCTGGTACTGATTGTACAATATCCTATAATGTGAACGGCAAAACTTACCCACGTCTTCACTAATTCATACTTTTCTTTGCCGCTGATAGACTACCTTGATTAAAAAATTTCAGGAATGTCTTAATAAAGTAAAAACTGCAAGGTTATACATCAAAATTGATATTGTTCTCTTCAAAGTACTCTTCATGGACTGTAACGCACTTATGCCAGTGCTGATCCAATCTTCGAAATATTTTTTATATTCTGTTTTCGGTATAGCTATCAGAGCTTTCTTTGATTTTTCTATTATCTCTTCTCCGCTGTTAACATGCGTTCCCCGAATCGGTTCATTACCGAAACACGTCTACGACATTTACAAAGTCTTCTTACGTTCTCACCATTCAATCCGTTTGTAACACATAATTTTATGCAACCTCGTTGTTACAAACTTGGTTCCATTTCCATAAATCGAAAACACTGAACTGGTAGATCTACTCAAACTTTTACAAATGTCAAGCTATGACGCTGAACTAGGTTGACGGCAACCTAGTAAAATTTTGAAAAATCACATAAAGTTATTACGCACATCAGACAGTAGTTATTTCTGAAACTTTTTGACATGGTAGTATTCAGAGAGTAGTTTGGAGTACAATTATTTGTGTCGCAACAGGTGCCAGTCCAAGAATTCAAATAACTCTAATATACATTTTTTACACATTTACTTTTCCAACTTACTTTTAACTCTCTCCTGCTTTAAAACCTAATGAGGTTGTCAGAGAAAAAGCTAAATGCATTTTATTTCTAATCATTTAGACATTCAATTACCTACATAGTAATTTTGTAATTTTTTTAAACTAATTTTAATTAGTGTAACTAATTAAAATAATTAGTAATTACATTGCAATTTTTAAATGGTATTGTTTTATTTGGCGTAATATTTATTTTTTTTGTTTTCTGATAAAAAACTTCGAAAAATTATTCGTTACTGGGCTTACAGCTTTAACCCTTTCCAGTTTGGTTGTATATTGAATATACCACAAATATTATATTTTTTGACACTGTTTCTTTACTTATTTATTATCGGTGTACTAAAATTATTACACATGAGAAACGACGATTTATAAATGCTGGCCGCAAAGCTAAAATCAAGTAACGAATAATTTTCGAGTTTTGGTCAGTAATATACTATGTAATCATATTAATTGGATGTGTAGTATTCTTGATATGCTGTCAACCAGGTTAAAATTTGTCGTTACAAGATATTCGCTTTCGAAATTTTGCAGATGCAATCCAGCTGCAAGAGAACACTCCAACTTAGCCAAATTAACAAATTTCTTTCTGAAATTTTGAGACAATTTTTGTAAAACGAGTACTTTTGATACATCTAAAAATTAAAAAATCGAATTATTGAAAATTTTACAGTGTTTCCCCTAGGGCTGCCACCCCTTCTAGTTTGACTCGGAGTCTACAGATTAGAATAGTGCATATTTGGGCTACGAGTTTAACATTGATATGTCCGGGCGGCGAGCGAAAGCCAACCGTACCGTAACACTACAGTGATGGACAGCTATTCCCACGAGCCGAGCGGGAATTTTTAAATTTTTTGAAAAATCCTGAGCTAAAAACAATGCTACAACAATCTCTTACATATAAAAAATTTGGTTTTAAAAATCAAGCTGGGCCTAGCACTTGGAGTTCATTAATTTAATAGAAAACACCTACTTATTTAATTACAATAAATAATAATTATCCAAAAAAAATAGTGTTGTTTCAAAAATTTCTGGGTCTGCTCTTTTTGAAAGGTGGCAGCCCTATTTCCCCCCTTAAACAAATATTATGTTAAATTTTAGTGCTAATAAAAAATAATATTTGATGATTATATAAACACATGGATCGTGCTACGAATACTCTTTTCTAATAGCGTCATGAAGACATGTCATTACTACAGTAAAGAAGGTGTTGAGGATGAACTTCACCCATAACTCTTATGGGCTATTATAGCGCAGCTTATCTAGTGCATCTGTACATCTGGAAAAATTTATCTGTAGCACAATCTTTATATTTATATAATGGTTATGTAATGACAAATTTGATTTATCGGATAATCCAGGTTATTTCAGCAATAAATTGGTATAGTATTATGTAAAGTAAGCAATCAAATCAATTTTTTCAAGAATCCAATTAAATGATACTGATGAGACTCCTAAAGGTCGAAACATATCCATCATTATTGTTTTTGTTTTTTTAATAATTGAAAATTAATAACTTTTTTAATATTTGATAACCTTACCAGTCTAATAAAATATGGAGGCTAATTTGACCAGTGATTTAATCGAAGTAGTTAGTACTACTACCTACTTTACCTACTGACTACTAAACGATAGATATAATATATAAAGTGGGTTTGATATTTTTAAATTCATTAATCAAGATAAACACAAAATAAAAAAGATAAAAGATAGTGCACAATTCAAATCTACCAGACCGTCGAAGACGACCAGGCTAAGACCACAAAACGCAAACTTAAAAATGAGTACTTCACTAGAAGAGCGAAGCCCCACAAGACAACCATTCATCTAATAGTCCTGATGTGGACTAAAGGATGTTGTCATTTGTCAAAGGATTGATTACGGTCATAATTAACTCAATTCAATAAAAGCTTCTCTTTGGGGAAAATTACTTTAAATAAAATTGAAACTTTTACAGTGTAAATATTGAAGTACCTCAATGTACTTATCTGATACTGATAAACTGGTTTGGTTTGGCAGCGACGAAAGCGGAACTTTAAAGCGTAATAAATATAAATCGATAAACGATTATTATGATTTCTTAGCTTTTGCTGTAGAAACCTTAGGGTACGTTTATGTTGGAGCTGCAAGCCGTGATGATTGCAGTGATTCTAGCGAAGCAGTGATTTGTAATGCATTGATTCTTATAGGACCGTTTATGTTGAAGCAGCGCGCAAGTCCATGTCAATTCGTAGAACAGCGATTAGAGCGAAACAATTTCTTCGCTTTATCAGTTATCACAGCTCCAACATAAACGTACCCTTAGACCTTTGGAGTAACGATGCAAAGGTTTTGATTACTTGGATCAGTCGTCTTCTAATCGATGTATCGGGGGATAGACGTGCGAAGAGTTTCGTAATTCAAAGAATCAGTTGTTTATGAATCCAATGTGGAAATTTCGCTTTGATGCCGATGTCAATGCCTACAGGAGCATTTGTAGACGAATATTTCCATCTTACTTTGAATTTGCCAAGTCAGCAGTTTTTTTTGACTTACCGAAAAATTTTGATTTCATTATAACTCAAATGGTACGTTTCTGAAAAATTTTGTTCCACACTTTTTTGTTTGTAATGATTAGTACTACATAATCTAGGTAAAATTAAAAAATCTAGGTAATCAAGGCCGTAATTGCTTTTATATTTCGTAATTTTGAGACCGTCATTAGCCTAGTATGTTAGCTGAATAACTGTTGACACTAAGGTACCCGGTTCAAATCCGAAAGGAGTCTAAAATTTCTTGTGATCGTCTCCGTGCTTCGGAGGGCACGTGAAGCTGGCAGTCCCCCTGGATTGATGATTTGCCCTCATCAACAAAAATCCAGGGTTAAGGGCACATCTGAGATAAGCCCAGCAAGCTGCATCAGATGTAAAGCAATTTATATGCTCAGAGACTTGTGACTTTGGCTCGGTCTTCGATAGAAGGCAGCCCAATGTCAAGGCAAACAGGATTTATTCTAGCCTAAAAAGTGGAAGAAGAAGAAATTTTGATTTACTAAAACATTAAAACAAGACCGTTTTTCACTATGAAGGCAGTACCATGGTTGTTTTTAGAAAATATTTAACAGTTTCCATAATAACAACATTTTATAGGGTGCCTCATACAAATGTATGAGGCATCCTTTAAAATGTCGGCCAAGGCTGTATGTAGAATAATATATATTCCTTTATCTATGCTCACAAGGAAAATTTCATTTGGGTTATTACACTGCAAAAGCCTAAGTGAAGCATCTCACTTCTCGGGCAATCACGTGCAACCGATCCAAATCAGGATCATTCGGACAATCTGACAGAACCGCTAGCTTTAGTGCTGATTTTTGGTGTCGGTTTTTGATGTCCGTTTTTCATGTCGATTTTTAGAGGGTAACGATCGCAAAAACATGTTCCATGTTAAAAGAAAGAAAATTATTTCATTAACTACTAGCTTTTCATATTCTAAACTTCAATTCCGTTTTCTTTTTGTGTTTTTATGCTTTGTGTTCATGAGAAGTGCTAGAAACTGTAAAAAGAACGTTTTTTCACACCTTAATCATAAGATATTTTGTTTTAAATTTAAATCAAACCACATTAGTGTACGGATTAGTGTGTAGCGCTCGGCGCTGGAGCTTTCACGTCGATACCCCAATAACTTTTTTGGGTAATATCAAAGATTATAGTATATAGTATACTCCCTCTTCCCATAAGTAATTTCTAAATACGTCACCGCAATTTATTGTATTTCAGGGGCGCATTTTGAAATTTCCTTTGGAAAAATAATCGGGAAATAATCTTAAAACGAAATTGTATCTTGATCCACGGCGGAATTGTGGCGTACACCATTTCTGAAAGGCGCCACCCCGTATTTTATGACAACATTGTTTTTAATACCCTGTATTATATTTCATATTAATTTCATTTTGATGTAAATCTAAAGTGACCATACGTCCCGCTTTCAGGCTGTCTGTCCCGTGGTCCCCAGCGAGAGTAAAAATGTCCCGCTTTAGCAACAGCAAGCCAATAGCCACTTTACTTTAGATTTCTGTACGAACTTTCATATACTTATTGAGTACGTTTTATGTCTGCCTGGGAGTAACGCACCTGTCGAAAGAGTTTTTTCTCTTATGAATAAATTATGGACAAATGAAAAACACAGTTTAAGTGTCTTTTTTTTACGAAATTCCACAGATGTCCCGCTTTGACGAAAAAAATAAATGGTCACTTTATGTAAAACCGATCGAGTTGCTTATATGTATATCAATCTTAATGTGGATTGTTGTCAATCTGAAAATATTAATCTTAACTCAACCGGCTTTACATCGAAATGAAATATAATACAGAGTGTTAAACACAATGTCGTCATAACATTCAGGGTGTTACCTTTCAGGGATGGTATACGTCACAGAACTATAAAATATCAAATTTTCAGCCAATTTAACCATAGGTCATGTTTTGTATGTTTGATACATATTTCTTCGTATAAAAAAATATAAATTAAATCACGATAAAAACGAATATTTCTGAAAAATTAAATATTTTTATTTAAAACTTTAGATAAAAAATTCAATAATGTCTGTTTATTAATAAAAATTGAAATACATTGATTTATGATCTTGAACATTGATATTAATGAGATAATGATGGTAAAACATAACTAGAAGACGTATAGCTCATTTTCTTTTAGTATATTAAGGGGATACTTAATTTTTAGGGGGTGGAGGAGCTTTTGCTGATAGAATTGAATGTACTCCATCAGATAAGGTAAATATAATTTTTTAAATAACTTGCAATTTTTCTTCTATAACCAAAATTAAAAAAGCAAAAAATTTTTCTATATAATTTTTAGGCTAAGTGAAAGTAAAATGTTTATTTATTAGTTTTCAAATTTTATTATTTCCGTATTATTAAAGTTTTTTAAAAATTTAGCCATCAGATCTAAAATTAACACGCAAGGAATCTTACAAAGCACAAAGAAAAAATTATAGGAGAGAAAAGAAACGCGTTACAAATGAACTACTTAATTCCTTGAAGGATCCTTCTGTTGTTGTTTTGGCAGATTGGTTAAAAATTCGAGGCACTCTTAAATCGTGGACTAAGCTGTGGTGTGTACTTAAACCAGGATTGCTATTACTTTATAAAAGTCCGAAATGCAAGGTATTTATATCACTTTTTTTCTAATTACGGTAACAAGGTATCACTTTATTATGACTTTTTACGTTAAACAACGTTGCTGCACATTAGGTCTGTTTGTTTGCTTGCTCTAACTTGAAAAGAGTAAGCGAAGAACCAATCAACGGACGCTTTTATTTGCACTAACTTGCTCGGTTCAAGTTAGTGCAAGCCAACGAACATAACTATTATGTAGTCGTAATATATTGTTGGGTAATAATATATTTCATTACCATAACTAGTTACATAATGAAATTAAATTATAATAATATCAACTCATTATGAAATTCCAAATCTACTAAATTTAAATTTACCACGTTAAAAATTTTAACCCGTCGTTGGTACACATGTGAGCGAAACGCTGACTCGTGCTGACATGAATAAGATTTCGACTGTCAATCCTATAAATGATGTCGAATTAATCTGATACTATTAATACCCATGGGTTAATGTGATCCTAGTTACCCTACCCCTTTGAACAGGGGGTGACTACTGCTGCACTCTGACGACAAAAGCTTTGGTTGAGTTTATGAAGGAAGCATTCATTTAAGAAGTAGATTAATTTCGACTGAAGCCAAAAACACTTTTTTGATTTATTAAAAGTTACATTAATTTTTTTTTCAATTTGTGTTTGCAAGAACTCGGTTGCTATGCTTTCTTGTTCCAGCAAATTCACAGCATTTAACAAAATATTAAATTATCTAACTGGTTAAATAAATAGTTATTCTTCTTTGTCATTGTTTGATTTTGAAACGTCGTGACCTGTGTCATAAATAATTATTACCAAACTTTAAACTTGAACTTAACTGAACAATTTTTAGAGCAATCACTGGGTTGGAACAATTTTATTAAATTCCTGTAAGGTTATAGAAAGACCAAGCAAGAAAGATGGATTTTGTTTTAAACTTTACAATCCACTAGATCAGTCAATTTGGACACCAAGAGGTCCTGAAAATGAAACTATTGGTAAGTTAAATTTTTAGAAATGTTGATAGAATAAACAAACTGTGTTATTAGTTTGCGTTTGTACTGCATTTAAGTGTTTAGTTGTTTGTCTTATTGTTTGCTAATTAGACAGGTTTTTTTCTCTAGTGAATTAGCATAGACAGAATTTCCTGTCCAATTATGATTTATTTACTTTACCTAAACTTTAAAAAGAAGAATTACATCTTTATAAATTATCTTATACTATGTTGTGTTCGTTTAAGGCGTCATCATACAATGAAGTGTTTAAAATATCGAAAAATTTACTTTTCTAATAAATAGTTCCAGCTCTTAAAATTAATGTGTTAAAGTTTCATATTGATGTACCAAATGCTTTTCGAGGTAAACTGCTCACCAGATAAATACTAGTTTTTTAATTAATTGCAGGTTGCAGTCTCAGAAATCATGTACACCGTTTTAAAATTGTAGTTGACCAACGTTGTACACGAAGTATGTTAACTGCTACAAAAATAATTTTTTTTATATGTACAAAGTATCTCGAACCGCTTCTGTGAGATAAATGCGGATGAGAAGAGCTCAGGAGTTAAATGTAACATTTACTAGTTTCATTTTAGATTAATATGTTATACTATAGTACTTTTCTTTAAAAAAAAAAAATAATATAATATTAAAGATGCCAGAGTTTGAATTTACGAGGGTCGTTTAATTTCTAAGTTTAACGCTCATATTACACTACCAAACAGAGGCCACAACACAAAACCAAAGTGATTTTTGAAATCTACAGACAATTTGATTACTTTTCTACATAATCGCCAAATCTCTTGAGACATTTGTCGTAGCAGAAATCAACTTATCAATGCCAAGTCGGTAGTGCGATGCGTCCAATTTTGTTGAATAATCAGTTACGGCGCCTTGAATTTTCTCTGTTGAATTGAATAATTGTTCGAATTGAGAACGACTACATTCCTCTCTACTTGGTAATCGTAGGGTTAATTCATTGATTGTGTACCACGGATCTTCATAAATCAACTCTTTGACGAGCGCAACGTTTTCGTCGGTGCTTGAATGCGCAAGTTTCTCTTCATCGTGCAACTGATCTGGACAGTTTACGAATTACATCGCGCTACCATTTCAAGGTTCATACACTGTTAACCGTATACATTACACAATTCAGAATTCTGGATGAATTTCCGTCGCTGTTGTAGTTTTTCCAGCCAAAAAACGAATCACATCACGAAGTTCACATTTGTTAATTAAATTATTAGCTCTTGAAAATAATATAGTTATAATTATCAATATTGAGCTATTAGAAACGAAATAAAACACAAGTTTAAACGAGCTTTCGAAAAATGACTTTTTCTTTTTCAAGTTTAATATGAATGAAAAAACAAAAAATGACAAATACAAAGCAACTATAAATTATATTGAAGAATATTGACATTTATCCGATAACTTGATCAGAATGATAATATGAAAATCCGGAAAGACAAAGAAAGACGAGTGTATTAATAATTCTAATAAGTTATCGTGGATTAAGAAAAACCAATGGTGGAAAACTTAATCCCAATATTGGCAAGGGGGGGGGGGTAAATAAGAAGTGGGCTATAAATGTTGCTCAGGCCCTCTATATCAGTCTTCCTGTTCATTGAGTTCTTATCCTTCTTTATCTCAATCATCTCATGTAACATACGTTCTTTGTAGGACGGGATTGCTTTAAGTATGGTGGTGTTTACAAAGTCCATGTTATGGCCATCTTCTAGAACATGTTTTGCAGCTGCAGTGGAGTCGGCTTTGTTGCATCTTATTGAAGAGATGTGTCCACTCATTCTCTTTTTCAGCCATTGGTTAGTTTGCCCGATGTATGTAAGATGGCAATCCTTACAATCAACCTTGTACACCACACCCGATTTTTTCTCATGAGGGATCTGGTCTTTGAGTTTCGAGAAGTGAACACCCAGGTTATTCGGAGATCTGAAAGTTAATTTGATGTTATGTGGTTTCAAAATATGTTTAATTTTTTCGCTGAGTCCTTTAACGTAAGGAAGAACAGCGAAACCTGTATTATATTCCTTGATGGTGGTGTTCCCGTTGTAAAGGATGTTAACTCGTTCCTTAATAATCCTGTTTACCAGTTCACATTTGGACGCAACTTTCAATCGATTTGATTTCTACCCAAACGAACATGTTCACAATCGATGAGAGACTAAACCTATAAATAATATCATTACTCTACCGTTTCACTGAGCTGAGAGCTACGAACTTAGTAATTAAACGACCCTCGTTAAAAAAATTGTGCTTTTAAACTTTTTCGAAAAATCATTTATTGTAGTTTGAATTTTTATTGCAATATTGCGATAAGTACTATTTATAAGCAGCTTTGCAGGTTTTAATCCAGTAATACTTTAAGTTAGCATCGGTGGAACTTCCATGTTAACCATCGGTGGAAGTTACCACCGTCCTATCCAATAAATATTTGGTTCAAATTTGAATGTTAATCCTTTTAAAGGTTTCCAGGTGTGTCCCAGCCTCAGTTATATGGCGTTTATAAAATACAAATATAAGCATGGATTTGTGTAAAAAAGTGTAAAAAAATATTTTTGATAAAAAATAATGTCTAAAATCGGAAAGAATTTCACTAGGTGATCAATTACAAATCAAGAAAAGAACTTATTTTTCCACTAGGCTTTTTAATTATTTATGTTGAAAGAAAAGAATGAAACAATTAAAATAACTTCAACTCTAAATAAAAATATATGTATACAAAAAGAAAATTATTTAAATTTAATTTGTAGGTAAGGGACCGGTTGTTACATAACTTGTTTAAAAGTTATTTTTCTGATGTAAAATCGCAAAAAATATAACATGATAATTTAAACTTGGTTTAGCTTATTCTCAGGTTTAAACTAATATTAAAAATTGCCCTTGGAATTGTAAATTTGGATGAATACTCATAAGCAGAAAAATATTATTAATTTCATCTACTTTACAATTGCTTTAGTTTTATAAATAAAATTTTAGGTGCAGTAGTACAACCACTACCTAATTCATATTCTATATTTCGTGCTTCATCACAAGCTTCTGGTATGTGCTGGCTGGACGCATTAGAAATTTCATTACGAAATAACTCAGCACTCATTCGATCTATTAGTACAAAATACACTTGTAGTAGCACTAGTCATGAAACACAATGGTCTGAATCTGATTACGAAAGACATTTCGTTCATGGTAAGCGTTAATCACTTGATTAAAGATATTAAATGTAGTTGAATCGTAATAACTTCTCTTTCGTTCTAGATTTAGATGACGTAAGTCAACCTGATAATGGAGCGCAATTGAGCACAGGTGATGGTGAAATGAGTGACACAGAATCTGAAATATCTGTTAAAGAAGACTACATTGATGAAGACCCGATCGAAACGCCTTACATAGAAATTGAAGAAGAGGAATTTGGAGATGTAAGATTTCTTTTCTAATTAATTGTAAAACTTACTATTTTTAAATGTTTTTAGGCTGGTGAACAAGTGCAAGAATTAGCTGACGAACATAAGTCTTTAATATGGTATCTAGTTAAACAAGTTCGTCCCGGCATGGATCTCAGTAAAGTGGTGTTGCCTACTTTTATTTTGGAGCCTCGTTCATTTTTAGATAAACTTACCGATTCTTATTTTCATGTGGATATTTTATCAAGGTTTGTATTTTAAAAATAATGACAACATTTTAAAGAACCTTTTTAGTGCTGTTTTGGAAGATGATGCTTTTACAAGAATGAAAAGTGTGGTGATATGGTATTTATCTGGTTTATACAAAAAGCCTAAAGGTTTAAAAAAACCATATAATCCTATATTAGGCGAAGCTTTTCGGTGTTATTGGCTACATCCAGATGGTTCTAAAACTTTTTATCTTGCAGAACAAGTGTCTCATCATCCACCAGTAAGTAAAAAAATTTAAGTAAATTAAATGTAGACTAATTCTTTTAAAATATATAAATTACTAGTTAGATACCCTAAATGTAGGATACCTTACTTAAAATGTTAGTAGATCACTAATTAATTTGTTGTGCTCCAGATCATCTACTACTAAAATTTACTTGTCAAGTTCACTTTGGAAAAGAGATATAGTTTAATTTTGAATAACATCTCAACATATTGGAAATTTTTTAAACCGTAATAAATTTATTGATACTAGTACTAAAGAACTTGAAGAATAGAGACAAAATTATACAAAATAAATAGTAATCATAAAAAATGGGTTTTACAATACTACAATGCGTGGGCGTACAACCAGAACCATGTAAGTCCACTTTTTATTAAATGAGAAATTCATCACCTACAAGTTCACATTAGCGTAACGCTTCAGTTAAGTTTCAGTTCAAACATTTAAATCCATTAAATGCACTTAACTAAACAAGTAAATGGACTTAAATGTTTCTTTAACTGAAGCGTTGCCCTATTATGGACTGGAAGGTGATAAATTTCTCATTTCATAAAAAATGGATTTACATGGTTCTGGTTGTACGCCCGCGAATGCTTATTTGCCAAGAACATACTCTTACCCTAATTTCAACTTTAATAGATATAAGTAGTTGCAGAAACTTTTATCCTCAATTCTCTCAGTTCTACCTCATTATTTTAGAGATTTATTAGTACTTATCTCCACTATAATGTTTTAGGTGTCTGCATTTTATGTTACAAATAGACAAGGTGGTTTTGCTATAAGTGCATCCATATTAGCAAAATCAAAATTTTATGGAAATTCTACATCAGCTGTGCTGGATGGGGTTGCTATTTTAACTTTGTTACCACGTGGAGAAGATTATACGCTTACTATACCATATGCTCATTGTAAAGGTATACTGATGGGAACTTTAAGTATGGAATTGGGAGGAAGTGTTTATATTGACTGTGAAAAAACAGGTTATCGAACTGAGCTTGAATTTAAGTTAAAAGTGAGAATTTTAAAGCTACAATAAAAACAAAAATTAATTATTAAAATTTTAGCCATTTCTAGGTGGTTCAGATCAAATTAATTGTATTTCAGGTTGCCTTAAGTTAGGAAAAGAAACGTTAGCTACTTTAGATGGATATTGGGATGGTGCTATTAATATAAAGGATAAAAGAACGGGGGTATGTAAATAACATTTAAGGGGTTGGACTACAGTGAAATGTAAAAAAAATCTAACTCAATTTTAGAAATGAAGGAAGGTCAACTGAATGGAGCATGGCTTGCAGATTAACCGCAAGACATTAAAATGTAATTATTTTACAAAAAAAGCAGATTGTCAAACTTTAAATGCGATTAATTCAAAATTACTGTTTAAAACCGGTGTACACGATTCTGCAAACTACAATTAATGAATTGGTTTGAAATTCTAAACATAATATGTTCAAAAAGCTAGTAGTTTTCGGCTTACGAAGGGTTTTGTTGCATTTGTTTAAATTTTTGTTTAGAAAATACCATAAAAATTCTGCAAATTTTCGTACCAAAAGAATTTAAACAATTTTTTTTCGTTAACAGAACCGAGAAAAAGCAAAATCCTTGTAATTAATGAAAATATTTTTTTTTTCAAAATCGGTTCCGCATGTAAAACACAACGTCTTGGGTAAAGTAACTTACCTGTTATAAAAATAATTTTTGTACATATTCAAAGATTAATAAATGCGCATTTTTACTTTTTTTGGGATTAATTTTTATACTTTACACTATTATACGACGATAATTAAAATGTATGTATTTATTATACATAAGTCTTATACCGCAATACATTTACTTAATTTAAGACAGCTCACTGTAGTCTAATCCCTTAACAAAATAGTATTTTTTACCAACATTTTTGCCTAATAATTAGAATGAATGTGTGAAGTCACGATGTTCGCACAGTGGCAACTAAACTTGTTTCTTTCAAATACTCAGTGTAAAACGCAACTTGATTTTCCTTATGTTTACAATTAAAACTTTATAAATATAATAAATAGCAATACACATTTTTATTTTTTTACTTCTTTACTTCTTTATTTTTCTTGCTTGCACTTCAAGTTCATCTCGATTATTGACTACTTTTATTTTCTCCCTATCTGCTACTGTTGCCAACTTCTGTTTCGACAAAATAGCACTCCTTTGACTAACTTTGATTAACTCTAACGTTAATCTTTTCAATTTCCAACCCGCGCACAATATTTAAATTTGAAAAAATCCAAAAACCACAATTTCTCATAATAGAACGATAGATATTGCGTGTCTGATTTATTAGTCTTCTTTTGTACCGTATACCAACCAACTCTTAATGATAATTAAATGTTGGTTTGGTTAACTATGTATATGGTACTGAAGAAGACTCATGAGTCAGAAACACGGTGTCTTACGTAAACTCTTAATTATGCAACATGCAACAGTGTTCAAAATTGTTTGCATAAACTTTTAGCATATAAGTATTTTCTTAATTTTTTAATTTAGGAAGTAAGAAGTTTATGGAATCCTACAGTGGCTGTGAAAAAGACAAGGTTAAAGCGTTATACAGTAGGAATAGAGCATCAAGATGAGTTTGAATCGGAAAAATTATGGCAACATGTGTCAGCAGCAATTATAAGGGATGATATGAATACAGCCACCAAAGAAAAAACAACTTTAGAAGAAGCTCAAAGAGGTATTAAATTTAATCCAAGCTCATTAGAAGATAAAGTGCAAATAATTGTTAGTCGATTTTTGGTATGTTGGTACACTTGTTTACACTTACCACCTTTTAACATACTAAAAGTCCTCTGCAATAATAATTACAAACTATTTGTTTTTTATAGTCAAGTAAAATTTGTGTTTGATTGCCATCTTGAAAACTTCTGCACTAAAGTCAATTCTTTGCCTAACATTTTAACCGTAATTCTAGGGAGGCTTAGCTAAATAATATTACAAATCTTTGTTCCCCTAGTAAAAATTTTCAAAATGTATTGGCCCATTTTAGTTAAGGCTACATTTTTTTAAAGTGATAGTAAACAGTTATTTTTTCAAAAAATTGGCTATGTAAACATTGCATAACTTTCCCCATTAAACTTGGGTATAAAAATTATCATTCAACCTCCTCTTTCCGGGTACTATTCGAGGAGAAAGACCGCGAGAAAGCTACAGTTCGTATCAAAAAGTTGAAAAATTTGAAAACCAGTTAAATTAAAGGTACAGATTTACTTCTTTGTACACATAATTAGATAGTAAATTTTCTTTCGCCACCTTCTTGCAAGGCACCGTTCGACGTGAAAGACCTCAAGGAAGCGACAGGTCGCATCTGCGGGAGGCTCAAAAATCGCGCTACGCGGGACACGGAGCTTAAAACCCGAAAACATGTCAAAATTTCATAAACGTCAAACTTTAATTAATTTCCGAAAATTTTTGGAATCGTTGGAATCAATCAAAAGAAACATTTTAATACCAAAATTTCGATTTTTGATTTTTGAGTGGATTACAATACTTTCCCTTATACATAAGTATACGTATGGGGAAAGTAAAATGCGACAAATATTTGTATTTGTTTAAAACATGCCCCTTATTATTGCCTAACCCTAACCTGTTCTGAAAGTGTTCAGGAGGATTTAGATAATGTTGATTGTCGAATATTTTTTAAGGAGGGAATTTTTGTACATTTTGTGTCTTCAAAATTTCAGAAAGAAATTCTTAAAATTGGCCAAATTATGGTGTCGTCTTGCTGCTGTATTGCATCTGTAAGCATTAAGAAATGCTAACTTCGGAACTCGAATATCTTGAAACGACAAATTTTAACCCGATCGACCGATATATAACACGATGCTATACTTTAATATATTTGGTTGTAATTTTCGTAAATAGCGGTCGTAGTATTTTATTCACAATGAATTATTTTTATCTTTCACATAAATTGGAGGCAAAAATCCTTGATTTGATAATATTTAATTTAAATTGCAGCTAGATCAAAAGAAAGAAAAGCAAAATGTGAGGAATGGATGCCCAGGTATTTCCAACAAGATTTTAAAACTGGCCAATGGATGTACAAACATTCAGATCTAAGACCTTGGGATCCACGTAATGATCTGTATCAATATGAACACAATTACATTATCCAAACTAAAACTCGACACCCTGCTCCTATAATTCGAACATCCAGTATAATTGGAGTTGAATTACAAGTAATTATAGAATTATTTAAAGAAATTATTTTTTAATAAAACATTTTAGAATGAAAACCGTCCTATCACTTTAAAAAGCATTAAGAGAAAACTGCCTATCAAACAAATATCCTCGGATGCTGACGTGAATGATAGTGCAACCACCTCAGAAGAATTTCATTCTGATTCAGCACACTCAGTTAAAAAAGCTACACAACTTGCAGCCACGAACTCAAGGTAAATAAATTTATTTTTAGTTAACTACTTATAGTGACTGTATGATTTTTATTTTTAGTATTATGATGGCCATTCATGATCTGGAGCAAAGCTTGCAAGAACACGGTGAAAAAATAAATCAATTACAACGGAATTTAACAAGCGTTTTAGAACAAGATCGAAATTTACATAAAATTTATCACTATGGAGAATTATTTGTAGTGGTATTAGTAGTTGCCATTTTGCAAGCTCTTTTTTTATTTTATACGTAATAAATTTCTGAACTAAATGTTTATTTTAATGTCATATAGCACATTTAAAATGTATTTTTTAAATTCTTGTAAATGTATTTATGAGCATGTTACAATATTGTAATTTCTATTTACAATTAAAAGTTGTTTTGCTTTATTTTAATATTTTTGAAACCAAATTAATCGTAATAGAAAATGTTTCCTACTCTCATTATCGGGAATGGATTATTGATAATGTAGAGAATGCAAACAATTTGTTGCAATCAGTTTTTTGCAATTTGATCATCGAGGGTAGTCGCACATTAAAAACTATGTTAGTCACATTACGCCCACTATTAAAAATAATGATGTCGTACATCCCTTTATTGTAAAAACAACACAAGTCGTTGACTTATATGGATTTAGTAATGAATTTTCGCTAGCCAGATACATTTTACTTACTTATTTGTATTTATGTTTAAATCTTTTGAATACCGTAATAAAATTACATCAAGTGAATGAGATATTAAGATTGAGTCAAAAAAGAAGAGAACTTGTAACCCATCAACATACAAGAGAAATAGTGTTAAAAATGCTCAAATTAAAGGACTAGAACATACTAACTGGAGAGGAAACGAAATGCCTATTATGGCTTTAACAGAAACAAGACGTTTGAAAAGATTTATCATTATTTTCCTATCAGAGGGCACTCTTTTCTACCTGATAGAAATTTCGGTATTATTAAAAATCTAGACGAAAACATGATCACATATAATATTCCATAAGAGTCTCTCTGTAGTTGCATCCTCCTGACTGAGAATCGTGTTCCAAATGGCTCATTCGCAATTGCCTATCATGCTCCTCCGTTTCTGTTGGTCTTCTGCATCTCTCAGTGTTGTTCGTACTAGTCGTTTGGTTATATTTTTTATTTGATCGATTCATCTACCATACAACCAGTGCTACCACATTAAGCAGTATGGCATAAAGCCTACACCGGCCGACTGGGAAGCGGGTAACCTCGGTTCAAATCCTGCTCGCGTTGTATACACTTCTGTGATCTAAAAGCCCAACATAGAAACAGAAGAAGTCAGTTTTCCGCTGCTAGGATGCTACCTCTATCGATAACCATTAGTTTGTTTTTTCCAAGTTCATTGTTAAAGGCTTCACTTTCTTAAGAAACTAGCTGTAGCATCTCGGCGAGTTCGTCTTCATTATTAACCAGCAACATGGTATTATCCGTTTATCTCAGATTTGAGTCATTCCATATAAAATCAACAAAAAAATAAAAAAATTGTTGCTGCACCATTTTAGATTTCGCTTAAACTTTGCGGAAATGTTCTTTAGGGTTCCAAAGACCAAAATCCAGAAGGATTTAATTTTTGCACTCACCACTTCCGGTCTACACAAAATCAAACAATTGAAAAGTCTTATTTTTGTGCTTTGCGGTTTTAGCTGCAAAATTTTTACTATTAGAGATATCTAGGTGGCATTTTGAAGCTGAAAGATGATAGTTTCTAGAAAAAAATATAAACATTTACACAATTCATATACCTAAAAAATAACATGGTATTGAAAATACATGTATTTTATTGATTTTTAGTGATTTTCAATTGACTCCACTGTCTGAGCTGTTGAATATAAACGCCTAATCGTTCTCTGATATCAAAGTGCACATATCATAAAAGAATAAAAAAATTTGGTCGACTTGTTCAGTCAACTAGTTATGAAAAAATCTTTGCTTGAAATTTTGAAATTTTAAGAATTTGCATCAAATTTCAGGCTACAATTTGGCCATGTTTAGTAAGAGATAAAAATTTGAAATTTACAGGATACTTAGTTCTTACCCTTAACTTCAAAAAACTTCAAAGTCCTTCTTGGTATTTTCTTCTCTCGCGGATGTACAGGCGTTAGAAGATGAGCAAAACTTTAAGAATTTGCATATTTCAGGTTACAATTTGGAAGTGTTTGATAAGCGATAAAAATTTGAAATTTACAGGATACACTAAGTTCGTACCCTTAACTTCAAAAAACTTTAAGGTCCTTTTTGGTAGCTGACTAGCAAACCCAGATTTACGCGGCAAATACAAATTCAAACAAATAAAACAAATTTTTCGTTTACAAATTAAATTACAATTATATTTTTATGATGTAAGATATACGTTTAACGAATTATTTTTAAATATATATTGTAGAATGTATGTACAATATCTTCGCTATTTTAGAAAAACACTTGGTTTTTATTTTATTTTTACATTACATGTTTCAAGTGTCGTAGCGCATATCGTCAGATGCGGCTAGAGAAAATATAATATAATAATTAATGTAATATAACATATTAGAATTAAAATTGTACGTACATATTAAATTAAAAAGGAAAATTTGATTATTTAAAATATAGAATTTGTTTAAAAAAATTTTTGTTTGAAGTATTTTAAAATGTGATTGAAGGATGCCTTCTTAAGAAAATTAAATAAAAATATTAAATAAAGGTAAAAAATTTGGAGCTTCTTGAATGTTTAAAATTGTTTCTTTATTTTTGATTGCTTTTTGAATTTCAAAGTTTTCCCATAAAGTTCTTTTCAAATATTGATTTTCCTTATGTAAAATAATTGTTTTATCCATATCGATTTCATGTCCTCTAAGATTAAAATGTTTTGATAGTTGTGATTTGGAATAGGGTTTTTGATGTTCCTTTATTCTTATTTGTAGTTGTCTTCCGGTTTAATTGTGAATATATTCATACATTGGAGAAACCGAAAGATTAACAATAACCTTGACCACCTCGACTTAATTGACCGATCGGTGGAACTTACATGTTGAAAAATAGTTAACCAAAAGAAACCGGTGGAACTTACATATCGGATTAAAAAAGATTTGACCGATCGGTGGAACTTACAATCGCCTCAATCGACTAAAGGGGATTGTAAAATCTCGGAAGAGAGATTTTGAAGATTGGGCTGACTTCTGAGCGTTGGCAGCCTCACCAACAAATTATTAGGTTTCTCAGAAAGTCCGCCGTGTTGTAGAATAAAACTCGTTTGGTTTTAGACTATGTTTATTTGGTGGATCGGTGGCTTTTTATTTACAATATGTTTGCTTACATTTCATTATTTATTATTTATTATAAGTTAATTATAAAAAAAATACTGATAAGTTTACCTACTTAATGGTTTGTAATTGCATTTTTTACAAGATCTCTTTTTTCATACCTATTAAATAGTTTAACTTTTCTTATACGGGATGGTTATTAATATAATACATTTTGTTTTTACATTTAAATATGAAATGAAAATTATCATGTTTAACATGGATTCAACGGGGATTAAATCTCAGAATTTATATTTGGTGTGTGTGAATTCAACTATTAACCATCTCTTTGTAAAAAAAATCTAACTTTGAGATTTTGTTGAAACACAAGATAAGAATTGAGCGTGCAATTTTACCCTTTAAAACTTCTTTTAAGTAAAAATATGTAATATACTGGAACTAATAAATAATACAGAACTCATGAGCAAGCACGAATAACGATGAAAAAAATCAATCAAATCAAAAAAATCAACGCTGACGAGTACTATATGTTTTTAGGGCGGGTAATACTTGTGGGTAGAACTAATTGACCAGTCGACCGGCATGACAAATTATAGCATTGCTATAATTTGGCGGTTTGGTTATTAAATTCATATTTGTAATTTTGAGTTTTTTTATTAAATACTTCTACAATTTTATTCTTTATTTTATGGCCATGTTTAAACTATGCATAAAATAGTTAGGGGCTCTTGTTATTTATTGATTAAATTGTGTTATGTTGCACATCTCACTAAAGTCGATTTAAAATCAATCGCATATATACAAATTTATTACCATATAACTATGTGTAGTCCGCGGTTTCTCAGAAAAGTGCATTTATAGCGTCTATTTCGTGTAAATGTAATTATAATGATAATATTAATTGTTATAGTTGCCATTGCAACTACCAGCCACTGTAGAAACGACTTTGACTACATTTTTGCTTTTTGGTTTATAAACCTACCCAACTTGACGGGCAAGAAATTGTAGTTTTTGTTGTTTCAGCACGTTCCGCAATAAGATGCCAACCTCTTTCATATACAATATAATTTCAAAATGTTTCTGATCATTTCCTATTTACGGCATTTTGCAGATAACGTCAGATAATGATAATGATATTTTTATCACCAATTGTTCGTTTTATCAGATAATGTTACTTTTTGTCGAGATTTAGCAATTTTCGAGATCTCGCTGGCGCTCGTTCTGATATTTTGCTTAGGGGAACCTGCCCAACAGTGAAACACTATCTTTTTAAATCGATATAATTCATAAACCATTTGACCTAGAGTACTGATTTACTTACCAGTGGTAAGTAGTTTTGTATAGTGGTAAGTTACCACTATACAAAACTAACTTTACCTACATATATGGGAACAATCAGGGCCGGATTATCCAATAAGCAAACTAGGCAACTGCCTAGGGGTACCGAGCAGAAAAGCGGCGTTCAAATTATTTGAGCTCATAATATACTACTAAAAAATGTAAAAATTATGTCTTAAAAATCAGCAAATCTTCTAGTCGAGAATGCATTAAGCCCGGCAGATACAAATTTCGCCCAAGTTTGAAAATTCCCTGCCTATAACTCAAACTGACGAAAAACCATTTAAATTATATATTTTCTAGTTTGATTTGGTTATTTATATCTTGCTATCAATTTGACGTCCATGCATTATCGCTTTACATTTAATGTGGCGTCCACCGTCCATTTGACGTCCGTATACGGACGTCATTTTACTTCCCCATTGAAAAAGTTTCTCTGGATAGTGGTGGTCTCTAGAAGCTTAAATGTGGAAGTTAGGTAGGACGTCAAAATGATAGCATTTCAAAAAAATACGTATATTTGCAGTTCACGATTATTCCGGATAATGAGAAGTTGTAAAGTTTTAATTTATAAATTTAATACCCTATTCTTTAAGTTTTAATTTTTTATGAGTTCACTAAAATTCAAGGGACAACTTTGACTCCTGACCAATTAGAATGATCATAATTAATAAGCACACTAAGTTAACATCCATTCACCTTGAATTTCTGTTGAGTTATACAAAATATGAGATCATTATAAAATCTACTTTTCGCGCAACTTCTTCGTTTAGTTTTTCATACAAATTCATTTAGAGTTTCAAGGTTTTAATTTAAAGATCGCTTTCCAATAATTCTTTTAATCAAATGCGGTCATAATAATTCTACTTTCTAGGGGGGCGACATTTCTAAAATTTAACCAAAACATAATAAAAAAAACGTACATTTATCTACAATGCTGGTTTGGAGAGGCCCATGACAACATGGCCCCTATCAGACGCCTATCAAAGGTATATTGATGCGGCCCACGCTGAACCATAATTTAAGCTCCCTTGATCTTATATGTTTTTTTAACATGAATATTCGCAAATAGTTTTTCACTTTTTTCAGCGCAGAAAAGGATCTTTCGCCGCTGCAATTTGTCACGGCAGTACTTAGAGGCACTTGAAGAAAAATTTAAAACTAAATAATTTTTTTTTAAATTGAAATAAATTTTCTGCCTCTCAAATGTTGGTGCCCGAGGCGCTAACTTCTTTTGTTTCCTAGTTAACTCGTCTCTGTCTGGACCCTATGCTTGCAGTAACCCCTTGCTGTCAAAAATGCGCTTATGCTTTATAATATAAAGTAACAATTATGTTACTGTTTTGAAAAAAGTTAATGTTCATTTGAATCGGTCATTTCAAAAACAGCATATTAAGTTAACAAAACTAAAATTTTAAAGGAACGAATAAAATCTGTGTTACACAAAAAAACATCAACATTTTTAAGATTTAAGGTTTTTATTGATGCATGTCAAATTTCACTTCTGTAACTTAAGTTGTTTTTGAAATGACCGATTCAATATTAAAATTTAATAAAGAAAAAATAATTGGTTCTGTAATATTCACAATAGACATTTGAATTTACCGGGTTATTAAATATATAAATATATTAAACTAGCTGACCCGGCAGACGTTGTCCTGCCAAAATTAGAATAAATTTGTTTGTTCATTTTAAACAGTTAGTTAAAATTAGAATGTAATTTATTGGATTGGAAATCAGTACAGAGCGGTATGATAAACAATGTTTTGAGTTTTATTTTCCGGCGCAAAAACAAACAACGAAGACGGTTTGCCAACACGCGAACAGGCAACGTACAGCTGACCGTGCGAAAAACAGGAAAATTCCAGATTAATCCCACAGACTTCCAACGATTGGCCTTGCGATTTATTGATTGTCATCGCAAAAGCCAATCGACCGGGGAACTGAATCCGCTTAAATTGGAATGGAAGATCCGTTGGAATAATCGGAATTCGTGGGATAAGGACTTCCTCTCCTTTGAGTTTGCCCTTGATTATCGTCGCTTGAATAAGATTGTTCATCAGTTTCTTGACGGATAATCGCGTACCGTTGCACAATTTCGGATGATTCAGAGTCCGCAACATGATTATAATCGATCCCACCTTCAGTTGTAAATTATGCGGCGGAGTTCCTGGCACATCAAGCGAGTTCAAAAATTCCGTCGGATAGTTGGCCGCTTCGTCTTCGTCAGTGACACTGTCAACGGATTTGTACGAACGTAGTTCTCCAGCGATTTGACTTTGAATCGTGAAATTCAAGCTATCGACGTCCTTATTCTTCGCTACTAGTATTGCCCGTTCACTAACCCAATCAAGATTTCTGTAATTTTGTGCAATACCGGGAAAAACTTTGGTGATGAGTTCCTCCTTCGACGATGTGAACCCGCAAAAAATTTCCGGGAACGATATCAATCCAGTCGAAACATCTACAGGAAGTTGGCCATTGCCAAGCGCCAGCAGTTGTCTTGAGAATTCAGCAGCCGATGGGTCGTTCTGCAGCGCGACTCTCATGTTCGTGGTCAATTGCAACTTTTTGACATGCCGCCACAAAGACGACGATTTCAGGCATGCATTAAGTTCATCTGCAGCAGATTTCGGGATGACGGGAAGCGTTTGACGAAAATCTCCTGAGAGCAATATCATAGCCCCACCAAATCGTCTTGAATCGCTTCGTAAATCCTTCATTGTTCGGTCAACTGCCTCCAAAGCTCGTTTATGTGCCATCGTGCATTCATCCCAAATGATGATTTTGCATTCTCGCATCAATTTCGCTGTCGCCGAATTCTTAGCTACTGTGCACGTTGGCATGTCAACCGCGAGAAGATTCATCGGCAGCTTCAAAGCGGAATGTGCAGTTCGACCGCCTTCCAACAATGTGGCAGCAATGCCCGAGGATGCAACAGCCAATGCAATTTGAGATCTTGACCGAATTGTTGCCAGAATCAACGAAATGACGAATGTCTTGCCAGTCCCACCGGGAGCATCGAGAAAGTAAATGCCTCCCGTTCCATCGTCAACAACCTTAATCAGCGAATCGTAAACGTTCTTCTGCTCGGTATTCAACAGCGGAACATTTGTTCGGACTATTTCGGCCAGTTCATTTCGATCATAATCTTACTCCCGTTGCAATTCACAATTGAATGCATCGTGCATCGAACGATTTGGTGCTGGCATTCCCAATGTCGACAGCAGACTGCCGCACATGAGCACGCACATGTCTTCGATAAGAACTAAGACTTCGTTGCGCATCTCGTCGTTAATTTGAAGATCAAAATTTGAAGTTGTCGTACGAACTCTGTGCAAAATGTCGTCAGCCATTTCATTATTGTATTTGTCCCACAATGCGGTCGGGTTCGACGGATGACATGTGGCTATGATGATTGCAAACAATGTACGGATTTGATTCGGTGGCGCAGAAACAGTTGCATCGGAGAGCGTTGAGTCCCAATGTGTATCGTTTTCAAGAAAATTCAAACGTTGGCAAGCCTCCCGAAAAGTGGCGCACAGCACACCATCCACAGTACGCAGGGAATCGAAGGATGTAGGGCCTCTAATGTTCACCAAAAGCAAGCACAGATAGAAGCATTCGTCTTGTCGTGGATGAACTGTGTATATTCGTCCAAGGGCATCAGTCGAATAGACATCAGAGAAGCCAGCAACAGCATCACCTTTCTTTCGGCGTTGAAACTTCTTCGATGCAGCGTTCCAAGTATAATAGCGTGGCACTTCCGAATAGAGTAAAGTTCTTGCAAACGGATCGCTTTCGCATGTCAAAAAAAAACTTGTCAATGTTGTCGCTGGTGGTCGTTCTGCTCTTTGCGCTGCATTTGCGTCTGTAAAGTAGATACGCTGACCGTTCTCCAAGTGTACTGCCAAATGTACGACAGTAGGGTGACGTTCATGAATTGGAAATGAAAACAGCCGCCAAATTGCCTCGTTACAACTCACGTAGCGCCCAAGTTGAAATTTCTGTACCTCGTCGTTTGCATTCGGATCGGCAATGCCAAACACCGCCATGTCGCTCCCTTTGTTGACATATTTGCAAACGTATTTTATGGATTTGATGGAGTTGCAGTACTCCACATTGCAGTGGGTTGAGAACGTTATCGACGTTCGGTTATCGACGACGACATCGCTTCCTTTAACTTTCATCACGATTGATCTGCCGTTGTCATCGGGAGAACGACGCCGATACAATGGATATCCATTGATTCCACTTATCGTGTCAGTCACCAACGGACGGGGAAAACGCTTCGTGCAATTTCCGTTTTCCATGCAGGGTGAGTTTGGGTTGTGGACTCCGCAAGGGCCATGGACCATGTTTGTTGTCACAACGGAGTGAAGCTCCGGATCGGTTTCTGGATCTGGTATTTCGGCAGAAATGATTGAATCAATATGATCTGGTCGGATCTTGTCGAACATCCAAAGTAGAATGTGTGCATGTGGTAAACCACGCTTCTGCCATTCAACCGAGTACATTCACTTGCGTGACGCCATCGCTACTGAAGGAGACGCGGCCAACATCGGTCGTTTGACCATTCTCAAAAAGTCCGAGCATTTTCGAAGTTGGCACCCTTTACAGAACTCCCCCATTGGATAACCTCACTTTTTACAACGCAAAGTTATTCTTTGAGGCGATCAATGAACTTTTACAAAAAACTTTTTTATATACATTCTTACAGACACATGGGTTTATCTTTACCCCTGGCGATAACTCTGCTAGGTACATAGATAGAGTAGCGCCATCTATCCGTTATTAAATAAATTAGGTAGTGTTCACATCTACCTACCTTAATACATGTTTCCTAAGTTAATACCTGGTACCTAATACCTACCTACCTAATTTAACCCTAAGATAAACCCTTTGTTCTCGGTAATGTTAAATTTTTTTTTCGCGAATTTCGAACTTTTTTTTTCATAAAAACCTTGTCAGCGATATAGACAATAACTCTTCAAAAAATCAGCCAAATCGGCCGAGCCGTTTTCAATTGATGAGGTAACGAAAATTTGCCCTCCATTTTTATATATATAGATATATATTTGAAAACACCATCTGTGGGAGGGTAACAGAAGTTTTTATAAGCAAGAGAGGGGTTGGTTACAACTGAAGAGCTTGAGAAGGGCTTATGCTGGGGATGGTGAAAGTGGTCGGACGTACATTCAAAGTGTGAATAAAACATTTGTAATTTCAAACTTAAATTAATTTAAATTTATACTAAATTTAAATCCTACAAATCAGGTATTTCTAGAAAATTGAAATTCTCAAGTAAGTGTATTTATTATTATAATTATTAACTAAAGCTGATTTAACCACGAGGTGACTTATTCTGAAGCTTTAAATTAAAATGGTGGCTTGGTCTAATGCATTTAAATCTTCATTTATTTAAATAATCAGGGATGAAGGGTTTTGCGTATTGGTAATTATAAATTAGTTTTGTTTTTTTATACTTCGTGAATATTATATTTTGGTGTTTGGTTTTCTGTATTTATTTGAGGAGGTGATGATGGGGTATTATTTTATTGATGTGTGGTAATTAATGTGTTTAATTTATTGATATTAGTAGTTTATTTAGTGAAACGTCGATTATTGTTGGAAAGGTTGATTATATTAAAATTTGGTTTGGTTTACAAAATGGCGGGTTGGTTAGGTTTTACAAGATGGCGTAGGTAACGCTTGCATACAATGATGCGACTTATTTGTATATTATTTAGAATTAACAATAATATGAGGTTTTTACCGATTTGTTGCAAGTAACCGAGTCCAAATCATATGGTATAGCTGCTTAATCAGGAGATGAGGCAATCATATTAGTTAGGGCATTGTGTGCTTGAATCGATGGTTTTATCCCCCCCCCCCATTTGACCTATGTTAATATAGGTATGTGGTTTCTCAAATCGTTACATTATTTGAGTGAGTTGGTTTCGTTGTTTGACAAGCAACACTGGGTTTTGCGTTATTACTATTTATGTTATGTGTTATTTTTGTATTTTAGATTCCTATACAAAAACGTCGATGACTAAAATGTCCAAACAAAATGATATAAAATTCTCAGAGAGAACAAGAATCTCATACAAATATAATTAATTATTATAAATATGAAGTTAATTCTGACTAAAAAGTCAAGCTAGGAAATTATATGTTAATGATGAATGGAGAGTTTGAAGTTAAAGATTATCAAGAAAATAATAACAATTATTTCAATTTAGGGACAAGAAAGTGGAGTTTAGAAAATGAATTTATTATATCAATGAAATAATACAGAAAACTACCAATATGTAATATAAAATATAAAGTATTGTATTTAATTGTTAATGATATTAATGAATAATGACTAGAGTTGCCGATTTGGCTGTTGTTCGAATTTCCGTGCAAGTTTTTTTTCTTTTTTTTTATCTACCAATAAATACCAAAATATACCTCATTCTGTGTTTTATTATGTCTATCTGGTTGAAAGGGAATATTAATCTATGTGAATATATTAAGTTGGGATGTTTGTTCTTGATTGAATCAACTTTTGAGATTTAATTGTTACTAACCTTACATCAAATAGCTTTGAGTACGTCACTGGTTCAGGCCAACTAGGAAACTGTAAGTTGGGTTGCATCTTGTTTATGTCAACAACTAAATATTTAGCAAAGGTTATGTCGATCTCACAAACTGCTTGTCCGTTCTTTAAAAGAATCTGAAGATTGGGTTACTACAAACTGGAGGTTACTAACGACGTATGGATGTTAGATTTGACGATCACGAGCGTGTGTATTTGGGGTTTGAAAATATGGGGGCGCGAGATTCAAACTCAAGTCTTGACATTACATTTCTAACCAAAATTTGAAAAGTTTTAATGGGGGAGTTTCCTTAGAAATAATTTTTTGAAATAATATATAAACATGAAACTGTAATAAAAATGCCGCATGTTGATGTAATTGGTTGGTCTTAAAACTCAGCGTACAATTTAAAAATAATTTTTGAATTTCAAAAAAATATTTAATCTGCCCGCCATAGCTAACCAATAAGATTTAAACATGGCCGACCGATGTTGTCAGTTCTTAATTGAATTACTATTATTGACAGCTATCATATGTTGATTAAAATTCTTTATTTTTTCATTTAATGCTATTGATTATTTCGTCACATCAATGCTGATCAATGCTTTAACTGACAAAATTGGTGTACTCTTTTAAAGAACTCTATAAGCTGGATGGTAGCTTCTGGTAAGCTTCTGGCGAAAAGCCATATACGTGTGGCATTTAAAATCTCTTAAACTGTGGATGCAAAGCTCTTGTAAGTTGTCGAGATCTTTGTTAAACTAAAGTATTTGTTTTCATTAAATAAAAATTGTGAATCTAAGTAATCCATAATCACTCATATAAAATAAAAAAGTAACCACGAAATACACGGCGGCCATTACTTGTCATCAGGTAGGCATCTACATTTTAACATTTTAATGAAAGAAAGTACGGCAACATAGTACAGTTGTCTAAAATCCTATAGGTTTATCCATTCCGACTCAAAGAAGGGTTATGACGTCATAACCCTAACAATTTCAAATTTCATTAATTTTTTTCTGATACTTAACGCACTCAAAAAGATCTGAAAAAAACCTGATGGCTCCGTTTGATCTCTACTTTCAAATAAAAAAATTAAAAAAAAGTAGGAAACTCCTCCATTGATAGCTCTTGTTAAATTGTATTTTCAAGGACATTTATATTGCTTACACGAAGGCTATGCTGATTAGCTTGACAAAATTTACCCGCTTAAACATATAGCGAAGTTCGTCATAGTCATAGTAGCTCGATTGATGATAACTAAGGAACGGATTAATATGTAATTAAAAAAACAAAATATGTACATATACAGTAGAATCCGCTTAATGTGATCACGGATAATGTTATCAGTCGGTTATTGTGATCATTTTGACAGGGAACCGGCCGCTTTAATTAGTTTACATACAAAAACAACCGGATAATGTAATCAAAAAGCCGCTTATTATTATCACTTTCAAGGAATTTCCTACACAATAATCTCTTTTTCCAAGTATCTTTTTCTGATTTGTCATTGAAATTTTATATATCTTTACAAAACACGTCACTCGTTTTAATTTCTATACAAAAACTAACGAAGTTTCCCGTTTCATGGCGTGTTTCTATTTTTATTTTGCTAACTGTGTACTTTCCTTTATGCATTTTAATTTAAATTTAGTTTATTTTTGCTAAATTTACCAAGTTCTTATAAAATTCATTTTTTCTAAAATTTGCTTATTGTTATCAGTCGGTTAATGTTATCAAAATGTTCTTGGCCCAAAGCGATCACATTAAGCGGATTCTACTGTATATGTATTTATTTTAGACAAATATTTATTTAAAATTGTAGAATATGTAAAATAAAAAAAATCCATTATTTGTTTAATCCTTGAAATTGTTTGCAACAACATGCATTTTTAAATTCTGAAATAAAAAATAACGCCGATTTGGCCTTAAAATCGATTTGTATCGGCTGAAAGAACGTTCCACATCGACCGATGTGACTGGAGCATTTTTGAATGCCGTGATTTTTTTTGAATTTAATTTGATTTCCAAATTTTCGGAAACTTCTTTCCCATTGTGTATGTCTATACACTCATCGAGTCATTAAAAAATTAAAAAAACATTCAAAAGGAATGGTCTCGAAGATGAATGGGAACACAACTTTCCAATAATTGAAAATAATAAATAATAATGTAAAAATAGTAAGAATATACTGAAAAAAATGGTTTATCATATTGATGAAAAATTCATTATTTTTACACCGATGAATAAAATTCATCATATTGATGAAGAAATTCATAAATACATTGATTTTGTTCATGAATACTATGAATTTTTCATCATTTTGTTCTTCGATGAAATCGGTCATCGATCTTATCATCAATATGATAAACCAATTTTTTCAGCGTATCTTACTATTTTTACGAAATATGTAACAAAATATGTGGAAACATGTAAATATGTAAATATATGTAATTTTACAGAAATATGTAAAAATATGTAAAATAAAATTGGCTTAAATCAATTCAAAATGTCTCAGAAAGTCTAATATTGGTTAATAAATGGTGTTATCTAGCCTAGAAAAAAATATGTATTTACATATAAATCCGTTCCTTAATGATAACACACCATTTCAAAGAACAATATTCAGCAATTCTAAACGGAATGCAAACTATTTTTAGTAGCTGAATCTTTTTTTATTCTTACAAAATTGTATTACACGGTGTTTTAAAAAATATTTTAATCAACTATACGAAAACTAAAGTCATTTTTATTGTAGGACGGATTAATATTTCTTTTTAAAACGCCAGTTAGCCATAAGTTATAAAAGAAAAATATTTAAAATTATTTGAGTAGATCTTGTGATCGAGACCCGAAGAACAGTAATTATCTCCAGGCAATTAGTTTAAAGCTTGAGCCAGAAATCCTCACAATAAAACCATTTTCACTCGCAACCGACTTTGTATTTTTTTCTGAAAATTCTAAAGTAACATATAATATCGCACCTTGGCCAAAATGACAATTTTCAGATTGTGATACTATTAATGGTCTCTACTACATTATTATGTAAGAATAAACCAAAACCTGAAAATTGTCATTTTGGAAGTTACGACAGTTGACCTAGACCTAGAGAACAGTAACTACTTCGCTGTTTCTTGCTCGGAGTTCGAACCAGAAAGTTATAAAGTGACTCGAGAAAAATCTCTTTTACAGCAATAATTATGTCATGCATTTTTTTTTTTAATTTACCTGGCTGCAATTTTTAGTTTACATTTTTAAATTTCGTCGAACCGTTTCCGAACCTACCTTAAAAAAATCTTTGTAAAACTTTTAATAAAATTCCCATAAGATCAATGTTAATTTTATTAAAAATTTTAATATTTCGGAAACGGTGCGACGAAATTTAAAAATGTTCACTAAAAATTGAAGCCAGTTAAATTTATAACAAAAATTGTGTAAGACATAATATTGCTGTAAAAGTAAGATAACGTCGGTACTGATTTTACCAGGACAGTACTGGTTTGGAACCTATGTCCTGGTTAGTCAAGCAAGTTAACCAGGACACAAAAATTTACTGATGTCACTATTGTTCTATTGATTATTACCTTGAATTAAATTGTTACCTAGCGACCCGTAAAAATTGCAATCATCCATCCCTATTTTAAAATTTGATTATTTAGACTGTTAGTAGTTTGATCTATTGCCGAAAATCCGAACTCGATTTGACCTTGAATTAAAATGTTAGCTAGCGTTTTGCAAAATTCACAGCCCCCCCCCCCCGAATTATGATATTATTAAGTAGACCTTTGGCAGTTTGATTTATTTCCGAAAATCCGAACTTGATTCGACCTTGAATTAAATTGTTGCCTAGCGTCCTGCAAAAATTGCAAGCGCATGGCATCATCAAGAGATGAACTAGTTCATGTGATATGTCTAGTGATAACTGACAACTAAAAATAAACAAAACCGACTTAAAAAAAATAGTTAACTAAAAAGCAAAAAATAAATATTTTTTATTCGGAATTTAATTCTTACTATTTGTTGTTCTGTTTAATGTAATTAAGAAATTATGTTTATTATATAATTATTAATTGCTTTATAATTATGAGGTCGGTGTCAAGTAAGAAATCCACTTGGTGACTTTTACCTCTAAACTGACGATTTGTCTGGCACATTCAGAGTTACTTGGGAACCGACTTCATAATAAATTATAAAGCAATTAATAATTATATAATAAACAATAATTTCTTAATTACATTAAACGGAACAACAAATAGTAAGAATTAAATTCCAAATAAAAAATATTTATTCTTTGCTTAGTTACCTTTTTTTTAAGTCGTGTTTTTTTACAATTTTAAGTGATGGGTAGACCTAGCAGGATGCTTCTCTGAGGAAACAATGGCTAATTGAAACGGGAGATGAAGGACGGAAGCACTAGGTACTTTTAGTATGTACCTTATTCTGGGATTGTTATAAACCGAAAGAAGGTCTTCATTAAAAGTTTTTTTTTGTTTTAAAGAGTTATTTTTAAAATTACTTGCTTTTAATTTTAATTTAATTTTCTTTTTTCTTGTAAAAAAGGAAGTAATACCGATTTTTTTCGGTTTTCAGATTTTCACGGAAATATTCCTTTTGATTTTTCCTGATTCCATTTTGACTAATTTTTTAACATTAAATAAAATTAACATTGTTGTTATGGGAACTTTATTAAAACTTTTACATAGATTTTTTAACGCTCCATATCTTGGAAACGGTGCTACGAAATAAATTTAAAAATGTAAACTAAAAATTGAAGCGAGTTAAATTTACAACAAAAAATGTATAAGTCATATTGTTGTAAAAGCGATATTTCTATATGCCGGAAAAAAGTCTACGTACGATGCAATTTACTATAAAAATATAGGAAAAAATGGGATAGTTCGGAGACTTTTTTGGCCCACTGTAGTTCGCGGATTGAATTCACAATTCTTCCATTTCATATGCTTTTGTCTCTTTATAATTCCCTTACTCAATGATATACCTTATTAGGCGGTTTTAGATTTATTGAATAATTCCTGTTGACAAAAAATAAGGTCATACTGTAATGTCTAATAATTAATAAAGTAGTAAACAGAAGTAAACTTGTTTATTTTAAGACAGCTCACATTACATCTAGCATGGGATGCATCATGCATGGTATTTATAAAGTGACTTCATGTAAATGAATATTTTGCAGCCTATGCGTTTAATCAAACTTGGTAATTTTTTCTTTTTGATCGTGACCAAATTTATATGGGACCACCCTTGTGGTTCCCATTTTTTAACAAAAAAAGAATCATTAAAATCGGTCAACGTGGTAAAGAATTATCGCTGAACATACATAAAAATTTTCAGACGAATTGAGAACCTCCACCTTTTTTTGAGGTCGGTTAAAAAAGATTTTAGTTCTGAAAATTGTTTTGTGGATTTTTGGATTTTTCAAAAATATTTATATGGTTAATATCGAGTTAATAGCCCTTCTTACGACCGAAGCGCTTTATTAAAAACCAATTTAAAAGTTTTGAAATCGAATAACACGATTTTTTAGAAGATATGTAAAATCACAGAAAAATTTTAAATAAATTTAAATTAATTATAATTTTAAATTATTTAAATTAATTGATAAAATATTTCATATAATTGGCGGAGATATAAATTTTTTTAACAGAATTACATACAAACGAGATCAGTTACAAGAATTGAATTTAATAGCTCTTCACTAGGCAAAAAAACAAGTTGGACACTAAAATAAGATAATTTTTTCTTGCTAGAAGGTTTTGCGGTGCCGTATATGATTATTTTTTTGAAGTCAGTATTTTATTAAATTTATAAGGTTACTTTAAATATTTTTACCGTATTAAAAAATATTATTTTATGTAAAAAAATAACCACTTATGAGTTCCCATTCCTCTTGTAACCATAGCTTAAGTTTCCCAATAATTATGGTCAAAATCATTCCACAGATTTTTATATGATTTAAATTCAGGAGTAACATTTTAGGACACTTCTACAGTGGATAATCTTGTGATGAACTGAAATTATATGCCGGATCGTTTTCTTCATAAATCTTTGACGATTAGTAAAAAGACCTTAAGTCACAAATTGCCATTTTTGAGTTAAATACACCATCTGATAGCTAATTTTCTACTTTACGATTCGTATTAAGACCTTAAGTCTAATTATTTATGATGAGTGGAATAAAGATAAAATACAATAAACTTAAAACAATATTGCAACTTTTGGTCATCCAAAGACCTTAAGTCAACTTAAGGTTCTTATATCAAACTCCCAGGAGTTATGAATGGCAATCTTAAAACCTTAAGTCCAGTTAAGGTTGTTATACGAAACATTTACGAGGTGTTATTGGTAATTTTACAGAAAAAGAAAATTATTTTTGATTAGTATAACTTCAAGGTTGTGTAAAAAAAAGCGTGTAAAACAAATTTAATATTGGATATATTATTAATATATGTCTAATTTTCCTAATGGTCGTTAGTTCAAAAATTTTTTCCGTATTGATTATTTTATAAATAATTTTAAATTATCCTAAATATGATTGGATTATGTTGTATTTATTGTCTTACGTATAAATTAGTTCTGCTGCTTTAAATATTAATTTAAATATGTTTATATACTTAAAATACGTAAATAATTTTCTTAAATTCCAATTAAATCATATCTATTAACATTACAATCAAAAAGAATAACAAACAAATTACAAATAATTATTGTTTATATTCACCTGCCTTTTATCACTTTTCTTAGCTGCTAACATTATCTATGCAACAACCGAATCACTTCTGTTTACAAGAAATTGCAAATAATATAAACAGAAGTGATTGCTTTTTGGCGGTATAGATAATAACTAACAACTAGCAACTAACAAAAGTGATAAAAGGCAGGTGAATATAATATAAACAAAATAATATGTTATCAATGTTAAGTTATTATATCCAACAGAGCTCAGTTGTATTTTGTATTCTCGTGTGTAAACTGCAAATATCTAAACTTCAATAGTGATAGTGTGTGATTAGTTAAAATTGTTATAATAATGAACAGATCAAGAAAGATTCTTGCGATGACTGAAAAATTGAATGAGAAAGGTTAGTAAGTACAGCAAATTTTAACAAAATTGTAACGATAACTTATGTAGTTTTCAACCGCAAGATAATAGTTGGTATTATTTTAGATGAAGCATCATGTTCGAAAGATTTATCTCATCCTCCGAGGTCTTCTACGTCTGAAGTAGCTGAAATTCCACCATCGTTTTCTCGGGAATCATCACCTCCTTCATTGAGCTCAGATGTAGAAAAAGCATTCAGCTCCGATGACAGTATTTTCGATCAAGATTATGTACCGCCAACAAATCAGGAAAGCATTTCGGAAGATGACAAAGAATTTCCTTCTAATACAAAGGAAACTTTGGCATCTTCTTCCAATTGCCAAACTTCTACAACACCAAAAAAGTGGTCCACAAAGGTTCGCAAACAAAGAACTGCTTTAATGAATACCGGAAAATCATATGAAACCGTCAGTGGAAAACAAATTCCAGCTAGAAAGCTCAAGCCTCTAAAGGAGTGCAGAAAAAAATGTTCTATACAACTAACAGATGAAGTTAGACAGCAAATTTTTGAAGAATATTGGCAGCTCGGAAGTCACGATAAACGAGCAAACTATGTTGCTAATTCAGTATCAAAAAATGAAATAAAACGTCCACGATCAGTTGCAGAAAATGCGAGAAGACGAAATGTTACATACGAATATTCTTTCCATTTATATGGAAAACATGTTAGTGTGTGCAAAAGTTGTTTTTGTGCAACTATTGATGAAAATGAAACTTTTATTCGAAATTCGGTTTCAAAAAAGGTTGACAGTGCATCGGGTATTATTTTAGAAGACAATCGTGGAAAAAAGTCAACCGTAAATAAAAAAAGTAACGAAGAAATCGCAGCAGTTCTTGAGCATATTAATTCGTTTCCAGCTTACGAAAGCCATTATACTCGTCGAACCAATGACAAAAAATATTTACCATCTCATTTAAACTTAAGTAAAATGTACGCTTTGTACAAAGAAAAGTGTGATAAACCCGTTTCAAGAATGATCTACGAGCGCGAGTTTCATAAATGCAAATTAAAATTCAAAAAACCTTCAGTTGATACGTGTCACAAATGTGACACGTTACATATAAAAATTACAGTAAGTTCAAATGAAGAGGAAAAACTTAGCACCACAAACGAACTAACAGCACATCAAGAAAAGGCAGATTTTGCATATTCATCAAAAAAGCAAGACAAAGTGGAATCACAAGCAAATCTTAAAAAGAAATGCTTTTCGTTTGACTTGCAACAATGTTTACCAACTCCTCTTCTAACGTCGTCAGTGGCATTTTATAAACGCCAGTTATGGACATTCAATTTAACAATCCATGACAATGCAAATGGCAATTCTACAAACTACATGTGGCATGAAGCTATCGCAGGAAGAGGTGCCAATGAAGTTGCTTCCTGTTTATATCTTCATTTGAAAAATTTGGATCCCAACATTGAGGAAGTAACTTTCTATTCCGACACTTGCCAAGGCCAAAATAAAAATAGTCATGTGAGTGCCATGTTTTTAAGTTTTTTTATGACCGAGTCCACAAATTTAAAGATTATTAATCATAAATTTTTGGAACCCGGTCATACTCACATGGAGTGCGATGTGGATCACTCCATGATAGAGAAGCAAAAAAAGAGTACCGCAACTTCCATATACCATCCACATGACTGGTTTCAGTTAGTTAGAAGAACTGGCAAAAAAAATAAATTCGAGGTGGTAGAAATGAATATAAACAACTTTTATAATTTTTCCCGTCTTCTAACCAACACTCTAGTGTATAGAAAAAAAAATACCAACAAAAAACAATTTAAACTGCATGACGTGACTTGGCTGCAGTACAGATGTGATGAAGTTGGCATAATTAACTACAAAAATGTTTTGCATAAAGAAGCCGATTTTGAACGTGTTAATTTTTTACGTAGAAGAGATCGGTTGGATATACATATTGAAAAGCGCTATTTAACATCGGTGCCAATTTCAGTAGAAAAAAAAAAAAGATCTTGTCGATCTTCTTCATCTAATACCACCCGTATTCCATCCATTTTATAACAGTTTGGTGACCACAGATGATTTAACCGAAGAAGATCCAGATTTAATTGAATATAGTGATAATTAATAAGCATTAGCTATGTAAATTTCTAAAATATAAAAATATTTAATTTCAAATTATAATCTTTTATCCTATCTTTTACCTATCTGTTAATAATATCTAAATTTCTAAAATATAAAAATTATGTATTTTCAAATTTTCAAAGCACGATTGTAATGTTTTTAACTTAAAACTGCAGTTATAAGGTTATAGTATTAAAAAAATATTGGCGCTTTTCAATAGTACTAAAGCCTTAAGTTGACTTAAGGTTTTAAGATTATAAATTTTTTACTATAAGAAATCCTAAAGCCTTAAGTCACATCAAAAACTAATAAGGAATACACCTAAAAGATTAAAATTAAGGAATTAGTTATGTCTCATAAACACTTAAATACTGGTAAAAGCACAATTCTGTAATATAAGAAACTTCAGCACAAAATAAGAGTAAACGTTTTTTCATTCTCCTCAACATTCGACTTTTGTGACTTAAGGTCTTTTTACTAATCGTCAAAGAATTACTTCCGGTTTGCTGAAGTTAAGCCCTATTGGTTACAGGGTGGGGTTTAGGCCCTTTTGGCAATGGGTGTGGTTTAGGCCCTTTTGGCAGGGGGCGTGACTTAGGTCCTTTTGGCAACGGGGTGTGGTTTAGGCCCTTTTGGCAGGGGTCGTGACTTAGGCCCTTTTGGCAGCGGGGTTTGGTTTAGGCCTTTTTGGCAACGGGGTGTGGTTTAGGCCCTTTTGGCAGGGGTCGTGACTTAGGCCCTTTTGGTAGCGGGGTGTGGTTTAGGCCCTTTTGGCAGGGGGCATGGCTTAGGCCCTTTTGGCAGGGGGCATGGCTTAGGCCCTTTTGGCAGCGGGGTGTGGTTTAGGCCCTTTTGGCAGGGGGCATGGCTTAGGCCCTTTTGGCAGTTGGATGTGGTTTAGACCCTTTTGGCAAGGGGCATGACTTAGGCCCATTTGGCAGCGGGGTGTGGTTTAGGCCTTTTTGGCAATGGGGTTTGGTTTAGGCCCTTTTGGCAATGGGGTTTGGCTTAAGGCCCTTTTGGCCACGGGGTGTATTTTATATGACAAATAAGTCATGCATGCGCGGGTTCCTCCAAAACCCAGATAATTTTTTGAAAAAAGTTATTTAATTAGATTTCATATCGATGAGTAACTAATTACATCATTAAATAAACAAACAAGCAGTTGATTCATTAAATAAACAATTACGTAGTAAATTTTAGGGGCCCGCAAGGTAAATTTGATAATTTTAGAAAAAATTTATTTAAGTAGATTTAATATCGATTAAACAAACAAACAATTACCTAGTAGTATAAAATTTGTTAGGGCCCGCAAAGTAAATACTATAAATTTTAAAGAATAAAAAATTTAACCACCCCCCCTCCAATTTAAAATTATTATAAATATATAGTTTTTTTTGGGGTAATATAATATTCGAGCGCGTCAAGTCAAGAAATCAAAATGTCTTTAAATAACAAGCGTAAAGCAGTTGAAAGTGAAAACAAATCAGTGAATTGTAAAAAATATAAAAGTTGATGAATTGGATCAGCAGCATAGTGCAAAACCCAAAGAATTGTTATACCAAACGGCATATTATTTAAATAAATCTAAAAGCAAGAATGTTGAATTAGGTTTGGATCCATACGAATTTAATGCAGGATTAATATTATCGAGTTCAAAAGGAATAGAAATATTTCTAACCGAATTTGAATGGAATGTTATCATTAGCAACAAGTGCCATATTGAAAATTACTTTAGTCGTAGTGATCCTCAGTTCGAATTCATATCCCAGTATATAACAGGACTAATTGTGGAACCGGCAAAGATTAATGAAGATTTGTTAATCAAAATTTCAAAGGATGATCGTTATATTTACTTGGGGGAAGAAAGTGTAAAAGGAATATTTCAAATTGATGAAATCATTCAAGTTCGAATAGGAAATTTAAAAAATTTATATTTTAAAAATTATTTCCATGAAACTTGATATTCCTGCGTAGAATTGGGTGGCGATATCTTGGATAACGTTCGTTATATAGCACAACCGACTGACGTGAATTGCAGTCATGAAAATTTGTGCATCCTGATTGAAATCTTGGTTCTTCGACCAAATATAATTATGGAAGCGGTTCAGAAATTATTCATTTAAAGTGGTTGAAGTGAGACATACGGTTTATTCAATAGATGTTCTAGGATTTAATATACCTCAATTTATACCAAAAGAACTAGCAATTTATGACGGTGAAACTATAAAACATTATCTTTTTAAATCACCATGTCTGTTTAGTGAACTGAATGATAAATTCAAATTTCAAGTGCATTGGTTAGAAAACAATCATCACGGCATACCTTTCAATTCCGGTTCAACGGATTTAAAACACTTTAGTGAAATTGTAATTCAGGAAACCGAAAAAGCCGACGTAGTATTTTGCAAAGGACATCAAAAATTTAACTGTCTTGAACCCATTTTGGGGAGAAAATTTTTTCAACAACTTGAAGATGAGGACGACTTGGAATGCACCTTTTATCCAGAAGTCACAATTAACACAATTTAACAGGTCTGTTCTCTGTGTAAATAAAAAAACATGTAAATAAAGAACAATCATTTCACTATTTTAAGTACATACTTAATATCTTAAGAATTAACAGTTAAGGTTAAATTTTACATATGTTTAACATGGCCATTCCTAACATGCCCTAAATATGAACAGGTCTGTTCATAGTTACCCTAAAATGCCCTAAATATGAACATGTCTGTTCATAGTTGCCCTAACATGCCCTAAATATGAACAGGTCATGAAATAGGGCATGTTAGGATAACTATAAACAGACCTGTTCATATAAGTTAGGGCATAACTGTTGGATTGTATGCCTGAAGTCAATCCCCCTCAACTGGGATGCGGCACCTGTGGTGCCGCTGTTACTAAGATTATATCAGAGTACACGTACCGTCAACAAAACACCTCGTGACTTGGAAGTTGTATGTACTCCCATATTAAACATATGTAAAATTTAACCTTAAACCACTAAACAGAGGGGGATGTTTAATATGGGAGTACATACAACTTCCAAGTCACGAGGTGTTTTGTTGACGGTACGTGTACTCTGATATAATCTTAGTAACAGCGGCACCACAGGTGCCGCATCCCAGTCGAGGGGGATTGACTTCAGGCATACAATCCAACAGTTATGCCCTAACTTATATGAACAGGTCTGTTTATAGTTATCCTAACATGCCCTATTTCATGACCTGTTCATATTTAGGGCATGTTAGGGCAACTATGAACAGACATGTTCATATTTAGGGCATTTTAGGGTAACTATGAACAGACCTGTTCATATTTAGGGCATGTTAGGAATGGCCATGTTAAACATATGTAAAATTTAACCTTAACTGTTAATTCTTAAGATATTAAGTATGTACTTAAAATAGTGAAATGATTGTTCTTTATTTACATGTTTTTTTATTTACACAGAGAACAGACCTGTTAAATTGTGTTAATTGTGACTTCTGGATAAAAGGTGCATTCCAAGTCGTCCTCATCTTCAAGTTGTTGAAAAAATTTTCTCCCCAAAATGGGTTCAAGACAGTTAAATTTTTGATGTCCTTTGCAAAATACTACGTCGGCTTTTTCGGTTTCCTGAATTACAATTTCACTAAAGTGTTTTAAATCCGTTGAACCGGAATTGAAAGGTATGCCGTGATGATTGTTTTCTAACCAATGCACTTGAAATTTGAATTTATCATTCAGTTCACTAAACAGACATGGTGATTTAAAAAGATAATGTTTTATAGTTTCACCGTCATAAATTGCTAGTTCTTTTGGTATAAATTGAGGTATATTAAATCCTAGAACATCTATTGAATAAACCGTATGTCTCACTTCAACCACTTTAAATGAATAATTTCTGAACCGCTTCCATAATTATATTTGGTCGAAGAACCAAGATTTCAATCAGGATGCACAAATTTTCATGACTGCAATTCACGTCAGTCGGTTGTGCTATATAACGAACGTTATCCAAGATATCGCCACCCAATTCTACGCAGGAATATCAAGTTTCATGGAAATAATTTTTAAAATATAAATTTTTTAAATTTCCTATTCGAACTTGAATGATTTCATCAATTTGAAATATTCCTTTTACACTTTCTTCCCCCAAGTAAATATAACGATCATCCTTTGAAATTTTGATTAACAAATCTTCATTAATCTTTGCCGGTTCCACAATTAGTCCTGTTATATACTGGGATATGAATTCGAACTGAGGATCACTACGACTAAAGTAATTTTCAATATGGCACTTGTTGCTAATGATAACATTCCATTCAAATTCGGTTAGAAATATTTCTATTCCTTTTGAACTCGATAATATTAATCCTGCATTAAATTCGTATGGATCCAAACCTAATTCAACATTCTTGCTTTTAGATTTATTTAAATAATATGCCGTTTGGTATAACAATTCTTTGGGTTTTGCACTATGCTGCTGATCCAATTCATCAACTTTTATATTTTTTACAATTCACTGATTTGTTTTCACTTTCAACTGCTTTACGCTTGTTATTTAAAGACATTTTGATTTCTTGACTTGACGCGCTCGAATATTATATTACCCCAAAAAAAACTATATATTTATAATAATTTTAAATTGGAGGGGGGGTGGTTAAATTTTTTATTCTTTAAAATTTATAGTATTTACTTTGCGGGCCCTAACAAATTTTATACTACTAGGTAATTGTTTGTTTGTTTAATCGATATTAAATCTACTTAAATAAATTTTTTCTAAAATTATCAAATTTACCTTGCGGGCCCCTAAAATTTACTACGTAATTGTTTATTTAATGAATCAACTGCTTGTTTGTTTATTTAATGATGTAATTAGTTACTCATCGATATGAAATCTAATTAAATAACTTTTTTCAAAAAATTATCTGGGTTTTGGAGGAACCCGCGCATGCATGACTTATTTGTCATATAAAATACACCCCGTGGCCAAAAGGGCCTTAAGCCAAACCCCATTGCCAAAAGGGCCTAAACCAAACCCCATTGCCAAAAAGGCCTAAACCACACCCCGCTGCCAAATGGGCCTAAGTCATGCCCCTTGCCAAAAGGGTCTAAACCACATCCAACTGCCAAAAGGGCCTAAGCCATGCCCCCTGCCAAAAGGGCCTAAACCACACCCCGCTGCCAAAAGGGCCTAAGCCATGCCCCCTGCCAAAAGGGCCTAAGCCATGCCCCCTGCCAAAAGGGCCTAAACCACACCCCGCTACCAAAAGGGCCTAAGTCACGACCCCTGCCAAAAGGGCCTAAACCACACCCCGTTGCCAAAAAAGCCTAAACCAAACCCCGCTGCCAAAAGGGCCTAAGTCACGACCCCTGCCAAAAGGGCCTAAACCACACCCCGTTGCCAAAAGGACCTAAGTCACGCCCCCTGCCAAAAGGGCCTAAACCACACCCATTGCCAAAAGGGCCTAAACCCCACCCTGTAACCAATAGGGCTTAACTTCAGCAAACCGGAAGTAATTGTCTTCGAAATACTTAAACAATTGATTGGAAACAATGCCTATTGTTATATAATAGGATGTCAAACCACACCCCTATTGTTCTATACACTGTGACGTCATTAAAACCAACATTAAATGTTGGCGATATACTTAAAACAATGCTGTGACGTCAGAGACCGGAAGTAAGTGCAGTTAAAATCTTCCCATGTTAATTCCCATAAGAAAGTGGCGTGGAACCCGCATAGCCACTCTACTTAAAAGTGGTGTGGAATGGTTTTCTTTAATTTGTAGAACAGGCCGTCGTGCCACACTTTGTCAAAGGCTTGGCCGATGTCGAGGAAAGCTGCTGAACAGTAACGTCTGCCTTCCAGATCTTGATTGATTTGCTTTACTATCCTGTGTACCTGTTCAATTGTTCCGTGTTGTTTACGGAATCCAAATTGGTGGTTTGGAATTAGTTTTCGTTGATCTATTATGGGCTTCAGACGATTTAAGAGTAGTTTTTCGAAAATTTTAGATAGTATAGGAAGCAGGCTGATAGGTCTGTATGATTTTACTTCTTCAGGTTTATTTCCAGGTTTTAGAATCATTATAATTTGCGCCACCTTCCACTGACTGGGGAAATAATGAAGTCTAAGAATCGCGTTAAATATCTGCAGAATTGCTCTAAAACATTTTTCCGTTGCCTCTTGCAGCACTCTTCCGGTGATTAGATCGTATCCCGGGGCCTTTATTGGGTTAATTTCTTTAATTACTCTCTTGGATAATCGGCAGACAATCCCAACTTTCTATAGAAAATAAGGTGTTGCTCTACAAAGCCATTTTGAAACCAATCTGGACTTATGGCATTCAACTCTGGGGCTCTGCAGCAAACTCAAACCTTGAAATACCACAAAGATTTCAGAATAAAGTCCTCCGCGTGATTGTTGACGCGCCGAGATACGTGCCTAACAGTGTTATCCAACGTGACATACAGCTTAATTCCATCAAGGAAGAGATCGAAAGCTATAGTGCCAAATATCGTGAGAGACTCACAGTTCATCCCAATGCTCTTGCAACTGGGCTGTTAAACAGCCACTGTGAAGTGCGTAGACTAAAAAGATACATACCAGCTGATCTAGTGAAGAGATTCAAATCTTAAAATACCAACTGTATTAGTTGTATTGTATAATATAATTCATTGATTACTATATAGAGATTACTTACTGAAGTAATACTCTGCCTGTTATTACTAGTTTGTTAAAACATAAGCCTGTTATCTTATAGATAGATTGCTTGTAACTGAGGAGATTAATAAAAAAAAATAAAAAAAAATCACCGAATTTGTTTCCAGTAACTTATACCGTATGATATAACAGTCTGTGATAGAGTGTATCAAATACTAAATGTAGCATAAAAAAACATTTTTGTCAAAAATGGAGATTGCCGATTTTGATTCTAGCCCCCTCAAATAACGTCTTTAAAATTTTATTACCTGCACAATTTCAACTCAATGTATCGGCTTGTTTTTTTAAAACAGTGCACATTACACTAGCATGCGATACCATGGATTTATAAAGTGGTGACATCATGTAAATGAATATTTTGCTGCCTATGCGCTTAAAAAAAAGCAAATTAGATTAATCAAATTAATCAAAGTGTGACAAAATGTTTGTTGGAAGTTAAAAATTTTTTAAAATTTTGAAGGGGCAGTGTTACCCCTCAGCCTCCGAATTTTTGTGATTCTATAATATATGTTAAGCGGTATGTGCATAGCTAATATTTGACAACAATTTAAAAGTGTGACAAAATGTTTGTTGGAAGTTTTTAAAATTTTAAAAAATTTGTAAGGGGCAGTGTTACCCCTCAGCCTCTGAATTTTTGTGATTCCAAAATATATGTTAAGCGGTATGTGCATAGCTAATATTTGACAACAATTTAAAAGTGTGACAAAATGTTTGTTGGAAGTTACAAATTTTTTAGAATTTGGAAGGGGCAGTGTTATCCCTCAGCCTCCGAATTTTTATGATTCCGCAAGATTTGTTAAGTGGTATGTGCATAGCAATCATTTGACACTAATTGCAAGATGTATCAAATTGTTTTATAGAAAATACGAATTTTGTATTATAATGGAAGTGGCGGTCAAATTTACTTTTCAGATACTGATTTATTGCAGTTCGATAACATATTTTATACACTGGAGTGTTAATATCATTAACATAATATTATTAATAATAGTTATTTTCATAATAAAAGTCGTTAAAAAATATTTTTCATTATTTGTCTGGTCCACTGTATAATTTGTGATTCTGAGTCTGATTCTGTCTTCAGCCACGTGGCGGAACGTGCTAGATCTCGGTACATAGGCCCTGTATCATCAAGTAGGTAAGATACCGTTCTTGCAAAATTTCCAACATAATTGGTATCATTCCTAGCGAAGGTTACAGAAGGAGGGATGGACAATAGAAAATAGCAGCACAATGGTTGGTACGGGTAGAGAAACAAAGAAATATAAATATAGCGCATTTGGCCGAAAGACGTGAGGTACACTGAGAAAAATGAAGTTTTAAATCAAAACGATAATTTGTTTTGAAATTTAATTTTTTGGTTTAAAAGAAATCGTTTTATAATAAATACTCATTGGTTTAAGTTAATGTAATCCATTCTTTTAAAACAAAACAAAATTTGTTTTAAAATGGTTTATTTCAAACAAACGTTTTATTATTTAAATAAAAAAAAAATGTTATTTTATATGAAAAGAAATTTTTTTATTATATTAAATACTTCCATTATTTTGCACTGAAAAAAAAATCTTTTGCTTCAAAACGAATTACTTCTATTCAAACCATTTTATGCATTCCTAATAAGTATGAAAAATAGCAAAATCATTATAGGTAGTAGTTTTATTCCAAAACCTAAATAGTTTTAATTGAAATTTCTCGGTGATGTTTAAGATCTTTCAATTTTGTATTAAGAATTACATATGGTTCGATCAAAGTATTTTCAAGATAGGAAGTTCAACTGTGCAAAAAACAACAAAATTGAAAGATATTTTATTATTACCACGTTTTATTTAACTTACAATCTTGTTTGTCCTTCTGTTTGTCAAATCTTGCAATTGATTTTTCGACCACTTCCCGAAGGGCAATTGAGCTGAAATTTTTCAGTTAGGCTGGGTTTCGATGACAATGCAATACTTTAACAATTTTGTGGCTTGAAAATGAACATGTAAGCCAGAATTAACTATGTTAAGTTTTATATATGAAAATAAATTATTATTCATGTTAAAAATAATAAAATAAAAAAAAAATGATGCAACTTTGTTTAAATGCTGAAATTATTATAATAATTATCAAAGATTAATAATTATTACTTACATGTTAAACTGAAAAAAAAAATTTCGCTTTAAAAAATTAAGTACACATTAGTAGTATCAATGTAATTTATATTATATAGATGAAGCAAGAAAGGCGTCAGCAGACGGATGTAATCTAATCAGCTAATAATTACGCCACCAGACAAGAAGCAATGCATAGAAGGCATTTTACTTGTGTAAGGCATTTGTGGGGGCGGCGATATAATGCAATGTATGCATTTGCTCTTGAAATTATGAATTGTTTTGAGACGAGCGTCGTTTTAATCGGACGATTTTAGAAAAAAATACGTCGTTGAAAGCGGTTGGTCGCTTTAAAAGGAGTCGCACTAAACGTACTTTACGTCGTTAAAAGTTCGGATTTTAATTATAATTATAATTAACTAAGTAAAATTTAAATAAAGAAATGAACAGTTCAACTTCAGTGCAAAATTTTTGTTTTAATTATTAAAAAAATAAAAAAAATTAAAAAAATAAAAAAATTAATAAAATCGATTGCAAAATTTGCCAACAGAATTTAATGACTAAAAAGTGTTAAATAATATTTATAAAAAAAAACTTTTAAAAAAACACGTTTTACTATTGATTTTTCAGTGGACTAAAAATTAGAAAATAAATTTTTTTCAGTGCCTTGCAGACCAGGTTGATATACATACTCAAAATTTACTGTGATTTTCCATGACTAAAAACGTGGGGCGCATTTTCGCACAAATTACGGAAATTACTGTTAAGCAAATCAATTAACAGCAATGAATTCTTCTAAGCAAAGTAAGAAAAGCTGATTTTAGGAATGCGACAATGTACGATAGACGAGACTTAAAAAACTATGAGAGAAAGACTGACGAAGAAATATTTAATGCTGAAACTCCAAATGAATATAATGTTTTATCAACAACTAGGTCAAATATTTTAATTTTAGATTCAATGCTGATGTGCAGACTGATCAACAGTCCTTGCGAAAATACGCCCCACGTTTTTAGTCATGGAAAATCACAGTAAATTTTGAGTATGTAGTATATCAACCTGGTCTGCAAGGCACTGAAAAAAATTTATTTTCTAATTTTTAGTCCACTGAAAAATCAATAGTAAAACGTGGTTTTTTAAAAGTTTTTTTTTTAATATTATAAAAGCATAATATTATAAAAGTGTTACTGCTGTATGTACGTACATATTAGCAATATCAGTCATACGAAGTTGAACCAGTTTTGGTTTCATGGGAAGTAAAATAATATCTGATAAGAAAATGAACATGTATAATCCTGGTTACCTACCACTTACATCCTCCATATCAGTAGTTTACCGAACTTAAAAGTGTTTACATCTACCAACAATTTACATAAATGGCCGATGAGAAAATGAAATTCTAATTGGGAAAATGGGATATGGCGCACCTTATAACAATTTTATTTCTCAGTATGTACCATTATAATAATGTACCGCATTTGTAAAAGAAGAAATTATGTAAAGAAAGAAGAAATAAATGTAAAAGAAGAAAAGAAATTACTAATACTTTTTTTGTTTTTGTAATGTGTAGTGCCTAATAATAAATTAAAAAGTTTCCAAAATCAAGTATTTAATTTAAATAAAATTTATTAATTGAATCAAATGTACAACTTTATTATTCGAAAGATTAATTCTATTTTGAATTAAAACTACAATATACTTCAGACAAAATAAATTAATTTTAAACTAAAACTATTAATATTTTGAAATAAAACTACCATGTTTTAAATTAAAAATATTGCTGTTTTGAAATAAAACTCCAACGTTTTTATTCGAAAAGTAATTTTCAAAACGAAAACTGTTTTGATTTAAATGTCATTGTTGTTTCCCCATATACAATGCATAAAATCGTTTGAATGAAAATAATTCGTTTTGTAACAAACGATTTTTAGAAAAAGAACTCAAAATAAAAAATTTTAAGTAAATTTGTTGTTTTTAGTATGTATTTATGGTTAAATTCAAAAAAATATAAGAATAATACAATACGTAGAAAATCAAAATTCAAAAAATTTTAAAAAAGAGACATTTAACAAATAACAGGTCTGAATTAAGAAAATTTGAAAAATTTTGAGTTCTTTTTCTAGTTTTACGCCTCACGGTTAAAAAACGTGGTAAATTTTGAATTTTGAATTTTTTCAAAGTTTTTAGAAATCATATTAAGAGGGCAGTGCCTTCGGATTTCAAACTAGCAGTGCTAGGTAAACGAATTTCTTAGTTCAAATCATTTTTAAATTATTCATACTTCATGTAACAAGTTCTGTTTTGATAATCTTTGGAGGTTATGGTAAGTCAATTTTGTACTATTTAGTCCATATTTTTGTTTAGTTTGAAAATTTTTCTTATTTCACAATGTAATAAGTGACTGCGTGCAACTGAAGAATGGCAATAACCATGAAATAACGTTATATTGTACTGTCGTATTACGAATTTTTCATTTTTCAAATTTTCTTAATTCAGACCTGTTATTTGTTAAATGTCTCTTTTTTAAAATTTTTTGAATTTTGATTTTCTACGTATTGTATTATTCTTATATTTTTTTGAATTTAACGATTTTTTTTATCAGTTGTTGATGTATATAAGGTCGACGGCTGTAATGGAGATGCAAAAGTATATTTAAGTTTTTAAAATAGTGAATTTAAATATGTTATATAAATTTCGCTAAATCAATTTGAAGTTTAATATTTTACATAGGGTTATAGAAAATTTGCAGGATTTGATGGCTCTATTTCTATTCGAACCCTCTGCGATGTACTTTCTATTTGGTTTCTTTTAAACGGTCATCAACTTACGGACACAAACATTTTAAATGAGGGGGCGCTATAAGTTGCTCACTGTCTTTAAAATCACCACAAACTATAGTAAACCCTTGATATATGTACATTAACGCGCCTTAAAATATTTATGCTGTTCCAAATTTGAAGTTATTCTCGTAACATAGTTTCCACAGATCTAACACCATCCTTGGTACATTATTGCTATATGTTGGTGGTAGAACGAGGTGCTTTCGATCCTAACAATAAATTGAAAGTCGTGTTTTTCTTTTTCTTCTTCTTCATCTAGAGGAGTAACTGAAATACTCATTTGTAGAGGGTATCGAAAATTTAACGGAAAACTAAGATTATAAACCGAGCTACACTGATAAAAAAAAAGTTTTGAACCAAAACTTTTTATGCATTGCCTATATACAATGCATAAAAATTTTTGAATCAAATTTTTTTGTTTTGGTTCTAAAAAATTAGATTTTGCTTCAAAACGAAAAATTTTGATTCAAAACCTTTTATGCTTTGCCTATATACAATGCATAAAAGGTTTTGGTTCAAAACTTCTGTTTTATCAGTGTATGATCGAAATTTCAAAATTTTGTAAGACCTCTATTTTTAATTACAACGCACAAAAACCATTACAACAAATAACCCTGGTTTTTCAACACATTTATTATTATAACCTGTTACAATGATCAAAATAATGAATAATATATAAAATAATATAAAAATAGCTATAAATGCTACTTTGTAGATGGTTAACGACCGAAAGTTATTGTTTCCCCGTTGTTATTTTTGCGCGTGGATCGCTGGAGAGCTAATATTCGATCACGATGGCAATCCACCTCCGTGACCAATAATTCTCGTTGCGTTATAGCATTGCTGCGGGCAATACTATCCCCGTATGTATGCTTCTGAAGATACATGGGTTTTATTGGTGTGTATTGTAAATCGTGATCGTTTGACCAATACCGAGCAGTATGGGCATTCAAGAAGCTCCTGTTCAGCGTCCGCTAATCTAGTATAACATCTCGTTAGGTGCTGCATAGGCTGACGACGAACGACACAGGATTCTTGGGCTTCTTTTTTTTCTCGATCTTGCGCAATCTCATCCTCCAGTTTTTCTACTATAGCACTCCACCCGATGGTGCTGACAGCGCACAACTCGTTGTATTTTTTATTTTCACCCATTTTCTTCTTCTTGACTTGTCTTGATGTTTGATGTTCGATGTTCAACACTAATTTATTATTCGAATTCTTTTCAGGGTTTATATACAAAATTATTATAAAAAAGGATAATAATTGTTTTTGAAAGTGACCTACATTATGATAAATACATCTGCTCCCGCAGCAGTTTAATTTGTGTTAATGTGTAATATTGCAACTATGTAATACAACGTAGGATTGATTATTTATGTATTGAAATAATAATCAGTCTACTTATCATAATTTTGCTAATTTTCACATATTAACCTCATCGCCTAAAAGATAAAATATACCTAACTAAGCAATCAACACAAACTCCTTCGTATTTAAAATTAGTTATAAAATTTATAAAAAACTAAAAGTACAAATTTTAAAATAGTGCCTACTAATTAACAATATAGTTGTAAGCGCATACGCATACACACATAACAATAATAAAATTATAATATAGGTTATACACATCGATAAAGGTTTCAAAACAAATTAACTTTGATTCTACGGTTTCGTACATTTATTGGGCTTAGACGCATGTCGGAACCAGCATAAATGCTTACACCCTCGAATGAAAGTTCGATAAACAGGATGATTATATTATAGGTAATATACCACAAAAATTTTTAAATTAAAAATACAATTTAGTAAACAATGTGGCTGGGAATTACAACCTAATTATATATTATTTACGTTTAAATTTCTAATTAAAATACAAAGGTGTAATGTCGAGACTTGAGTTTGAATCTCGCGCCCCCACATTTTCAAACCTCAAATCCCCAGCACCAAATACCAAGCCGCACGCTCGTGATCGTCAAAGCCAACATCCATACGTCGTTAGGAACCTCCAGTTTGTAGTAACCCAATCTTCAGATTCTTTTAAAGAACGGACAAGCAGTTTGTGAGATCGACATAACCTTTGCTAAATATTTAGTTGTTGACATAAACAAGATGCAACCCAACTTACAATTTCCTAGTTGGTCTGAACCAGTGACGTACTCAAAGCTATTTGATGTAAGGTTAGTAACAATTAAATCTCAAAAGTTGATTCAATCAAGAGCAAACATCCCAACTTAATATATTTATATAGCTTAATATCCCCTTTTAACCAAATAGACATAATAAAACACAGAATGAGGTATATTTTGGTATTTATTAGTAGATAAAAAAAAAAAAAAAAAAACTTGCACGGAAAATTCGAACAACAGCCAAATCGTTAACTCTAGTCATTATTCATTAATATCATTAACAATTAAATACAATACTTTATATTTTATATTACATATTGGTAGTCTTCTGTATTATTTCATTGATATAATAAATTCATTTTCTAAACTCCACTTTCTTGTCCCTAAATTGAAATAATTGTTATTATTTTCTTGATAATCTTTAACTTCAAACTCTTCAGTTATCATTAACATATAATTTCCTAGCTTGACTTTTTAGTCAGAATTAACTTCATATTTATAATAATTAATTATATTTGTATGAGATTCTTGTTCTCTTTGAGAATTTTATATCATTTTGTTTGGACTTTTTAGTCATCGACGTTTTTGTATAAGAATCTAAAATACAAAGATAACACATAAAATAAATAGTAATAACGCAAAACCCACTGTTGCTTGTCAAACAACGAAACCAACTCACTCAAATAATGTAACGATTTGAGAAACCACATACCAAGATTAACATAGGTCAAATGGGGGGGGGGGATAAAACCATCGATTCAAGCACACAATGCCCTAACTAATATGATTGCCTCATCTCCTGATTAAGCGGCTATACCATATGATTTGGACTCGGTTACGTGCAACAAATCGGTAAAAACCTCATATTATTGTTAATTCTAAATAACATACAAACTCCTGGTTCGAAACGGTTACATTATCAAATAAGTCGCATCATTGTATGCAAGCGTTACCTACGCCATTTTGTAAAACCTAACCAACCCGCCATTTTGTAAACCAAAATGTTAATATAACCAACCTTTTCAACAATAATCAACGTTTCACTAAATAAGCTACCAATACCAATAAATTAAACACATTAATTACCACACATGAATAAAATAATACCCCATCATCATCTCCTCAAATAAATACAGAAAACCAAACACCAAAATATAATATTCACGAAGTATAAAAACCCAAAACTAATTTATAATTACCAATAAGCAAAACCCTTCATCCCTGATTATTTAAATAAATGAAGATTTAAATGCATTAGACCAAGCCACCATTTTAATTTAAAGCTTCACAATAAGTCACCTCGTGGTCAAATCAACTTTAGTTAATAATTATAATAATAAATACACTTACTTGAGAATTTCAATTTTATAGAAATACCTGATTTGTAGTATTTAAATTTAGTATAAATTTAAATTAATTTAATTTTGAAATTACAAATATTTTATTCACACTTTGAATGTACGTCCGATCACTTTGACCCTCACCAGCATCAGAAGGCTTCTCAAGCTCTTCAGTTGTAACCAACCCTTGTTTGCTTATCCTCTTAAGTTTGCTTATCAAACTTCTGTTACCCTCCCACAGATGGTGCTTTCAAATATACAGTGTCGTATCATGAATATTTAATAACCCGGTAAATTCAAATGTCTATTGTGAATATTACAAAGGTAATAATAATAAATTGTATAAAACGTTGTGGATGTTGGTCCACGGTTGTAAACACCACTTAACGATAACAACAATTTATTAACGGATAACGACAGTATATATAAAGATAACAATAATGAGCAACAATAACGAGCGATAACTAAATAACAGCGATTGAGAAAAAACACGAACAACTTGTTGATAACGATTCTTTTTGTTTTCCTTTTGTGGTCGATTGAACCACAGAACATATTATTTACAATAGAAGGGAAACTCCCATGTTAAAATTGAAAATCAGCTTTCAGCGCCGCCACACCGCATGGTCGCCAAGTAAAATAGTTCAGAAACCAATAATAGATGGCATTCTATAGAATCAGAATACCAAAATCGCTTAATAAATTAATTTAATTTCAAGTTATTATTTTATAACCACTAATGTTTTACGAATTCATACAATAATGAATCCAAAAACATTAATAATTACAAAATAACAATATTTAATAAAAATCTTAAAAAAATATATAAAAATTTAATATAATTTTATTGTTTACATTAATTTAACTTTTACATTGTATTGTTTTTCCCAAGACAAAATGATTTGAAGTATTTAATGTTCAAAAATAATAACATTTTTGTTAAAGAAACGACGATCAAATTTTTCATGATTTTCTTATGTCCACTAATTATAATTATTTACTTAAACACCTTCAACACAACCACCTATGGACAGAAAAAAAACAACTTATAAATTTATAGGTTATTTTGATTTTCAGTAGGCGTGTTTTAAAGTAGATTTCAGAATAACGCCATCTATCCGTGTGGTCGTCTAATAAATTATACTATTTCACTTTCTCCCACCAAGTTTCAACACCCTGGGTTGAACTACCCGGCGAGAATGTCCGCTTTTTCTTCCTTTCCTCTTGAACTAAACTCGCCTCCTCTGGCGGGTGTGTTGCCAACCGGTAAGGCGCGACAGTAGCGACTTTTAAATTTTTATATGTTCGGTGGTCGCCACAACGTTTTATCTCATATAATATATGTATATCTCATATTACAGGTAGAGACTGTATTTAAAAGAATTTTCTATTGTTGGCTTAACCAATTTGGGACATGAGATTTCTTATCTATTTATACATTGACATGTTTTTCTGTGTCATGCTATTTAAAATTGTTAAAAAGTCTTAGAACGCAGCAATTAACAGTTTGGGTGTAAATTCTGTTGTAACAATAGCCTACGTCGGTTTTATATTTTCAGGTGACTTTAATACTATACAATATGTTTTATATCCCCATAATCGATAGCTTTTTTACTAGCATGAGTTTTGATTACAAAGCAATAACGATTATATATTTATAGAATCTTATCTACTTGTCGCAATTTATTGCCAACAATCGAGCGATTTTTCATATATTAACCTTAAGCAATTAATACAATCTCCTTCGTATTTAAAGTAGTTATAAAATTTTCACAAATTAACCTCGTCGACTAAAAGATAAAATATACCCCGACTAAGCAATCAGCACAAAGTCCTTCGTATTAAAATTAGTTATAAAAAAATTATAAATAGATAATATTCCTGCATATAAAACTTGCATGTTGAGTAGACTTTTTATTCAAGTGTTCGCCTTATAAAATAATAGTCCACAAAAGGTAAATAAATAAACATTAATATTCTAATATAGTTTATCGATAATTTAAATACACTGTTTAAATTAAATTTAAATTGTTTTAGATTGTAACAATGCTTCTAAACTGTGCTGTATTTATACTATTTTATTTTCAACACCTTAACATAGAGTGCTCTCCTCCATAGAGGAGGACCCTGTTATCATCACATTCAAACAGGTTATGGAGAACCATGGAAATAATAGGCATTTACTGAGCCCTCCGAATTATATAACCAACTTCTGCTATAGAACCCTAGGGAGTAATTTCGACATACCCTTAAATTTCACGTTATTACGATATACCGAGGGTCCTAACGATATTGTGAAACACGTACTAATCTCCATCAGCAATGTGACTTCAAACGCTTTACAGAAGGCAGGGAATATAATACCGTTGGAAAAATGTATTCTACAACCACAAGAGCAGACCACCGAAAACTCGGTACCAACACCATTGTGTCCGATTACGGGGTTGATGTATTGCCCTGCTCGAAGCATGTCGTTTACAAACTCTTGTACATGTGAGGGAGCCTCCTGTCGAGATAATTTGGCATTGTATCTTCTAAACCGTTCTTCGGTCCGTGGGCAGAAACATCTATAGTCGTATATCGATGTCACAGGGTTATCATCTAATTTAATCACGTCACATACTATTGGAAACCCATCAATGTACATAATATACATGAGGCGTCCATTAAAAGAAATATGTTGACGGAAATTTCTGGCGTTTGCCCGCAACCTCTGTTCCATCACCATGGCGCTCTCATCAGTACACTGTCCGGCTAGGGGTATAGTATACGATAAGGAATTTCCCATAGGCTCCAGCGACAGTATATTCTCGGTTGATTCTTTTTCTTCTTCTTCCCCTGTTTCTGGTATTAAATCGATAATCGCCGACGCTGAATTGTGTGTTGTAATCGAAATATATGGTGTTGGTACCGAGTTTTCGGTGGTCTGCTCTTGTGGTTGTAGAATACATTTATCCAACGGTATTATATCCCCTTCCTCCTTTTACACTTCGAGGTCATAGTTGTTGGTTGAATTAATTATGTCACTATATTGTGCAATTATTATTATTAAGTTTATTGAACCTCTCTTTGTTAAATATAAATATATATATGATTTTTTATATACGCCTGTAAATAATAATGTGTGAAATTAAAAATTAAAATCCTTTTTGTGATAAGAATTGTTTATTATTATTTGAACTCAAGATTGTTCAAATTATATAAATAAAAAAACGTCCTTGGAGTCGTTCTAGGTCGTTTGAGCTTATGCGCATGCGTTGAAGTCCTTGAAGTCGTTCTAGGTCATTTGAGCTTATGCGCATGCGTTGAAGTCAATGAAAGTCGTTCAAGGTTGTTTGAGTTAGCAATTTTAGTGTAGTATGTGGCATCTCCTTGAAGTTAACGGTCGTTTACGGTTATCTCTCTGAAGGTAGTGGATGCCCCGAAGATGATGTTGAAGTTTCAAGGACAAACTTCAAGGTTGGATAAAGGGAGAGGAGTAGCAAAAGCAGCTGGTGTTGGCGGTTGTTTCAGAGGACAAACTTTCAAGGTTGGTATAAAGGGGAGGGTGGTGGTGGTGGGGGGTTACCTTGGAAAGTGGATATATGTCTGTCCTTGAAAAAGTGGGCGTGGCAAAAAGTAAGCGCATGGGGTTATCTTTGCTGGCCTTGGCCTTGAATTAATGACTACAAGGTCGTTCATTTGGGGTCAAATGAGGTCAACAAAGGTAACCCATTGCCTACTGCTGGTAGTTGCTATGGCAACTATAACAATTAATATTATCATTATAATTACATTTACACGCAACAGACGTTAAATGCACTTTCTGAGAAACCGCGGACTACACATAATTATAAGATAAAGCATAAAACCTCACGATGTATCACCAAAGGGGAGGGGGGGGGGTTAAAAAAATGGCATAAAAAACCTAACGTGATTAAAGGACGGATTAAAGGTGATTAAAATCCTTCGGCAGTCGGGTAAAAAGTCAAAACGCTGCGCTACAGCGTCTCATATTTTTGGTTAGAAAAACTCGAAGACGCAAACATGATTAATGAGAAGGAAAACCAAGAGAAGAAATGAAAAAGCAAACAGAAAGAGGAAGTTACAGCAATTAGTGAAGATACATCTCCAGTCAAAGATATAAGATAAACACTAAATTGATGAGAAGAGAAACGACGAGAGAAATATAAAAAAAAAGAAGAACGGCAATTAGTGAAGAAGTACCGCCTATCAAAGATATAAGATGAAGATGAAGACATGATTAATGAGAAGAAAAACGAGAAAAGAATTGGAAAAAGGAAAAGAAAGAAGAACAAAACAAAGAAATTAAATAAAATAATAGAAATAGAGAGAACTTCTTCAACGAACTACAGTTTTGTACAGAAATAAATCCATTTAGCATATTTAGCAATCAATTTAGCATAGATTTAGCCTCAACAAGAACAGACTTGCTTTTTGTTTTAAAACGGCGCCGGCGATAGTTTTCAATTAAACTTGCCTTTTCCATGACGATCAACAAGGTTCAGGGACAGATGTTAGAAAAAGTAGGAATATATCTGCATGAACCTGTGTTTAACCACGGTCCACTCTATGAAGCAATGTGTAAGAGTACGGAGATCTGAAAATAAAAATAGTTGATAGAAATGAACAAGTGAAATTAATTCAAGGTTCACAAGCAGTGTAGATGAAGGAATTTTTTAATAAAAATTAATAATTAATAATTTATTAATTAAAATCTGCCGCCTAGCTGCTCGTCCATGGACGGACTTTCCAGCTAGTACACAAATAAAACACTTTTTTAAACGAGCTTTCGGAAAATGACTTCTTTTTTCAAGTTTAATATGAATTGAAAAACAAAAACAATAACAATTACAAAGCAAAAGCAACTATAAAATATTTTAAAATATTGACATTTATCCGACAACTTGATCAGAATTTCGTATACGAAATCCCGGTAATGAAAGAAAAAAGATAAAGAAAACGAATGTATTAATAATTCTAATAAGTTGTCGTGGATTAGGAACAACCAATGGTGAAAAACTTAACCCTAATATTTGGATAAAAAGTTAAATAAGTAACGGACTGTAAATGCTACTCAGTCCCTCGATATAAGTCTTCCTGTTCAGTGAGTTCCTGTCTTTCTTTATCTCAATCATCTCATGCAAAATACGTTCATTATAGGACGGAATTGACTTCAGTATAGAGGTGTTTTCAAAGTCCATGTTTTGGCCATCTTCTAGCACATGTTTGGCAGCTGCAATGGAGTCGGCTTTGTTACATCTTATTGAAGAGATGTGTCCACTTATTCTTTTTTTCAGCGATTGGTTGGTTTGTCCAATGTAGGTTAGATGGCAATTCTTGCAATCAACTTTGTACACCACACCCGATTTTTTCTCATGAGGGATCTGATCTTTAAGTTTTGAGAAGTGATCACCCAGGCTATTCGGAGATCTGAAAGTTAATTTAATATTATGCGGTTTTAAGATAAGTTTAATTTTTTCGCTGAGTCCTTTGACATAAGGCAGTACAGCGAAACCTGCATTTGACTCCTTGATGGTGGTGTTCCCATTGTAGAGGATGTTAACTCGGTCTTTGATTATCCTGTTGATCAGCTTATCAGCTTTTTAGGGTAGTTGTTTTTTAGGAGTGTTCTTCTTGCAATATCATCAAGTGTTTCTTTACGATGATCCCCGTGAGGAAGGCGGATGGATCGATTTATTAATCTAATGACAGTAACGATTTTCTGGCTTTTGTGGTGGTGTGAATGAAAATTAAGGTACCTACCGAACTATGCAGATTTTTGTGTCCATCCGTATTTAAGGGAGTTATTATGTCGTATGATTTCGATGTCAAGAAACGAGATTCTGTTGTTAATTTCTTTCTCGATGGTAAACTGAAGCCTAGGGTGGAACTTATTAAAATGTTCGATGATAAAGTCTCCTTTATCTTTGGGGATGGCCGTGAAGATGTCATCAACATATCTTTTGAAGAAGGGAATCTCAAAAAGAAGCGAGCGATGTGGTCATTTTCCAGAGTTTCCATAACGAGATTCGAAATAGTTGCAGAAATTGGGCTACCCATCGCCGTTCCGAATGTTTGTTGGTATAGCTGTCCATTGTATTTAAAATAGGTTGTGTCAGTTGAATATCAGTGTGAATCTGTATTTTGTCCCATTTATCTTCCACGGCTTTCATGGCCAGCTCTATGGGGATGTTAGTGAATAAAGATTTAACGTCTAGAGAAACAAGTATGTAATTGTCAGGAATTGTGAAAGTTTTAACTTCATCAACAAAGGTCCATGAATCCTTTGTGTGGTATTTGCTTTTGCCTAAAACGTCAGTAATAATGTGAGATAGGAATTTTGAAAGTTTGTAAGTAGGAAAATGAATACTAGCAACTATAGGTCTTAAAGGTGTTTCCGGTTTATGTATGTTAGGAAGACCGTATATTCTAGGAGGAATTGCGTTACCTATTTTTAAATAAAACCTCGAATAATTTATAACAAAACTAACATAAACAGTATTTAATTCAATTCAATTAGTAAATCAAAAGTCAAAATTAAAAAAAAAATCTAAATCAAACAATTAAAAAAATATTTTTTCACTTGTATACACATATAATATGTATGACACTAACTTGGGTGTTTATTTTTTTGTTTTTTGAATTTAAGGTACAAGGTACAATCAACACATACCTAATTGATTGATAATTAATATCTACTTATTTTTGTAACTTTTTTGTAAGCCAACAGATAAATATAAAGTATTGGCAATGTTTTATAATTTAATTTTGTTGAACCTGATGTTTCATGATAGCTTATGTATAGTATGTATGTGTAGTACCAAGTACCTATACAATATACTATATACTATACCAACATAGATTTTGTAAATACATCGGAAAGTAAGATGGGAGATGTATGGTAGCGTGCACTAAACAAAGATGTCTATATATGTAATATATATTAAACATTATTTTTTAGTTTATTTAAAAGTATAAATTAGTTTAATTTAATAATAACAATATATTATACGAATGCTATTGTATAAAAAAAGTAAATAATATTACATACGTTAAGAAATAACTGTCCATTTTTTTAACACTATAAGTCATAATAATAATAATAAACTTATTTGTCAAGGAAGTAAAAATGAAGTCCGAAAATCCACTTTATTTACTTATTTGATTTATCAGATGAGGTCATTCTGGTATGTTTAAGTTTAATTTAAAAGAATTATTTTAAATTCTAACGTTGTGTATTCAAAAATTGTGAATATATCAGTTTTTCATTGCAAAGTTTGCCTAAAAACTGCAAAGTAATATTGGTTTTGGTTCATATTTAGAGAATCGTTTTAAGGTATAATATTTACTATAATGGGTTTTTTTGACACATACTTTCATACATATAGAATCCAATTAAACCATGCAGCAGATATAAAGCTGCATCTTCACTAAGACGGCACGGCAAGCGGCACTTTGATCTTGCAACAAAGATCAATAGTACCGCAACTAACATCAATAGTGCCGCTTGCTGTGCCGTCTTAATGAAGATGCAGCTTAATATATCATTTCTTATCTTTTTTAATTAAATTTTTTGGAATTCGTTTGGGCTGTTTGTTTTGCATTGCTTGATGATGATCGAAAGATAACGACTATCAAGGATAAAATAATTATAAGTATTATTTAAATCTGATATTCTAGAGTAGATAAAGAGTTTTAAACAAGAAAATGTAAACATATAATAATAAATATATAATAGTAATAATAAATAAGCTTTAACCAAAATTATTCAAATAATTTGAATTTAGCGCTCTTAAATTTAGTTCTTCATCTTGTCGTATCGGCAGCAGTCGGAAGTTGCATTGTAAGCTGTCGTTCTCTTCAACCACGATACACTTCAACAACAAGCTCTTCAATAAGTATAATAGTTCGTTAGTGCCCATATATATAAATCGTTGTGTAAAACGCTGTTTCTTTTAAATTATTTGATAATCAAATTAATGTAATAGAAATACAGTGTGTGTGTATGTAGAAGTTCCAGAATTTTATCGAAATTAGTGTTCCAGAGAAAATTGTTGCAGTTTCGAAGAGGTGAAAACTTTTCTATACAATGAAATCTGAAAACACATCCGATGATGCGAGCAACTTGGACGATTTTGTAAATCTTGTAAGTAATTTTCTCCTCAAATTTACTTTATTTAAATTAACAATATTGAACTTCCTGTACCTATATGGATTGGCAACTTAAATCAAAGACTCGGGTTTGTACTATTTGGTCGTTTTATCAATAGTTGAAAACATCAACATAGATAATGGCGTTACTAATAAATTGAAATTTTTCTAAAAGCATAATTAAATATTTTTTGTCAAGTTAGTACGGTTTTGGTTTAGTTTTCTTTCATTTTCGTCGTGCAATTTTGGATGGGAACTGTTTTTTTAGGTATCCCAAGTCATTAAGTGGTACCAAGTAATTGTTGATTATTAATGATCGCCAAATAATGGAGGCCGTTGGTAACTTCTGGATGTTTTCTTAAGCAATGGCGGCTATTGAAATTTTGGCGGCAATTGAAATTTTGGCGGCAATTGACCACATCTTATTTTACGATTTTTGAATTTAAGTAGTACAGTGTTTAGATAGTAAAAAAAATATTTTAAAAATAAGAAGCTATGGTTTGCTCTCCATATTTATATTTCAAGTAAAGATAACATCCACTACTTTTAAATTATTATTTGATTTTAGTTAATAATAACTGTTTTTGACCACTTCCTGGTGGTTTCTCAAGGTATAAAGATAATTTAATCTTACTATGGCTGTGGCCATATATTTAGGTTAGATTTTATATACAGTAAACCCCTCTATAACGAGTTCCGGTTATAACGATAAATCGTTTGGTCCCTTGTCGTTTTGTATACTACTCCATATAAATTTTCCCCATTATAGGGAGTACATTTTTCGCATTGAGGTGGATATAACAAAATGTTTGTTGGGCCTCAGATCGGTAATAGTGAGAAATTTCAGAAGTAGATCGGATATTACGAGAGTGTCTGGAAAAAATAAAGACACTGCAGGTCTCAATTACATAAGTACATACTAAAATTTTATCGGAATTGTATTGTGCGTCCTCACGTCTGCATTTTTTTCAGTCTTTAGCAAGTTTACTTGAAAAACAAACATTACCATTTGCGCCTTTTTAACTGACAAAAAAATTATTGAAGAAGTCTGCGATGAAAATAAAAATAATGCCGGTAGTGAAAAAAGAGAAGAAGGCGAGGAAGAGAAAGAAGATGATGAAGAAGTTGAAGTAACTGTTCCAAATATTCAAAATGTAGAATCTTTAAAAACTGTTCTGAAGTTTTTCTTAATGGGTGCTTCCTTACTTTCTCACGATGCTCTTTTTAATAACTTAGTATCCTTAGAAAGTGCAATTGATAAAATTAAAATTTTTCATTACCGCAAACAAACCAAAATTACAGACTTTTTTCAATAACTTTTAGAATAGAATAAACAAATTAAACAAAATTGATATTTTTGTACGACTTTTGGCTTGGAATAATTACAGTTTTTAAATAACAAAAAAAATTTCCTTATTAGTTAGTTTATCTTGCACCGGGATACTACTGGATCTGATCACATTATTACAAGTTTTGATCTAAACTCCAGTTTTTTAATAGCATCAATTTTTGTATATTTATTTAAGAACAAATTAATTTTTTATTTTACCAAGTTGTTGCCAAGCCCAAAAACCGCTGAATACTTTTGAATAGTAGTAGGTACTAGCCGATATAATAGCGATTTTTTTGCTAATCTTCTAGTGATTTCTTAAGACATAAATACTACTACAGTAAACCCTCGCAAGCTCGACATAAATTGGACCCATGTCCTGTCGACGAAGTAAACGTGTCGACGAAACGGTAGTAATAAATATCAAAACATGTAACTGAAATCTGCAAACACAATATCATGTTATTCTTGATTCCGGTAAGAATTTATTATTTATATTTATCATGTAAGCATTATAACGTAGGTAATCAATCTGTCTGCCTACGTGCTTACGAGTCGTTGCAAGATAAGCTCATAATTATCTGTCCAGCAACAAGAAAAATTCTCAGAATTGTCGAGCTCGAGGGGGTTGAGCTAGAGAGGTTCTACTGTACTTTGAATTTGACTACATCTTAACGTTTGATTTTTGACACAGGTTTTAATTTTTAAATAACAAAAAATTATTTTAATTAAGTTATTCGTCAAAATATGTTTTTAGATCATTCTTTTTCATTTTTCCGTGAATCAGTTAAGACATTATTTTGATATGGATTTAAACTTGGTTGTAATATTTTTGGTCTTGATTAAGGTATACAGGTAGGGGTTTCACATTTTAGCGCCAATGGAAAAGAAATCGCTGTGAATCACTGCTTTGTTTTTATTTTCAATTTTGTTCTGAATTTTATCTGAACATTTCTATTATTTATCAATTTTTTTTATATTATTCTATTTTGAGAAAACCATCGAAATCACCTAACATGATACAACCATAAAAAGACTCGAAACGTCGGACGATTTAATTGAATATAAAAAGGCCTCAAACTCAACAATTTTATATCATATTAATATGATAAAACCATTTTAATATGTATTTTTATAACTGAAAATTGTATTTATCTACAGAGAGACATCATTCCTTCCAACGTCGAAGATCAGAACATTCCTACCGAGTACTTAATATCTGAGAATTTTCTGGTTCCGGTAATTGTATTAAAAAGTTCATAATTCTGAATAAATTTAAAACAACTTTTTTTTCGCAGGGAGTTATAACTCAGTATTTTGATGAACAAGTGCTATTCAAACCCTATCTTTCGTAAGTTGAATACAACATTTAAACGTAATTTAGAATTGGAATGTAACATGTACTTTTTACAACCGGTACAATTTTTAATCGTTGCAGTGAGCATTGTATGTTCCTTTTCTGATTATTAATATTCATAAATATAATTTGATATAAATGAAATAACTACACAGAAAGCAATTAATTTATTAAGGCATGATTTTACTTTGAAAGCTAAAAAAAGAAGCAATTTTTGTTAATTTTTTGTGAGATTATTAAAAAAGATATTGAAATGAGGTTTGTCAGGTTTTAAAAATACACTCTTGAAATACTTAAAAAAATTTTTTAATATATTTTATGCATTTTTTATATACCCTTTCATCATTTATTAAATAAAAAGTGTTACAAAAATACCAATATCGATGCATTTATTCATCCGTATTTCCATTTATTTATTTAACATTCTATACGCGATGAATTGTCGCACGCGATAAATTGTCGCAACGATGAATTGTCGCGCGATGAATTAACTGCGGTGAATTGACGATACACCCTTTAGACAACGGCACCTCTGATGCCGGAAGGTTGAAAGTACTTATTTAGAATTGGAATGTAATACATTATTTTACAGGGATGAAATCTTTAATGTACCGTATAATCTAATACGGCATCCTCCTAAGGTAGCCACTCATTGCACATATGAGGTGGGAAACAAAGTAGAAGTTTACATGTTGGATGCTAAGTTAAACTTGCATGGTTGGACTAAGAGCACGATTAAGGTAAGGGCAAAAAGGCTTTAAAAACCATAATTTGACTTGTTTATTGTCATAATTATGAAACTTTGATCAAACAAGATTCAGTTTTGCACAAAAACTTCAATAGTTATTCATGTACCAAGGGCGTAAAGTGTTCATTTTTGGCCCGCGGTGTGAATGTTTTGTCTGCAGTTAATTTATAAAATTTTTATTTAGTCAAATGCGAAGGATACCTACGTAGTGACATTAGAGCAACGCAATGCTCTTGTTATCGTCCAGGGAGATAAAATAAGGGCGATCGCCAAAGACGCATATTTAAATGATAGATATTTATACACGTTTGATATCCCGATACCTCAAGAATTACAAAACTTGTAAGTATTTCTTATGCCTTTGTGTATGAATACGAATTATTTTATTGTTTGCAGCGCTAGCAATATCGAAGTACACGATTATTTATGCGAGACAATTGGAAATCCCCACATAAGCTATGATTTTGATAAGAATGTTCTTGTGATAAGTTCAAACAATGCTGAATGTGAAGGTATTGCAAAAATGTTGCTAGAGATGCATTTTGAAAATTTGACTCAGAGAATGCTGTTGACCGAAAGCATCAATGAACTTGAAGTAAAATTTCAAAGAATGAAAACTGAAGAGTAAGTGCAGTTTAAACGCTTTTAGTTTCCGTGTTTTTTTTATTATTAATTTGGAGCAATTTTTCAGTTTATTAGAGCAATTTCAAGTCCACCCAGATATGCTTAAATATATAATTGGCAAACAAGGGAAAAATATACGAAAGGCGAAAACTATTCCCGGAGTGACCTTTATTGCGGTCTTGAAAGATACCAACACCGTAAAAATCTATGCTCAGGTAAACTTAGTTATTGGTTTTTATTATAATAAATGCCTTATTTTTATTTTTTAGAACGAGGCTGCTCTTAAAAAAGCTTCCAGTTTTCTCCAGTTAGACAAAGAAATAATTCAAATTTCTAACGAAACGATAGCCAAGGTTATCGGAAAACATGGACAAACGGTCCAAGAAATTGCAGACAAAAGCAATCTTGTATAATATTCTAGTAACTTTTAAAAATCAATTTTAAGTCTTACTGTTTTTCAGCGCCACATCGTAATCATTTCCAGCAAAAATCCCGCATCGGAGTTTACCGAATTAGAGCTGATCGGTACTTCGTCAAGCATCGCCGATGCCAAATGTTTGCTGAAATTCCATTTAGATGATCTTCAGGTAAAATTAAATCATTGAGTTATATTACAATTTGTATCTAAACTTTATTTGCAGGGATTCAACAAGTTGGTTCAAGCTAATGATGACGTTAACCAACAGTCTAACACTGTATTTGGAGATAAAAATACCAAATCAACATTGGAATCTCCAGCAGAAGGCGTTCCTTCCTATAAACTTACACGACGGATAATTACCGGACGGAATTATTTGGAAAGCATAAATTGTTCTGGTAACGTCAAAGAACAAAACGTGGAACCGGAATTAATCAATTTTACCGAGAATCAAGATTTAATATTCTATAACGAAAATCGATCGAGAGGTAGAGCAGGAATATCTTCGAGAGGAAGATCTAATGCAGCAAGAAGATCTCGAAGTCGATTCGGTTATCAAAGTACGCAGTCTAGTGTAGATGATTCAAAGGGAAAAAATGAGACCGATCAAAGTAAGAAATAATTTTACCTGTTAATTATTATTTACTTTTTAAAATTTTTAGTTATTATTTAACTTTTTAATTCAATTTAATTTAAATTATTTAAACAATCAAATCGTAGCGGTGGAACAATTTCAACAATCGACTACAAATAGAGGCAGACCTAGAGGAAGAGGAAGAGGTAGAGGAAGAGGAAGAGGTAGAGCAGGACTAGCGCTTACGCTGATACCTGATGTCAATTCTATTTCGAGTAATATTAATTAACGTTTGTGGTTCGTTTATTTTAAATAAAATTTAATTATAGGCAGAGAATCTCAAAACGACAGTTCGACCGACGAATACAATGAGCAAGTACAAATACAGCCATTGCTTGAAGCAGGAGATGCTTCCACTACTCGAGACGAACAAGAACTTGAAATACAACGAAAGCAAGGGCAGCGTAAGAGTTGAAAATAATCTTTAAAGATATATTTTTAAAATTATTAAATGTTTAGGTGTGCCTCGAAATATGCAACAACGGAATAAACCAGGCAGTTCTTCTGATACCAACAAGCAAACTACTCTTGAAAATAAGTCCTGGCATGGAAAAAGATGGCGCCAAAGAATAGCTTCGTCGTCAGATATGCGAACTTGGAATAACTTGAGCAAAGTATATTTTGGGAAAAGTAGCACAAACAATTCTACAGATGCTACAGGAGATAGTGCAGCTCCGGAAGATGATTACGAAGGTGTGTTATTATTACATAAAGAACGTAATTAGTATAATTAAAATCTTTTTTTTTTTTCAGAAATTTAAGATCTTCGTTTCTGCATTTTGATTTATTTATGTTCTATTTTTAACGTTCTTGTTACCTTCTAATGTTTTAATTACTTAATTTATAGCAGTTCAATGTGTTTTAAATAATTCAATGTTAAACTTATTTCTAACATCAGTGTCAAAATATTTTAATTAAATTAATAAATCGATTGACAAAAATAATCAAATTACAAAATATCTGGTTTTCTTTTTATTTTAGATGTTTCGTTGATGTTATAACAATTAAATGATTTAAAACTGCTAACGACTTTTAGCATTGTAATGTCAAAACGTAAAATCAAATCTCCCACAATTAACTTAATCTTAATCTAACTTAATCTTTAGTTAGACTTAATCTAACCCTCCTAAGCGCAGTTATGGTCGCCACCACCACAGAACATATTATTTACATTTAAGATAAAAGAAGTTGAAAGTAGAGACGTGGACACTGGATACTAATGAAATCTATAATAAGATTGAAATTGTCTATATACAGTAGAATTCTCTTAATGTGATCTCGGCTAATGTTATCAGTCGGTAATTGTGATCATTTTGACTGGGAACCGGCCGCTTTAATCAGTTTACATACAAAAACCACCGGATAATCTGATCAAAAAGCCGCTTACTATTATCACTTTCAAGGAATTTTCAAGGAATTTCCAACACAATAATCTCTTTTTCTAAGTATCTTTTTCTGATTTGTCATTAAAATTTTATATCTAGACAAAACACGTCACTGGTTTAAATTTATAATATACTATACTATAATATACTATACTATACAAAATGAGGTTTCCGTTTCATGCCGCGTATCTATTTTCATTTTGCAAATGTGCACTTTGCTTTATGCATTTTAATTTAAGTTTAGTTTATTCTTGCTTTTCTTACGATGTCGACGAAAAAACGAAACGATCTCTCGGTGAAACAGAAGGTAGAAATTATCGAAAAGTATACGATAAACTGCCAAAAATGGGACAAAGAAATGCCACAGCGCAATTGAAAATCTCTCAATCTCTCAATTTGCTAATTATGAAAATTGTATTAACAAATTTCTCACTTGTAACAAGCAATCAACTTTGAACTATTTTCTTTTATGAATGTAAAGTAATGTACAACTAATGTGTAATAATTATGTACATAATGTATAATAATTAACTATGTAATAAAATCACTGTAAATTAAGATTCTCTAATTTTTCGTTTCTAAAATTTGTTTTTTTCTAAATTTCTCTTATTGTTATCAGTCGGTTAATGTTATCGAAATGTTCTGGTCCCAAAGTGATCACATTAAGCAGATTCTACTGTATGTTTATAAATTGTTATATTATTTTTTTCAAGTAAGTTTCATCCATCACTTCTTTATAAAAAGAAAAAAGAAATGATAGGAAGGAATAATGACTTTAAAAGGTGCCGCCAGACAAATATATTTAAGAACCACTGTCCTACATAGTATATAAGCGTTTGCGCAACTTTTTATTAAAAAGTTAATCCAAAGAACCTCTCCTCGAAAGTATTACTCGGACTGAAAAATTTTATAGAACCTTTTTTGTATAGAATTATCGTGTCTTTCTTTTTGAATAGAGGTATTTTGTTCGTAAAACTGATAGGAACCGAGAAAATCGTCAAAAACCGTTTTAGAGCACCTTTACATTGTTGCCACATGTTTGGCGGAGCTTTCCCCCCCCCCCCTTCCGACTTTTGAAATGTTAATTGGGACACCATAATATATATGAAAACGCGCAAAAACTGTAGGATATAATTATACCGTATCAAAATTCTAAATGCAGTGGACTATATATAGTCATGAACAAGAGACATCAAAGAGTGAGATTTTTTAGATTATAGTAATTAGTAACAAATCCTCCTATGGGAATTTGTATGTGGAAAGGTTTCGTTTAAAAAGGTTTTCGAATGCGCGCGTGACTTGTGAAGTCACAAGTATAGACTGGGAAAGTGTGACGTCAAAATATGGCCGATCAAACAGCTGATGGGTGGAAACATTGCCGGGTGCATGCGTTATTTTAAACTTTTTCGTGTTTTTACAATGTTTTAATTTAAAATTATGCCTTATTTGCATTTGCTCAGGTCTCCCACATAATGTCAGTTAATAATAATTAATAATTTCATAATAATAATAATAATAATAATTTCAATAGCTATGAACCCACTTTTGGCACTATTAAACGATTCCAATGCAGGATTTAAGCTAAATTTTAAAAACAACTCTATTGGTTGATTACCCATTTGCTTTACATGGACGATTTAAAATTATATTCTCGAAGTGAAGATCAACTTTTAAACTTAATAGAAACTACAAAATTATTTAGTATCGACATTTGCATGGAATTTGGATTGGAAAAATGTGCAAAAATTGACATTCATAGGGGTATACCAATTTCTAAATTTGATGTATTAAACGAAATTCCCAAACTATTACCACATCAGTTATATAAATATTTGGGAATGCAACAAAATTTTGTTTTGGACCATACACTTTTAAAAAAAGATTTTAGGCAAAAATATATGCAAAGATTAAAAATTTTAATGAAAAGTAAATTAACGTCTCGGAATATTAATCGAAATTCTCACCCACTAGAATAATAGGAACCAAATATCTTGGGAAATGGGACGTACTCAATAAAACACAATTTACACTAAATCAACATGTTTCGGTCAAACTTTTTGACCATCTTCAGGACTACAAAAAGATAAAATATAAGTTAGATACATGTCGATATACATACTGTACTGTGATTACCTCTCAGTGCAGGTGTTGTGCGTGATTTAAAGTACATACAGTAGTCAACAATTGGGTGAAATGTAGGTAAGGACGGCATCCACTGTTACAGGTAGTGGTCAAATATAAAAAAATACAAAAAACTAACAAATTGTTAAACATAGGGTTGTAAAAATAAAACCGTCAAAATGACAAATGTAAATAAACGCTATCAAAAACCAAATGTGAAACTTAAAATTATTCAAACTAAAATTCACTATAATTACCAAAGAGAACAAACTATTCAAATACCGCAATATTTTGAATGCCATAGAAACCAAAACAGTAATATAGAGGAATCACAGTAGCGAGAAAAAAATAATAAAAGGAGGTACTCCCAAAAAAATACCGGGAGTCACATAAGATAAACAAGTTATAAAAACGTACACCAATAACAAAGCGAAAGAATTAAGTCAAACACATCTTGTTTGATCTTCCTGTGGTAAATGTTCAGTAAGGATTTAAACGCATTGTCCATTTGTTCAAAATCTGTGATTTTATTAACGTTGTTATCGGTGCTAACCACATACGAAGATTCAAGAAACCCCTTTGAGACCGGTTATTAGTTGTGTGCAGTCTCCGTCGACGCCCTTGTCCAGGTTCCTTAACTCCATTTTGATAAATGTTTTTTCTTTCCCTATAATGTTAAAAACTCGGTTAATGCTATGGAAATTATAAGCCGTTCTACCCTGCCTAATGGTTACGTCTTGGTTTCTTTCGACGCCACGTCACTCTTTACTAATGTGTCCAAAGAGAGTGTGATTGCTTCTCTTACCAATAATTGGGACCTGATTGCAGATTTTACCGATATACCTATGGAAACCTTTACGAAAGTGGTGGAAACTATTTTCGATAATAGCTACTTTCAAAAGTGCTGCATTTCTAGCTGCAAAGTAGCTGCGAATATCAATATATTGATATTTATTTATTTAAATCACAACCTAGAGGGCCCTTCGCAAGAAGAACTGCATTTTTCACTTTTTCTTTACTTTATAGCAAAACTGAATTAATATAATCGACGATTGTTAATCGTCAAACTCGTCAAAAAAAATCGTCAAAAAAAATCGTCAAAAAAATCGACCGTCAAACCCAACCTCACTTCCGATCACAATATAATTCAATTCTACCTTAAATCTCCTCCCTTTAACCGCTCATCTATTAAAATCACTAGTTTTAAGGACACCGATTGGTCCAGGTTCCGTCGAAGGCTTGACGAACTAATCACACTCAACAATAACATTACAGACAAAGATACACTAGACAACGAAATTCACTTACTGACCCAACACATTACACAAGCCAAAACCGAAAACTCAAAGACCTTTACCCCGAAGAATAACAGGGACATCTTCCCTGAAGACATTCAGTTCTTAATCGGGGAGAGGAACCGGAATCGAAAGCTTTGGCAACAGACCGCAGACAGACGATACAAAGACGTAATGATCCATTTGAACAGGCAAGTACAGTTTAAAATTACGCGACACAGAAATAAAACATGGGAAGACCTTCTGTCTTCCCTGCGTCCTTCAGACAATTCCCTTTGGAAAATAACTAAATTATTACGGAAACCGTACGAACCCATTTCGACCCTTCAGGACTCCCCTGACGCGGCCATGACGGATGCCCAAAACGCGGAACTCTTGGCCAACACTTTTAAAAAAATACACACACTAGACGACACCGACACCCCGTAACAAAGGGAGATTAAACAAATTGTGCTTGACTTTTCGAATCGATCATACGAAATCCCCAAACGACAACACAAAACCCTACTAACCAATCCCAACGAAATCATCCCAATCCTAAAATCCCTACCCAACAAAAAAGCACCCGAACCGGACAAAATTGAGAACAAGGTTCTCAAAAACCTGTCCGGGAAAGCTATAACCCATCAACTGTTCAACATCATAAATGCCATCCTAACCCTACAATACTTCCCGTCGGCCTGGAAAAAAGGCCTCACCATCCCGATCCGCGAACCCAATAAAGACCCCACCCTTCCTCTCGGCTACCGACCAATCACACTACTCGACACAATGACAAAACTGACAGAAAAAATAATATTATATAGACTAACCAATGAACAAGCGCGACTAGAAATTACCAATCCTTTTTAATTCGGGTTTACTGCGGGCCTTAATACGACCCTCCAAGTGACCCGAATTGTTAACGATGTAATAGGTCAGTTCAATAACGATAAAGTCACGGTCATGACACTTTTAGACATCGAAAAAGCCTTCGACAGAACCTGGACCGACGGTTTAATTTTCAAAATGATACAGTATGGTTTCAGCAACCATCTTATCAAACTTGTCCTCTCCTACCTCACCGAAAGATCGATTGCGGTCAAAGTTAATGCTACCATTTCCCAATCCAAAAATATCGAAGTTGGAGTACCCCAAGGCTCCGTACTGGTACCGAAACTCTTTATACTATACATCAACGACATACCCACATTCGCAAAAACACACATCGCCCTGTACGCTGACGACACTGACATCTACGCGCACTCGTTCAGCGCACAGGTCGCAACAAAACAGACACAAATACACTTAGACCTCATTCAGAAACACTTCCAGAAATGGAAAATCAAACTCAACGCGGGTAAAACCAAAACCATTGTCTTCGCCAGAAAACGTACAAATCATCGCGTATTTCAAAACCTGATGCTGGACGGACAACCGATAATTCCCCAAACCAACGTAAAATACTTGGGAGTCACGATGGACTCCCGGCTAAATTTTGATACGCACTTAAAACTACGAAGACAATTGGCTTACTGCGCCCAGCGCAAAATCTATGCCCTCTTGAAAAACGGGCAGATGAGTTCTGAAAACAAGCGTACGTTATACAAAACCCTACTAAGATCGTCATCGTCACATCTGTGTTCTCGGCGGAATAAGTAATTTTGCTATTATTGTCAATGAAGTTGCATTATTAAAGTATCAAGTGTCATGGTGCTTTTATTTAAACTTTGTGATATAGAGTAAACATTTGTTTTTCGTTTTGTGTAAAATAATCATCAAAAAATTTTGAAGTTTTAAAAGTTATACGACTTATAAAACTGAAAAGTGTGGCGGGGCACGTTGCAACAAACTGTTACAATGTAACCCATTCACATATTTGGCGGTTTAAAAAAAAACAAAAACAAAAATCAATCTCTGATCTCAAATGTTGGACACTGATAACCTCGTTTTCTCTGTTAGTCAAATCAAATAAAATTGAAAAAAAAAAAAAAAAAAGTTCGAAATAATATAAAAATATTTACAAAATTATAAAAACTCACAAAATCAAATAGTAAAATAATTATTCAAAAATCCAATAGGAATTGTGAATCACGACAACCGCTTCCCTGAGGTTTGCAATGATCCGTCATTCGTCGTGATCCAAATTAAGAAGCTGAATCAATTTTCATTCGCATATTTTCAAAAATTTCATCAAATTTTACAGGTTCAATTCGGGTAAATTTTCTTCAATTGTTGTTTCTTCTAGATTAAATTTTGAGTATCTGTGGGATTATCATCTTCTTCCTCTTCGATAATGTCGTTCTCAACATATTCTTTTTTGTGCTTTCTTAGCATTTTCTTAGGAAATATCCGTTTTGACCTTCCCTGAATCCATTTTGACTATTTTCGTTGTAAGGTCTGTACATTCGTACGTATGTACATATGTACGGACGTCTGTATGTCGCATAACTAAAAATGAGGTAGATCGTAGAAAGTTGAAATTTTGGATTTGAGACACTTATAGCATCTAGTTGTGCACCTCCTATTTTTGGTTGCGAAAAAAGCATTGGAGTCGTCCAAAAAATAATAAAATAAATAAAAAATAGTAAAAGAAATAGTAGTAAAAATAGTAAAATAATAGTAGTAGAAAAATAGTAAAATAATAAAAAAATAAAATAATAATAAAAATAAATAGTCCATCAAAATTATTAATTTTCACGTAACGTAAGGTAACGTAACGTAAGGTAACGTAACGTAACGTAATGTAACGTAACGCTACGTAACGTAATGTAACGTGAAAATTAATAATTTTATTGGACAGGTAGGCGTAGCAGGTGATTTTTATAAATCTGTAATTTTTTATTGTATACTAATTTTATTTTATTATATACTAATAAGTGATATATGTCGCGTTGGATCTTGAATGATATGGAACCATGAACCATAAGCAGTTCTTTGCTCTTGCGTAATACAAAACATAAAATTTGTAAATTAATTTATTTAAAGAAAACGAAACCTTGGAGTCGTACAAAAAATAATCAAATAAATAAAAAATAGTAAAAGAAATAAAAAAATAAAATAATAAAAATAAATAGTCCAGCAAAATTATTAATTTTCACGTAACGTAACGTAACGTATGGTAACGTAACGTAACGTAACGTAAAAATTAATAAATTTATTGGACAGGTAGGCGTAGCAGGTGATTTTTATAAATCTGTAATTTTCATAGGCGCAACCAGGTATAATATTTTGGGTGGGCTAAAACGAGAATTTACGTCGATTATGCTTTCTATATCAATAGAAATATCCATTTTTTTATCGTTGTCAATTTATTTGGAGGGGGGGGGGGCTAAGCCCACCCAGCCCCCCTAGTTGCGCCTATGTTTGCGAATAATCTTCTATAACGAAAAAATATTTGAATTTAAAGTCCATTAAATGTCTAAACCAATAAAATAAAAAGATAAACAATAATAATTTGGCATTAAAATGCCAAAAAAAATTTAACAAATTTTTATTTTGACATTTAACAAATCGTTTTTCAGTTAATAATAATTATTATTATTAACTTCAAAAATTATAACATACACCTTCACAAAAATTCGGTTACCTTTGAAATTCGGCCACATAATTATAGGAAAAATTTGTTATGTTCACACACCAGAATCATAGCGAGGTTGAGGGGACATATAGAATGCTATATGTATATAAATGCTATAGCATTAATCAATTATGCGCAATAATTATTCGATGTATGTATAATTTATACAATAATCGTTTAAAATACATAGAGGTCCGCACAACAATGCGAAAGCAAACACAGTTCCTTTAAACACTCTTACTCTTACACAGTACTTGTGTTAGATTAGTACAACTAGTCGCCGTAGAGGGCAGCACTAACATACCCTCAATCAAGTCCACATAATTATAGGAAAAATTTGTTATGTTCACACACCAGAATCATAGCGAGGTTGTGAGGACATATAGAAATTTCAATTTTTCTGTAGTAAGGAGACCCTAGAAAACGGTTTAAACATGAAAATAAATTGTGGGGACCGGTGTATGTCCCTACAAATCGTGAAGTCTACACAAAGTGGGATTCATTCCGTAGGAAGTCCACGTAATTATAGCAAGACCTCCGCACAACAGTCCACTTACACAAAACATCACCACCAACCAGACTATACACAAATATAAGCTCCCATTCCAAACCCTACCATCCTTCCACACTCAACTTCCACATCCTACAAACGACACATGACACCACCACCAGCTGCTACCCTCAGGAAGGAGTATCCATGAATCTTGAGAAGAACGCGAATTGCAATCCATTAGCTTTCCAGAAATTTATTTACGCCAACGTACGGATTGATTGACCAAGAAAATCAATTAATCTTTCATTGTTAAGTTTCTACGGACGTATGTAAACTCCACCGACGGTCAATAATTAATCCGTCCTTCCAAAATGGTCAGCGTCGGTCACATGTAAATTCCACCGCTAACCGTAATTAGGGATTATAACGTATTAGTAGGTGTACAATAGCCAGATTAATAAAATTAAAATCCCTTTGGAAGATGTTTTTTATCGACCATGAAACTATCAAAATATTTTACCGAAAATCGTCATCAAAACAACACTTTCCTGCTTATATACGCGCCGGAAAATTGATTTTTAATGACTAGTCCGGTAATAATTAGTAATTGTAATAAAATAAAAGAGACGTCGTTTTTTTCGTTATTACTTTTATTGTTTTGACAGTAACCATCTATGGTAACTATGTAGTCAACAAATTGATAAACTTGATTTTTGTTCATTTTAAAAATGTTGTTCAACCATGTTTTAAAATTTCGATTTTTTACGATTTTCGGTAAAATTTAATACCCTACTTGTCAGAAAAATGTCGCACTTTGAAATCACATGAAAACAATAATTATTAAAATACCTACGTATTTCTTTAAAAAAAATCAAATATAAACCACTCTACAGATTATAGACATCGTAAATTTAATTTAGAAAATATAATTAAAAGATTTTCATTCAACATTTTGAATTTTTAGTTTTCATTTAACCCTTTGCGGGCAGCTTTTATTATAAATCGTCATTTCTCGTGTATAATAATTTTAAGTACACCGATAATAAGTAAGTAAAGAAACAGTGTCAAAAAATATAATATTTTTGTGGTATATTCAATGTACTACTAAGGGGTAGTCAATAAATTACGTCACACGATTTTTAAGATTTTTAGACCCCTCCCTCCCCCTATGTCACATTTAGTCACATTTTCATTAACCCCCCTCCCCAGTGACGTCACACTTCTACCCTATAAAATTTAATAATTCCTAGAAAATTTTTTTAACAACTAACTTAAATTAAATCAATTTTACAGGTCTGAAATAACATTTTATTTTTATTAATATTTAATTTTTTTTTCCGCATGAAAAAACGCACGCAAGCTCTACTTATGTTGCTACAACCGATCCCTGGGTCAAAAAAATATATTTTTAAAAATTTTACTTTGTGACATCACAATATTTGAAACCCTTTGTGATCAAAGGCTGTCCTCAGGGGGGAGTACTCTCTCCACTGCTGTGGATTATGGTGGTGGACAGCCTTATACGACGCCTTAACGAAAAAGGTTTTTATACCATAGGATACGCAGATGATATGACCATACTGCTTACTGGAAAATTTGAAAACATAATCTGCATGCAAATGCAGACAGCTTTCAAAATACTGCAGGAATGGTGCACTGAGCACTCTCTCTCGGTCAACCCGACTAAGACAGAGCTTGTTCTGTTTACCAATAAAAGAAAGTTGCCTGGCATGACAATGCCTAACTTAATGGGGACTCCTCTGAAACTAGCGGACGAAGTCAAGTATCTGGGTATAATACTTGACAAGAAGCTAAACTGGGGAAAACATCTGATAACCAAAATTAGCAAGGCAAGGATGGCTTTCTGGCAGTGTCGGAGGGCGATGGGACGGTCATGGGGTCTATCCCCTAAGATCACCCTTTGGCTCTACACTGCGGTTGTCAGGCCCATGCTGTGCTATGGTGCACTTGTCTGGTGGCCCAGAACCAAACAAGTAACAGCAGCGTCCTCTCTACATCGGATCCAGAGATTAATCTGTCTGGCCGCAACGGGAGTGATGCGCACTGCACCCACTGCGGCATTGGAGGTCCTTCTCTGCCTCCCTCCACTTGATCTTCATGTGCAGGAGATGGCGGTTAAGGCTTCTCTTAGGCTTCGCAGTTGGGGGCTGTGGAACCACAGGCGAGGAACTGTGGGTCATATGCGGATTTTAGAGGACTTCTCAACTAGAGTACCACTACTGCATCTTGAACCTGACAGAATTTCCCCTCAATACATATTCGACAGGAAATACAATATCCTGTTGAATCCAACAGAAACCATCGAGTATGACATATGTCTATTCTCGGATGGTTCCAAAAACGATGTTGGCTCAGGAGCAGGAATTTTCTCTGCTGAACTGAATATAAACATGAGTATACCGCTGGGTAAGCATACATCGGTTTTCCAAACGGAACTGATGAGCATACTGCACTGCGCAAAGACAGTCCAAGATAAATGCATCTGCGACAAAAACATCCAGATATCTACAGATAGCAGAGCGGCACTTGTGGCACTGAGAAGCCACAAGGTCACATCGGGTCTGGTGCTAGAATGCATCCAGGCACTAAATGAGATATCAAACTCAAATGTCATTTCCCTCTCGTGGGTGAAGGGGCATCAAGGTAACGAGGGTAACGCAAAAGCGGACGAGCTGGCAAGAAACGGCTCCAACAGCCTTCCCTGCGGTCCGGAGCCGATGATTGTGCCAGCTGTCAAAACCATCGATACCCTCCTAAAACAACATATCCTTAAACTGCATTGCAGCAGATGGGCAAAAGAAACTGTATGCAGACAAGCAAGGGCAGCGATTAGAGCACCCTCTTGCAAACATTCAAAATATTACTTGAAGCTGTCCAGAGTCAATCGTACGGATAATTGCAGGGATTTTAACTGGACACTGCAAACTGAATAAACATCTCAACACACTGGGACTTGTAGATAACCCTAAATGTCGAGGATGTAACAGAGCAGACGAAACAGCAGAACATGTGCTATGTCAATGTCCGTCGTTAGCGTCAATTAGAGGTACCATGTTAGGGGACTTCTGGCCTAACATGGCCAGAATCAGCGACACTCCGCCTGCCAAGATACTCGAATTCATCCTGGAGACAGGATGGCTTGAGGAGTGACAGGACGGAGGGCCGCTGTATCGGAGGCAGCACAATGGGCCCGATCTAGTGGCCTAAGTGCGCGTGGGGATACCTCCCTGCCCTCCTACCTAAAATCCAGAATTCAGAGACTATTAATGATTCGGTATTTACAACTTTCGAAACTAAATTTTGCGTCTCATGAAATTTTGCGACTTTGAAATGTTGAAAGCTAAGGAAGCTAAGAATAGCTATTTACGTGCGAGCTAGCGAAAGTGATCCATTCCGGAAGAGTAAGCAAAATATCAGAATCACTTTTGCAGCGAGTCACGTATTGGGCTTTTCATCCAAGACGAGTCAGATGTCAGATTTCCATCCAGGCAAAGCTCAGAAAATTCATCCCTCATTTAGGAAATCTTGTATCAAAAAGGAATCTTAAATTTTACCAACCAAACCAAAAGAAGGTAAAAACATTTCAAAAAAGCCTCCCTACTCAAGCATAATATGGAATTAAATATACCGGAAATATCGGACAGTAAGTCTGTTTAAACTTCAATAGCTAATAGTTTTTATAACCGGTCGTTTGACAATAACTGATTTTTTAACTTTTCTATCACCTAGCTCACCCCGCAAAGCTCGTTGATCATAGAAGACAAAAAACTCGCTCATCTTACCGATCTCATTTCCCGCTTAGCTCATTCCGCAAAGTCCTTTGGCAATAGAAGGCAAATAATACTTTTCTGTAAAACTGTTGGTGTAAAAAAGGCCGTAGACCACAGTGGTTACTTGATGTGATCGCTAGTTGAGTTATGAGCGGAAATTCTGGGTTCAAATCCCGGACTCGGCAGAATTTCTCAGCTCAGCCCTCTGGTGAACATCAAACTGTGGATCGAAATACTAATAATTTTCCTTAACATATTAATTGAAAACGGGGTACAATAAGCCTAGAGCTTCGGTATAAAGTGGGCATTGAACCGTGCAGCTAATGCGAATAGTAAAAGGCTTAAACTAATTTAATACGTTCTGCTCGACTATTTCCTGCTCATTACCCTATCGCAGTTGAACGCGGGAATAAATGATGAATGGTAAGAAAACATTCTCGAAAGAGTAACCAAGACGAAAAACTTGCCGAAAAGCGAAGAAGAAGAAAAGCAATTTTCCATGTCCCGAATAAAGAGCGAAATGAAAGTTGGACATAATCAAGAAGGACTCTCCCTAAATCAAGAGAAGACAAAAACTGTATGAATCAAAATATGGAAAGCCATTGGTAGAACCGAAAACTATATAATTATGGAACTGAAGATTGCGTAGCGACGAAAAGGTGAAAGGTTCAAGTAAATCAGGAGAAATCTAGTAGAAATGAAGAAAAAGGCGACCCTGTCAATTTTTCTATGTAATTGCCAACCAATTTATTGGTTGTCAAATTTTTTTGTTATTTATTTTATCTAGAAATAAAATACTTTATCTGTCTTTCTCTATATTCTAGATGAAGTGATTGCATGAAGGTTATTCTTAAATCGTCAATAAGGTTTAAAAGTTTTGAGGATGACTCTTTAGTTACAGTTGGTAAGATGCATAATGCTTTAATGTGCGGTGACGAACCAAGCTTCATATTTTATTATTCCTATAATTTAAATTGTTCGAGATAATTTTGTAAATTGACGCGGTTAGAACTATATTTTTGACCACCTCTTTGGCCTCTCCGACCAATGCTGATAGCAAAATACGTATTTCTGAATGTCTGATAATGTTATAAGTCACGCATTTATAATATACAGAAACTAACTAAGAACAATGAAGAACTAGTGAGCACGGACGAATAACGACGAAAAAATCAACTTTAGAGGATTATGTTTTTAGGTCGGGTAATACTTGTGGGAAAGACTAACCGCCATAGCGTCAAAAACGAGTTCCGCATTCCGTTTGGTTATCAAATTCATAAGTGTTAACTTTGATTTTTTTTTAATTAAATTCTTCTACAATTGTATGCTCTATTTTATGGCTATGTTTGAACTATGCATAAAATTATTCGGGGGTCTTATTATTCATTGATTAAATTGAGCTATGTTGCACATCTCACTAAAGTCGATTTAAAATATATCCTATATATACAAATGTGTTGCTATTTAACTATGTGTAGTCCGCGGTTTCTCAGAAAGTGCATTTATAACGTCTGTTGCGTGTAAATGTAATTATAATGATAATATTAATTGTTATAGTTGCCATTGCAACTACCAGCCACTGTGGAAACGACTTTGACTACATTTTTGCTTTTTGGTTTATAAACCTACCCAACTTGACGCGTAAGAAATTGTAGTTTTCGTTGTTTCAGCACGTTCCGCAATAGGATGCCAACCTCTTTCTTATACAATATAATTTCAAAATGTCTCTGATCAATTTCCTATTTACGGCATTTTGCAGATAATGTCAGATATTGATAATGATATTTTTATCACCAATTGTTCGTTTTATCAGATAATGTCACTTTTTGTCGAGATTTGACAATTTTCGCCATCTCCCTGGCGCTCCTTCTGATATTTTGCTTAGGGGAACCTGCCCAACAGTGAAACAATATCTTTTTAAATCGATATAATTCATAAACCATTTGACCTAGAGTACTGATTTACTTACCACTATACAAAACTATCTTTACCTACATATATGGGAACAATCAGGGCCGGATTATCCAATAAGCAAACTAGGCAACTGCCTAGGGGCGCCGAGCGGAAAAGGGGCGATCAAATTAGTTTAGCTCATAATGAAACTGAAAAACCTTATAAAAGGCTGAAGCAAACGTGTTACTACAAAGTTTTGAATTATTGGAAACTGAAATTTTAACTGAATTTTGTCCGACATTTTGAATAAATGTGATAAAGTCAGCAAATCTCTTCAAAAAATCAAAGCAGATTTAGAGATCAGACGTTTAGCAAGAACGTGTAAAGGAATTGTCGAATATTAATGAATATAAAAACGATTTATAGCGAACGAAAACTTGTAAAAGACAGTTTGGCAAAAGTAAGCATGGAGAAGTCGGGTTTGATGGAAAAGCTGAAATAAAAATTAACACTTATTTGGAATTATAGACAGATTAAAAGAAGAATTAAAAAAAGGGAAACTGTCTATAGCAAAATTGAAAATAATTCTTTTGATTTTTAAATAATTTGAAAAACCTTGATGATGGCAATTTACGCAATCATTCAAAAAATCTTCAACCCATATGCATTAATGCATTATATGCCTAATATATTGTATATATTTTAATACTTTATTGAAAATATTAAAGATTATGAAGGAAATTTTAACTTTTATTCAAGAGAAAAAAATTGATTTCAATGTTTCCCAATTTAGAAATTGCAACAAAAATATTTTTAATCAAGTGGGGAAAGGTCATTTTCAACTTTAACGAGAACAACAAACATATTTAAGAAATTCAATTTCTCAAGAAGAACTTGACGAATTTAGCTGTTTTGATTTTGAAAATGTTATAACAGAATTAGCAAACATGCAATCCCGAAGAAGATTTAAATTTTTGTAACAATGTATTTTCTCATAATAATTATCGAATACTTTGTTCTTTTTATATTTTTTATTAGTTATAAATAGCGGATATCCCAATCTAACTAAAGTGAAATCAACTCAGGAGTATAAAACTATCACAAAATAGGTAAATAATTTTACACAAAATTGGTCCCCGGCGAGAACTGATTTTAAGATAAATATAATTGTATTTGTAGAACGATAATTTTAAGTGTAATTTTCAAAAATTTAAAAACATTGAGTCAAAGCTCGAAATTTTCCAGAAACATTTTTTAGGGGGGAGGGGAGGGGCGCTTCAAAACTTTTGCCTAGGAGCGCATACATTAATAATCCGGCCAATGTATGGATATATTCATCAAATTTCCTACTTTTTTGTAAGAAGAAACTATAGTTGCATTTGTCTCATTGTTGGACACTAGTGCCCAACAGTGAGACACCCAATTTTTGTTCGCGTAAAAATTAAAATATGTCACGTTTTAACGTTTAAAATGTTTATTAAAATAAAAACAAATACATTGGATGATTTATACCAGATATTAATTAACCTGAAGTCTCTTTCAAAAGAAAATGTAGATTTTTGGCTACTTATAATGTCCGCATAGAATTATAATGCTTAAATTATGATGGTTGTTAAGCTTAACAGTGAGTCCAATGGTAAGACAGTGTCTCATTGTTCCAATAGTAAGAGTCCAATAATAAGACAGTGTCTCACTGTTGGACAACAGTAAATGTCTCACTGTTGGAGACACTGTCGCAAAAACCATATTGGTTTATAACCAGTAATAAAAGACAGTAGTTTAATAAATTATAAAATCATTAATAAAAACTACATAAATCACACATACTTAGAGAGGAAACATGTTTTACAAAAACCTTTTTAAATTTCTTTTCAAGATAAAATAGTGTATGTGGTAAAATTTACTTTTACTTGTCAGAAATACACTTATTTCCAATATGTACAAACTCGACCAATAACCGCGGCAAATAATCATTCAAATCCAGGACACGATGCTGCCCCTTTCCTACTAAAAGGTGAGAGAAATTTGAAAGCACATGAAGTGAGAAAAACGCAATGTCTCACTGTTGAACCTTCTCATTGTAGACTGTACGGCAGGCTCCTCTACTCTTCCGGAATGGATCACTTTTGCAGCGAGTCACGTATGCGGCTTTTCATCCAAGACGAGTCCTTTCCAAAATAAAAATATAAGAAATATACGGCACTAGTCATAACAACGGTAACGAAATAAAAGACATACGTAATATTTTCATTACCGTTGTTATGACTTGTGATATCATGGTAATATCATGGTACTATTATACAGGTATGTTCGTTTTATACAGTTCACGCATTAACCAGCCGACGCCATCTTAGTTTTATCCCGCCTTCAAATTCAAATCTGGACGATTTGAATGATACACAAAACAATTGTGAAACAAACAAACAAAAATGAAACAAACAAACAATTTCTAATAATAAATTCGCATATTACGTGTCCAAGATTAATTATTTCATGTTTTTTTAACGTAATTGAAGAAAAAAAACAACAAAACAAGTAATTCATTGTTTTTCATGTTTGTACAAGAACTTTATCTTAAATCGCTCAAATACGGCCTAACAAAATACAAATTATCAATAATAAAATTATACTTGGAAATCAAAACTTCTATTTTCAAAACTTATCTGGAACTTGATACACAAAATGGTCACATGACGTCCGCGTTGTTCTACGGGGTTTAATTCAAAATTAACCATGGAATTTTTATATTTCAAAATTGTAATTTTTGTAGTCAAAACAAAAGTAATCTTAATATTGCAATTTGTATACCAATTTGTATACCATTTGAGAGTCAAGAACAGAATATTTCGCATCTAACAACAGAACTTCAACAACAACTTCAACAACTCTAGTGTCAAACAGTGGCTGAGAGTGAACAACAGAATATCATCGAATCCAACAACAGAACTTCAACAACTCCAGTGTCGAACAGTGGCTGAGAGTGAACAACAGAATATCATCGAATCCAACAACAGAACTTCAACAACTCCAGTGTCGAACAGTGGCTGAGAGTCCAACAACAGTGAATCAACAACGTCAAACCAACGAGGATTTAATTCAAGTAAGTCAATAATTATTAATATTAACTTAGAAAAGCATGAGTGAAGAGGAAAACATGGAAAAAGCCAACGAAATAGCATTACAACAAGAAAAAATCGGGAAAGCAATAGCAACAATTTTATCAAACTCAAAAAAAGATTCGTCAACAAGAAAAACAGAACAATACATACGGAAACGAGAAGAAGAACTAACGGGATATATCGCAGAAGCAAGAAAAAATCATACCAAATTTCAAGAATTGGGAGTACCTGAACACACTTATATCACCACCAAATATTTTGAAGCAATCGAGAAGAAATATAGAGAGTCCATAGAATATTTACAAACCTGTCAGAAAGCTGAGGAAGAATCTAAACCAACACCTAGCAAAGTCCAAATCTATCAACAAACACTACCACAAGAAAAAGAAAACGCAAAAGAAATGGAGTTAAACCAGATAATACGCATCAGAAAACAATATGTGAAAATCAGTTACTTAACCGAAACAATGGAAACTACAACAACCAAACTAAGAGAAGTAAATAAACAAACTACGTTGGAGAGAATCAGAAACAAAATAGAAGTCCAATGGGAGGCTATAAGAGAACTTTATGAAGAAATAATGGTATACGAAGAAAAATTTGAGGGTAACTATTTTAAAGACAATACATTTAAGAAAACTGAAGAAAAATATGAACAAATAATGGATAAATTAGAAGAAAAAATGAACCAAGGTCCAATGCAAAAACCCAACATTATATTGCCAAAAATTGAACTACCTTACTTTAGTGGAGGATATGAAGCATGGAGTACCTTCCACGACGTTTTTCAAAAAGTAATACATGCCAACACAACAATCACCAAGACAGAGAAGATGCAATATCTAAAAACCCACGTAAGAGGAGAAGCTAGCAGGTTAATTCAACATTTATTGATCATGGAAGAAAACTACGACGCAGCATGGGAAATATTGATCAAAAGATATCAAAACAAAAGAATAATAATTGCAAAATTAATGGATCAAATAATGAATCTACCAACAGTTCATCAGGAAAATCTAAAACAACTACGCCATATACACGACACCGTCCACGAATGTTTAAAAGCAATAGAAAATCAACGCATTGAAATTGAAAATTGGGGTCCAATGATCGAGCGATGGGTCAGCAAAAAATGGGATCCAGAAACAAACAGAATTTATGAACAAACGATAACGAACAACCACGAAGTGCAATCATTAACATCATTACTAGAATTTTTTAGAAAAGAGATGTCAGTCAATCGAATCAGCAGATACCAGAAGCAATGGTTACCAAACAAAAAATTCAAATTTTCAAAAATACGCACCAAAAGTTTTCAAGCAGTTCAGATGCATCTGTTGCAATCAGCAACACACAATTCACGATTGCATCAAATTCAGAAATATGAATCCAACGGAAAGAAGAGAAATCGTTAGAGAAAACAAAGAATGTTTTAATTGTTTATATCCACATAATTCACCATGCTTTAGAGAAGAAGGTTGTCATAAGTGTCAAAGAAGACATCATACATTGTTGCATGAAGAACGGAGATCACCACCAGCCATAAGATACGGTAATGCAAAACCGGCAACAGCATTTGTAAGACAATGTAATTACAATTCAGCACCGAGAAATTTTAATTCAAATCCAGGAACAACAACACGAAATCAACCAGCACCAGCGCATGAGAAACAGGCCAGTACAAACAGAGAAGCAGGGAATAATCAAGTTTCGAAAAATTCATACTCAGCGAATCATAATGAAAGTATAGTATTATTAGCAACAGCATTAGTGTGCACATCAGCTCAAAATGGCAACATGGAATATTTAAGAGTGTTAATTGATTCTGGAAGCCAAGCAGCATTGATTACTGAAGAAGCAGCGCAACGAATAGGATATCCCAGGCAGAAAATTTTAGCAGAAATATCAGGGATAAATGATGACAGTCCAAAAGTTTTAAAATTTAAGATGCAAGCAACAATAAAACCAAGATTTCCGAGCAAATTTTCACTTAGTGTCAATTTCATCATACTACCGAAACTAACAAAAAGTCACCCAAACCAACAATTTAATATGGAATTATCACAAGCGTGGGACAACAAGTTACTAGCAGATCCAACATTCAACCAACCAGGACCAATAGATGCGATATTAGGAGCCGAAGAATTAGGGCGAATTATACAACACGGTCTTCAAAAGGTCAACGATGGAATAATAAGTCAAGAAACAAAGCTAGGATGGATTTTAACAGGCAGCATGCAAAACCCAATCAACAAACCAATAGAGATAATAAGCATGATTAGTCGTTACGAAGAAGATAAAAAACTACAAAAATTTTGGGAATTAGAAGAAATCGAAACCGAAAAACCAATATCCGAAGAAAACAAAAAATGCGAGGAACATTTTGAAAATAATGCAAAACGAAGCGAACACGGCAATTACATAGTGAAGATACCATTTAAAGAAGATCCACCGCAGCTGGAAGAATCAAAACAAAGAGCTTTAGCACGATTTCATCAGTTAGAAAAGAAACTAGAACAATCAGCAAATCAAGGACTTCGAAAACAATATAACGCATTTATGGAAGAATATTTAGACCTAGGTCACATGGCACCTACTTATAGCTACAATCAAGGAAAATACTACATTCCACATCAACCAGTTATTCGAGAAGAAAGTACAACTACCAAGCTAAGAGTAGTATTCGACGCATCATCAAAAACAACTAACAGACGAAGTTTAAATGAGACCATGCACACCGGCCCAAGGCTTCAACAGGAACTTAGAGATATACTACTAAGATGGAGAAAATATCCAGTTGTGTTTTGTGCAGATATCGAAAAAATGTACAGACAAATCAAAATCTCGGAAGAAGATCAACAATTTCAACACATCTTCTGGAGATTCCTCATGGATCAACCAATACAAGAATATCGATTGACTACAGTAACATATGGAACAGCATCAGCACCATATTTGGCCATTAAAACTCTTCAGAAATTAGCTCAAGATGAAAAAGAAAAATATTCCAAAGCCGCAAAAATAGCATTACAAGATTTTTATGTTGACGATTTAATGTCCGGAGCAGAATCGATAGAAGAAGCAAAACAACTACAAAAAGAAATAATACAACTATTGCAATCCGAAGGCTTCAATTTAAGAAAATGGGCAAGCAATCATCAAGCAGTATTAGAAAAATTACCAGAACAACTCAAAAGCAAGAATATCACGGAAATAGCAAATCAAGATATTCACAAGACGTTAGGAATACATTGGGCACCATACAGCGACACGTTCCAATTTAAAACACAAACAACAGTTTACGAAAATGCAACAAAAAGAACAATTTTATCCGAAATAGCAAAAATATTCGATCCACTAGGGTGGTTGTCACCAGTAATTATAACAGCAAAACTAATAATTCAAGAACTATGGATACAAAAGTTAGATTGGGATAAACCCGTTACAACAACAATTAATGAAAAATGGACGAAGTATTATACATCTCTAAAAGAATTACAAGATATAAAAATCCCAAGATGGATAAATACAACAACTAAAGGTGAAGAGATAGTCGAACTACACGGATTCTGCGATGCATCCGAAAAAGCATATGGAGCAGTAATCTATGTACGAGTTAAAATACAAGGAACAATTAAAACCATATTATTGATCTCAAAATCAAAAGTATTGCCTATTAAAGCAAAACCATCAATACCACGACTGGAATTATGTGCAGCAGTACTTCTGGAAAAATTAATGGTACATGCACGACAAGCACTAGAAATTGCAAATGTTCAACAAACAGCATGGACAGATTCAACAATCACATTAGCATGGATAAAGGGAAACCCTGAAAAATGGAACAAGTTCGTAGCAAACAGAGTCTGTGAAATCCACAAAATGTTATCAGCAAACCATTGGCAACATGTAAAAACAGCCGAAAATCCAGCCGATATGATATCAAGAGGAATAACACCGTCAAAACTAAAAGAGAATACGTTATGGTGGCATGAACCAACATGGTTAAAAGAAGAAAAAATTATCGTACAAGACGAAACAATCCCAGAAACAAAAATTGAGAAGAAATGTTTACAAATAACAATCAAAACTAACCAAGCTAAGAGCGAAATAAACTCAACAATTGAACGATTTTCAACATTAACAAGAATGCTGCGAGTAATATCATACTGTAATAGATGGTACAAACGAACAACAGATAAATCACCGCAAATCTTAAGCGTATTGGAAATTCAAGATACTCTTAACCAGATAATTAAAAAAGTACAACAGGAAACACCAAGAGAAGAAATTGGAGCACTTAAGAACGAAATAGGAATAAACAAAAACAGTAAGATACTAAACTTAAACCCATTTTTGGAACACGACATATTAAGAGTAGGAGGAAGATTAAAAAACTCTATTTTACCATTTGAACAAAAACATCCGATAATTTTGCCATACGGACATCATTTAACAACACTAATCATCAGAGACGCTCATCATCAAACATTACATGGGGGAATTCAGCAAACATTAGCTTACACGAGACGAAAATACTGGATCATAAATGGAAAAAACGCAGTACGAATGGAAATAAAGAAATGTGTAAAATGCATCCGATACAGAGCAGAAACAGCAAAGCAATTAATGGGAGATTTACCATCTACAAGAGTAACACCAACACCACCATTTTTCCACACAGGAGTAGATTATGCTGGACCAATAATGATTAGAATGTCTAAAGGTCTAGGAAACAAATCACATAAAGGTTACATAGTCGTATTTGTATGTTTCACAACAAAAGCAATTCATTTGGAAGCAGTGACAGACTTGACGACAGATGCATTTTTAGCCGCATTACGAAGATTCACGTCTCGCAGAGGACATTGCATACACATGTACAGTGATAATGGAACAAATTTTGTAGGAGCCAGCAATTTATTCAGAAAAGAAGTAAGAAATACACTAGAAAATAACGAATGCCAAGAGAAGATTGGATCCATAGGAATACAGTGGCATTTTATCCCTCCAGCTACACCTCATTTTGGAGGATTATGGGAAGCAGCAGTAAAATCTATGAAGCATCATTTCAAAAGAATCGTGGGAGATAACAAATTAACGTTTGAAGAAATAACTACGCTTTTATGCCAGATTGAAGCATGTTTAAATTCACAACCACTCTGCACAATAACCAATAGCCAAGACGATTTAGAAGTACTTACCCCAGGACATTTCTTAATAGGAAGAGCAATTATTACACCAACGCATCCAGCAACAACAATGGTCACCGCAACTTATAATTCCAGATGGAAATTGATCCAAAAAATTAAGAAAGACATGTGGAAAGCATGGTCCACAGATTGTTTAAATCAACTACAACTAAGATACAAATGGCAAAGCACACAGAAGAATTTAAAAATAGGTGATGTATTAATCATAAAAGAAAAAGAGATAAATCCAAGTCAATGGCCTTTAGCGAAGATATGCAAAAAGCATCCAGACCCAGATGGAACAGTACGAATAGTGACAGTCAAGAAAGCAAAAGGACAAATTACGAAGAAAAGTATTCACAACATCATACCGTTGATTGAAGAATCAAGAGACAACCCACCTCAATCAAAAACATCATCAGATGAAGTGATAAATTCCACTCTCGCAAGAAAAAATTATTTACCGGCAAAAAACTCGATTACAACAATGTTTTCCTTATTGATTATAATGAATTTGATAATAACAAGCAAAGCCAACTTTAATATTACAACACTGGAATCGGGGGTATACGTGGAACATTTAGGAAACGCAATGATAGACAGAGGAATATTTCAAGTAGAAATGAAATACAGCATATCAAAACTAAACGAAGATGTGGCATCGGTAAATCAAGTTACAAATCAATTTGAACAACTTTGTGAAACCATAAAACAACTGCATCCCAATACAATGTGTCATACATTAGCTCATCATCTGAAAGACGATCAAGAAAAAATGAAATTGATTAATGAAGGGTTGCAAACGAAACGACAACAAACAAGAAAAAGAAGAGGATTTTTAGGTGACATAATGACATCTATATTTGGAGTGAACGAGGAAGTATACAAAAATATAGACGAACTTGACAAGAATCAACAAGAATTAAGAAAAATGTCAATCCACCAAACAAAATTTATGTTATCAGCAATATCGACGTTCAATGACAAGGAAGTAAGAATAAATCAACGATTAGAAAATTTTCGAACAAAATTGAATCAAGCAATTGAAGTAATTCAAGAATGGGAAAAATACCAAGGACAAGAAAAACTAGAAATTCAGATATTAAGTTCGTTTCAAGTCGCAAATAATTACATTTCGGAAATGTGTGGCTATTACGAGAAGATTCTGCTAATCACTTTTGGGCGTGGCAGCTTACATGACCTCGTTTCACCGGTTCATGTAAATAAAATGCTGGATGAAGCACAAAAGAAGATAGATTCAACATTACAAATCGTAAGGAACTTTATAATCAAAACAAAGGTGACACAAGATGAAACCAACATACACATAGTCACTCAGTTTTTATTAGTTGGAATAAACAAATTTACAATGATGAAGATTACTCCAGTTCCAGCCAGAAGAGGAAATGATTTTACATATTGGATAACAGACGTTCCAAATGCATTTTTGGCAGTAGATTACAACAATCAACAATATTTCGAAAGAAACCATGAAGAATTTAAAGATGGGATAATAATTTCAGAAAATAATTGGATTTACTCTCCAGTTACTGTAAAAAACTTAGAAACAACTCCAAACTGTATCATTGATCAAATTTATCAACGACCAAATCCAACCATGTGCAATACAATTCAAACAACTTTAAACAATACAATATGGAAACAATTATACACACCGAACGCATGGATAGTAGTTCCTCCCAACACAGTTACATGTGCAATTATATGCAATAACCAACGCCAGGACATTTTAATCAAGAACACAAGCATACTACAGTTATCTCAAGATTGCATCCTAAAAACAAAACATAATCTCATAACAACGCAAAGATTTAACACAATCCAAATATTAGGCTCATATCACGTGCAAGTGCCAATGGACAACAATACTCTACAAGTTCAGAAAATACAACAATTGAAAACATTAGAACCTGTCTTAAAACATTCAGATGAACTTAAGAATTTACTTAACGATCAGATGGACATTTCACAGGATCTTAAGGATTACAACTGGAAAACAATTCAGCATCATTCGCTCTGGTTCAATATCTCCACAGGTGTAATTTTACTAATGGTAATGGGTTCCATCTTAGTAGCATATCATTGTTGGAACCACAGACAACAACGAGATACCAGAAAACGACGAGAACCATCGGACACGACACGGGTGGAAATGGTTCAGCTACAGCCATTGTAAAACATTCTAACTTTTGGGGGCAGAATGTTTAATTCAAAATTAACCATGGAATTTTTATATTTCAAAATTGTAATTTTGTAGTCGAAACAAAAGTAATCTTAATATTGCAATTTGTAAACCACCTTGAACTAATTCATAAACTGCAAATTCACAAAACATATTAATGTAGGTAATGAAAACATTTACTACACTTAATTGTTAAGAAGTGCAAATTCCTCAAATAAATATATAGCTAATATTACAAATTATTTACTAGGTCAAGAATACTAGTACATGTTATTTGTTTTGTCAGCAATTGTTATTACTCCAGTTATTAGATATATAAACAATGTAAATTTGTTAAATAAACGATTCTCATTCAAATTAGTTTTGATTGACGACGTCCGTTGAAGTATCCGAAAGTTTACTTCATCTTCAACTTAAGAAGAGTTTATCTCTTTTGCTCCAGTCTTCAGAGTTCATCTCTTTGTGATTTTTTCATTCTCTTTTTAATATACGGTCATTGGAAAAAACCAAAAGTTATAAACAATTTGTTGGCGTCAAAAACGAATAAACTCAAATTTTTACAATATTTACATAAAAATTATTAAAAAAAATTTTTTTTTAAATTATACATTAAATTATTTTAAAAAATCAAACTTCAACAATGTTGTTGCTGAAATAGCATCAGCAAGCTAGTCACGTTACTTTAAAATTTCTGCCCGCGCGCCATCTAGTTTGAGGTTGGATTTCTAGGGTTTTAATTCATCCGATGACGATCCTGTTCTGAGGATCCAGAATTTAGTTTGGCGGTTTTAAATTTAAACTACAAGTCGTCTTGGGGGACTATTACCAACCCTACGAGGACTGCTATAAGTAGGTGCCTACCTGTGGCTCGGAACAGAAAACATTGTGAATTGAGCACTAGAAGAAGTCTAACCTCAAACGGCACGCGGGCAGGAATTGTAAGTACATTTTATAATTTGTAAATATATATTTTTTTTACCTGTTATGTTGTAGTAATTTTCAACCAATTACAATAAATAAGTAAACCACCAAGTAGCGAGTTTATTGTGGGTTAGAAATATTCGCTGTACCAGCAGCCAGCAAAACTTTTGCAACATTTTGAAAATTAAATTCGTATTACGATTTTCGTAAGTTTGAACTGAATTTGAAGTTAGAATTTATTCTGTGATAAATATGTTCCATACACCACCAAAGGTGATTTCAAGCTGCAAGGCGTGTTTAGAAGTTGACAACAACGAAATGGTGTGCTGTGACGAATGTGATGCTTGGTACCACTTTGAATGCGTTGGTGTTAATGAAACGGTGGCGAAGGTTCCTTGGTCGTGTGAGCAATGCAAAGCTGCAAACAACACGGACGCTGAACAATTGCAAAAGCAAATCAACCACCTTCAGAAACAACTAGCAAATCTAATGAAAAGAAAACAAACCAAGCAGGTCTCACAGGAAACAGATAACCAAGCGGCGAAATCAACAATATCTAAACAACTGTTCCAAGTTAGCAAGAACAAGCCAGAAAAACAAAACATCCAAGTTTTACAAAAAACAGGAAATCAAAATCGTACTACAAAGTCAACCTCAAGCAGGACGTCCCAAAGTCAAAAAAGCAAAGCACTAAGTCGCCTCAACGAAGAATACAAACTTAAGTTGGAGCATTTACACAAAAAGTTTGAGATCGAACAGGAATATGGTGAAGCCAGCGAAGACGAGCGTGACATAACGGAGGTAAACTCTGTAAATAATCTGCACGCTCACTCGGTTAGTTCTTTGCTAGATGCACAACAAGCGATCAACCAAAACCAACCGGATCGTAAGATGAATAACCCAATGCCAATCGCCTTTAACAATAAATATGATGATCGATATAATTTCAATGAAAGGAATGCAAGATCAATGAACCGTAACCAACCAGTTGAGAGAAATAATGAATCTGATGCCTACGTTACGATGAAACAAATCAGCATGAGACAAGTGATGTCGACAAACATTCCTAAATTTGCAGGTAGTGTTGAAGACTGGCCCATGTTTATATCGTGGTTTCAACGTTCGTCTATTGAGTGCAATTTTACCGAAGATGAGAATCTCAACCGTCTCCACCAATGTTTGCAAGGACCTGCTCTTGAGTTAGTCAAAGGCTATCTATTTTGCCCAGGAACACTTCAGCAAGTGCTGAATGTTCTACGCAACAAATATGGAAGACCAGAACAAATCTTGCAACACTTGCACAATCGACTTCGAGCTCACTCGTTTGTAACGCAAGAACGAATTGAGTCCATCCTGGACTTTTCAGTAACCGTGCAACATGTTGTGGCTGCAATGAAGGCTTCTGGGCTTTCTGAATACCTGAATAATCTGATCCTTATGCAGGAACTGGTAGATAAAATGTCGGGTTCTCTCAAGTGGTCCTGGGCAGAATACAAAGAGAAATATAAGGAAGTAACATGGACCGGCACTATACAACTACCAAATCTTTCCACCTTTGCCTCTTGGCTTTCGGAAGTAGCCGATAAAATTGGAAGCGTTGCCACCTCAAAACTGCCAACAGCAAGAAGACCCGAAAATAGAAATCGTTTAAATTTGCATACCACACAACAAACACCTTACGAAGAAGATAACAATACATCATTATCAACAGGAGACCATCTTTGTGTCTTATGTGAGGAAGAGAATCACCATCTCAGAGATTGTTCAAAATTTTCCCAACTCCTGGGGCACAAGCGAAGGAAAATTGTTAATACATATAAACTTTGCAAGAGGTGCCTAGGCACACACCACACGCTCAAGTGTAAACTTGTCAAATTATGGCAGGTGGATGGTTGTAATCTCAAACATCATCCATCACTTCATGACCCTACAATTCATGGATTGGAAAACCCACCGAGCAATACCGAGATGGAAACAAGTTTGATGAGTCATCATGGAGTAACCACGACCCAGATACTATCTCGAGTAGTACCTGTTATTTTGTACGGAAAGAGGGTAACACATCAAACCTTCGCGTTTCTAGATGAAGGTTCGACAACAAGTATGATTGAGGAAGACGTAGCAAGAATTCTTCAGTTGGATGGCCCTATGATACCACTACGTTTGAAATGGACTGGCGACACAACAAGAGATGAGTTGGAAAGTAAGCAGGTTTCTCTTCAAATTTCTGGAACTGAGGGCGGAATGAAGAGGTACGAAATATCAGATGTCCGGACAGTGAAATCTCTGGATCTACCGGTTCAAACCCTCGCTCATGATCCGTTGACGTCTTGGTACAAACACCTACTAACTGTACCAGCGCTAAATTACAAGAACGCCAAACCACAAATCCTTATTGGGTTAAATAACTACAACCTTTGTTTACCGATCGAAGTTAGAGAAGGAAACCAAGATGAGCCGATTGCCACAAAAACCAAGTTGGGATGGACTATATTTGGGAAACTTCAAAGTAGTCAGCCATATAACGATTTGGAACTCCACCACTTTCATACCTGTAGTTGTGTGCCTGACGACAGATTACATAATCAAATCCAGGAATTCTTCTCAACTGAAAGCTTTGGAGTAGGAATACCGACAACGCCTATGCTATCAAAGGAGGACCATCAAGCTAACGATATTTTAAAAACGACTACACTAAAAAAGGGAAACCGCTACGGAACCGGTTTACTCTGGCGATACGACAATGTTGAACTGCCCGATAGTTATGGGATGGCAAAGAAACGCTTAATGTGTCTAGAAAGCAAAATGCGTAAGAACCCGGAACTGTCTAATAATCTGAAGCTACAAGTTCAAGATTACTGTAGCAAAGGATACGCACGAAAACTCAAGCCAGAAGAACCTACCGCTATTTTCGTTAATAAATCCTAACAAACCTGGAAAGATTAGGATGGTATGGGACGCAGCAGCGAAAACTAACGGTTCTTCGCTAAATTCAGTGCTACTTAAAGGACCCGATTTACTGTGTTCTCTTCCGAATATTTTATTCAGATTTCGTGAACAAAAAATAGCAATATCCGGTGATATAAAAGAAATGTTCCATCAGATTGAGGTTCGTAAAGAAGACCAAAACTCGCAACGCTTTCTGTGGCGAGACGGCGACTCCAATCGTAATATTGATGTGTATGTAATGCGTGTGATGACATTCGGCGCGTCCTGTTCGCCAAGTATTGCACATTACATTAAGAACTCGAACGCACGACGGTTCCAGGACAGCAACCCACGAGCTGTATTGGCAATCACTGGTAATCACTACGTGGATGATTGGTTAGACAGCTTTTCCACCGAAGGGGAGGCAATTTCAGTAGCCAAAGATGTGGTTCGAATTCATGCTGAAGCGGGATTTAAAATTAGGAACTTTGTCTCAAACTCCAGCAAAGTACTCGAAGCATTGGGAATGGAGAAAGGTGAACAACATGAAGTAAATTTAAATATCTCCAATGATATGAATGGGACCAAAGTTCTCGGAATGTGGTGGTCTACCGTAGATGACTCGTTTTTCTATGCTACCAACTTTAATAGAATACCAGCAGATATCTTAGGTGGTCGGCGCCGCCCTACCAAACGAGAAGTTCTGCGAACGTTGATGCTAATTTTCGATCCGTTGGGACTTATATCGTGCTTCCTTGTGTATGTAAAAATTTGTTACAAGAAATTTGGCGATCATCAGTCACATGGGATGAACCGATTAAAGAAGAGCAGCACGAAAAGTGGATCGTGTGGACACAAGCTCTACCGAAGCTGCAAGAAATCAATATTCCGAGGTGTTACAATTTGGAACAGCACAACAATCTCCAGATGCATGTATTTGTCGATGCTTCCATTAACGCTTTTGCTGCAACAGTTTACTACCGATTTCAAAGACCGTCTGGGATCAAATGTGTGCTGGCTTCCGGATCAACGATTTTTCTGGTCAGATTCTATCGATATTCTCTCGTGGCTTAGATCCGAGCATCGAAGGTACAGGCAATTTGTAGCATTCCGTGTAGGTGAAATTTTAGAAACAACCAAGCTAAGCGAATGGCGTTGGGTTCCTACAAAAGATAATGTAGCTGACGAAGGAACCAAATGGAAAAATCAACCTAGAATAACATCAAATTGTCGTTGGTTTACGGGTCCAGACTTTTTATATACATCGGAAGAAGAGATGCCCACAAGAAGACCAAACGATGAAACTCTGCGATGCTATTTATCGGAGGCAGAGAACATCTTCAATTCACGTCCACTAACCCATGTCTCCATTAGAACCGAGGACAGCGAAGCCCTAACGCCTAACCATTTGTTACTAGGATCGTCGAGCGGTGCAAAACCGTTCATAGAGCCACCCCCGGATGACCGTTGTGTAAGAACAAATTACGAATTGTCCCAACAAATGGCTAATCAATTTTGGTGTCGCTGGATTAGGGAGTATCTTCCCGAGTTGACAAGAACAACAAAATGGTTTACGCGTACCGAACCCATAAAGATAGGAGACTTGGTCATAATTATGGACGATAAACGCAGGGACTCCTGGAGAAGAGGAAAAATCATTGACGTCGTAAAAGATGCCACCAACAATCAAGTTCGTCGCGTGACAATCCAGACAAGTCACGGCATCTTCCCTCGAGCTGCAGCTAAGGTAGCTGTATTAGATGTAGGAGTTAAACTCACTTCCGAAGACGAAAGTCAGTGTACCGAGGGGGAGGATGTTGCTGAAATAGCATCAGCAAGCTAGTCACGTTACTTTAAAATTTCTGCCCGCGCGCCATCTAGTTTGAGGTTGGATTTCTAGGGTTTTAATTCATCCGATGACGGTCCTGTTCTGAGGATCCAGAATTTAGTTTGGCGGTTTTAAATTTAAACTACAAGTCGTCTTGGGGGACTATTACCAACCCTACGAGGACTGCTATAAGTAGGTGCCTACCTGTGGCTCGGAACAGAAAACATTGTGAATTGAGCACTAGAAGAAGTCTAACCTCAAACGGCACGCGGGCAGGAATTGTAAGTACATTTTATAATTTGTAAATATATATTTTTTTTACCTGTTATGTTGTAGTAATTTTCAACCAATTACAATAAATAAGTATACCACCAAGTAGCGAGTTTATTGTGGGTTAGAAATATTCGCTGTACCAGCAGCCAGCAAAACTTTTGCAACAAATGTTTTTGCTCTACTTTTTAAAGTTTTTTATTTTTCCACTTTTCTTTAAACAATTCATTTTTAGGAAATCGAAAATAACTTATCGAGTTTTCTCTTTTGGTTTTTTGCGAATAGTTCGTGCAAATTTGCATTTGACATTCGCCCGACATTGTGTAGATGTGTAAATAAACAACAAATACTGAACCAATATGGCAGCGGCTGGTTAAGTGTGCGAGAGAGAAATTACCCGAGCTTGCTATCCTTATCTGCGCAAGAACATACCTGTATAATAGTACCATGGGTAATATAACACTAATATAGTCCGCGAGCTAGCGACATTTTTCATTGTTACATTTTATAAAGATTAGTTTTAGTTTATTTGTGTTATATTAGAGCTACAAAAACCCTAAATCGACTCCTGCCGGGGTACCAGTGGGACAACGCAACGATTGACAGCAGTCTGTTAAAAAAAGTAAATCTTTTGTTTTTCATGTTGAATTCCAGATTTTTATCAAATGGTTCCATCTGCTGTCAAGTGCTGTGGGACAATGTTCCCATATACAAAATTTGGTTGAGATCCCTTCAGTACTTCATGAGTTATTCACTCTTGAAGTTTCAATTTTGACAGCTTGTAATTTTTGACAGATGACAGATAGAAAGCTAATTTCACCTATTCTAGATAAAGATTTTCAAGGTCTTTAAAATAACCTCTCACAAGACAAAATTGTTTTTAAAAATCTTGTGTTATTTTCTTGTAGTGGCACCCCTGTTTGACAAAATCGCGACGAACACCTTATTTTCACCTTTATACCGTAAGCCCTACTACCATACTGTAGCAATTTCGGTATTTTGAAAAAATACCTTGCTCACCACACCTGGGATAGATCTCCCCCAGTATTTAATAATTGTGGTGGACCCAAGATAGAAAACCAACTCTTTAATGCGGAGGCAGGATCGTCGGTTCTAAAAATAAGAATTTGCTTCCTTTGCATACAATAAAACTCTATCAACAATTAACCGTATAATGAAGATTAAATTTGATACAACAATTTCCAATTTTAATATAAAATAAATCGTTCGCCACAAATAGGGAAACATCCACGTCGCCAGCCGATGTAAAACTACACGTTTCCGCAATTGCAGTAAAAAACTAGGTAAATCAAAAAAACACTTACCAAGGCCTGGTTCGTTTACAAAGTGGTAATTCGACAGAAGCTTGTTTACCAGTAGTGTACTGCAACCATAACCCACAAGAGCTCTTGACTCGATGACTTCCCTGGCTACTGATGAAAAAAACTCGCCTCGATTGCGAAGGTGCTTGCAGAATTCGTTGCGTCGCACAAACAAGAATTTCACTACTAAACACTCGATCGTATACTGACTCCTTCCAGTAGTCGTTGATGGTAAATAAAAAATCAGAAAGATGCAACATACGGCCACATACCGTTTTCCAAATCGAACATTCAATGTTGCTTGCAGATTGGTGACAGTTTGAGTTTTCAGCACCACGGTACAAATCCCACAATTAAGGTTTCCGTTAATAACTAATTACGAGGTTTTACGGTTTCGTAAATCAAACTTCGCTAAACGATTTCTTCTCAGGCTTACTCTTTACAAATATTCGGCCCTATCTGAAGGATCTTCCCACGAAACTAAAACACGTCTTCACTCCTCGTAGTGCGCTTTTCGAATCCCGAAACGCAGCTCAAGCACGCGCTCTCTACGATCCCTTGCGCATGCCTTACTCAGCATAGGCGTACTAAATATCGTCGTCAAGGAATCGCGCAACAATTGACAAAAAATTGTTACATTTTTGGTCGTGATTGGTTGGATGGTTCAGGAATAAAGCGAAGGACAAATCTGACCACGAACAGACAGTCAGACCGACCGAAGGAAAATTGTTTTTTTTATGTTTTATAGATCTTTTCGTTTCTTAACTCGGTGATCTCGAAAATCTAAAAAAAAAATTAATTTTTTTTAATTAAATTTTATTTAAATTAAATTAAATTTAAGCACGTTAAATTTTCATATTCGGTATTGTACACCTAAATTGAACTCGTATGCAAAATTTCAGAAGAATCGGATAAGAGGAAGAGGTCGAAAATTGCGAAAATACAGTTAGTCGCAAAAGGAGTGGGGCAGCTAATAAAATTGCAATCATTTGCATGTAATTTAATTATTTGTAAAAAAATATAGCAGTTTTAACTTACCATTTGATAAAGCACTTCTTAAGATCACCGAAAACATAAAAAATATTTAAAAATTGTAACTAACGAATGAAAAAAATAGAATTTTAATAAAACAACACCGAAAATAATAGTTGCAAAAGAAGTGGGGCACCGCGTAATATAATAGTTAATTTTGAGAATTTAAACAATTTGGCACAAAATTTAATATTTTCTTTTTAAAACGTCACTCAAGCGTTTGGGCATGTTAGAAATTATTTTTTTTAAATAGTCTTTATCAATTGCAGCCCATTCTTCTTGCAATCTTTTAATTAACATCTCCTTGGTGGTAATAGGGGTAGTTCTTATCCTGCGGTCTAATTCATCCCATAGATTTTCTATGGGATTAAGGTCAGGGGATTGGGAGAGCGGATGTAAAATTTTGGGACATTTATATAATAAATATTCTTGTACTATATGGGATTTATGCTTCGGATCATTGTCCTCGTAATACTTAAAATTGTTTTCAATACCCATACGGGTAGCACTTTGTATTAAATTGTTTTGCAACAACTACAAATATTTATATTTGTTTATAATTCCCTCTATTACAACTAAATTACCCACACCTTGGGTCGAAATGCACCCCCAAACAAGCACATTTCCACCACCGTGTTTCACCGTTCCACGTAAGTTTTGCGAATCCAGCTCTGTATTTGGTTTTCGCCACACCATGGTTCGACCATCCGAGCCAAAAATGTTGTATTTGCTCTCGTCCGCAAATATAACATTGTTCCACCATGTCATGTCCTTGTTTTGGAAGTCTTTGGCGTAACGAATACGTTTTAATCTATTCGCTTCACTAATAAAGGGCTTTTTCCTAGCCACTCGGCCGTTATAACCCTCTCTTTTTAAAATCCGCCTGATTGTGGCAGGATGCACATTCTTTCCTAGTTCATGTTGCACTTCAGTTTTTAATTTTGGCGCACTAAATCTAGGATTATTTTTTACTTTTCTTACTATATAACTTGCTTCTCGATCATTAAATTTGCGTGGACGGCCTGTTTTTTCTTTAAAATCAATTCGGTCTTCCATCTTGAAACGTTTTATAATGCGCCCCACGGTACTCTTGCTTACATTTAACAATTTTCCAATTGTTGCGATTGCGATTTTCCTTTGGCGTCATGAAATATTACGAGTTGCCTTAAATCAAAACTAGTATGTTTATAATGTTTGCGCTCCATCGTAATTGATTAATGTCACAATACAAACTGATGTTAATACTAATTATTGCGACTTTAAAAAAGTGCAATAACTGCATTATATTGTATTACGATAATTTGACGTCAATTTAAGAAGGCATAAACTTATCATATTTCGCTGTATCCCACTTCTTTTGCAACTATTATTTTCAGGGTTGACTTATTAATACGCAATTTTTTGCATTGGTAGTTACAATTTTTAGACATTTTTTGTAATTTCGGTGATCTTAAGAAGTACTTTATCAAAGGGTAAGTTAAAACTGCTATTTTTTTTTAAATAGTTAAATTACATGCAAATTATTACAATTTTATTAGCTGCCCCACTTCTTTTGCGACTAACTGTATGTTCCCAATGAAACTTACAGAGCGAGTTAAATAAAGTACTGTAATAATAAAGAGGTTGGCATCCTATTGCGGAACGTGCTGAAACAAAAACTACAATTTCTTACGCGTCAAGTTGGGTAGGTTTATAAACCAAAAAGCAAAAATGTAGTCAAAGTCGTTTCCACAGTGGCTGGTAGTTGCAATGGCAACTATAACAATTAATATTATCATTATAATTACATTTACACGCAACAGACGTTATAAATGCACTTTCTGAGAAACCGCGGACTACACATAGTTAAATAGCAACACATTTGTATATATAGGATATATTTTAAATCGACTTTAGTGAGATGTGCAACATAGCTCAATTTAATCAATGAATAATAAGACCCCCGAATAATTTTATGCATACAGTAGAAACTCCATCATTCGACACTCCATTATTGGACAATTCCGAGAATTTCTTATGCTAATGGACAGATAATTATGAGCTATGACGCACAAGTTGTGAGCTTATCAAAATCCACGACTGCATTTCAGCACGTAGGCAGACAGATTGATTACCTACGTTATAATGCTTACATGATAATAGCAAAATAACGTCATTTTCAATGCTAAAATAAAGGATAATTTAAATTTGAAAAAGAGGTTATTCGAAATTAATAAAAATAAAATATTTACATTCTAATCGTATAATAGTTCTGTTATTTTGGTAATGCGTATCATCACAATTTTGTCATTTAATCTATAAAATTTATTCGTAAAATATAAAATAATTTTAAACTTTATATTATGCAAGTATCTAATAACATTTTTGCAAAATAATTCTTTTTACAAAATTTGTATATTTAAATTACATCATCAAGTTTGCTGGGTAAAGCATAGTGTAAATAAATTCTTAACGTAATCAAGAATAACATGATATGTTTATATCATAATAAAGATATTTATTTCAATTCTCTATTCGACAAATTCTATGTTTGGACAGGAAATGGGTCCCGTTTATGTCGAATAATGGAGTTTCTACTGTAGTTCAAACATAGCCATAAAATAGAGCATACAATTGTAGAAGAATTTAATTAAAAAAAAATCAAAGTTAACACTTATGAATTTGATAACCAAACGGAATGCGGAACTCGTTTTTGACGCTATGGCGGTTAGTCTTTCCCACAAGTATTACCCGACCTAAAAACATAATCCTCTAAAGTTGATTTTTTCGTCGTTATTCGTCCGTGCTCACTAGTTCTTCATTGTTCTTAGTTAGTTTCTGTATATTATAAATGCGTGACTTATAACATTATCAGACATTCAGAAATACGTATTTTGCTATCAGCATTGGTCGGAGAGGCCAAAGAGGTGGTCAAAAATATAGTTCTAACCGCGTCAATTTACAAAATTATCTCGAACAATTTAAATTATAGGAATAATAAAATATGAAGCTTGGTTCGTCACCGCACATTAAAGCATTATGCATCTTACCAACTGTAACTAAAGAGTCATCCTCAAAACTTTTAAACCTTATTGACGATTTAAGAATAACCTTCATGCAATCACTTCATCTAGAATATAGAGAAAGACAGATAAAGTATTTTATTTCTAGATAAAATAAATAACAAAAAAATTTGACAACCAATAAATTGGTTGGCAATTACATAGAAAAATTGACAGGGTCGCCTTTTTCTTCATTTCTACTAGATTTCTCCTGATTTACTTGAACCTTTCACCTTTTCGTCGCTACGCAATCTTCAGTTCCATAATTATATAGTTTTCGGTTCTACCAATGGCTTTCCATATTTTGATTCATACAGTTTTTGTCTTCTCTTGATTTAGGGAGAGTCCTTCTTGATTATGTCCAACTTTCATTTCGCTCTTTATTCGGGACATGGAAAATTGCTTTTCTTCTTCTTCGCTTTTCGGCAAGTTTTTCGTCTTGGTTACTCTTTCGAGAATGTTTTCTTACCATTCATCATTTATTCCCGCGTTCAACTGCGATAGGGTAATGAGCAGGAAATAGTCGAGCAGAACGTATTAAATTAGTTTAAGCCTTTTACTATTCGCATTAGCTGCACGGTTCAATGCCCACTTTATACCGAAGCTCTAGGCTTATTGTACCCCGTTTTCAATTAATATGTTAAGGAAAATTATTAGTATTTCGATCCACAGTTTGATGTTCACCAGAGGGCTGAGCTGAGAAATTCTGCCGAGTCCGGGATTTGAACCCAGAATTTCCGCTCATAACTCAACTAGCGATCACATCAAGTAACCACTGTGGTCTACGGCCTTTTTTACACCAACAGTTTTACAGAAAAGTATTATTTGCCTTCTATTGCCAAAGGACTTTGCGGAATGAGCTAAGCGGGAAATGAGATCGGTAAGATGAGCGAGTTTTTTGTCTTCTATGATCAACGAGCTTTGCGGGGTGAGCTAGGTGATAGAAAAGTTAAAAAATCAGTTATTGTCAAACGACCGGTTATAAAAACTATTAGCTATTGAAGTTTAAACAGACTTACTGTCCGATATTTCCGGTATATTTAATTCCATATTATGCTTGAGTAGGGAGGCTTTTTTGAAATGTTTTTACCTTCTTTTGGTTTGGTTGGTAAAATTTAAGATTCCTTTTTGATACAAGATTTCCTAAATGAGGGATGAATTTTCTGAGCTTTGCCTGGATGGAAATCTGACATCTGACTCGTCTTGGATGAAAAGCCCAATACGTGACTCGCTGCAAAAGTGATTCTGATATTTTGCTTACTCTTCCGGAATGGATCACTTTCGCTAGCTCGCACGTAAATAGCTATTCTTAGCTTCCTTAGCTTTCAACATTTCAAAGTCGCAAAATTTCATGAGACGCAAAATTTAGTTTCGAAAGTTGTAAATACCGAATCATTAATAGTCTCTGAATTCTGGATTTTAGGTAGGAGGGCAGGGAGGTATCCCCACGCGCACTTAGGCCACTAGATCGGGCCCATTGTGCTGCCTCCGATACAGCGGCCCTCCGTCCTGTCACTCCTCAAGCCATCCTGTCTCCAGGATGAATTCGAGTATCTTGGCAGGCGGAGTGTCGCTGATTCTGGCCATGTTAGGCCAGAAGTCCCCTAACATGGTACCTCTAATTGACGCTAACGACGGACATTGACATAGCACATGTTCTGCTGTTTCGTCTGCTCTGTTACATCCTCGACATTTAGGGTTATCTACAAGTCCCAGTGTGTTGAGATGTTTATTCAGTTTGCAGTGTCCAGTTAAAATCCCTGCAATTATCCGTACGATTGACTCTGGACAGCTTCAAGTAATATTTTGAATGTTTGCAAGAGGGTGCTCTAATCGCTGCCCTTGCTTGTCTGCATACAGTTTCTTTTGCCCATCTGCTGCAATGCAGCTTAAGGATATGTTGTTTTAGGAGGGTATCGATAGTTTTGACAGCTGGCACAATCATCGGCTCCGGACCGCAGGGAAGGCTGTTGGAGCCGTTTCTTGCCAGCTCGTCCGCTTTTGCGTTACCCTCGTTACCTTGATGCCCCTTCACCCACGAGAGGGAAATGACATTTGAGTTTGATATCTCATTTAGTGCCTGGATGCATTCTAGCACCAGACCCGATGTGACCTTGTGGCTTCTCAGTGCCACAAGTGCCGCTCTGCTATCTGTAGATATCTGGATGTTTTTGTCGCAGATGCATTTATCTTGGACTGTCTTTGCGCAGTGCAGTATGCTCATCAGTTCCGTTTGGAAAACCGATGTATGCTTACCCAGCGGTATACTCATGTTTATATTCAGTTCAGCAGAGAAAATTCCTGCTCCTGAGCCAACATCGTTTTTGGAACCATCCGAGAATAGACATATGTCATACTCGATGGTTTCTGTTGGATTCAACAGGATATTGTATTTCCTGTCGAATATGTATTGAGGGGAAATTCTGTCAGGTTCAAGATGCAGTAGTGGTACTCTAGTTGAGAAGTCCTCTAAAATCCGCATATGACCCACAGTTCCTCGCCTGTGGTTCCACAGCCCCCAACTGCGAAGCCTAAGAGAAGCCTTAACCGCCATCTCCTGCACATGAAGATCAAGTGGAGGGAGGCAGAGAAGGACCTCCAATGCCGCAGTGGGTGCAGTGCGCATCACTCCCGTTGCGGCCAGACAGATTAATCTCTGGATCCGATGTAGAGAGGACGCTGCTGTTACTTGTTTGGTTCTGGGCCACCAGACAAGTGCACCATAGCACAGCATGGGCCTGACAACCGCAGTGTAGAGCCAAAGGGTGATCTTAGGGGATAGACCCCATGACCGTCCCATCGCCCTCCGACACTGCCAGAAAGCCATCCTTGCCTTGCTAATTTTGGTTATCAGATGTTTTCCCCAGTTTAGCTTCTTGTCAAGTATTATACCCAGATACTTGACTTCGTCCGCTAGTTTCAGAGGAGTCCCCATTAAGTTAGGCATTGTCATGCCAGGCAACTTTCTTTTATTGGTAAACAGAACAAGCTCTGTCTTAGTCGGGTTGACCGAGAGAGAGTGCTCAGTGCACCATTCCTGCAGTATTTTGAAAGCTGTCTGCATTTGCATGCAGATTATGTTTTCAAATTTTCCAGTAAGCAGTATGGTCATATCATCTGCGTATCCTATGGTATAAAAACCTTTTTCGTTAAGGCGTCGTATAAGGCTGTCCACCACCATAATCCACAGCAGTGGAGAGAGTACTCCCCCCTGAGGACAGCCTTTGATCACAAAGCCTTTGATCTTTATATCACCGACACATACCTCTACGGCTCGCCACTTCAGTACAAAACTGATCCAGTTGGCAATGGTTGTGGGAACACCGTATCGGTGTAGCGCTGCATTTATGCTTTCAAAAGTGGTTTTATCAAAAGCCCCTTCGATATCAATAAACGCTCCTAGGGTGGACTTTTTTTGGTCCAGTGATCTCTCGACGCGCTCCACCACCTTGTGTAGAGCAGTCTCAGTAGATCTTCCAGGGATATACGCGTGCTGGTTTACGTGTAGCGGTCTGTGTGTCAGAGCCGTATCACGAATCTCTCTATCGCACAGTTTTTCTAAAGTTTTCAGGAAAAACGAAGTCAAACTGATTGGTCTAAAAGATTTAGCCGGGGAGTAATCGCCTCTACCTGGTTTAGGTATGAAGATAACTTTGACCTTTCGCCATTCCTTCGGTGTGTATCCATGTGCAATGCACGCCTGGAACACTCGCACTAGGTGACCAAGCAGGTGATCCAGACCCCACTGAAGTAGGGCTGGAAGTACCCCGTCAGGTCCAGGCGATTTGAAGGGGCTAAAGGATTTAATAGCCCATGCCGTCTTGGTCGTATTCACAACCTCCTTTGCAATTTCCCAGTTAGCCTCAGTCGGTGGTTGGCTTCTAGCGTCAGTCCAATCAAAATCGGAGACTATCTTACTATCAGGAAAATGTGTGTGTAGCAGTATTTCGGCAGTTTGCGAGAGGGATCTTTGGCGAGGATCTTGTTTAACCTAGCCGCAGCAGCGGTTGTTTCAACGCCGCCGCAGAAGGTTCTCCATGACTCGCGTTGTTTCTTGCGGATTACTCTCTTGAACTCCGACCTGTGCGCCTTAAACGCTGCCCAGTCGTCGTCCCTCTTAGAGTTCTGCGCTTTATTGTAGAGCTTTCTTGTCGCTTTCCTTAGCTGGTCGAGTTCTTGGCACCACCAGGGTGTTGCTCGAACCCGCAATCCAGCCGTTCTTAGCGGGCATGACAGCTCATATGCGTTTATGAGGGAATTCTGCAGCTCATTAGCATACATCTCAATCTCCTCAGTGGTTGTTAGTCTTTTTTTGTTGGAAAGTCCCTTCAACATTTCGGATTCCATGGATTTAGACAGGTGATCTAAGAACACCATACTGTCCGCATTCCTAGGATTCCTATATTGCTTGGGTTCCATTGTTTTAGCTTTTAATTTAAAGGTAATCCATCTATGATCTGACATTGTCAGTTGGTCGGACACTGGCCAGTCATATAAGTGGTTAGAAATGCTTAATGACGTCACGGTAATGTCCATTACCGAGTTGCGGTGGGGTGACACATAAAAAGTAGGGACACCCCCGCGATTAAGTATTACTAAATTTGTATCAATAAGATAATCTAATAGAGACTTACCTCGGTTGTTGCAATCTCTGCTGCCCCACGCCTGATGGTGGGAATTAGAGTCGCAGCCAATTATGAGGTGTTTCTTTTGTTGCTCGCAATAGTTCACCAGATCCATCATCCTTTGGGAGGGTGGCAGTTCCGGCGAATCGATTGGGAGGTATATAGACGCCAAAATGACATCCTTTGGGCCATCCCCTAAGTCGCAGCTCGTCCGAACTGCTGTTAAGTCGCAGTCGCTATACTGCGGCAGAAGGTTGGCCTGGATATTGCTAGGTATGTAAATACATGTCCTGCTTTTATTTGTGGAGCTACCTGTAAACATAGTTCCGTTTAGTTTTGTAAAGCCTCGTATAGAGGATTTTACTAACCAGGGCTCTTGTATTAGAGCGATAGTATCCTTGCAGTTGTCAAGGTGGCGGCATAATACTGCCACTGCCTCCCGACAATGCTGCAGGTTGGCTTGCAGGAGATTCCACCCTGCCAAGGGAGCCATTTGGCCTACCTTGTAGAGCTTAGTGTCCCTTTGCATTTACAGCCGCCACTGCCGGGCTTGTGTCCGTCTCCATAGGAGTTAGGGTGGCTGTTTTGGTCTTTTCAGATGCAGGGTTTTCCTCAAACTTCTGCATCTTGACTTTGAGGGTGTTAAACTTATAGTTCAACTTCTCCTCTCTAGATTTTAAGGCGGCACTGTCCACCTGGCCGACACCGAAGACAAGGAGTTTGCCTTTTGGTTCCTCCTTACTCGTGTCGTGGAAGACGCACCACTCTTTCAGTTTGGCCCAGGGGTTCTGAGCGGCAAGGCGGCGTGTGACCACCTCAGTGGGCTCCGGTTCTCCCGGAATCCAAAGGGTGACCTTGGTCAGCCTTGGTAGATCGTCCACCTGGACCACATCTAATTTAGCACTTTGCCATGGTGGTGGCAGGTTAGCTATTGTTATTTGCAGCCATTCCAGCGAGCTCTGGTCACTGCAGGTGATCCGAAGGATCTGCCCCGAGTGATAGAACTCGCCAAAAGTGGGTGCTGGCTTTGTCTCATTACCCACTGCTGCTATAAAAGCATCTAGTGCAGTGGTGAGATTATTTTCTATAATAACCACCTGGGACTCATCGAGTTTGCCCAGTGGATTTGATCGGTCTATCACCGCTACTCGGAGGTGCTTTTCAGCAGCCTCTTTGTAGGTGACGTTACCCACCCTATTCGAGTTCTTTTGTTGAACAGGATACGTCGACTTTGCCCTCTTCCCCTGATTGCTCGAGGGTGAAGGCAAAGAGTCCTGTGATCGAACTCTCTTCTTAGCAGCTACAGCTTGCAGCTGCTTATTCTTACTTACACCATGTGCAGGTCGCTTGAGCCTGGCCTGTTCATGTGCAGTGTTACCCGTCGAGGTGCCCTCGCCTGACTTTGATTCGGCCAGGCGGGCTTTCCTGCGACGTTTTGCCACCGCTCCACAGATCCTTTTCTTCCCAGTCTTGGGAGGTAGGTCCGTAGCGGGAGGAGGCGCTACCCGCAGTGTATCCTGGGATGGACCTGCTTGTAGCGACGGGGTATCCGTAGACGCACCCGTCTGTGTAGGCGGGGTATCCTGATTGGACGCACCCGCTTGGTTTTTAGCTGATTCATCAGCTGGTTTTTTATTTAATTTAAATTCAAATTCTGCCATGTAGGGAATTTCATATTCATCTCCCAGAGCTCCCCACCCGCCATGGAGCCCGCAACATTGGGGACGTCGAAATTCGACGCCAGGGCTACTCGGAAGATATAGCCCTCAGGAAGGTGAAATGCTTGCACACTCCATCCTCCCTCAAGGACTCGTCCTGCTGAACCTCTAACGGAACAGCGCAGCCGATTGATCAGGGTGGACTAGTCCTGACCGCCCGTTTGAGTGGAAATCCAGGCCAAAGTGGAGTGTTGCCAGACCCAGGGGAACCACTACCGCCCCCGAGCTGACTCAGCCACCAGGATCCTCTCATCCCACCGTACGGGTTACCGCGCACGGCAAAAACACGCAGGTACCTGTATTCGTCTGGTTTCTCCACGGTGGCCGTCATCCCGTTTTCTTGACAAGCTGAAAGCCCGAACACAAAGGTTTTTAAGCCCCGGCCCGAGCCAGCCTGACAAAGCAGACCGAGCACGAAAGAGTTTTATGTCCCTGGCTCGAGTCCTAGCAGGTACACGCCCACCGTTTCCTCAAAACACGCAAGCCCCCTCACCACGGCAAGGTTCAGGTACATTCGAGGGGGATCATTAATAGTCTTAATTATTATTAAAAATAAGTTTCATTTTCTTTATAAATTCTTCTAATTTAAAAAAAAAGGTCGATTGGAAAACCGAGGATAAGGACGCTAAAGGCTTGTGGCGTCAAATTTGCGTAATATGCCTCTGACGAGGAAGAAACCACAGAACCAATTTTTGTACACCAAATCGCTCCCTTTAGGAGATTTTCTTGGATTTCCCCGGATTTGCTAAAATTTCTCCAAATTTCCTAAAATTTCCTTAGATTTTGTTTTGGATTGTCTCATGATTTCCTTTCAAAAAAGTTTAAAATGCAAGATTATCTGTATTTTCTAAGATATCCTAGGATTGTCGAAGATTTTCTTAGATTTTCTCAGATTTCTCTTCACTTGTACATCAAATTTTCCCAGCGGTTTCCTCCTCGGCTTTTTATAAATCACGACTAGCGTAAACGGCTATGATCGACTAAAATTTGTTTTGCGATCGACCTGTTGGCTACCCCTGGTCTTTTAAAGCAAAAAAGTTTTAAAGCAAAAAATTCTGTTATAACGTAATCCCCCTCCTCGGTGCCGTATTTTGAGAATAAGATTTAAAAAAATAAATACAAAAAAACATTTTTGTTAAGCTGGTTTTCAACTAGTCAATCTTCATCCGGAGCCGATGCGCACTTGAAACTTTGGAGATTCTCGTACTCGGCGTAGTCTACACAAATTTTAATTGGGCGCTGGTGTGACCAGTAGCAGACGTACCTTCTGCTACTGCAAATAATCTTCATTCGGAGCTCGTGGGCTTAGAAGCTTCGCAATTCTCTTACTTGGCATAATAGACTACATTATCAGGGCCGTGTTTCCGCGCAGGCTACCTAGGTTCTTTTTTTTTTGAATAGACAAAAATAAAATAAATCGCTGATATAATCTAAAAATTTACTTGTTTGTTAAAATCCTTTTTTTATCTTGAATTTACCTAAGATGTTTACTTAAAATAACAATTAATTCATTATTATATATTTTTATAATTATTATAATTAAGGCATTGGCTCTTTAATTCTTTTGTAATTTTTTAGCATCATTTGCAAGTTTGTAGTATTTTCCAGTTTTTGGTAACTGTGGTTGATTTATTAATTCCTATGGGGCGAAAACTTAACAAAATTATAGTAAATTGATACAGAACCCTGTAAAGATCCACAAAAAGCAAAAAAAAAGGATGCTGTGACTGAAGAATGTTGCGATATTTCCTCTATTTGTTCGTGTACTATTTTTTACTATTTATGATGCTTAAGTGTGCTCTAGTTTGTAGAATAAAACTCTGGACTGTGTGTCTTTAGCGTTTATTTGCTATACAAACTGACAGAGATGACGCTCTACCGAGGTGCTTCTTCTACAAAGGTTGAAATGAGAATCCCTAAATATGTGAGCTAGCTACAGACAGGAAGACCTTATGTGCATTTGGGATACACATAAACTTGCCTTCCTGAAAACATATCAAATGGGATCCCATGAAAGAACAGAACAGTGAAAAAACAGAACATTGAAATAAAAAAAATTAAATTTAGTTAATTATTGAAAATACATATAGTTAAATTTCTTAAATTTAATTTCTAAAGCCGGACCTTAAATTAGTAGTACACTATTAATTTGATCATACGCAAATCTTAAGCAAATATTAAAAATTTTACCAATGACAATGATATTTTAGAAGTCAAGCTTCTGTTTTATCAATGTTCTTTTATTTCGTTGTTCTGTTTTTTCATGTTCTGTTCTGTCCGGTCACCAACAAATGGACATAACAAATTTGTCAAACATTAAGGGCCGGTTCCACCAACTCTGGTTAAATACTTTAATCATGATTAGTTGGGGTTAATCACGGTTAAATGTAAAAGAGTGTTCCACCATCTATTTAATCATGGTTAAAGCAGGTAAATTTCGAAGTTTAGTTTATAAAATTCCAGGTATATTTCTGTCCTTTTCACTAAACCCCTACTAAACTAAAGTTTCACGTGACTATCATCAACCAACCAGAAGAGCTTTTGCAAGGAAAAACCGAGTATAGGCGTTTCAGTTTAAGATCGCAGCGCCATAGCGGCTACTAATGGTAGTAACGTTGAGGGTCTGTTTTTTGATAGTTCGCTGTCATGTTTTTATTTATATTAAATATATTTTTAATATAGTACGATACTTGTGATTGTTTATTGAAATATTTGAAATAAGTGTTTGCTGCCAACCTGAAAGAAGTACATAAGATGTATACGTAATTTTGAACCTTATTCGAGGTTAAAAGGTTAAAACAGTTTAGAGTGTGAAATATTTAATATTTATAAGAGTTTGTTTTAGAAGCTATGTCTGGTTCGGGTCTTCGTTTTAGCGTTCTCCGTTATATGGAATACATGGGTGGAGATCTCAATTCGAGGTGTATTTACCAAGGTGAAGCGGTTCTTCACACAGGACATATGATTTTGTGGTTAAAGTATTGGACCACCTGATGAAGTAAATTTGTTTGCTATGTGTGCAAACTACAGCAATGAGCTCACATCCTTATCAAATAAAAGGTGTGTTAGTAGCTGACGAAATAAATTAAAACCAGGCTCGTGTTTACAATATTATGTGTAAAGCCGGACAAGGAGGTTGTTGTAAACACATTTCAGCAGCGTTGTTGTGCTATACATCAAGGTATGTTCAATTTTATTCCAAAATTATTATCTTATTATGTATTGTTTCAGAGATGACGTAGATGAAATTGAAACGATATCACAAACTGATATAAAATGTTTATGGTCTCAACAATAGCATACAACGAAAGAAAAATATAAGGCAATCTCAGTTAATAGATATGCCATGTTTGAATAACTATAAACTCATTTCCTATCAAGTCGATGTCGAAAGAGTAAATCAACAGCTTAAAATTTTTAAAATACTTTCGGGTTCTCTACCGTTTTCATTTCTTAAGCGAGTCAATGAAATATTTATAATTATAAGTGGCATTACAAATTTGCCTGCACCAATTATGTCTGACGATAGGTTTAGAACCTATCGTTGAATGTAGCAATAAAATATTGTGATTTTGTTTAATAAATTTTTACAACCTAATCCTGATTTTAATTTAAAACACAAGGTGATTATGAGCAAATTATTTATTAATACACAAGGTGTGGATCATGTTTTCAAAATACTTTTTTTAAATTGTGTGTAACATTTACCCAAGCTGCTTGACGATCAACAAGTTCATGAATGTTAAATTTGTTATTTATGTACTTTTTCTTGTTCTTTTTGAGAAACGGCATGAAAAATAATTTCGAGATTTCTTTTATTCATAGAATTACAGCCGAAAACTGAACAAAACCATCGACCCATTATTAAAATTTCGTTAGGAAAACTTACAACTTTACATTAAAACAAATACCAGTCAAATATGTACCCATAAGGTTAGTTCAAAAATTTGCCACAAGGTAGCGTATCGCTTATCTTGAAACGCCTATACACGAAATTCCAGCATTTAACCATGATTAACTAATCATAAATACAAAATGCTTGGTGGAACGCTTTGAAGTTAATGTCGGTCAACTAATCACGGTTAAGCATTAACCGTGATTAGCTAACGAACGATTTAAGCAGAGTTGGTGGAACCGGCCCTTAAGATGCTAACTAAACCCTTTGGTCGCCCATGTGTAGTTCTAAAAACTTAATCTAACCCATTGTGTGTTCTAATATTCACAACTTCCATGTTCTAATATTTACAACTTCCAATAACTAAATCTAGACCCTGTATGTACAACCCTGACCCTGAATATGTACAAAAAAATCGCTAAAATTTTGATTTATAATGCAATCTAAATTTTTTTAAATTGTTTTGTAGTTTTATAAAATTAAATTATAAAAATTATAAAATAGTTTTATAAATTTATATACTACATAATTTAGATTTTTTATTAGAAAAGAAATATTTTTTCACTTGTAGATATGTATAGCACTAACTTACAATAATTGTATTTCATTTGTTTTCTAATTTGTAACGCTTTTTTTGTCAGCAAACATAAATAATATAAAGTGTCGGCAACATTTTCTAATTTAATATTGTTGAATCTGATATTAATTTCACGAAAGCTTATTATGAGAGCGCATAAAAATATATAGTATCTATACAATACACTATACTATAGTATACCTACTACATAGATTTTGTCAATACATCGTAGAGTAAGATGGAAGATGTATGATGGCGTGCACTAAACATAGATGTCTATATATGTAATATATTATATTAAGCATTATTTTTTAGTTTATTTAAATGTTTAAATTAGTTTAATTTAATAATAAAAATATATTATAGGCATGTTATTGTATTAAAAAATAAATAATATTGCATACGATAATAACTAAATCTATAATATTTTAAGACTATTAAATCATATATGTACTTAATATATTATTACAGATATGTAGGTATTACGACAAATCAAACACAAACTTATAGACAAAATCCATAAGGGTTTGCAGCTTTGTCCCTGCTATTTAAAACTTTTTTTATCGAAAAAGTATTTGGTCTTTGTTTGATTTGTACACATCCGCGCATCATTATATTACATTCAATAATGATACTGATTATATAGTATAATAATGATTATACTATGATTATACTATTATCAGAAAATAAACTTAAAATAAAAATTGTTTTGAAAAGATTTGTGATATTTATTATGTATTTAATAAGTATACGTTATTTAACAGAACTAAACAAAACGTTAAAAAATAAAGTTTTAACAGTAAATTCAGAAATACAATACTTGCAAAATATTTAATTCAAAATACAAAAAAAAAGACATAAATAACTTTTGAAGAGGGTAAGACATAAATTATTTAAATTATAATATCTAATCTCATCTATCTATAATATCTAAATTATAAAAACTTATAAATTAAAGAAAATTATGACCTATTCAAATAAATATTTTTAATTTTCCACCTATTGTATTTCTTCACTTTACTGTTAAAATTCTTTTATTTTAAAGTTATGCTTAGTTCTGTTAAATATATTATTCTAGATTATATTTAATATAATATAATACTATATTGTAATTTTGTATATTGGAAAAATTAATCTTTAGAAATGATTTCTTTAAATTTTTTTATTTATTTTCTTTTTTATAAAAGAACGAACGAACACGTTTCATCTATTCGATGTAATCAAATATACTAAAATAATAAACTTATAAGTCAAACAAGTAAATATGAAGTCCGAAAATCCACTTTATTGATAGCACGTCCAATGGGCCTGCTTTTCAAAATATAAAATTGAAAATGTGTTTTAATCATTATTGCTGTCTTTCAAGTAGGACTAAAATACTACCATTCAAAATATTTTGAAATTTTGCTTATTTAATGTAAAATTGCAACCTTGTAACGCTCAAATTGAATTAATTGTTTAGATTACAAACCATTTCTGTTGCTGTGTCAGTAATGCAGGACCGTTCAGGTCGTTATGAGCTTTTAAAGAGAGATTTACGTTATATAGTATAATACGACGCCTATGGAAATATGAAAAGTACTGCCAGAAGAAAGAAAAAGCCTGCTAGAAGGACTGGCTGGTATTAATATAAGTCCTTCAAGCAGGACAAATTTCTATGTCCAACTGTCCTGCTGGAAGAACCTTCCAGCAGGACAATTGTCTGGACGTTCTATCGTTATTTACTTATTTGATTTATCAGATGAGGTCTTCTGGTAATATATAATATAAGTAATATAGTAATATTGGTTTTGGTTCAAGACATATTTAGAGAATAGGTATCTTATTATTATAATAAGTATAAAATAGATATAATACCGTTTTGACACATACTTTTATACATATAGATCCCTTATTTAACCATGTGGCGGATGTTATAACATATCATTCCTTATCTTTGTGAATTAAATTTTATGGAATTTGCTCGGGCTGTTTGTTTTGCATTACTTGATGATGATCGAAAGATAACGACTGTTAAGGATAGAATAATCATAAGTATTATTTCAATCTGATATTCTGAGCGACTACTAGTAAATAGATAAAGAATTATAAATTTTCGATGTGACAAAGTTTGCAATTTTATGTTTAATACTCTAAATAAAAAAATTCTTGCTTTGTTTATAATAATAAATAAGATTTGACCTAAATTATGTTAAAGAATTTGAATTTAGCGCTCTTAAATTTAGTTCTTCATCTTGTCGTGTCGGCAGCGGTCGGAAGTTACATTGAAAGCTGTCGTTCTCTTCTACAAGTAATAGTTCGTTAGTGCCCATGTGTGTAAATCGTTCCGTAAAAAGCTGTTTTTTTTAAATTTGATAATTAAATTAATGTAATAGAAATACAGTGTGTGTGTGTGTGTGTGTGTGTAGAAGTTCCAGAATTTTATCGAAATTAGTGTTCCCGATAAAATTGTACAATTTCGAAGGGGTGAAAACTTTTCTAAACAATGAATTCAGAAAGTACTTCCGATGATGCGAGCAACTTGGACGATTTTGCAAATCTTGTAAGTATTTTGATTTGATCTACTCAAATTTACTTTATTTAAATTAATAATATCGAACTTCGTGTTTGGATTGGCATCTTAAACCAAAACGCGGGTTTGTATTGTTTGGTCATTTTACTAACAGTTGAAAACATCAATGAAAGTTTTTTTGCTACGTGTAGGTGGTTTCTTAAGAATATATATTTTCAAATCTTTTAGAAAACTAAATTTTTTTTAAAGTTAGCGCGGTATCAACTATTTTTAAGATTATTAAGTGGCGTTTGACCACCTTCTGATGGTTCTTCATTACATTTTAATGTGATCACATAATATATCTTTGTATGACTTTTGGTCTGGAATTACAGTTTTTAAATAACAAAAAAAATTTTTTATTAATTAATTTATGCATACATATATAGGTATACTACTGGATTTGATCTCGTATTATTACATAACTTTTGATCTAAATTCCAGTTTTTTAATAGCATCAGTTTTATACTTTTCTTTAAGATAGAATTAATTTTTTTGTTCTGCCAAGTTGTTTGAAATAAGTACCACAACATCTACGCTTTTACTCAAAAACTATTGAAGAGATTACTTTTTGATTAGTAGTAAGTACTAGCCGAGATAAATCAGGCCCAACCAGAGGGAGGGGGCGCTCGGCAAGTGAACGGAAATTTGAAACAATCTAAGGAAATTCAAGGAAATCTACAACTGAAAAAAAAATAGAACAATAATTTCATCATTTTTGCGCCAATGAACAAAATTCATCAAATTGATGAAAAATTCATAGTATTGATGAAAAACTCATTGTATTGATAAATTTTGTATATCAATTTTTTTTCATCAGTATGAGAACCATTTTTTTCAATGTAGGAAATCTAGATTTTAGAAAATCTGAGGATATCTAAGGAAATCTTAGGAAATTCGAATAAATCTTTGAAATTACAGATAACCTAACTTTTTTAACTTTTTTGAAAACAAATTATGAGGGAATCTCAGTGAAAATCCAAAGTAATTTTAGGAAATCTAGAGATATTTTAGAAAATCCAGAGAAATTCAAAAACATATCTGGTGAGGCATTTGGAAATCTGGTGTACAAATATTGGGTCTGTGGTTTCCTCCTCCTAATAAGCTAAGAAAATATGTTTTTTGTCATCTTTACGAGTATACTATACGAGTATTATTTATATGTCAATAATATAATATTATTATACTTATTATGTTAAGGTTTTAATAGGTAGATCGCGAAAAAAGTTTTTTAAACCTGGTCGATCGTATAAATAGTGAAGTTGGCGACCCCTGATGTAGGCATTTCCAAAAATTTGTTAATTACTCTTTTTTTTACCTCCAGTCAAACAAAATACTTTTTTTTGTAAGGTAATCGAAAAAAAAATTCAAATTTTTTTTTTACGTTTTCGAGATCACCGTGTTTAGAAACGTAAAAATTTGCAAAAAATAAAAAAAAATTTCTGTGTCGGTCTGTCTGTCAAATTTGGTATGGTAGTAGGTTTTACGGTGAAAATAAGATTATCGTCAAGATCTGTTAATCAGGAGTGCCACTACAAGAAAATAACACTAGATTTCTAAAAACGATTTTGTTCAGTGAAAGGCTATTTTAAAGACCTTAAAAAAATGTATCCAGAATAGGGGAAATTGGCCTTCGATCTGTCATAAGTCAAAAATTACAAGCTGTCAAAGTTGAAACTTCAAAAGTAAATAACTTATGAAGTACCGAAGGGATCTTAACCAAATTTTGTAAACAACGATTACTTATTTGCGAAAGCTTGAAAAAAGTCCTTGTCCCTCGATTTTCTTCGGCTTTCTGCGTCGATAGCAATCAAACTTTTTGGACGTACATATGTCTGGTGGACACTAGTGGCGAAAATAAGGTTTTGGCAGAGAAATATTTGCTAGAGCTACCACAGTAAAACAAATTTAATAAATGAAAAGGTCATTGTAGCTCCGGAAATAATTATCAAATGTAAATACCCGGAGGATTTCGTGATAATCTTGTCGGAAGGTCGCGGAAACCGCGGATTTGCGATTAACTCAGATTTTATGGCTCAAACGGGAACAACACCTATTACAAAAGTTGTACATCTGTAAATTCTCTACCCGAAGGTCTTATACATTTTTTTGTACGCCTAACCGTTTTGGAGACACGAGGCGATTTAAGTAAAAAATGTATTTAGCTCCGCCAAACCTCTTTCGCACCATAATTTCGCAATTATCTTGCAATAATCTTGTATGTTTTAAAATTAAAAATTAAATATTGATGTTATAGAGTTGGTAATTTTTATTCTCTACCAGAATGTTCTTATACATTTTATTTACAATGAATACGTCAAAAAATGCATTCATTTCCGTACCACCTTAGAGGTAGAATGCTTTACGGGCTTTTGTTTATATGATTTCTCCAGGCCCAACCAGATCCAAATCTATACAGGATCTAAATTATTCAAGATTGCCGACTCCTTCGGTATATGAAACGTTATCGTTCAATGAGAAATCGTTGCTATTACTTTCACTCTGATAAGATTCTACATCATCCATTTTGTCATTCCTATAGCAATTATAGGTGCGGAAATCCAGCAAGAGTGATCGTGGCATAGGCAACAAGCTATTGAAGAATTCAATTCTTCTTTTCTACAGTTACATTTTTCTAAACGGAACTACATGCACTTTTTACTTGGTTTTTAAATAATAAATTATTTTAATAAAGTTTTTGGTCGTTAAGCGAAGTATGTTTTTACATTTTTCTTTTTCATTTTTCCGTAAATCAGTTAGGGTTGGTACCAGTATTTTGATATGGATTTAAATTTGGTTATAATATTTTCGGTCTTGTTCAAGGTATACACAGGTAGCGATTTCACATTTTGTTGCCAATAAAAAAAAAATCGCTGTAGATCACTGCTTTGTTTTTATTTTCAATTTTTTTCTAGGTTTATCTGAACATACTTTTTTTGCCAATATATTTTTATATTTTTCTAATTTGAGAAAACCATCGGAATCACCTAACACGATAAAACTATTTTAATTATTTTTATAACTAATAATTGTTTTATCTACAGAGAGACATCATTCCTTCCAACGTCAAGGATCAAAACATACCTACCGAGTACTTAATATCTGAGAATTTTCTGGTTCCGGTAATTATATTAAGAAGTTCACAATTCTGAATAAATTTATAACAACTTTTTTTTCGCAGGGAGTTGTAACTCAGTACTTTGACGAACAAGTGCTATTCAAACCATATCTTTCGTAAGTTGAATAAAACATTTAAAAATAATTTAGAATTGGGATTTAATAAATTATTTTGCAGGGATGAAACCTTTAATGTACCGTATAATCAAATACGGTATCGTCCTAAGGTTCATTGCATTCATTGCACATATGAGGTGGGAGATAAAGTAGAAGTTTACATGTTGGATGCTAAGTTAAACTTGCATGGTTGGGCTAAGAGCACGATTAAGGTAACAGCAAAAAAGTCTTAAAAAAACTCATAATTTGACTTATTTATTGTCATAATTATGAAACTTTGATTAAACAAGATTCAGTTTTGCACAAAAAATTCAATAGTCGTTTATGTGAAAAGGGCGTAAAGTGCTCGTTTTTGGCCCGTGAAGGTTGCAGGGCGACCTCCTATGTCGGTCAAAAGGTGACACTTTACGCTCGCTCGGACAAAAAATTAAAATAGTTTGTTTGAAGCAAGTTTTGTCTGCAATAATTACTTTATAAAAATTTTTATTTAGTCAAATGCGAAGGATACCTACGTAGTGACATTAGAGCAACGCAATGCTCTTGTTATCGTCCAGGGAGATAAAATAAGGGCGATCGCCAAAGACGCATATTTAAATGATAGATATTTATACACGTTTGATATCCCGATACCTCAAGAATTACAAAACTTGTAAGTATTTCTTATGCCTTTGTGTATGAATACGAATTATTTTATTGTTTGCAGCGCTAGCAATATCGAAGTACACGATTATTTATGCGAGACAATTGGAAATCCCCACATAAGCTATGATTTTGATAAGAATGTTCTTGTGATAAGTTCAAACAATGCTGAATGTGAAGGTATTGCAAAAATGTTGCTAGAGATGCATTTTGAAAATTTGACTCAGAGAATGCTGTTGACCGAAAGCATCAATGAACTTGAAGTAAAATTTCAAAGAATGAAAACTGAAGAGTAAGTGCAGTTTAAACGCTTTTAGTTTCCGTGTTTTTTTTATTATTAATTTGGAGCAATTTTTCAGTTTATTAGAGCAATTTCAAGTCCACCCAGATATGCTTAAATATATAATTGGCAAACAAGGGAAAAATATACGAAAGGCGAAAACTATTCCCGGAGTGACCTTTATTGCGGTCTTGAAAGATACCAACACCGTAAAAATCTATGCTCAGGTAAACTTAGTTATTGGTTTTTATTATAATAAATGCCTTATTTTTATTTTTTAGAACGAGGCTGCTCTTAAAAAAGCTTCCAGTTTTCTCCAGTTAGACAAAGAAATAATTCAAATTTCTAACGAAACGATAGCCAAGGTTATCGGAAAACATGGACAAACGGTCCAAGAAATTGCAGACAAAAGCAATCTTGTATAATATTCTAGTAACTTTTAAAAATCAATTTTAAGTCTTACTGTTTTTCAGCGCCACATCGTAATCATTTCCAGCAAAAATCCCGCATCGGAGTTTACCGAATTAGAGCTGATCGGTACTTCGTCAAGCATCGCCGATGCCAAATGTTTGCTGAAATTCCATTTAGATGATCTTCAGGTAAAATTAAATCATTGAGTTATATTACAATTTGTATCTAAACTTTATTTGCAGGGATTCAACAAGTTGGTTCAAGCTAATGATGACGTTAACCAACAGTCTAACACTGTATTTGGAGATAAAAATACCAAATCAACATTGGAATCTCCAGCAGAAGGCGTTCCTTCCTATAAACTTACACGACGGATAATTACCGGACGGAATTATTTGGAAAGCATAAATTGTTCTGGTAACGTCAAAGAACAAAACGTGGAACCGGAATTAATCAATTTTACCGAGAATCAAGATTTAATATTCTATAACGAAAATCGATCGAGAGGTAGAGCAGGAATATCTTCGAGAGGAAGATCTAATGCAGCAAGAAGATCTCGAAGTCGATTCGGTTATCAAAGTACGCAGTCTAGTGTAGATGATTCAAAGGGAAAAAATGAGACCGATCAAAGTAAGAAATAATTTTACCTGTTAATTATTTACTTTTTTCTTTTTAAAATTTATTATTTTACTTTTTAATTCAATTTAATTTAAATTATTTAAATAATCAAATTGTAGCGGTGAAACAATTTCAACAATCTACTACAAATAGAGGCAGATCTAGAGGAAGAGGTAGAGGTAGAGCAGGACTAGCGCTTGCGCTGATACGTGATGTCAATTCTATCTCGAGTAATATTAATTAACGTTTGTGGTTCGTTTATTTTAAATAAAATTTAATTATAGGCAGAGAATCTCAAAACGACAGTTCGACCGACGAATACAATGAGCAAGTACAAATACAGCCATTGCTTGAAGCAGGAGATGCTTCCACTACTCGAGACGAACAAGAACTTGAAATACAACGAAAGCAAGGGCAGCGTAAGAGTTGAAAACAATCTTTAAAAGTATATTTTTAAAATTATTAAATGTTTAGGTGTTCCTCGAAATATGCAACAGCGGAATAAACCAGGCAGTTCTTCTCATACCAGCAAGCAAACTGCTCTTGAAAATAAGTCCTGGCATGGAAAAAGATGGCGCCAAAAAATAGCTTCGTCGTCAGATATGCAAACTTGGAATAACTTGAGCAAAGTATATTTTGGGAAAAGTAGCACAAACAATTCTACAGAAGCTACAGGAGATAGTGCAGCTCCGGAAGATGATTACGAAGGTGTGTTATTATTACATAAAGAACGTAATTAGTATAATTAAAATCTTTTTTTTCCAGAAATTTAAGATCTTCGTTTCTGCATTTTGATTTATTTATGTTCTATTTTTAACGTTCTTGTTACCTTGTAATTACTTTCTAATGTTTTCAATACTTAATTTATAGTTCAACGTGTGTTCACCAATTTAATGTTAAACTTATTGGAACATTGTCATTTTTGAAATATTTTAATTAAATTAATAAATAGTGTGACAAAAATGATGTACCTTTATAATAAAATTAGTGATCTTAATTTTTCTTTGATTTTGTAATAATTAAATAATTTATTAGATCTCCTAATGACTTCTATCATACACGAGTCTCAAAAAGAAATTCGCCAAAAAAATTCGGTATACAAGTAAAAGTAAATCTGAAGACATCCCTGAAAAATTGAGGAAATCTAGAGAAATTAGTAGTTTGGTTTACTAATATTTGTAATAATTCAAATAACAATTGTAATGCTATTACAAAAATACACTTTCTGATGGTCAGGAGTGAAAAAAACTAATTAAATAATTGTTAACGCCACTTTAATGTTTTTACTTGAAATTATTCCAATTATGTTTGATCTAGTAATTACCATTTCGTTCCTATGTTACCATTTTTCAGTATTGATTGCACAGTCAAATTCTGTGCGTCATGTGCATGTAAATTTGATGAAATAAAACAATTCATTTACTCAAAGGGGAAAATAATTTATACAAAACAACATTGGTTCTTCGAAGCCGAATTACAAGTAAAAAATCAAATCAACAAGCTATTAAAACGAGAAGAAAATATACCACAGATTCAAGTACACGTGCACCCAGAGTGTCACTCCAGTCGACCAAATCAATTAATAAGGACATCAGGTCGGGTCTATCAAACATACAAGAATAAGATACTATTGTTCCCATTAGCATTCCTAAACGTTACCAGACATTACCTTTTGAATGACAAATATTGATGAAACAATGACTGATGAAACAATGACCGATGAAACTATTTTAAAAAAATTACACCACAAGCGTGGTTCTCAAAAAGGAAAATTAACGCTATTCAAAAGGTTCTTAGAAAATTTAACAGCTAAAGAAAATCTATTGAGCGGTGACGAAATTCAAAATTTAGAAATTAGATTAAGTAAAATTCATCCACTTGATGAAATCTTTGATGAAATTCAATGCGAAATTGAATTTCTAGAAACAGACAATGAAATAAACAACTTAAATGAAAGAGAACAATTTCAAAATGATTTTTTTAATGTAACTAGTAGCGCATCACGCATAATATTACAATATAAAGAAAAAAACGTTAAATCAAATACTTCATGCAAGAATAATGACAAGATAAAAAAACCTTCGGTAAAACTTCCATTAATAAAATTACCAAACTTTGATGGCACATTCATACTGTGGCAAGAATATTTTGATTCCTTTAAAGCGTTAATACATACAAATCCAGATCTTACAGATGTGCAAAAATTAGTATATTTAAAATCCACACTCAAGGGTGAACCTGCCGAATTATTACGACCGTTTCAATCAACTGAACAAAACTATAGCATAGCATGGACATTATTGCAAAAGCGTTATAATAATAAACGTAGGATCATTAATAATCATGTACAAGCGATACTGGACATATCGCACATGACTCATCGTGAAGCGCATGAATCGTTGAGGCACATAATTAACACGGTACAAATTCACACTCAATGTTTAAAATCTTTAGATCAGCCGGTAGATTCTTGGGAGGCACTAATAGTCCCAATCATTACAGCTAAACTCGATTTCCACACAAATAAAGATTGGGTAGCAAAACTCAGCAATGAAAACGATGACAATGAGGGAGTTCCTTCATTGGACTCATTGTTACAATTTTTAAGCAATAGGCAAGTTACCTTAGAAATGATCACAAAACCAAAACCTTATGACAAACTTAAAATAACTTCAAATAATAATTCAATCAACCGCGTAACCGCTTAGAAGATGTAGTTCAATCATCAAACTCTAATGAAAGTCAGTCGCTAAAGAATGTAATAGCATGTACATCTCATGTGGTAGGCTCACAAGTAATGTTATCAACAGCAAGAGTTCGTGTCGTAGATAAAGAAATGCATTGGCAAGAAGTCAGAGTCTTATTGGATTCTGCTTCACAATTCAACTTTATCACCTCGAAGATGTGTACCAAACTGGGTTTAATAAAGGAACCAATCGACATAAACGTTACAGGAATTAACCAAGGTATCTCAAGCATCTCACACAAAACAGAAGTTAAAATCAAATCTAGAACCAACAATTATGAAGTAAACCTTTCATGTTTAGTAATTCCTCAAATAACTGATCAATTGCCATCTCGGTCATGCAAGTTCGAACTATTTAGAATACCACCAAATATTACACTAGCTGATCCCACATTCAACATATCAACATCCATTGACATGCTTATAGGTGCAGATACATTTTATGATCTGTTGTGTGTTGGGCAGATAAAACAACCTTCCCTACCGATGCTACAAAAAACGAAGTTAGGATGGGTGGTATCGGGCAGATTGAGTGCTCTCCAAACCAGTCAAAACAAGCAAACATCCGCATTTTTAACATTAAATTAACTGCACAAAGAAGTGGAGAAATTCTGGCAGATTGACGAATTTAATAATTTAAACTCACAATTCAGCGAAGAAGAAAATCATTGTCAATCATTTTTCAAACGAACTACAACTCGCGACATTGTAGATGGAAGGTTCATAGTTCAAATTTCATTCAAAACAAATGTAAACCAGATAGGCGATTCAATGTCGATAGCTGAATCTAGATTAATGGCGTTGGAGAAGAGATTTCAAAAGAATCACGATTTAAAACTTCAGTATTCCCAATTCATGCAGGAATACATTGAACTAGGGCACATGACAAAAATCAAATTTGACAACAAGGGATTCTTTCTGCCACACCATCCAGTGATAAAGTAATCAAGCGAAACAACTAAACTACGAGTTGTCTTCGATGGTTCATGCAAACTTGACGCAGGACTATCTGTGAATGACACTCAATATGTTGGGCCAACAATTCAAGATGACCTATTCTCAATACTAGTAAGATTTAGAACATACGAATTTGTATTAACTGGTGATATTGCAAAAATGTATCGTCAGATATGGGTACATCCCAACGACAGATAATATCAACGAATTATCTGGAGAAATGAATCCAATGAACCGCTGCAATGTTACGAGTTAAACACAGTCACTTATGGGACAACGGCAGCCCCATTTCTAGCGATTAGATGCTTGCATGAAATTGCAATTCAAAATGAACATTTTCCGGTTGAGTCAGCGATAATAAAAAGAGAATTTCATGTCGACGATGTTTTAACTGGATCAAATTCAATTAACGATCTGAAAAACATTAAAACCAATTTATACAACATACTAAAACCTTACGGGTTTATACTAAGGAAATGGAACAGCAATGTAAAAGAATTGTGTGAGTCAGATTCATTGTCAATTCCAATAACAGAGAAAATTCAGAAAATCTTGGAAATCAACTGGAATCCAAATTCTGACAACTTCACTTATTCTACTCAAGGATTAAATAATCACGAACAGACTACCAAAAGAATATTAGCAGCAACAGCACAGTTGTTCGACCCACTGGGATTACTTGAGCCCATTATAATCATAGCTAAATTGATTATTCAAGAATTATGACAACTAAACCTTGGATGTGACGAATCTGTTCCTTTAGATGTTCAATCAAAATGGTTTAAATTTAGAAACGAATTAAAGGTTATCAACCGTATACAAATTCCACGTCATGTCATTATTAGTAGAGCAATTCACATAGAATTACATGCATTTTCAGATGCTTCCGAAAGGGGTTACGGCACATGTATTTATTTGAGATCAATTGATCGAAATAATCAAATTACTACAGACCTGTTAGCAGCAAAATCAAGAGTAGCGCCTCTAAAAAATACAACACTACCCCGCTTAGAGCTGTGCGCAGCTGTATTGTCCGCACAACTAACAAATAAATTCAGACAAATTTTAAATATAAACATTAACAAAGAATATTATTGATGTGATTCACAAATAGTGTTATGTTGGCTAAAGGCTCCCAGTAACAAATGGAAAACTTATGTTGCCAATCGTATTGCCGAAATTCAAACTCGAACCGAAGCCATTAACTGGCATTATGTCAAGTCGGGTGATAACTCAGCAGACTTAATTTCACGCGGAGTACATCCAAATCAATTAATTTCTTCACAGTTATGGTGGCATAGACCACACTGACTAGAAAAGGATAAAGAAGAATGGCCAACTTATCACATCCAACCATCAGAAACGATTGAAACATCAGAATTGAGAAAACAAACTCTTTCAAGTTCATTTCCTGTGATTGAATCAAAAATGTTATTCCCAATACACAACTATTCGTCAATAATGAAATTAAAGAAAATTGTTACATTATGCATACGATTCAAAAATAACTGTTTGTCACCAACAGATGACAGGAAGTAAGGCAGGTTAACAATTCATGAATTACAAGATTTATTTACAAGATTAATCAAAGATGCACAATTGTTTGCATTTCCTAATGAATTAAATGGTTTAATTAAAGGAAAGGCACTACATGCAAAAAGCAACATCCTCAGTCTTGCACCTTTCATCGACCAAAGGGGGCTCATAAGAGTAGGAGGAAGACTGCATTTATCAACTTATAAATATGATAAAAGGCACCCACTATTATTGCCAAAAAATCACCATCTGACAAAACTAATAATTATAAATGAACACGAAAAACTATTACATGGTGGAGTAAAATTGACATTAAGTACTATACGGGAACAATTTTGGCCTATCGGTGGTAAGGAACTAACAAAACAAATTGTCAAAAATTGCATTAAATGTTTTAGATTTAATCCAAATTTAATTACCCCAATGATGGGCACATTACCGACTGAAAGAACTCTTATCATGCCACCATTTCATTCAACCGGTGTTGATTATGCAGGTCCATTTATTATCAAAGACAGACAGGGCCGCGGCAGTAAGATTTTAAAATGCTACATTTCTTTATTTGTGTGTTTTTCGACAAAGGCTTTACATTTAGAATTAGTCACCCATTTAAGTACCGAGTGCTTCTTATCTGCATTACGACGATTCATAGCACGGCGAGGAAGGCCTTTAAACATTTTTAGTGATAATAGTACCAATTTCATTGGTGCAAAAAATGAATTAATTAAATTAGGTGAATTTTTAACCAACAATGCTACTGCAATAGTCAATGCCATATAATATGGCATTTCATTCCACCAAGATCTCCACACTTTGGGGGATTGTGGGAAGCCGGCGTAAAAAGCGTCAAACATCATTTAAAACGGGTTGTTTCATCAACACCACTGACTTACGAAGACTTTTCAACACTCATAATTCAAATTGAATCCATCCTCAATTCCCGACCTTTAACCGCATTGACGACTGATCCAAACGACCTTGATGTCCTTACACCTGCTCGTTTCTTAATTGGACGGCCATTTACTACAATACCTGACCCAGATGTTAGAGATGTGCAACTATGTCGTTTAAATCGGTATCAACATCTTCAATCAATAATCAGACATTTTTGGTCAAAATGGTCCAAGGAGTACCTGTGTGAACTGCAACAACGCACCAAGTGGAAGCAAAATACTCGACATATAAAAATTGATATGTTAGTATTAATCAAGGAAGATGGTTTACCACCAGCACGTTGGAAGATAGGAAGAATCGTAGAGATCCATCCAGGCACCGACAATATTGTACGTGTGGTTAGTGTGAAGTGTTCCAACGGAACGATCATTAAACGTGCAGTGACAAAAATGTGCATATTACCAATGGAGGAAAACAATTAAACCAAATGGTTGATTTATTTATTATGTTTGATTATACTTAACTGTACTACTTTATGTTTGTGTTATTCATATATTTTTATGTTTCAATTATTGACTAGTCAAGGCCGGCGGCATGTTAACGCCACTTTAATGTTTTTACTTGAAATTATTCCAATTATGTTTGATCTAGTAATTACCATTTCGTTCCTATGTTACCATTTTTCAGTATTGATTGCACAGTCAAATTGTGTGCATCATGTGCATGTAAATTCGATGAAATAAAGCAATTCATTTACTCAAAGGTGAAAATAATTTAAACAAAACAACAATAATATTATATAGGTACCGGAATTCACCTATTTTGAGTTCATCTATCTGCAAAGGCCCTGAACTTGTTTTGTACGGTATTTCTGTATGATCACTTAGAATCACCTCCTGTCAAAATCTTTCGAGGAACTCAAAACCTACAAAAATATAGATCCATCAGATCTAACATTTTTTTATTTATTTATAAGTTGAATTTAGAAAAAGAACTCAAAATAAAAAATTTTAAGTAAATTTGTGGTTTTTAGTATGTATTTATGGTTAAATTCAAAAAAATATAAGAATAATACAATACGTAGAAAATCAAAATTCAAGAAATTTTAAAAAAGAGACAATTAACACATAACAGGTCTGAATTAAGAAAATTTGAAAAAATGAAAAATTCGTAATACGATAGTACAATATAACGTTATTTCTTGGTTATTGCCATTCTTCAGTTGCACGCAATCGCTTACATTGTGAAATAAGAAAAAAATATTTTCAAACTAAACAAAAATATCGACTAAATTGTACAAAATTGACTTACCATAACCTCCAAAGATTATCAAAACTGAACTTGTTTGAACTGAACTCATTTTTTCAAATTTTCTTAATTCAGACCTGTTATGTGTTAATTGTCTCTTTTTTAAAATTTTTTGAGTTTTGATTTTCTACGTATTGTATTATTCTTATATTTTTTTGAATTTAAGTTGAATTTGTTTATTTTTTCCTCCCTACTTCTAAATTTTATTCTGAAAAGGATTCCAAATTGCTCAGTATTGACTCGGTATTCCAAATTGCTATTTATTTATGACCTTGGTTGAGGTAGTTATTAAGCATCCAACTCTTCAACCGTACGGTCACTCCAGATCGTACTTTTATTATGAAATTTTATTTTAATTAAATTAAATCTAAGCACGTTAAATTTTCATATTCGGTATTGTTCACCTGAATTGAACTCTTATGCAAAATTTTGGAAGAATTGGATAAAAGGAAGGGGTCTAAAATTGCGAAAATATGTTCCCAATGAAACTTACAGAGCGAGTTAAATAAAGCACTGTAATAAAAAAGAGGCTGGCATTCTATTGCGGAACGTGCTGAAACAACAAAAACTACAATTTCTTACGCGTCAAGTTGGGTAGGTTTATAAACCAAAAAGCAAAAATGTAGTCAAAGTCGTTTCCACAGTGGCTGGTAGTTGCAATGGCAACTATAACAATTAATATTGTTACGAACCAGCAATGGTTATTTATATTTGATGATTCATTTATGATGACTCATGTGTAATGACGCATGCATAATGACTCACATATGATAACCTGTTTAAAGACTGCTGAGTATGCATTCTAGAATGTTCCAGGAAGCAATAGAACTTGATAGAATTACCTGGAAGGTTGTGGAATATTCTAGAACTATGCATTTGAATATAAATAGCAGCGCGATTTGCTGTGAAGGAAGTCCGAGTTCGGACTCGGAACAGTGAACATAAATATCGTGAAAATAAATAGTAGTGGAAATAAATATACCGAGTGTTAAATAAATACAATGACTGAATTGAAATAAATATAGACTTATGTGATTGTAAATAATTGTAGTGTAATTTAGAATTAAGTGTAAATATTAGTTAGAAATTGTTCTATTGTTGTTAACTTTAAGTGTTTTTAACTGTAATTATAATTTAGCCCTTTAGCAATAAATAAACGTTTAATATTCGTTACAATATTATCATTATAATTACATTTACACGCAACATACGTTATAAATGCACTTTCTGAGAAACCGCGGACTACACATAGTTAAATAGCAACACATTTGTATATATACGATATATTTTAAATCGACTTTAGTGAGATGTGCAACATAGCGCAATTTAATCAATGAATAATAAGACCCCCGAATAATTTTATGCATAGTTCAAACATAGCCATAAAATAGAGAATACAATTGTAGAAATATTAATTAAAAAAAAATCAAAGTTAACACTTATGAATTTGATAACCAAACGGAATGCGGAACTCGTTTTTCACACTATGGCGGTTGACTGGTCAATTGGTCTTGCCCACAAGTATTAACCGACCTAAAAACAGTACTCTAAAGTTGATTTTTTTGTCGTTATTTGTCTGTGCTCACTAGTTCTTCATTGTTCTTAGTTAGTTTCTGTATATTATAAATGCGTGACTTATAACATTATCAGACATTCAGAAACACGTATTTTGCTATCAGCATTGGTCGGAAAGGCCAAAGAGGTGGTCAAAAATATAGTTCTAACCGCGTCAAATTATTTACCTATTTTGTGATAGTTTTATACTCCTGAGTTGATTTCACTTTAGTTAGATTGAGATATCCGCTATTCATAACTAATAAAAAATATAAAAAGAACATTGTATTCGATAATTACTATGACAAAAATTAAAATCTGTTACGCCTATGTTTTTACCAGGTTGAAAATTAAATTATTTTTACTTCATGCTTAATAAGCACCGTCCCGATAGCGTGAGATCTGCGCCTTCGGCTAATACATCAACACCAATTGTTATGCTTACCAGCTTCCGTCGCGTGTGGAATCCAACATTCAGCATTTGATAAATATTATTATGCTTACCAACTCCGCCGTAACCGTGGGATTATTTACGATTCAGCGTCTGGATTTACAGACAGTAGGCGAACCCAGCGTTGAAGGGGGGTAATAGAAAGAATACATAAGAAACACACACGTTGAAGAACGGAGAGTCCCTAACCAACCATAGAATTGGTAACAAGCCTTCGCGAATCCAATTAGAATTTGAAATTGTTTAAGCCAGTGCTTGGTTAATTACGGTTTCGGGATTCAATGAATACAAATTGTGATATGTGGCTTTGCTGGAATTAGTAGTCGCGCGTGTTGTTAATAGCAATTTGGCTGTCAGCTCACTTAACAGTGTAGTCCTTACGGAACATACTCACTGGGATTAAGATGAGATGTATCAACAATCAGCATTAATTGGGAAGCGCGCAGTAGCGACTTACGATGACCAGTTGGGTTAACTTTAAATTCGGAATTAAAATGGTATGGAAACTGCTCAAATATCCACGGTGGCTCGAATATCTGACATGTAATCAACTTATATTATCAGGTTTTATTATGGAACAACATCCGAAATTGTCTTGGATCAAAGTAAAAGGATTTGTGTTTGTGTGTGGCAGTAAATTGTCAGCATTTGCATGGCCAAATTAAGTGTGGAGGTTAATTCGAAACGTTAGCTTTCAGTAGTGCAAAATTTGAAGAAAAATTAGAAAGATTAAGTAAGATTGTTGTTGATAAAATTGTTGTAATTATTGTGAACTTGAGGTAAGCTGGATCCAAGCCCTTTATAAATTTTTGTAATTTTCGAATTAAGTTGTTTGATGCACGTATTAAACAATTAAAATTATAAATTGTTTTATTGCCTTGCATTACGAACACACCCCCCTGACATGCTCTCCGGTTTCCGTTTTTATTAATATTTGTTTGTAGAAGATTTAAAAAGAAAAAGTAACGTAACAAATCTTCTTCGGGATTTCATGTTTGCAAATTCTATTATAACATTTTCAAAATCAAAACAGCTAAATTCGTCAAGTCCTTCTTGAGAAATTGAATTTCTTAAATATGTTTGTTGTTCTCGTTAAAGTTGAAAATGACCTTTCCCCACTTGGTTAAAAATATTTTTGTGGCAATTTCTAAATTGGGAAACATTGAAATCAATTTTTTCTCTTGAATAAAAGTTAAAATTTCCTTCATAATCTTTAATATTTTCAATAAAGTATTAAAATATATACAATATATTGATTGCGTAAATTGCCATCATCAAGGTTTTTCAAATTATTTAAAAATCCAAAATTATTTTCAATTTTGCTATAGACAGTTTCCCTTTTTTTAATTCTTCTTTTAATCTGTCTATAATTCCAAATAAGTGTTAATTTTTATTTCAGCTTTCCCATCAAACCCGACTTCTCCATGCTTACTTTTGCCAAACTGTCTTTTACAAGTTTTCGATCGCTATAAATCATTTTTATATTCATTAATATTCGACAATTCCTTTACACGTTCTTGCTAAACGTCTGATCTCTAAATCTGCTTTGATTTTTTGAAGAGATTTGCTGACTTTATCACATTTATTCAAAATGTCGGACAAAATTCAGTTAAAATTTCAGTTTCCAATAATTCAAAATTTTGTAGTAACACGCTTGCTTCAGCCTTTTATAAGGTTTTTCAGTTTCATTATGAGCTCAAATAATTTGAGCGCCCCTTTTCTGCTCGGTACCCCTAGGCAGTTGCCTAGTTTGCTTATTGAATAATCCGGCCCTGATTGTTCCCATATATGTAGGTAAAGATAGTTTTGTATAGTGGTAAGTAAATCAGTACTCTAGGTCAAATGGTTTATGAATTATATCGATTTAAAAAGATAGTGTTTCACTGTTGGGCAGGTTCCCCTAAGCAAAATATCAGAACGAGCGCCAGCGAGATCTCGAAAATTGCTAAATCTCGACAAAAAGTGACATTATCTGATAAAACGAACAATTGGTGATAAAAATATCATTATCATTATCTGACATTATCTGCAAAATGCCGTAAATAGGAAATGATCAGAGACATTTTGAAATTATATTGTATATGAAAGAGGTTGGCATCTTATTGCGGAACGTGCTGAAACAACAAAAACTACAATTTGTTACGCGTCAAGTTGGGTAGGTTTATAAACCAAAAAGCAAAAATGTAGTCAAAGTCGTTTCTACAGTGGCTGGTAGTTGCAATGGCAACTATAACAATTAATATTATCATTATAATTACATTTACACGCAACAGACGTTATAAATGCACTTTCTGAGAAACCGCGGACTACACATAGTTAAATAGCAACACATTTGTATATATACGATATATTTTAAATCGACTTTAGTGAGATGTGCAACATAGCGCAATTTAATCAATGAATAATAAGACCCCCGAATAATTTTATGCATAGTTCAAACATAGCCATAAAATAGAGAATACAATTGTAGAAATATTTAATAAAAAAAAATCAAAGTTAACACTTATGAATTTGATAACCAAACGGAATGCGGAACTCGTTTTTCACGCTATGGCGGTTAGTCCTTCCCACAAGTATTACCCGACCTAAAAACATAATCCTTTAAAGTTGATTTTTTCGTCGTTATTCGTCCGTGCTCACTAGTTCTTCATTGTTCTTAGTTAGTTTCTGTATATTATAAATGCGTGACTTATAACATTATCAGACATTCAGAAATACGTATTTTGCTATCAGCATTGGTCGGAGAGGCCAAAGAGGTGGTCAAAAATATAGTTCTAACCGCGTCAATTTACAAAATTGTCTCGAACAATTTAAATTATAGGAATAATAAAATATGAAGCTTGGTTCGTCACCGCACATTAAAGCATTATGCATCCTACCAACTGTAACTAAAGAGTCATCCTCAAAACTTTTAAACCTTATTGACGATTCACTTCATCTATAACATAGAATCACTTCATCTATAATATAGAGAAAGACAGATAAAGTATTTTATTCCTTGATAAAATATATAACAAAACATTTTGCCAACCGATAAATCGGTTGGCAATTACATAGAAAAATGGACAGGGTCGCATTTTTCTTCATTTCTACTAGATTTCTCCATACCTTCGCGTTTCATGATTCATCCTGATTTACTTGAATCTTTCACCCCAAGCAGCATTTTGAAGCTTAAAAATCAGCAAATTGCTAGCTAATTGCTTTATTTCGCAGCTGCATCAGCTGCGACAGCCAGCAGAATAGCGCTTAATATGCAGCAATTTTGCTGCTGTATTGCTAAAATGGTCCACTATTTTTTAGCAAAAAGCCAGCTATTTGTAAAGCTAATAGCGCACTTGGAAAGCTGTCGACAAGCCAGCAGTTAGCTTGCTAAAAACCAGCTATTAAAGACTGTAAATGGCTGACTGAAATTGCTAAAATTTTGCTAGTTAGTAGGAGCTGAAATTTATTTATATTTTATAAAAATTTAACATGTTTAATATTTAATAAAATAAAATTATATTTTATAAAAAAATTTTTTTTCAAATTCCTGATGTTAGTTCTGGTTTTATTTATAATCATTTGTAAATTCAATTTTGCAAATTAATTTCTCTTACATTATCTGAAATGGTGGTTGAAGTTTTTATTTATCACTTGTACTTGTACTTGTAATATTAAATTGAATTTTGTAAAGAAACTTTTTTTTTCACTTATCTTTCCTGATCTGGGATTTGAACGTTAGTTTAGTTTAAAATATTTATTAAAAAATTAATCGTTACAAAACATTTGCAGGTCCAATGAGCATTTACATAAGTGCCAAATGGCCTAACATTACAAATTTCGTATACAAATAGGAGCCCCTCGTGATGCCACATATCTCCAGTTTTCTTTGGGGTAACCTGATTGGTTTTACAATAATTAATTTGGTTGATATAAAAATTTAACATTGTGGTGTACAAATTTGGCGTATAATTTTGTTGGAAAAACGTGAAAAACCAACTTACAATAATTTTGATCTCTAAAGGGAGTGTGAATATGTACAATAAAATAACAATAACAATAAATAAAATATACAGAGTGATAACAGAACAAAGTAACAAATAACAGATAACAGAGAATAGAATATGTGGAAACGGGCGATTGTAATTTCCACCGATGGTCAAAGGGTCCCATAATCCCATATGCATATTCCACCGGCATACTAGGCAGGTAGACTGGTCAGACATTTAATCTTTTAATTGTTAAGTTTATAATTCGTCGTTAAGTAGGTAAGACTTTGACTAGGTTATTAAGTTAGTTAATTTATATTTTTGATTAATAAATTATGTAAATGTTACAATGCGTTTTTTCATACACTGCATAAAAATTGTATTTAACTAACCAATGGAAATTATTCCTTAAATCTAACAAACCAATAGAAATCATCCGTTAACTTTAACGGCTTGTTAAAAGTTTTATGAAATCAGGCATTAATTTATATTGTTTATTGATATATAGAAATTTTGAAGTAGGTTAGTTATCTGTCGAAGTTATTTGTTGACTTTGCATTTAATTAACTGAGCCCCCCCCCCCCCCTTTGAAAATTTCTTTAACAAATTTTTATTTTTTCGGCGTTTGATTCCATACTAGTTGAAACGGATAAAAATGAAAACTTTTTAATGATGAATGACAGCGAAAATCATTTAATTATATTTTCTAAATTAACCCTTTCCAGCTTAGGGGCCATCCATAAATTTCGTCCTACGTTAGGGGTTTCATCGCAGATTTGTGACAAAAATGTGACAGGGGGTCTGGGAGGGTCTGGATTCTGGATTTTAGGTAGGAGGGCAGGGAGGTATCCCCACGCGCACTTAGGCCACTAGATCGGGCCCATTGTGCTGCCTCCGATGCAGCGGCCCTCCGTCCTGTCACTCCTCAAGCCATCCTGTCTCCAGGATGAATTCGAGTATCTTGGCAGGCGGAGTGTCGCTGATTCTGGCCATGTTAGGCCAGAAGTCCCCTAACATGGTACCTCTAATTGACGCTAACGACGGACATTGACATAGCACATGTTCTGTTGTTTCGTCTGCTCTGTTACATCCTCGACATTTAGGGTTATCTACAAGTCCCAGTGTGTTGAGATGTTTATTTAGTTTGCAGTGTCCAGTTAAAATCCCTGCAATTATACGTAGATTGACTCTGGACAGCTTCAAGTAATATTTTGAATGTTTGCAAGAGGGTGCTCTAATCGCTGCCCTTGCTTGTCTGCATACAGTTTCTTATGCCCATCTGCTGCAATGCAGCTTAAGGATATGTTGTTTTAGGAGGGTATCGATAGTTTTGACAGCTGGCACAATCATCGGCTCCGGACCGCAGGGAAGGCTGTTGGAGCCGTTTCTTGCCAGCTCGTCCGCTTTTGCGTTACCCTCGTTACCTTGATGCCCCTTCACCCACGAGAGGGAAATGACATTTGAGTTTGATATCTCATTTAGTGCCTGGATGCATTCTAGCACCAGACCCGATGTGACCTTGTGGCTTCTCAGTGCCACAAGTGCCGCTCTGCTATCTGTAGATATCTGGATGTTTTTGTCGCAGATGCATTTATCTTGGACTGTCTTTGCGCAGTGCAGTATGCTCATCAGTTCCGTTTGGAAAACCGATGTATGCTTACCCAGCGGTATACTCATGTTTATATTCAGATCAGCAGAGAAAATTCCTGCTCCTGAGCCAACATCGTTTTTGGAACCATCCGAAAATAGACATATGTCATACTCGATGGTTTCTGTTGGATTCAACAGGATATTGTATTTCCTGTCGAATATGTATTGAGGGGAAATTCTGTCAGGTTCAAGATGCAGTAGTGGTACTCTAGTTGAGAAGTCCTCTAAAATCCGCATATGACCCACAGTTCCTCGCCTGTGGTTCCACAGCGCCCAACTGCGAAGCCTAAGAGAAGCCTTAACCGCCATCTCCTGCACATGAAGATCAAGTGGAGGGAGGCAGAGAAGGACCTCCAATGCCGCAGTGGGTGCAGTGCGCATCACTCCCGTTGCGGCCAGACAGATTAATCTCTGGATCCGATGTAGAGAGGACGCTGCTGTTACTTGTTTGGTTCTGGGCCACCAGACAAGTGCACCATAGCACAGCATGGGCCTGACAACCGCAGTGTAGAGCCAAAGGGTGATCTTAGGGGATAGACCCCATGACCGTCCCATCGCCCTCCGACACTGCCAGAAAGCCATCCTTGCCTTGCTAATTTTGGTTATCAGATGTTTTCCCCAGTTTAGCTTCTTGTCAAGTATTATACCCAGATACTTGACTTCGTCCGCTAGTTTCAGAGGAGTCCCCATTAAGTTAGGCATTGTCATGCCAGGCAACTTTCTTTTATTGGTAAACAGAACAAGCTCTGTCTTAGTCGGGTTGACCGAGAGAGAGTGCTCAGTGCACCATTCCTGCAGTATTTTGAAAGCTGTCTGCATTTGCATGCAGATTATGTTTTCAAATTTTCCAGTAAGCAGTATGGTCATATCATCTGCGTATCCTATGGTATAAAAACCTTTTTCGTTAAGGCGTCGTATAAGGCTGTCCACCACCATAATCCACAGCAGTGGAGAGAGTACTCCCCCCTGAGGACAGCCTTTGATCACAAAGCCTTTGATCTTTATATCACCGACACATACCTCTACGGCTCGCCACTTCAGTACAAAACTGATCCAGTTGGCAATGGTTGTGGGAACACCGTATCGGTGTAGCGCTGCATTTATGCTTTCAAAAGTGGTTTTATCAAAAGCCCCTTCGATATCAATAAACGCTCCTAGGGTGGACTTTTTTTGGTCCAGTGATCTCTCGACGCGCTCCACCACCTTGTGTAGAGCAGTCTCAGTAGATCTTCCAGGGATATACGCGTGCTGGTTTACGTGTAGCGGTCTGTGTGTCAGAGCCGTATCACGAATCTCTCTATCGCACAGTTTTTCTAAAGTTTTCAGGAAAAACGAAGTCAAACTGATTGGTCTAAAAGATTTAGCCGGGGAGTAATCGCCTCTACCTGGTTTAGGTATGAAGATAACTTTGACCTTTCGCCATTCCTTCGGTGTGTATCCATGTGCAATGCACGCCTGGAACACTCGCACTAGGTGACCAAGCAGGTGATCCAGACCCCACTGAAGTAGGGCTGGAAGTACCCCGTCAGGTCCAGGCGATTTGAAGGGGCTAAAGGATTTAATAGCCCATGCCGTCTTGGTCGTATTCACAACCTCCTTTGCAATTTCCCAGTTAGCCTCAGTCGGTGGTTGGCTTCTAGCGTCAGTCCAATCAAAATCGGAGACTATCTTACTATCAGGAAAATGTGTGTGTAGCAGTATTTCGGCAGTTTGCGAGAGGGATCTTTGGCGAGGATCTTGTTTAACCTAGCCGCAGCAGCGGTTGTTTCAACGCCGCCGCAGAAGGTTCTCCATGACTCGCGTTGTTTCTTGCGGATTACTCTCTTGAACTCCGACCTGTGCGCCTTAAACGCTGCCCAGTCGTCGTCCCTCTTAGAGTTCTGCGCTTTATTGTAGAGCTTTCTTGTCGCTTTCCTTAGCTGGTCGAGTTCTTGGCACCACCAGGGTGTTGCTCGAACCCGCAATCCAGCCGTTCTTAGCGGGCATGACAGCTCATATGCGTTTATGAGGGAATTCTGCAGCTCATTAGCATACATCTCAATCTCCTCAGTGGTTGTTAGTCTTTTTTTGTTGGAAAGTCCCTTCAACATTTCGGATTCCATGGATTTAGACAGGTGATCTAAGAACACCATACTGTCCGCATTCCTAGGATTCCTATATTGCTTGGGTTCCATTGTTTTAGCTTTTAATTTAAAGGTAATCCATCTATGATCTGACATTGTCAGTTGGTCGGACACTGGCCAGTCATATAAGTGGTTAGAAATGCTTAATGACGTCACGGTAATGTCCATTACCGAGTTGCGGTGGGGTGACACATAAAAAGTAGGGACACCCCCGCGATTAAGTATTACTAAATTTGTATCAATAAGATAATCTAATAGAGACTTACCTCGGTTGTTGCAATCTCTGCTGCCCCACGCCTGATGGTGGGAATTAGAGTCGCAGCCAATTATGAGGTGTTTCTTTTGTTGCTCGCAATAGTTCACCAGATCCATCATCCTTTGGGAGGGTGGCAGTTCCGGCGAATCGATTGGGAGGTATATAGACGCCAAAATGACATCCTTTGGGCCATCCCCTAAGTCGCAGCTCGTCCGAACTGCTGTTAAGTCGCAGTCGCTATACTGCGGCAGAAGGTTGGCCTGGATATTGCTAGGTATGTAAATACATGTCCTGCTTTTATTTGTGGAGCTACCTGTAAACATAGTTCCGTTTAGTTTTGTAAAGCCTCGTATAGAGGATTTTACTAACCAGGGCTCTTGTATTAGAGCGATAGTATCCTTGCAGTTGTCAAGGTGGCGGCATAATACTGCCACTGCCTCCCGACAATGCTGCAGGTTGGCTTGCGGGAGATTCCACCCTGCCAAGGGAGCCATTTGGCCTACCTTGTAGAGCTTAGTGTCCCTTTGCATTTACAGCCGCCACTGCCGGGCTTGTGTCCGTCTCCATAGGAGTTAGGGTGGCTGTTTTGGTCTTTTCAGATGCAGGGTTTTCCTCAAACTTCTGCATCTTGACTTTGAGGGTGTTAAACTTATAGTTCAACTTCTCCTCTCTAGATTTTAAGGCGGCACTGTCCACCTGGCCGACACCGAAGACAAGGAGTTTGCCTTTTGGTTCCTCCTTACTCGTGTCGTGGAAGACGCACCACTCTTTCAGTTTGGCCCAGGGGTTCTGAGCGGCAAGGCGGCGTGTGACCACCTCAGTGGGCTCCGGTTCTCCCGGAATCCAAAGGGTGACCTTGGTCAGCCTTGGTAGATCGTCCACCTGGACCACATCTAATTTAGCACTTTGCCATGGTGGTGGCAGGTTAGCTATTGTTATTTGCAGCCATTCCAGCGAGCTCTGGTCACTGCAGGTGATCCGAAGGATCTGCCCCGAGTGATAGAACTCGCCAAAAGTGGGTGCTGGCTTTGTCTCATTACCCACTGCTGCTATAAAAGCATCTAGTGCAGTGGTGAGATTATTTTCTATAATAACCACCTGGGACTCATCGAGTTTGCCCAGTGGATTTGATCGGTCTATCACCGCTACTCGGAGGTGCTTTTCAGCAGCCTCTTTGTAGGTGACGTTACCCACCCTATTCGAGTTCTTTTGTTGAACAGGATACGTCGACTTTGCCCTCTTCCCCTGATTGCTCGAGGGTGAAGGCAAAGAGTCCTGTGATCGAACTCTCTTCTTAGCAGCTACAGCTTGCAGCTGCTTATTCTTACTTACACCATGTGCAGGTCGCTTGAGCCTGGCCTGTTCATGTGCAGTGTTACCCGTCGAGGTGCCCTCGCCTGACTTTGATTCGGCCAGGCGGGCTTTCCTGCGACGTTTTGCCACCGCTCCACAGATCCTTTTCTTCCCAGTCTTGGGAGGTAGGTCCGTAGCGGGAGGAGGCGCTACCCGCAGTGTATCCTGGGATGGACCTGCTTGTAGCGACGGGGTATCCGTAGACGCACCCGTCTGTGTAGGCGGGGTATCCTGATTGGACGCACCCGCTTGGTTTTTAGCTGATTCATCAGCTGGTTTTTTATTTAATTTAAATTCAAATTCTGCCATGTAGGGAATTTCATATTCATCTCCCAGAGCTCCCCACCCGCCATGGAGCCCGCAACATTGGGGACGTCGAAATTCGACGCCAGGGCTACTCGGAAGATATAGCCCTCAGGAAGGTGAAATGCTTGCACACTCCATCCTCCCTCAAGGACTCGTCCTGCTGAACCTCTAACGGAACAGCGCAGCCGATTGATCAGGGTGGACTAGTCCTGACCGCCCGTTTGAGTGGAAATCCAGGCCAAAGTGGAGTGTTGCCAGACCCAGGGGAACCACTACCGCCCCCGAGCTGACTCAGCCACCAGGATCCTCTCATCCCACCGTACGGGTTACCGCGCACGGCAAAAACACGCAGGTACCTGTATTCGTCTGGTTTCTCCACGGTGGCCGTCATCCCGTTTTCTTGACAAGCTGAAAGCCCGAACACAAAGGTTTTTAAGCCCCGGCCCGAGCCAGCCTGACAAAGCAGACCGAGCACGAAAGAGTTTTATGTCCCTGGCTCGAGTCCTAGCAGGTACACGCCCACCGTTTCCTCAAAACACGCAAGCCCCCTCACCACGGCAAGGTTCAGGTACATTCGAGGGGGATCATTAATAGTCTTAATTATTATTAAAAATAAGTTTCATTTTCTTTATAAATTCTTCTAATTTAAAAAAAAAGGTCGATTGGAAAACCGAGGATAAGGACGCTAAAGGCTTGTGGCGTCAAATTTGCGTAATATGCCTCTGACGAGGAAGAAACCACAGAACCAATTTTTGTACACCAAATCGCTCCCTTTAGGAGATTTTCTTGGATTTCCCCGGATTTGCTAAAATTTCTCCAAATTTCCTAAAATTTCCTTAGATTTTGTTTTGGATTGTCTCATGATTTCCTTTCAAAAAAGTTTAAAATGCAAGATTATCTGTATTTTCTAAGATATCCTAGGATTGTCGAAGATTTTCTTAGATTTTCTCAGATTTCTCTTCACTTGTACATCAAATTTTCCCAGCGGTTTCCTCCTCGGCTTTTTATAAATCACGACTAGCGTAAACGGCTATGATCGACTAAAATTTGTTTTGCGATCGACCTGTTGGCTACCCCTGGTCTTTTAAAGCAAAAAAGTTTTAAAGCAAAAAATTCTGTTATAACGTAATCCCCCTCCTCGGTGCCGTATTTTGAGAATAAGATTTAAAAAAATAAATACAAAAAAACATTTTTGTTAAGCTGGTTTTCAACTAGTCAATCTTCATCCGGAGCCGATGCGCACTTGAAACTTTGGAGATTCTCGTACTCGGCGTAGTCTACACAAATTTTAATTGGGCGCTGGTGTGACCAGTAGCAGACGTACCTTCTGCTACTGCAAATAATCTTCATTCGGAGCTCGTGGGCTTAGAAGCTTCGCAATTCTCTTACTTGGCATAATAGACTACATTATCAGGGCCGTGTTTCCGCGCAGGCTACCTAGGTTCTTTTTTTTTTGAATAGACAAAAATAAAATAAATCGCTGATATAATCTAAAAATTTACTTGTTTGTTAAAATCCTTTTTTTATCTTGAATTTACCTAAGATGTTTACTTAAAATAACAATTAATTCATTATTATATATTTTTATAATTATTATAATTAAGGCATTGGCTCTTTAATTCTTTTGTAATTTTTTAGCATCATTTGCAAGTTTGTAGTATTTTCCAGTTTTTGGTAACTGTGGTTGATTTATTAATTCCTATGGGGCGAAAACTTAACAAAATTATAGTAAATTGATACAGAACCCTGTAAAGATCCACAAAAAGCAAAAAAAAAGGATGCTGTGACTGAAGAATGTTGCGATATTTCCTCTATTTGTTCGTGTACTATTTTTTACTATTTATGATGCTTAAGTGTGCTCTAGTTTGTAGAATAAAACTCTGGACTGTGTGTCTTTAGCGTTTATTTGCTATACAAACTGACAGAGATGACGCTCTACCGAGGTGCTTCTTCTACAAAGGTTGAAATGAGAATCCCTAAATATGTGAGCTAGCTACAGACAGGAAGACCTTATGTGCATTTGGGATACACATAAACTTGCCTTCCTGAAAACATATCAAATGGGATCCCATGAAAGAACAGAACAGTGAAAAAACAGAACATTGAAATAAAAAAAATTAAATTTAGTTAATTATTGAAAATACATATAGTTAAATTTCTTAAATTTAATTTCTAAAGCCGGACCTTAAATTAGTAGTACACTATTAATTTGATCATACGCAAATCTTAAGCAAATATTAAAAATTTTACCAATGACAATGATATTTTAGAAGTCAAGCTTCTGTTTTATCAATGTTCTTTTATTTCGTTGTTCTGTTTTTTCATGTTCTGTTCTGTCCGGTCACCAACAAATGGACATAACAAATTTGTCAAACATTAAGGGCCTTAAACTACATTTTGTAGTTTTATAAAATTAAATTATAAAAATTATAAAATAGTTTTATAAATTTATATACTACATAATTTAGATTTTTTATTAGAAAAGAAATATTTTTTCACTTGTAGATATGTATAGCACTAACTTACAATAATTGTATTTCATTTGTTTTCTAATTTGTAACGCTTTTTTTGTCAGCAAACATAAATAATATAAAGTGTCGGCAACATTTTCTAATTTAATATTGTTGAATCTGATATTAATTTCACGAAAGCTTATTATGAGAGCGCATAAAAATATATAGTATCTATACAATACACTATACTATAGTATACCTACTACATAGATTTTGTCAATACATCGTAGAGTAAGATGGAAGATGTATGATGGCGTGCACTAAACATAGATGTCTATATATGTAATATATTATATTAAGCATTATTTTTTAGTTTATTTAAATGTTTAAATTAGTTTAATTTAATAATAAAAATATATTATAGGCATGTTATTGTATTAAAAAATAAATAATATTGCATACGATAATAACTAAATCTATAATATTTTAAGACTATTAAATCATATATGTACTTAATATATTATTACAGATATGTAGGTATTACGACAAATCAAACACAAACTTATAGACAAAATCCATAAGGGTTTGCAGCTTTGTCCCTGCTATTTAAAACTTTTTTTATCGAAAAAGTATTTGGTCTTTGTTTGATTTGTACACATCCGCGCATCATTATATTACATTCAATAATGATACTGATTATATAGTATAATAATGATTATACTATGATTATACTATTATCAGAAAATAAACTTAAAATAAAAATTGTTTTGAAAAGATTTGTGATATTTATTATGTATTTAATAAGTATACGTTATTTAACAGAACTAAACAAAACGTTAAAAAATAAAGTTTTAACAGTAAATTCAGAAATACAATACTTGCAAAATATTTAATTCAAAATACAAAAAAAAAGACATAAATAACTTTTGAAGAGGGTAAGACATAAATTATTTAAATTATAATATCTAATCTCATCTATCTATAATATCTAAATTATAAAAACTTATAAATTAAAGAAAATTATGACCTATTCAAATAAATATTTTTAATTTTCCACCTATTGTATTTCTTCACTTTACTGTTAAAATTCTTTTATTTTAAAGTTATGCTTAGTTCTGTTAAATATATTATTCTAGATTATATTTAATATAATATAATACTATATTGTAATTTTGTATATTGGAAAAATTAATCTTTAGAAATGATTTCTTTAAATTTTTTTATTTATTTTCTTTTTTATAAAAGAACGAACGAACACGTTTCATCTATTCGATGTAATCAAATATACTAAAATAATAAACTTATAAGTCAAACAAGTAAATATGAAGTCCGAAAATCCACTTTATTGATAGCACGTCCAATGGGCCTGCTTTTCAAAATATAAAATTGAAAATGTGTTTTAATCATTATTGCTGTCTTTCAAGTAGGACTAAAATACTACCATTCAAAATATTTTGAAATTTTGCTTATTTAATGTAAAATTGCAACCTTGTAACGCTCAAATTGAATTAATTGTTTAGATTACAAACCATTTCTGTTGCTGTGTCAGTAATGCAGGACCGTTCAGGTCGTTATGAGCTTTTAAAGAGAGATTTACGTTATATAGTATAATACGACGCCTATGGAAATATGAAAAGTACTGCCAGAAGAAAGAAAAAGCCTGCTAGAAGGACTGGCTGGTATTAATATAAGTCCTTCAAGCAGGACAAATTTCTATGTCCAACTGTCCTGCTGGAAGAACCTTCCAGCAGGACAATTGTCTGGACGTTCTATCGTTATTTACTTATTTGATTTATCAGATGAGGTCTTCTGGTAATATATAATATAAGTAATATAGTAATATTGGTTTTGGTTCAAGACATATTTAGAGAATAGGTATCTTATTATTATAATAAGTATAAAATAGATATAATACCGTTTTGACACATACTTTTATACATATAGATCCCTTATTTAACCATGTGGCGGATGTTATAACATATCATTCCTTATCTTTGTGAATTAAATTTTATGGAATTTGCTCGGGCTGTTTGTTTTGCATTACTTGATGATGATCGAAAGATAACGACTGTTAAGGATAGAATAATCATAAGTATTATTTCAATCTGATATTCTGAGCGACTACTAGTAAATAGATAAAGAATTATAAATTTTCGATGTGACAAAGTTTGCAATTTTATGTTTAATACTCTAAATAAAAAAATTCTTGCTTTGTTTATAATAATAAATAAGATTTGACCTAAATTATGTTAAAGAATTTGAATTTAGCGCTCTTAAATTTAGTTCTTCATCTTGTCGTGTCGGCAGCGGTCGGAAGTTACATTGAAAGCTGTCGTTCTCTTCTACAAGTAATAGTTCGTTAGTGCCCATGTGTGTAAATCGTTCCGTAAAAAGCTGTTTTTTTTAAATTTGATAATTAAATTAATGTAATAGAAATACAGTGTGTGTGTGTGTGTGTGTGTGTGTAGAAGTTCCAGAATTTTATCGAAATTAGTGTTCCCGATAAAATTGTACAATTTCGAAGGGGTGAAAACTTTTCTAAACAATGAATTCAGAAAGTACTTCCGATGATGCGAGCAACTTGGACGATTTTGCAAATCTTGTAAGTATTTTGATTTGATCTACTCAAATTTACTTTATTTAAATTAATAATATCGAACTTCGTGTTTGGATTGGCATCTTAAACCAAAACGCGGGTTTGTATTGTTTGGTCATTTTACTAACAGTTGAAAACATCAACATGGCGTTACTCACATTAAATTCAAATTTGTCTAAAACATACTGAAATATTTTTTGTCAAATTAGTCCGGTTTCGGTTTAGTTTTCTTTCATTTTCGTAATGCAATTTTGGATCGGATCTGGTTTTTTAGTTATTCCAAATTGTTAAATGGCAATAAATAATTGTAGATTATTAATGACCGCCAAATAATGGAGGCCATTGATAGGTAACCTTCGGAAGCTTTTTTAAGGAGTGGCCGCTATTGAAATTTTGCCGGCATTTGACCACATCTTATTTTACGATTTTTGGATTTAACTATAGTCTTTTGATAGTAAAATGAATTATTTTAAAAATAAGAAGGTATGGTTTGCACTCCATTTTTATATTTTTTGATTCTAGTTAATAATAACGATTTTTGACCACGTCTTGGGCGGTTTCTCAAGGTATAAATGCAATTTAATCTTAATATGGCTATGGCCATATAGTTAGGTTAGATTTTATAAATTTGATTATTAGGTTCAAGGCAATAATGAAAGTTTTTTTGCTACGTGTAGGTGGTTTCTTAAGAATATATATTTTCAAATCTTTTAGAAAACTAAATTTTTTTTAAAGTTAGCGCGGTATCAACTATTTTTAAGATTATTAAGTGGCGTTTGACCACCTTCTGATGGTTCTTCATTACATTTTAATGTGATCACATAATATATCTTTGTATGACTTTTGGTCTGGAATTACAGTTTTTAAATAACAAAAAAAATTTTTTATTAATTAATTTATGCATACATATATAGGTATACTACTGGATTTGATCTCGTATTATTACATAACTTTTGATCTAAATTCCAGTTTTTTAATAGCATCAGTTTTATACTTTTCTTTAAGATAGAATTAATTTTTTTGTTCTGCCAAGTTGTTTGAAATAAGTACCACAACATCTACGCTTTTACTCAAAAACTATTGAAGAGATTACTTTTTGATTAGTAGTAAGTACTAGCCGAGATAAATCAGGCCCAACCAGAGGGAGGGGGCGCTCGGCAAGTGAACGGAAATTTGAAACAATCTAAGGAAATTCAAGGAAATCTACAACTGAAAAAAAAATAGAACAATAATTTCATCATTTTTGCGCCAATGAACAAAATTCATCAAATTGATGAAAAATTCATAGTATTGATGAAAAACTCATTGTATTGATAAATTTTGTATATCAATTTTTTTTCATCAGTATGAGAACCATTTTTTTCAATGTAGGAAATCTAGATTTTAGAAAATCTGAGGATATCTAAGGAAATCTTAGGAAATTCGAATAAATCTTTGAAATTACAGATAACCTAACTTTTTTAACTTTTTTGAAAACAAATTATGAGGGAATCTCAGTGAAAATCCAAAGTAATTTTAGGAAATCTAGAGATATTTTAGAAAATCCAGAGAAATTCAAAAACATATCTGGTGAGGCATTTGGAAATCTGGTGTACAAATATTGGGTCTGTGGTTTCCTCCTCCTAATAAGCTAAGAAAATATGTTTTTTGTCATCTTTACGAGTATACTATACGAGTATTATTTATATGTCAATAATATAATATTATTATACTTATTATGTTAAGGTTTTAATAGGTAGATCGCGAAAAAAGTTTTTTAAACCTGGTCGATCGTATAAATAGTGAAGTTGGCGACCCCTGATGTAGGCATTTCCAAAAATTTGTTAATTACTCTTTTTTTTACCTCCAGTCAAACAAAATACTTTTTTTTGTAAGGTAATCGAAAAAAAAATTCAAATTTTTTTTTTACGTTTTCGAGATCACCGTGTTTAGAAACGTAAAAATTTGCAAAAAATAAAAAAAAATTTCTGTGTCGGTCTGTCTGTCAAATTTGGTATGGTAGTAGGTTTTACGGTGAAAATAAGATTATCGTCAAGATCTGTTAATCAGGAGTGCCACTACAAGAAAATAACACTAGATTTCTAAAAACGATTTTGTTCAGTGAAAGGCTATTTTAAAGACCTTAAAAAAATGTATCCAGAATAGGGGAAATTGGCCTTCGATCTGTCATAAGTCAAAAATTACAAGCTGTCAAAGTTGAAACTTCAAAAGTAAATAACTTATGAAGTACCGAAGGGATCTTAACCAAATTTTGTAAACAACGATTACTTATTTGCGAAAGCTTGAAAAAAGTCCTTGTCCCTCGATTTTCTTCGGCTTTCTGCGTCGATAGCAATCAAACTTTTTGGACGTACATATGTCTGGTGGACACTAGTGGCGAAAATAAGGTTTTGGCAGAGAAATATTTGCTAGAGCTACCACAGTAAAACAAATTTAATAAATGAAAAGGTCATTGTAGCTCCGGAAATAATTATCAAATGTAAATACCCGGAGGATTTCGTGATAATCTTGTCGGAAGGTCGCGGAAACCGCGGATCTGCGATTAACTCAGATTTTATGGCTCAAACGGGAACAACACCTATTACAAAAGTTGTACATCTGTAAATTCTCTACCCGAAGGTCTTATACATTTTTTTGTACGCCTAACCGTTTTGGAGACACGAGGCGATTTAAGTAAAAAATGTATTTAGCTCCGCCAAACCTCTTTCGCACCATAATTTCGCAATTATCTTGCAATAATCTTGTATGTTTTAAAATTAAAAATTAAATATTGATGTTATAGAGTTGGTAATTTTTATTCTCTACCAGAATGTTCTTATACATTTTATTTACAATGAATACGTCAAAAAATGCATTCATTTCCGTACCACCTTAGAGGTAGAATGCTTTACGGGCTTTTGTTTATATGATTTCTCCAGGCCCAACCAGATCCAAATCTATACAGGATCTAAATTATTCAAGATTGCCGACTCCTTCGGTATATGAAACGTTATCGTTCAATGAGAAATCGTTGCTATTACTTTCACTCTGATAAGATTCTACATCATCCATTTTGTCATTCCTATAGCAATTATAGGTGCGGAAATCCAGCAAGAGTGATCGTGGCATAGGCAACAAGCTATTGAAGAATTCAATTCTTCTTTTCTACAGTTACATTTTTCTAAACGGAACTACATGCACTTTTTACTTGGTTTTTAAATAATAAATTATTTTAATAAAGTTTTTGGTCGTTAAGCGAAGTATGTTTTTACATTTTTCTTTTTCATTTTTCCGTAAATCAGTTAGGGTTGGTACCAGTATTTTGATATGGATTTAAATTTGGTTATAATATTTTCGGTCTTGTTCAAGGTATACACAGGTAGCGATTTCACATTTTGTTGCCAATAAAAAAAAAATCGCTGTAGATCACTGCTTTGTTTTTATTTTCAATTTTTTTCTAGGTTTATCTGAACATACTTTTTTTGCCAATATATTTTTATATTTTTCTAATTTGAGAAAACCATCGGAATCACCTAACACGATAAAACTATTTTAATTATTTTTATAACTAATAATTGTTTTATCTACAGAGAGACATCATTCCTTCCAACGTCAAGGATCAAAACATACCTACCGAGTACTTAATATCTGAGAATTTTCTGGTTCCGGTAATTATATTAAGAAGTTCACAATTCTGAATAAATTTATAACAACTTTTTTTTCGCAGGGAGTTGTAACTCAGTACTTTGACGAACAAGTGCTATTCAAACCATATCTTTCGTAAGTTGAATAAAACATTTAAAAATAATTTAGAATTGGGATTTAATAAATTATTTTGCAGGGATGAAACCTTTAATGTACCGTATAATCAAATACGGTATCGTCCTAAGGTTCATTGCATTCATTGCACATATGAGGTGGGAGATAAAGTAGAAGTTTACATGTTGGATGCTAAGTTAAACTTGCATGGTTGGGCTAAGAGCACGATTAAGGTAACAGCAAAAAAGTCTTAAAAAAACTCATAATTTGACTTATTTATTGTCATAATTATGAAACTTTGATTAAACAAGATTCAGTTTTGCACAAAAAATTCAATAGTCGTTTATGTGAAAAGGGCGTAAAGTGCTCGTTTTTGGCCCGTGAAGGTTGCAGGGCGACCTCCTATGTCGGTCAAAAGGTGACACTTTACGCTCGCTCGGACAAAAAATTAAAATAGTTTGTTTGAAGCAAGTTTTGTCTGCAATAATTACTTTATAAAAATTTTTATTTAGTCAAATGCGAAGGATACCTACGTAGTGACATTAGAGCAACGCAATGCTCTTGTTATCGTCCAGGGAGATAAAATAAGGGCGATCGCCAAAGACGCATATTTAAATGATAGATATTTATACACGTTTGATATCCCGATACCTCAAGAATTACAAAACTTGTAAGTATTTCTTATGCCTTTGTGTATGAATACGAATTATTTTATTGTTTGCAGCGCTAGCAATATCGAAGTACACGATTATTTATGCGAGACAATTGGAAATCCCCACATAAGCTATGATTTTGATAAGAATGTTCTTGTGATAAGTTCAAACAATGCTGAATGTGAAGGTATTGCAAAAATGTTGCTAGAGATGCATTTTGAAAATTTGACTCAGAGAATGCTGTTGACCGAAAGCATCAATGAACTTGAAGTAAAATTTCAAAGAATGAAAACTGAAGAGTAAGTGCAGTTTAAACGCTTTTAGTTTCCGTGTTTTTTTTATTATTAATTTGGAGCAATTTTTCAGTTTATTAGAGCAATTTCAAGTCCACCCAGATATGCTTAAATATATAATTGGCAAACAAGGGAAAAATATACGAAAGGCGAAAACTATTCCCGGAGTGACCTTTATTGCGGTCTTGAAAGATACCAACACCGTAAAAATCTATGCTCAGGTAAACTTAGTTATTGGTTTTTATTATAATAAATGCCTTATTTTTATTTTTTAGAACGAGGCTGCTCTTAAAAAAGCTTCCAGTTTTCTCCAGTTAGACAAAGAAATAATTCAAATTTCTAACGAAACGATAGCCAAGGTTATCGGAAAACATGGACAAACGGTCCAAGAAATTGCAGACAAAAGCAATCTTGTATAATATTCTAGTAACTTTTAAAAATCAATTTTAAGTCTTACTGTTTTTCAGCGCCACATCGTAATCATTTCCAGCAAAAATCCCGCATCGGAGTTTACCGAATTAGAGCTGATCGGTACTTCGTCAAGCATCGCCGATGCCAAATGTTTGCTGAAATTCCATTTAGATGATCTTCAGGTAAAATTAAATCATTGAGTTATATTACAATTTGTATCTAAACTTTATTTGCAGGGATTCAACAAGTTGGTTCAAGCTAATGATGACGTTAACCAACAGTCTAACACTGTATTTGGAGATCAAAATACCAAATCAACATTGGAATCTCCAGCAGAAGGCGTTCCTTCCTATAAACTTACACGACGGATAATTACCGGACGGAATTATTTGGAAAGCATAAATTGTTCTGGTAACGTCAAAGAACAAAACGTGGAACCGGAATTAATCAATTTTACCGAGAATCAAGATTTAATATTCTATAACGAAAATCGATCGAGAGGTAGAGCAGGAATATCTTCGAGAGGAAGATCTAATGCAGCAAGAAGATCTCGAAGTCGATTCGGTTATCAAAGTACGCAGTCTAGTGTAGATGATTCAAAGGGAAAAAATGAGACCGATCAAAGTAAGAAATAATTTTACCTGTTAATTATTATTTACTTTTTAAAATTTTTAGTTATTATTTAACTTTTTAATTCAATTTAATTTAAATTATTTAAACAATCAAATCGTAGCGGTGGAACAATTTCAACAATCGACTACAAATAGAGGCAGACCTAGAGGAAGAGGAAGAGGTAGAGGAAGAGGAAGAGGTAGAGCAGGACTAGCGCTTACGCTGATACCTGATGTCAATTCTATTTCGAGTAATATTAATTAACGTTTGTGGTTCGTTTATTTTAAATAAAATTTAATTATAGGCAGAGAATCTCAAAACGACAGTTCGACCGACGAATACAATGAGCAAGTACAAATACAGCCATTGCTTGAAGCAGGAGATGCTTCCACTACTCGAGACGAACAAGAACTTGAAATACAACGAAAGCAAGGGCAGCGTAAGAGTTGAAAATAATCTTTAAAGATATATTTTTAAAATTATTAAATGTTTAGGTGTGCCTCGAAATATGCAACAACGGAATAAACCAGGCAGTTCTTCTGATACCAACAAGCAAACTACTCTTGAAAATAAGTCCTGGCATGGAAAAAGATGGCGCCAAAGAATAGCTTCGTCGTCAGATATGCGAACTTGGAATAACTTGAGCAAAGTATATTTTGGGAAAAGTAGCACAAACAATTCTACAGATGCTACAGGAGATAGTGCAGCTCCGGAAGATGATTACGAAGGTGTGTTATTATTACATAAAGAACGTAATTAGTATAATTAAAATCTTTTTTTTTTTTCAGAAATTTAAGATCTTCGTTTCTGCATTTTGATTTATTTATGTTCTATTTTTAACGTTCTTGTTACCTTCTAATGTTTTAATTACTTAATTTATAGCAGTTCAATGTGTTTTAAATAATTCAATGTTAAACTTATTTCTAACATCAGTGTCAAAATATTTTAATTAAATTAATAAATCGATTGACAAAAATAATCAAATTACAAAATATCTGGTTTTCTTTTTATTTTAGATGTTTCGTTGATGTTATAACAATTAAATGATTTAAAACTGCTAACGACTTTTAGCATTGTAATGTCAAAACGTAAAATCAAATCTCCCACAATTAACTTAATCTTAATCTAACTTAATCTTTAGTTAGACTTAATCTAACCCTCCTAAGCGCAGTTATGGTCGCCACCACCACAGAACATATTATTTACATTTAAGATAAAAGAAGTTGAAAGTAGAGACGTGGACACTGGATACTAATGAAATCTATAATAAGATTGAAATTGTCTATATACAGTAGAATTCTCTTAATGTGATCTCGGCTAATGTTATCAGTCGGTAATTGTGATCATTTTGACTGGGAACCGGCCGCTTTAATCAGTTTACATACAAAAACCACCGGATAATCTGATCAAAAAGCCGCTTACTATTATCACTTTCAAGGAATTTTCAAGGAATTTCCAACACAATAATCTCTTTTTCTAAGTATCTTTTTCTGATTTGTCATTAAAATTTTATATCTAGACAAAACACGTCACTGGTTTAAATTTATAATATACTATACTATAATATACTATACTATACAAAATGAGGTTTCCGTTTCATGCCGCGTATCTATTTTCATTTTGCAAATGTGCACTTTGCTTTATGCATTTTAATTTAAGTTTAGTTTATTCTTGCTTTTCTTACGATGTCGACGAAAAAACGAAACGATCTCTCGGTGAAACAGAAGGTAGAAATTATCGAAAAGTATACGATAAACTGCCAAAAATGGGACAAAGAAATGCCACAGCGCAATTGAAAATCTCTCAATCTCTCAATTTGCTAATTATGAAAATTGTATTAACAAATTTCTCACTTGTAACAAGCAATCAACTTTGAACTATTTTCTTTTATGAATGTAAAGTAATGTACAACTAATGTGTAATAATTATGTACATAATGTATAATAATTAACTATGTAATAAAATCACTGTAAATTAAGATTCTCTAATTTTTCGTTTCTAAAATTTGTTTTTTTCTAAATTTCTCTTATTGTTATCAGTCGGTTAATGTTATCGAAATGTTCTGGTCCCAAAGTGATCACATTAAGCAGATTCTACTGTATGTTTATAAATTGTTATATTATTTTTTTCAAGTAAGTTTCATCCATCACTTCTTTATAAAAAGAAAAAAGAAATGATAGGAAGGAATAATGACTTTAAAAGGTGCCGCCAGACAAATATATTTAAGAACCACTGTCCTACATAGTATATAAGCGTTTGCGCAACTTTTTATTAAAAAGTTAATCCAAAGAACCTCTCCTCGAAAGTATTACTCGGACTGAAAAATTTTATAGAACCTTTTTTGTATAGAATTATCGTGTCTTTCTTTTTGAATAGAGGTATTTTGTTCGTAAAACTGATAGGAACCGAGAAAATCGTCAAAAACCGTTTTAGAGCACCTTTACATTGTTGCCACATGTTTGGCGGAGCTTTCCCCCCCCCCCCTTCCGACTTTTGAAATGTTAATTGGGACACCATAATATATATGAAAACGCGCAAAAACTGTAGGATATAATTATACCGTATCAAAATTCTAAATGCAGTGGACTATATATAGTCATGAACAAGAGACATCAAAGAGTGAGATTTTTTAGATTATAGTAATTAGTAACAAATCCTCCTATGGGAATTTGTATGTGGAAAGGTTTCGTTTAAAAAGGTTTTCGAATGCGCGCGTGACTTGTGAAGTCACAAGTATAGACTGGGAAAGTGTGACGTCAAAATATGGCCGATCAAACAGCTGATGGGTGGAAACATTGCCGGGTGCATGCGTTATTTTAAACTTTTTCGTGTTTTTACAATGTTTTAATTTAAAATTATGCCTTATTTGCATTTGCTCAGGTCTCCCACATAATGTCAGTTAATAATAATTAATAATTTCATAATAATAATAATAATAATAATTTCAATAGCTATGAACCCACTTTTGGCACTATTAAACGATTCCAATGCAGGATTTAAGCTAAATTTTAAAAACAACTCTATTGGTTGATTACCCATTTGCTTTACATGGACGATTTAAAATTATATTCTCGAAGTGAAGATCAACTTTTAAACTTAATAGAAACTACAAAATTATTTAGTATCGACATTTGCATGGAATTTGGATTGGAAAAATGTGCAAAAATTGACATTCATAGGGGTATACCAATTTCTAAATTTGATGTATTAAACGAAATTCCCAAACTATTACCACATCAGTTATATAAATATTTGGGAATGCAACAAAATTTTGTTTTGGACCATACACTTTTAAAAAAAGATTTTAGGCAAAAATATATGCAAAGATTAAAAATTTTAATGAAAAGTAAATTAACGTCTCGGAATATTAATCGAAATTCTCACCCACTAGAATAATAGGAACCAAATATCTTGGGAAATGGGACGTACTCAATAAAACACAATTTACACTAAATCAACATGTTTCGGTCAAACTTTTTGACCATCTTCAGGACTACAAAAAGATAAAATATAAGTTAGATACATGTCGATATACATACTGTACTGTGATTACCTCTCAGTGCAGGTGTTGTGCGTGATTTAAAGTACATACAGTAGTCAACAATTGGGTGAAATGTAGGTAAGGACGGCATCCACTGTTACAGGTAGTGGTCAAATATAAAAAAATACAAAAAACTAACAAATTGTTAAACATAGGGTTGTAAAAATAAAACCGTCAAAATGACAAATGTAAATAAACGCTATCAAAAACCAAATGTGAAACTTAAAATTATTCAAACTAAAATTCACTATAATTACCAAAGAGAACAAACTATTCAAATACCGCAATATTTTGAATGCCATAGAAACCAAAACAGTAATATAGAGGAATCACAGTAGCGAGAAAAAAATAATAAAAGGAGGTACTCCCAAAAAAATACCGGGAGTCACATAAGATAAACAAGTTATAAAAACGTACACCAATAACAAAGCGAAAGAATTAAGTCAAACACATCTTGTTTGATCTTCCTGTGGTAAATGTTCAGTAAGGATTTAAACGCATTGTCCATTTGTTCAAAATCTGTGATTTTATTAACGTTGTTATCGGTGCTAACCACATACGAAGATTCAAGAAACCCCTTTGAGACCGGTTATTAGTTGTGTGCAGTCTCCGTCGACGCCCTTGTCCAGGTTCCTTAACTCCATTTTGATAAATGTTTTTTCTTTCCCTATAATGTTAAAAACTCGGTTAATGCTATGGAAATTATAAGCCGTTCTACCCTGCCTAATGGTTACGTCTTGGTTTCTTTCGACGCCACGTCACTCTTTACTAATGTGTCCAAAGAGAGTGTGATTGCTTCTCTTACCAATAATTGGGACCTGATTGCAGATTTTACCGATATACCTATGGAAACCTTTACGAAAGTGGTGGAAACTATTTTCGATAATAGCTACTTTCAAAAGTGCTGCATTTCTAGCTGCAAAGTAGCTGCGAATATCAATATATTGATATTTATTTATTTAAATCACAACCTAGAGGGCCCTTCGCAAGAAGAACTGCATTTTTCACTTTTTCTTTACTTTATAGCAAAACTGAATTAATATAATCGACGATTGTTAATCGTCAAACTCGTCAAAAAAAATCGTCAAAAAAAATCGTCAAAAAAATCGACCGTCAAACCCAACCTCACTTCCGATCACAATATAATTCAATTCTACCTTAAATCTCCTCCCTTTAACCGCTCATCTATTAAAATCACTAGTTTTAAGGACACCGATTGGTCCAGGTTCCGTCGAAGGCTTGACGAACTAATCACACTCAACAATAACATTACAGACAAAGATACACTAGACAACGAAATTCACTTACTGACCCAACACATTACACAAGCCAAAACCGAAAACTCAAAGACCTTTACCCCGAAGAATAACAGGGACATCTTCCCTGAAGACATTCAGTTCTTAATCGGGGAGAGGAACCGGAATCGAAAGCTTTGGCAACAGACCGCAGACAGACGATACAAAGACGTAATGATCCATTTGAACAGGCAAGTACAGTTTAAAATTACGCGACACAGAAATAAAACATGGGAAGACCTTCTGTCTTCCCTGCGTCCTTCAGACAATTCCCTTTGGAAAATAACTAAATTATTACGGAAACCGTACGAACCCATTTCGACCCTTCAGGACTCCCCTGACGCGGCCATGACGGATGCCCAAAACGCGGAACTCTTGGCCAACACTTTTAAAAAAATACACACACTAGACGACACCGACACCCCGTAACAAAGGGAGATTAAACAAATTGTGCTTGACTTTTCGAATCGATCATACGAAATCCCCAAACGACAACACAAAACCCTACTAACCAATCCCAACGAAATCATCCCAATCCTAAAATCCCTACCCAACAAAAAAGCACCCGAACCGGACAAAATTGAGAACAAGGTTCTCAAAAACCTGTCCGGGAAAGCTATAACCCATCAACTGTTCAACATCATAAATGCCATCCTAACCCTACAATACTTCCCGTCGGCCTGGAAAAAAGGCCTCACCATCCCGATCCGCGAACCCAATAAAGACCCCACCCTTCCTCTCGGCTACCGACCAATCACACTACTCGACACAATGACAAAACTGACAGAAAAAATAATATTATATAGACTAACCAATGAACAAGCGCGACTAGAAATTACCAATCCTTTTTAATTCGGGTTTACTGCGGGCCTTAATACGACCCTCCAAGTGACCCGAATTGTTAACGATGTAATAGGTCAGTTCAATAACGATAAAGTCACGGTCATGACACTTTTAGACATCGAAAAAGCCTTCGACAGAACCTGGACCGACGGTTTAATTTTCAAAATGATACAGTATGGTTTCAGCAACCATCTTATCAAACTTGTCCTCTCCTACCTCACCGAAAGATCGATTGCGGTCAAAGTTAATGCTACCATTTCCCAATCCAAAAATATCGAAGTTGGAGTACCCCAAGGCTCCGTACTGGTACCGAAACTCTTTATACTATACATCAACGACATACCCACATTCGCAAAAACACACATCGCCCTGTACGCTGACGACACTGACATCTACGCGCACTCGTTCAGCGCACAGGTCGCAACAAAACAGACACAAATACACTTAGACCTCATTCAGAAACACTTCCAGAAATGGAAAATCAAACTCAACGCGGGTAAAACCAAAACCATTGTCTTCGCCAGAAAACGTACAAATCATCGCGTATTTCAAAACCTGATGCTGGACGGACAACCGATAATTCCCCAAACCAACGTAAAATACTTGGGAGTCACGATGGACTCCCGGCTAAATTTTGATACGCACTTAAAACTACGAAGACAATTGGCTTACTGCGCCCAGCGCAAAATCTATGCCCTCTTGAAAAACGGGCAGATGAGTTCTGAAAACAAGCGTACGTTATACAAAACCCTACTAAGATCGTCATCGTCACATCTGTGTTCTCGGCGGAATAAGTAATTTTGCTATTATTGTCAATGAAGTTGCATTATTAAAGTATCAAGTGTCATGGTGCTTTTATTTAAACTTTGTGATATAGAGTAAACATTTGTTTTTCGTTTTGTGTAAAATAATCATCAAAAAATTTTGAAGTTTTAAAAGTTATACGACTTATAAAACTGAAAAGTGTGGCGGGGCACGTTGCAACAAACTGTTACAATGTAACCCATTCACATATTTGGCGGTTTAAAAAAAAACAAAAACAAAAATCAATCTCTGATCTCAAATGTTGGACACTGATAACCTCGTTTTCTCTGTTAGTCAAATCAAATAAAATTGAAAAAAAAAAAAAAAAAAGTTCGAAATAATATAAAAATATTTACAAAATTATAAAAACTCACAAAATCAAATAGTAAAATAATTATTCAAAAATCCAATAGGAATTGTGAATCACGACAACCGCTTCCCTGAGGTTTGCAATGATCCGTCATTCGTCGTGATCCAAATTAAGAAGCTGAATCAATTTTCATTCGCATATTTTCAAAAATTTCATCAAATTTTACAGGTTCAATTCGGGTAAATTTTCTTCAATTGTTGTTTCTTCTAGATTAAATTTTGAGTATCTGTGGGATTATCATCTTCTTCCTCTTCGATAATGTCGTTCTCAACATATTCTTTTTTGTGCTTTCTTAGCATTTTCTTAGGAAATATCCGTTTTGACCTTCCCTGAATCCATTTTGACTATTTTCGTTGTAAGGTCTGTACATTCGTACGTATGTACATATGTACGGACGTCTGTATGTCGCATAACTAAAAATGAGGTAGATCGTAGAAAGTTGAAATTTTGGATTTGAGACACTTATAGCATCTAGTTGTGCACCTCCTATTTTTGGTTGCGAAAAAAGCATTGGAGTCGTCCAAAAAATAATAAAATAAATAAAAAATAGTAAAAGAAATAGTAGTAAAAATAGTAAAATAATAGTAGTAGAAAAATAGTAAAATAATAAAAAAATAAAATAATAATAAAAATAAATAGTCCATCAAAATTATTAATTTTCACGTAACGTAAGGTAACGTAACGTAAGGTAACGTAACGTAACGTAATGTAACGTAACGCTACGTAACGTAATGTAACGTGAAAATTAATAATTTTATTGGACAGGTAGGCGTAGCAGGTGATTTTTATAAATCTGTAATTTTTTATTGTATACTAATTTTATTTTATTATATACTAATAAGTGATATATGTCGCGTTGGATCTTGAATGATATGGAACCATGAACCATAAGCAGTTCTTTGCTCTTGCGTAATACAAAACATAAAATTTGTAAATTAATTTATTTAAAGAAAACGAAACCTTGGAGTCGTACAAAAAATAATCAAATAAATAAAAAATAGTAAAAGAAATAAAAAAATAAAATAATAAAAATAAATAGTCCAGCAAAATTATTAATTTTCACGTAACGTAACGTAACGTATGGTAACGTAACGTAACGTAACGTAAAAATTAATAAATTTATTGGACAGGTAGGCGTAGCAGGTGATTTTTATAAATCTGTAATTTTCATAGGCGCAACCAGGTATAATATTTTGGGTGGGCTAAAACGAGAATTTACGTCGATTATGCTTTCTATATCAATAGAAATATCCATTTTTTTATCGTTGTCAATTTATTTGGAGGGGGGGGGGGCTAAGCCCACCCAGCCCCCCTAGTTGCGCCTATGTTTGCGAATAATCTTCTATAACGAAAAAATATTTGAATTTAAAGTCCATTAAATGTCTAAACCAATAAAATAAAAAGATAAACAATAATAATTTGGCATTAAAATGCCAAAAAAAATTTAACAAATTTTTATTTTGACATTTAACAAATCGTTTTTCAGTTAATAATAATTATTATTATTAACTTCAAAAATTATAACATACACCTTCACAAAAATTCGGTTACCTTTGAAATTCGGCCACATAATTATAGGAAAAATTTGTTATGTTCACACACCAGAATCATAGCGAGGTTGAGGGGACATATAGAATGCTATATGTATATAAATGCTATAGCATTAATCAATTATGCGCAATAATTATTCGATGTATGTATAATTTATACAATAATCGTTTAAAATACATAGAGGTCCGCACAACAATGCGAAAGCAAACACAGTTCCTTTAAACACTCTTACTCTTACACAGTACTTGTGTTAGATTAGTACAACTAGTCGCCGTAGAGGGCAGCACTAACATACCCTCAATCAAGTCCACATAATTATAGGAAAAATTTGTTATGTTCACACACCAGAATCATAGCGAGGTTGTGAGGACATATAGAAATTTCAATTTTTCTGTAGTAAGGAGACCCTAGAAAACGGTTTAAACATGAAAATAAATTGTGGGGACCGGTGTATGTCCCTACAAATCGTGAAGTCTACACAAAGTGGGATTCATTCCGTAGGAAGTCCACGTAATTATAGCAAGACCTCCGCACAACAGTCCACTTACACAAAACATCACCACCAACCAGACTATACACAAATATAAGCTCCCATTCCAAACCCTACCATCCTTCCACACTCAACTTCCACATCCTACAAACGACACATGACACCACCACCAGCTGCTACCCTCAGGAAGGAGTATCCATGAATCTTGAGAAGAACGCGAATTGCAATCCATTAGCTTTCCAGAAATTTATTTACGCCAACGTACGGATTGATTGACCAAGAAAATCAATTAATCTTTCATTGTTAAGTTTCTACGGACGTATGTAAACTCCACCGACGGTCAATAATTAATCCGTCCTTCCAAAATGGTCAGCGTCGGTCACATGTAAATTCCACCGCTAACCGTAATTAGGGATTATAACGTATTAGTAGGTGTACAATAGCCAGATTAATAAAATTAAAATCCCTTTGGAAGATGTTTTTTATCGACCATGAAACTATCAAAATATTTTACCGAAAATCGTCATCAAAACAACACTTTCCTGCTTATATACGCGCCGGAAAATTGATTTTTAATGACTAGTCCGGTAATAATTAGTAATTGTAATAAAATAAAAGAGACGTCGTTTTTTTCGTTATTACTTTTATTGTTTTGACAGTAACCATCTATGGTAACTATGTAGTCAACAAATTGATAAACTTGATTTTTGTTCATTTTAAAAATGTTGTTCAACCATGTTTTAAAATTTCGATTTTTTACGATTTTCGGTAAAATTTAATACCCTACTTGTCAGAAAAATGTCGCACTTTGAAATCACATGAAAACAATAATTATTAAAATACCTACGTATTTCTTTAAAAAAAATCAAATATAAACCACTCTACAGATTATAGACATCGTAAATTTAATTTAGAAAATATAATTAAAAGATTTTCATTCAACATTTTGAATTTTTAGTTTTCATTTAACCCTTTGCGGGCAGCTTTTATTATAAATCGTCATTTCTCGTGTATAATAATTTTAAGTACACCGATAATAAGTAAGTAAAGAAACAGTGTCAAAAAATATAATATTTTTGTGGTATATTCAATGTACTACTAAGGGGTAGTCAATAAATTACGTCACACGATTTTTAAGATTTTTAGACCCCTCCCTCCCCCTATGTCACATTTAGTCACATTTTCATTAACCCCCCTCCCCAGTGACGTCACACTTCTACCCTATAAAATTTAATAATTCCTAGAAAATTTTTTTAACAACTAACTTAAATTAAATCAATTTTACAGGTCTGAAATAACATTTTATTTTTATTAATATTTAATTTTTTTTTCCGCATGAAAAAACGCACGCAAGCTCTACTTATGTTGCTACAACCGATCCCTGGGTCAAAAAAATATATTTTTAAAAATTTTACTTTGTGACATCACAATATTTGAAACCCTTTGTGATCAAAGGCTGTCCTCAGGGGGGAGTACTCTCTCCACTGCTGTGGATTATGGTGGTGGACAGCCTTATACGACGCCTTAACGAAAAAGGTTTTTATACCATAGGATACGCAGATGATATGACCATACTGCTTACTGGAAAATTTGAAAACATAATCTGCATGCAAATGCAGACAGCTTTCAAAATACTGCAGGAATGGTGCACTGAGCACTCTCTCTCGGTCAACCCGACTAAGACAGAGCTTGTTCTGTTTACCAATAAAAGAAAGTTGCCTGGCATGACAATGCCTAACTTAATGGGGACTCCTCTGAAACTAGCGGACGAAGTCAAGTATCTGGGTATAATACTTGACAAGAAGCTAAACTGGGGAAAACATCTGATAACCAAAATTAGCAAGGCAAGGATGGCTTTCTGGCAGTGTCGGAGGGCGATGGGACGGTCATGGGGTCTATCCCCTAAGATCACCCTTTGGCTCTACACTGCGGTTGTCAGGCCCATGCTGTGCTATGGTGCACTTGTCTGGTGGCCCAGAACCAAACAAGTAACAGCAGCGTCCTCTCTACATCGGATCCAGAGATTAATCTGTCTGGCCGCAACGGGAGTGATGCGCACTGCACCCACTGCGGCATTGGAGGTCCTTCTCTGCCTCCCTCCACTTGATCTTCATGTGCAGGAGATGGCGGTTAAGGCTTCTCTTAGGCTTCGCAGTTGGGGGCTGTGGAACCACAGGCGAGGAACTGTGGGTCATATGCGGATTTTAGAGGACTTCTCAACTAGAGTACCACTACTGCATCTTGAACCTGACAGAATTTCCCCTCAATACATATTCGACAGGAAATACAATATCCTGTTGAATCCAACAGAAACCATCGAGTATGACATATGTCTATTCTCGGATGGTTCCAAAAACGATGTTGGCTCAGGAGCAGGAATTTTCTCTGCTGAACTGAATATAAACATGAGTATACCGCTGGGTAAGCATACATCGGTTTTCCAAACGGAACTGATGAGCATACTGCACTGCGCAAAGACAGTCCAAGATAAATGCATCTGCGACAAAAACATCCAGATATCTACAGATAGCAGAGCGGCACTTGTGGCACTGAGAAGCCACAAGGTCACATCGGGTCTGGTGCTAGAATGCATCCAGGCACTAAATGAGATATCAAACTCAAATGTCATTTCCCTCTCGTGGGTGAAGGGGCATCAAGGTAACGAGGGTAACGCAAAAGCGGACGAGCTGGCAAGAAACGGCTCCAACAGCCTTCCCTGCGGTCCGGAGCCGATGATTGTGCCAGCTGTCAAAACCATCGATACCCTCCTAAAACAACATATCCTTAAACTGCATTGCAGCAGATGGGCAAAAGAAACTGTATGCAGACAAGCAAGGGCAGCGATTAGAGCACCCTCTTGCAAACATTCAAAATATTACTTGAAGCTGTCCAGAGTCAATCGTACGGATAATTGCAGGGATTTTAACTGGACACTGCAAACTGAATAAACATCTCAACACACTGGGACTTGTAGATAACCCTAAATGTCGAGGATGTAACAGAGCAGACGAAACAGCAGAACATGTGCTATGTCAATGTCCGTCGTTAGCGTCAATTAGAGGTACCATGTTAGGGGACTTCTGGCCTAACATGGCCAGAATCAGCGACACTCCGCCTGCCAAGATACTCGAATTCATCCTGGAGACAGGATGGCTTGAGGAGTGACAGGACGGAGGGCCGCTGTATCGGAGGCAGCACAATGGGCCCGATCTAGTGGCCTAAGTGCGCGTGGGGATACCTCCCTGCCCTCCTACCTAAAATCCAGAATTCAGAGACTATTAATGATTCGGTATTTACAACTTTCGAAACTAAATTTTGCGTCTCATGAAATTTTGCGACTTTGAAATGTTGAAAGCTAAGGAAGCTAAGAATAGCTATTTACGTGCGAGCTAGCGAAAGTGATCCATTCCGGAAGAGTAAGCAAAATATCAGAATCACTTTTGCAGCGAGTCACGTATTGGGCTTTTCATCCAAGACGAGTCAGATGTCAGATTTCCATCCAGGCAAAGCTCAGAAAATTCATCCCTCATTTAGGAAATCTTGTATCAAAAAGGAATCTTAAATTTTACCAACCAAACCAAAAGAAGGTAAAAACATTTCAAAAAAGCCTCCCTACTCAAGCATAATATGGAATTAAATATACCGGAAATATCGGACAGTAAGTCTGTTTAAACTTCAATAGCTAATAGTTTTTATAACCGGTCGTTTGACAATAACTGATTTTTTAACTTTTCTATCACCTAGCTCACCCCGCAAAGCTCGTTGATCATAGAAGACAAAAAACTCGCTCATCTTACCGATCTCATTTCCCGCTTAGCTCATTCCGCAAAGTCCTTTGGCAATAGAAGGCAAATAATACTTTTCTGTAAAACTGTTGGTGTAAAAAAGGCCGTAGACCACAGTGGTTACTTGATGTGATCGCTAGTTGAGTTATGAGCGGAAATTCTGGGTTCAAATCCCGGACTCGGCAGAATTTCTCAGCTCAGCCCTCTGGTGAACATCAAACTGTGGATCGAAATACTAATAATTTTCCTTAACATATTAATTGAAAACGGGGTACAATAAGCCTAGAGCTTCGGTATAAAGTGGGCATTGAACCGTGCAGCTAATGCGAATAGTAAAAGGCTTAAACTAATTTAATACGTTCTGCTCGACTATTTCCTGCTCATTACCCTATCGCAGTTGAACGCGGGAATAAATGATGAATGGTAAGAAAACATTCTCGAAAGAGTAACCAAGACGAAAAACTTGCCGAAAAGCGAAGAAGAAGAAAAGCAATTTTCCATGTCCCGAATAAAGAGCGAAATGAAAGTTGGACATAATCAAGAAGGACTCTCCCTAAATCAAGAGAAGACAAAAACTGTATGAATCAAAATATGGAAAGCCATTGGTAGAACCGAAAACTATATAATTATGGAACTGAAGATTGCGTAGCGACGAAAAGGTGAAAGGTTCAAGTAAATCAGGAGAAATCTAGTAGAAATGAAGAAAAAGGCGACCCTGTCAATTTTTCTATGTAATTGCCAACCAATTTATTGGTTGTCAAATTTTTTTGTTATTTATTTTATCTAGAAATAAAATACTTTATCTGTCTTTCTCTATATTCTAGATGAAGTGATTGCATGAAGGTTATTCTTAAATCGTCAATAAGGTTTAAAAGTTTTGAGGATGACTCTTTAGTTACAGTTGGTAAGATGCATAATGCTTTAATGTGCGGTGACGAACCAAGCTTCATATTTTATTATTCCTATAATTTAAATTGTTCGAGATAATTTTGTAAATTGACGCGGTTAGAACTATATTTTTGACCACCTCTTTGGCCTCTCCGACCAATGCTGATAGCAAAATACGTATTTCTGAATGTCTGATAATGTTATAAGTCACGCATTTATAATATACAGAAACTAACTAAGAACAATGAAGAACTAGTGAGCACGGACGAATAACGACGAAAAAATCAACTTTAGAGGATTATGTTTTTAGGTCGGGTAATACTTGTGGGAAAGACTAACCGCCATAGCGTCAAAAACGAGTTCCGCATTCCGTTTGGTTATCAAATTCATAAGTGTTAACTTTGATTTTTTTTTAATTAAATTCTTCTACAATTGTATGCTCTATTTTATGGCTATGTTTGAACTATGCATAAAATTATTCGGGGGTCTTATTATTCATTGATTAAATTGAGCTATGTTGCACATCTCACTAAAGTCGATTTAAAATATATCCTATATATACAAATGTGTTGCTATTTAACTATGTGTAGTCCGCGGTTTCTCAGAAAGTGCATTTATAACGTCTGTTGCGTGTAAATGTAATTATAATGATAATATTAATTGTTATAGTTGCCATTGCAACTACCAGCCACTGTGGAAACGACTTTGACTACATTTTTGCTTTTTGGTTTATAAACCTACCCAACTTGACGCGTAAGAAATTGTAGTTTTCGTTGTTTCAGCACGTTCCGCAATAGGATGCCAACCTCTTTCTTATACAATATAATTTCAAAATGTCTCTGATCAATTTCCTATTTACGGCATTTTGCAGATAATGTCAGATATTGATAATGATATTTTTATCACCAATTGTTCGTTTTATCAGATAATGTCACTTTTTGTCGAGATTTGACAATTTTCGCCATCTCCCTGGCGCTCCTTCTGATATTTTGCTTAGGGGAACCTGCCCAACAGTGAAACAATATCTTTTTAAATCGATATAATTCATAAACCATTTGACCTAGAGTACTGATTTACTTACCACTATACAAAACTATCTTTACCTACATATATGGGAACAATCAGGGCCGGATTATCCAATAAGCAAACTAGGCAACTGCCTAGGGGCGCCGAGCGGAAAAGGGGCGATCAAATTAGTTTAGCTCATAATGAAACTGAAAAACCTTATAAAAGGCTGAAGCAAACGTGTTACTACAAAGTTTTGAATTATTGGAAACTGAAATTTTAACTGAATTTTGTCCGACATTTTGAATAAATGTGATAAAGTCAGCAAATCTCTTCAAAAAATCAAAGCAGATTTAGAGATCAGACGTTTAGCAAGAACGTGTAAAGGAATTGTCGAATATTAATGAATATAAAAACGATTTATAGCGAACGAAAACTTGTAAAAGACAGTTTGGCAAAAGTAAGCATGGAGAAGTCGGGTTTGATGGAAAAGCTGAAATAAAAATTAACACTTATTTGGAATTATAGACAGATTAAAAGAAGAATTAAAAAAAGGGAAACTGTCTATAGCAAAATTGAAAATAATTCTTTTGATTTTTAAATAATTTGAAAAACCTTGATGATGGCAATTTACGCAATCATTCAAAAAATCTTCAACCCATATGCATTAATGCATTATATGCCTAATATATTGTATATATTTTAATACTTTATTGAAAATATTAAAGATTATGAAGGAAATTTTAACTTTTATTCAAGAGAAAAAAATTGATTTCAATGTTTCCCAATTTAGAAATTGCAACAAAAATATTTTTAATCAAGTGGGGAAAGGTCATTTTCAACTTTAACGAGAACAACAAACATATTTAAGAAATTCAATTTCTCAAGAAGAACTTGACGAATTTAGCTGTTTTGATTTTGAAAATGTTATAACAGAATTAGCAAACATGCAATCCCGAAGAAGATTTAAATTTTTGTAACAATGTATTTTCTCATAATAATTATCGAATACTTTGTTCTTTTTATATTTTTTATTAGTTATAAATAGCGGATATCCCAATCTAACTAAAGTGAAATCAACTCAGGAGTATAAAACTATCACAAAATAGGTAAATAATTTTACACAAAATTGGTCCCCGGCGAGAACTGATTTTAAGATAAATATAATTGTATTTGTAGAACGATAATTTTAAGTGTAATTTTCAAAAATTTAAAAACATTGAGTCAAAGCTCGAAATTTTCCAGAAACATTTTTTAGGGGGGAGGGGAGGGGCGCTTCAAAACTTTTGCCTAGGAGCGCATACATTAATAATCCGGCCAATGTATGGATATATTCATCAAATTTCCTACTTTTTTGTAAGAAGAAACTATAGTTGCATTTGTCTCATTGTTGGACACTAGTGCCCAACAGTGAGACACCCAATTTTTGTTCGCGTAAAAATTAAAATATGTCACGTTTTAACGTTTAAAATGTTTATTAAAATAAAAACAAATACATTGGATGATTTATACCAGATATTAATTAACCTGAAGTCTCTTTCAAAAGAAAATGTAGATTTTTGGCTACTTATAATGTCCGCATAGAATTATAATGCTTAAATTATGATGGTTGTTAAGCTTAACAGTGAGTCCAATGGTAAGACAGTGTCTCATTGTTCCAATAGTAAGAGTCCAATAATAAGACAGTGTCTCACTGTTGGACAACAGTAAATGTCTCACTGTTGGAGACACTGTCGCAAAAACCATATTGGTTTATAACCAGTAATAAAAGACAGTAGTTTAATAAATTATAAAATCATTAATAAAAACTACATAAATCACACATACTTAGAGAGGAAACATGTTTTACAAAAACCTTTTTAAATTTCTTTTCAAGATAAAATAGTGTATGTGGTAAAATTTACTTTTACTTGTCAGAAATACACTTATTTCCAATATGTACAAACTCGACCAATAACCGCGGCAAATAATCATTCAAATCCAGGACACGATGCTGCCCCTTTCCTACTAAAAGGTGAGAGAAATTTGAAAGCACATGAAGTGAGAAAAACGCAATGTCTCACTGTTGAACCTTCTCATTGTAGACTGTACGGCAGGCTCCTCTACTCTTCCGGAATGGATCACTTTTGCAGCGAGTCACGTATGCGGCTTTTCATCCAAGACGAGTCCTTTCCAAAATAAAAATATAAGAAATATACGGCACTAGTCATAACAACGGTAACGAAATAAAAGACATACGTAATATTTTCATTACCGTTGTTATGACTTGTGATATCATGGTAATATCATGGTACTATTATACAGGTATGTTCGTTTTATACAGTTCACGCATTAACCAGCCGACGCCATCTTAGTTTTATCCCGCCTTCAAATTCAAATCTGGACGATTTGAATGATACACAAAACAATTGTGAAACAAACAAACAAAAATGAAACAAACAAACAATTTCTAATAATAAATTCGCATATTACGTGTCCAAGATTAATTATTTCATGTTTTTTTAACGTAATTGAAGAAAAAAAACAACAAAACAAGTAATTCATTGTTTTTCATGTTTGTACAAGAACTTTATCTTAAATCGCTCAAATACGGCCTAACAAAATACAAATTATCAATAATAAAATTATACTTGGAAATCAAAACTTCTATTTTCAAAACTTATCTGGAACTTGATACACAAAATGGTCACATGACGTCCGCGTTGTTCTACGGGGTTTAATTCAAAATTAACCATGGAATTTTTATATTTCAAAATTGTAATTTTTGTAGTCAAAACAAAAGTAATCTTAATATTGCAATTTGTATACCAATTTGTATACCATTTGAGAGTCAAGAACAGAATATTTCGCATCTAACAACAGAACTTCAACAACAACTTCAACAACTCTAGTGTCAAACAGTGGCTGAGAGTGAACAACAGAATATCATCGAATCCAACAACAGAACTTCAACAACTCCAGTGTCGAACAGTGGCTGAGAGTGAACAACAGAATATCATCGAATCCAACAACAGAACTTCAACAACTCCAGTGTCGAACAGTGGCTGAGAGTCCAACAACAGTGAATCAACAACGTCAAACCAACGAGGATTTAATTCAAGTAAGTCAATAATTATTAATATTAACTTAGAAAAGCATGAGTGAAGAGGAAAACATGGAAAAAGCCAACGAAATAGCATTACAACAAGAAAAAATCGGGAAAGCAATAGCAACAATTTTATCAAACTCAAAAAAAGATTCGTCAACAAGAAAAACAGAACAATACATACGGAAACGAGAAGAAGAACTAACGGGATATATCGCAGAAGCAAGAAAAAATCATACCAAATTTCAAGAATTGGGAGTACCTGAACACACTTATATCACCACCAAATATTTTGAAGCAATCGAGAAGAAATATAGAGAGTCCATAGAATATTTACAAACCTGTCAGAAAGCTGAGGAAGAATCTAAACCAACACCTAGCAAAGTCCAAATCTATCAACAAACACTACCACAAGAAAAAGAAAACGCAAAAGAAATGGAGTTAAACCAGATAATACGCATCAGAAAACAATATGTGAAAATCAGTTACTTAACCGAAACAATGGAAACTACAACAACCAAACTAAGAGAAGTAAATAAACAAACTACGTTGGAGAGAATCAGAAACAAAATAGAAGTCCAATGGGAGGCTATAAGAGAACTTTATGAAGAAATAATGGTATACGAAGAAAAATTTGAGGGTAACTATTTTAAAGACAATACATTTAAGAAAACTGAAGAAAAATATGAACAAATAATGGATAAATTAGAAGAAAAAATGAACCAAGGTCCAATGCAAAAACCCAACATTATATTGCCAAAAATTGAACTACCTTACTTTAGTGGAGGATATGAAGCATGGAGTACCTTCCACGACGTTTTTCAAAAAGTAATACATGCCAACACAACAATCACCAAGACAGAGAAGATGCAATATCTAAAAACCCACGTAAGAGGAGAAGCTAGCAGGTTAATTCAACATTTATTGATCATGGAAGAAAACTACGACGCAGCATGGGAAATATTGATCAAAAGATATCAAAACAAAAGAATAATAATTGCAAAATTAATGGATCAAATAATGAATCTACCAACAGTTCATCAGGAAAATCTAAAACAACTACGCCATATACACGACACCGTCCACGAATGTTTAAAAGCAATAGAAAATCAACGCATTGAAATTGAAAATTGGGGTCCAATGATCGAGCGATGGGTCAGCAAAAAATGGGATCCAGAAACAAACAGAATTTATGAACAAACGATAACGAACAACCACGAAGTGCAATCATTAACATCATTACTAGAATTTTTTAGAAAAGAGATGTCAGTCAATCGAATCAGCAGATACCAGAAGCAATGGTTACCAAACAAAAAATTCAAATTTTCAAAAATACGCACCAAAAGTTTTCAAGCAGTTCAGATGCATCTGTTGCAATCAGCAACACACAATTCACGATTGCATCAAATTCAGAAATATGAATCCAACGGAAAGAAGAGAAATCGTTAGAGAAAACAAAGAATGTTTTAATTGTTTATATCCACATAATTCACCATGCTTTAGAGAAGAAGGTTGTCATAAGTGTCAAAGAAGACATCATACATTGTTGCATGAAGAACGGAGATCACCACCAGCCATAAGATACGGTAATGCAAAACCGGCAACAGCATTTGTAAGACAATGTAATTACAATTCAGCACCGAGAAATTTTAATTCAAATCCAGGAACAACAACACGAAATCAACCAGCACCAGCGCATGAGAAACAGGCCAGTACAAACAGAGAAGCAGGGAATAATCAAGTTTCGAAAAATTCATACTCAGCGAATCATAATGAAAGTATAGTATTATTAGCAACAGCATTAGTGTGCACATCAGCTCAAAATGGCAACATGGAATATTTAAGAGTGTTAATTGATTCTGGAAGCCAAGCAGCATTGATTACTGAAGAAGCAGCGCAACGAATAGGATATCCCAGGCAGAAAATTTTAGCAGAAATATCAGGGATAAATGATGACAGTCCAAAAGTTTTAAAATTTAAGATGCAAGCAACAATAAAACCAAGATTTCCGAGCAAATTTTCACTTAGTGTCAATTTCATCATACTACCGAAACTAACAAAAAGTCACCCAAACCAACAATTTAATATGGAATTATCACAAGCGTGGGACAACAAGTTACTAGCAGATCCAACATTCAACCAACCAGGACCAATAGATGCGATATTAGGAGCCGAAGAATTAGGGCGAATTATACAACACGGTCTTCAAAAGGTCAACGATGGAATAATAAGTCAAGAAACAAAGCTAGGATGGATTTTAACAGGCAGCATGCAAAACCCAATCAACAAACCAATAGAGATAATAAGCATGATTAGTCGTTACGAAGAAGATAAAAAACTACAAAAATTTTGGGAATTAGAAGAAATCGAAACCGAAAAACCAATATCCGAAGAAAACAAAAAATGCGAGGAACATTTTGAAAATAATGCAAAACGAAGCGAACACGGCAATTACATAGTGAAGATACCATTTAAAGAAGATCCACCGCAGCTGGAAGAATCAAAACAAAGAGCTTTAGCACGATTTCATCAGTTAGAAAAGAAACTAGAACAATCAGCAAATCAAGGACTTCGAAAACAATATAACGCATTTATGGAAGAATATTTAGACCTAGGTCACATGGCACCTACTTATAGCTACAATCAAGGAAAATACTACATTCCACATCAACCAGTTATTCGAGAAGAAAGTACAACTACCAAGCTAAGAGTAGTATTCGACGCATCATCAAAAACAACTAACAGACGAAGTTTAAATGAGACCATGCACACCGGCCCAAGGCTTCAACAGGAACTTAGAGATATACTACTAAGATGGAGAAAATATCCAGTTGTGTTTTGTGCAGATATCGAAAAAATGTACAGACAAATCAAAATCTCGGAAGAAGATCAACAATTTCAACACATCTTCTGGAGATTCCTCATGGATCAACCAATACAAGAATATCGATTGACTACAGTAACATATGGAACAGCATCAGCACCATATTTGGCCATTAAAACTCTTCAGAAATTAGCTCAAGATGAAAAAGAAAAATATTCCAAAGCCGCAAAAATAGCATTACAAGATTTTTATGTTGACGATTTAATGTCCGGAGCAGAATCGATAGAAGAAGCAAAACAACTACAAAAAGAAATAATACAACTATTGCAATCCGAAGGCTTCAATTTAAGAAAATGGGCAAGCAATCATCAAGCAGTATTAGAAAAATTACCAGAACAACTCAAAAGCAAGAATATCACGGAAATAGCAAATCAAGATATTCACAAGACGTTAGGAATACATTGGGCACCATACAGCGACACGTTCCAATTTAAAACACAAACAACAGTTTACGAAAATGCAACAAAAAGAACAATTTTATCCGAAATAGCAAAAATATTCGATCCACTAGGGTGGTTGTCACCAGTAATTATAACAGCAAAACTAATAATTCAAGAACTATGGATACAAAAGTTAGATTGGGATAAACCCGTTACAACAACAATTAATGAAAAATGGACGAAGTATTATACATCTCTAAAAGAATTACAAGATATAAAAATCCCAAGATGGATAAATACAACAACTAAAGGTGAAGAGATAGTCGAACTACACGGATTCTGCGATGCATCCGAAAAAGCATATGGAGCAGTAATCTATGTACGAGTTAAAATACAAGGAACAATTAAAACCATATTATTGATCTCAAAATCAAAAGTATTGCCTATTAAAGCAAAACCATCAATACCACGACTGGAATTATGTGCAGCAGTACTTCTGGAAAAATTAATGGTACATGCACGACAAGCACTAGAAATTGCAAATGTTCAACAAACAGCATGGACAGATTCAACAATCACATTAGCATGGATAAAGGGAAACCCTGAAAAATGGAACAAGTTCGTAGCAAACAGAGTCTGTGAAATCCACAAAATGTTATCAGCAAACCATTGGCAACATGTAAAAACAGCCGAAAATCCAGCCGATATGATATCAAGAGGAATAACACCGTCAAAACTAAAAGAGAATACGTTATGGTGGCATGAACCAACATGGTTAAAAGAAGAAAAAATTATCGTACAAGACGAAACAATCCCAGAAACAAAAATTGAGAAGAAATGTTTACAAATAACAATCAAAACTAACCAAGCTAAGAGCGAAATAAACTCAACAATTGAACGATTTTCAACATTAACAAGAATGCTGCGAGTAATATCATACTGTAATAGATGGTACAAACGAACAACAGATAAATCACCGCAAATCTTAAGCGTATTGGAAATTCAAGATACTCTTAACCAGATAATTAAAAAAGTACAACAGGAAACACCAAGAGAAGAAATTGGAGCACTTAAGAACGAAATAGGAATAAACAAAAACAGTAAGATACTAAACTTAAACCCATTTTTGGAACACGACATATTAAGAGTAGGAGGAAGATTAAAAAACTCTATTTTACCATTTGAACAAAAACATCCGATAATTTTGCCATACGGACATCATTTAACAACACTAATCATCAGAGACGCTCATCATCAAACATTACATGGGGGAATTCAGCAAACATTAGCTTACACGAGACGAAAATACTGGATCATAAATGGAAAAAACGCAGTACGAATGGAAATAAAGAAATGTGTAAAATGCATCCGATACAGAGCAGAAACAGCAAAGCAATTAATGGGAGATTTACCATCTACAAGAGTAACACCAACACCACCATTTTTCCACACAGGAGTAGATTATGCTGGACCAATAATGATTAGAATGTCTAAAGGTCTAGGAAACAAATCACATAAAGGTTACATAGTCGTATTTGTATGTTTCACAACAAAAGCAATTCATTTGGAAGCAGTGACAGACTTGACGACAGATGCATTTTTAGCCGCATTACGAAGATTCACGTCTCGCAGAGGACATTGCATACACATGTACAGTGATAATGGAACAAATTTTGTAGGAGCCAGCAATTTATTCAGAAAAGAAGTAAGAAATACACTAGAAAATAACGAATGCCAAGAGAAGATTGGATCCATAGGAATACAGTGGCATTTTATCCCTCCAGCTACACCTCATTTTGGAGGATTATGGGAAGCAGCAGTAAAATCTATGAAGCATCATTTCAAAAGAATCGTGGGAGATAACAAATTAACGTTTGAAGAAATAACTACGCTTTTATGCCAGATTGAAGCATGTTTAAATTCACAACCACTCTGCACAATAACCAATAGCCAAGACGATTTAGAAGTACTTACCCCAGGACATTTCTTAATAGGAAGAGCAATTATTACACCAACGCATCCAGCAACAACAATGGTCACCGCAACTTATAATTCCAGATGGAAATTGATCCAAAAAATTAAGAAAGACATGTGGAAAGCATGGTCCACAGATTGTTTAAATCAACTACAACTAAGATACAAATGGCAAAGCACACAGAAGAATTTAAAAATAGGTGATGTATTAATCATAAAAGAAAAAGAGATAAATCCAAGTCAATGGCCTTTAGCGAAGATATGCAAAAAGCATCCAGACCCAGATGGAACAGTACGAATAGTGACAGTCAAGAAAGCAAAAGGACAAATTACGAAGAAAAGTATTCACAACATCATACCGTTGATTGAAGAATCAAGAGACAACCCACCTCAATCAAAAACATCATCAGATGAAGTGATAAATTCCACTCTCGCAAGAAAAAATTATTTACCGGCAAAAAACTCGATTACAACAATGTTTTCCTTATTGATTATAATGAATTTGATAATAACAAGCAAAGCCAACTTTAATATTACAACACTGGAATCGGGGGTATACGTGGAACATTTAGGAAACGCAATGATAGACAGAGGAATATTTCAAGTAGAAATGAAATACAGCATATCAAAACTAAACGAAGATGTGGCATCGGTAAATCAAGTTACAAATCAATTTGAACAACTTTGTGAAACCATAAAACAACTGCATCCCAATACAATGTGTCATACATTAGCTCATCATCTGAAAGACGATCAAGAAAAAATGAAATTGATTAATGAAGGGTTGCAAACGAAACGACAACAAACAAGAAAAAGAAGAGGATTTTTAGGTGACATAATGACATCTATATTTGGAGTGAACGAGGAAGTATACAAAAATATAGACGAACTTGACAAGAATCAACAAGAATTAAGAAAAATGTCAATCCACCAAACAAAATTTATGTTATCAGCAATATCGACGTTCAATGACAAGGAAGTAAGAATAAATCAACGATTAGAAAATTTTCGAACAAAATTGAATCAAGCAATTGAAGTAATTCAAGAATGGGAAAAATACCAAGGACAAGAAAAACTAGAAATTCAGATATTAAGTTCGTTTCAAGTCGCAAATAATTACATTTCGGAAATGTGTGGCTATTACGAGAAGATTCTGCTAATCACTTTTGGGCGTGGCAGCTTACATGACCTCGTTTCACCGGTTCATGTAAATAAAATGCTGGATGAAGCACAAAAGAAGATAGATTCAACATTACAAATCGTAAGGAACTTTATAATCAAAACAAAGGTGACACAAGATGAAACCAACATACACATAGTCACTCAGTTTTTATTAGTTGGAATAAACAAATTTACAATGATGAAGATTACTCCAGTTCCAGCCAGAAGAGGAAATGATTTTACATATTGGATAACAGACGTTCCAAATGCATTTTTGGCAGTAGATTACAACAATCAACAATATTTCGAAAGAAACCATGAAGAATTTAAAGATGGGATAATAATTTCAGAAAATAATTGGATTTACTCTCCAGTTACTGTAAAAAACTTAGAAACAACTCCAAACTGTATCATTGATCAAATTTATCAACGACCAAATCCAACCATGTGCAATACAATTCAAACAACTTTAAACAATACAATATGGAAACAATTATACACACCGAACGCATGGATAGTAGTTCCTCCCAACACAGTTACATGTGCAATTATATGCAATAACCAACGCCAGGACATTTTAATCAAGAACACAAGCATACTACAGTTATCTCAAGATTGCATCCTAAAAACAAAACATAATCTCATAACAACGCAAAGATTTAACACAATCCAAATATTAGGCTCATATCACGTGCAAGTGCCAATGGACAACAATACTCTACAAGTTCAGAAAATACAACAATTGAAAACATTAGAACCTGTCTTAAAACATTCAGATGAACTTAAGAATTTACTTAACGATCAGATGGACATTTCACAGGATCTTAAGGATTACAACTGGAAAACAATTCAGCATCATTCGCTCTGGTTCAATATCTCCACAGGTGTAATTTTACTAATGGTAATGGGTTCCATCTTAGTAGCATATCATTGTTGGAACCACAGACAACAACGAGATACCAGAAAACGACGAGAACCATCGGACACGACACGGGTGGAAATGGTTCAGCTACAGCCATTGTAAAACATTCTAACTTTTGGGGGCAGAATGTTTAATTCAAAATTAACCATGGAATTTTTATATTTCAAAATTGTAATTTTGTAGTCGAAACAAAAGTAATCTTAATATTGCAATTTGTAAACCACCTTGAACTAATTCATAAACTGCAAATTCACAAAACATATTAATGTAGGTAATGAAAACATTTACTACACTTAATTGTTAAGAAGTGCAAATTCCTCAAATAAATATATAGCTAATATTACAAATTATTTACTAGGTCAAGAATACTAGTACATGTTATTTGTTTTGTCAGCAATTGTTATTACTCCAGTTATTAGATATATAAACAATGTAAATTTGTTAAATAAACGATTCTCATTCAAATTAGTTTTGATTGACGACGTCCGTTGAAGTATCCGAAAGTTTACTTCATCTTCAACTTAAGAAGAGTTTATCTCTTTTGCTCCAGTCTTCAGAGTTCATCTCTTTGTGATTTTTTCATTCTCTTTTTAATATACGGTCATTGGAAAAAACCAAAAGTTATAAACAATTTGTTGGCGTCAAAAACGAATAAACTCAAATTTTTACAATATTTACATAAAAATTATTAAAAAAAATTTTTTTTTAAATTATACATTAAATTATTTTAAAAAATCAAACTTCAACAATGTTGTTGCTGAAATAGCATCAGCAAGCTAGTCACGTTACTTTAAAATTTCTGCCCGCGCGCCATCTAGTTTGAGGTTGGATTTCTAGGGTTTTAATTCATCCGATGACGATCCTGTTCTGAGGATCCAGAATTTAGTTTGGCGGTTTTAAATTTAAACTACAAGTCGTCTTGGGGGACTATTACCAACCCTACGAGGACTGCTATAAGTAGGTGCCTACCTGTGGCTCGGAACAGAAAACATTGTGAATTGAGCACTAGAAGAAGTCTAACCTCAAACGGCACGCGGGCAGGAATTGTAAGTACATTTTATAATTTGTAAATATATATTTTTTTTACCTGTTATGTTGTAGTAATTTTCAACCAATTACAATAAATAAGTAAACCACCAAGTAGCGAGTTTATTGTGGGTTAGAAATATTCGCTGTACCAGCAGCCAGCAAAACTTTTGCAACATTTTGAAAATTAAATTCGTATTACGATTTTCGTAAGTTTGAACTGAATTTGAAGTTAGAATTTATTCTGTGATAAATATGTTCCATACACCACCAAAGGTGATTTCAAGCTGCAAGGCGTGTTTAGAAGTTGACAACAACGAAATGGTGTGCTGTGACGAATGTGATGCTTGGTACCACTTTGAATGCGTTGGTGTTAATGAAACGGTGGCGAAGGTTCCTTGGTCGTGTGAGCAATGCAAAGCTGCAAACAACACGGACGCTGAACAATTGCAAAAGCAAATCAACCACCTTCAGAAACAACTAGCAAATCTAATGAAAAGAAAACAAACCAAGCAGGTCTCACAGGAAACAGATAACCAAGCGGCGAAATCAACAATATCTAAACAACTGTTCCAAGTTAGCAAGAACAAGCCAGAAAAACAAAACATCCAAGTTTTACAAAAAACAGGAAATCAAAATCGTACTACAAAGTCAACCTCAAGCAGGACGTCCCAAAGTCAAAAAAGCAAAGCACTAAGTCGCCTCAACGAAGAATACAAACTTAAGTTGGAGCATTTACACAAAAAGTTTGAGATCGAACAGGAATATGGTGAAGCCAGCGAAGACGAGCGTGACATAACGGAGGTAAACTCTGTAAATAATCTGCACGCTCACTCGGTTAGTTCTTTGCTAGATGCACAACAAGCGATCAACCAAAACCAACCGGATCGTAAGATGAATAACCCAATGCCAATCGCCTTTAACAATAAATATGATGATCGATATAATTTCAATGAAAGGAATGCAAGATCAATGAACCGTAACCAACCAGTTGAGAGAAATAATGAATCTGATGCCTACGTTACGATGAAACAAATCAGCATGAGACAAGTGATGTCGACAAACATTCCTAAATTTGCAGGTAGTGTTGAAGACTGGCCCATGTTTATATCGTGGTTTCAACGTTCGTCTATTGAGTGCAATTTTACCGAAGATGAGAATCTCAACCGTCTCCACCAATGTTTGCAAGGACCTGCTCTTGAGTTAGTCAAAGGCTATCTATTTTGCCCAGGAACACTTCAGCAAGTGCTGAATGTTCTACGCAACAAATATGGAAGACCAGAACAAATCTTGCAACACTTGCACAATCGACTTCGAGCTCACTCGTTTGTAACGCAAGAACGAATTGAGTCCATCCTGGACTTTTCAGTAACCGTGCAACATGTTGTGGCTGCAATGAAGGCTTCTGGGCTTTCTGAATACCTGAATAATCTGATCCTTATGCAGGAACTGGTAGATAAAATGTCGGGTTCTCTCAAGTGGTCCTGGGCAGAATACAAAGAGAAATATAAGGAAGTAACATGGACCGGCACTATACAACTACCAAATCTTTCCACCTTTGCCTCTTGGCTTTCGGAAGTAGCCGATAAAATTGGAAGCGTTGCCACCTCAAAACTGCCAACAGCAAGAAGACCCGAAAATAGAAATCGTTTAAATTTGCATACCACACAACAAACACCTTACGAAGAAGATAACAATACATCATTATCAACAGGAGACCATCTTTGTGTCTTATGTGAGGAAGAGAATCACCATCTCAGAGATTGTTCAAAATTTTCCCAACTCCTGGGGCACAAGCGAAGGAAAATTGTTAATACATATAAACTTTGCAAGAGGTGCCTAGGCACACACCACACGCTCAAGTGTAAACTTGTCAAATTATGGCAGGTGGATGGTTGTAATCTCAAACATCATCCATCACTTCATGACCCTACAATTCATGGATTGGAAAACCCACCGAGCAATACCGAGATGGAAACAAGTTTGATGAGTCATCATGGAGTAACCACGACCCAGATACTATCTCGAGTAGTACCTGTTATTTTGTACGGAAAGAGGGTAACACATCAAACCTTCGCGTTTCTAGATGAAGGTTCGACAACAAGTATGATTGAGGAAGACGTAGCAAGAATTCTTCAGTTGGATGGCCCTATGATACCACTACGTTTGAAATGGACTGGCGACACAACAAGAGATGAGTTGGAAAGTAAGCAGGTTTCTCTTCAAATTTCTGGAACTGAGGGCGGAATGAAGAGGTACGAAATATCAGATGTCCGGACAGTGAAATCTCTGGATCTACCGGTTCAAACCCTCGCTCATGATCCGTTGACGTCTTGGTACAAACACCTACTAACTGTACCAGCGCTAAATTACAAGAACGCCAAACCACAAATCCTTATTGGGTTAAATAACTACAACCTTTGTTTACCGATCGAAGTTAGAGAAGGAAACCAAGATGAGCCGATTGCCACAAAAACCAAGTTGGGATGGACTATATTTGGGAAACTTCAAAGTAGTCAGCCATATAACGATTTGGAACTCCACCACTTTCATACCTGTAGTTGTGTGCCTGACGACAGATTACATAATCAAATCCAGGAATTCTTCTCAACTGAAAGCTTTGGAGTAGGAATACCGACAACGCCTATGCTATCAAAGGAGGACCATCAAGCTAACGATATTTTAAAAACGACTACACTAAAAAAGGGAAACCGCTACGGAACCGGTTTACTCTGGCGATACGACAATGTTGAACTGCCCGATAGTTATGGGATGGCAAAGAAACGCTTAATGTGTCTAGAAAGCAAAATGCGTAAGAACCCGGAACTGTCTAATAATCTGAAGCTACAAGTTCAAGATTACTGTAGCAAAGGATACGCACGAAAACTCAAGCCAGAAGAACCTACCGCTATTTTCGTTAATAAATCCTAACAAACCTGGAAAGATTAGGATGGTATGGGACGCAGCAGCGAAAACTAACGGTTCTTCGCTAAATTCAGTGCTACTTAAAGGACCCGATTTACTGTGTTCTCTTCCGAATATTTTATTCAGATTTCGTGAACAAAAAATAGCAATATCCGGTGATATAAAAGAAATGTTCCATCAGATTGAGGTTCGTAAAGAAGACCAAAACTCGCAACGCTTTCTGTGGCGAGACGGCGACTCCAATCGTAATATTGATGTGTATGTAATGCGTGTGATGACATTCGGCGCGTCCTGTTCGCCAAGTATTGCACATTACATTAAGAACTCGAACGCACGACGGTTCCAGGACAGCAACCCACGAGCTGTATTGGCAATCACTGGTAATCACTACGTGGATGATTGGTTAGACAGCTTTTCCACCGAAGGGGAGGCAATTTCAGTAGCCAAAGATGTGGTTCGAATTCATGCTGAAGCGGGATTTAAAATTAGGAACTTTGTCTCAAACTCCAGCAAAGTACTCGAAGCATTGGGAATGGAGAAAGGTGAACAACATGAAGTAAATTTAAATATCTCCAATGATATGAATGGGACCAAAGTTCTCGGAATGTGGTGGTCTACCGTAGATGACTCGTTTTTCTATGCTACCAACTTTAATAGAATACCAGCAGATATCTTAGGTGGTCGGCGCCGCCCTACCAAACGAGAAGTTCTGCGAACGTTGATGCTAATTTTCGATCCGTTGGGACTTATATCGTGCTTCCTTGTGTATGTAAAAATTTGTTACAAGAAATTTGGCGATCATCAGTCACATGGGATGAACCGATTAAAGAAGAGCAGCACGAAAAGTGGATCGTGTGGACACAAGCTCTACCGAAGCTGCAAGAAATCAATATTCCGAGGTGTTACAATTTGGAACAGCACAACAATCTCCAGATGCATGTATTTGTCGATGCTTCCATTAACGCTTTTGCTGCAACAGTTTACTACCGATTTCAAAGACCGTCTGGGATCAAATGTGTGCTGGCTTCCGGATCAACGATTTTTCTGGTCAGATTCTATCGATATTCTCTCGTGGCTTAGATCCGAGCATCGAAGGTACAGGCAATTTGTAGCATTCCGTGTAGGTGAAATTTTAGAAACAACCAAGCTAAGCGAATGGCGTTGGGTTCCTACAAAAGATAATGTAGCTGACGAAGGAACCAAATGGAAAAATCAACCTAGAATAACATCAAATTGTCGTTGGTTTACGGGTCCAGACTTTTTATATACATCGGAAGAAGAGATGCCCACAAGAAGACCAAACGATGAAACTCTGCGATGCTATTTATCGGAGGCAGAGAACATCTTCAATTCACGTCCACTAACCCATGTCTCCATTAGAACCGAGGACAGCGAAGCCCTAACGCCTAACCATTTGTTACTAGGATCGTCGAGCGGTGCAAAACCGTTCATAGAGCCACCCCCGGATGACCGTTGTGTAAGAACAAATTACGAATTGTCCCAACAAATGGCTAATCAATTTTGGTGTCGCTGGATTAGGGAGTATCTTCCCGAGTTGACAAGAACAACAAAATGGTTTACGCGTACCGAACCCATAAAGATAGGAGACTTGGTCATAATTATGGACGATAAACGCAGGGACTCCTGGAGAAGAGGAAAAATCATTGACGTCGTAAAAGATGCCACCAACAATCAAGTTCGTCGCGTGACAATCCAGACAAGTCACGGCATCTTCCCTCGAGCTGCAGCTAAGGTAGCTGTATTAGATGTAGGAGTTAAACTCACTTCCGAAGACGAAAGTCAGTGTACCGAGGGGGAGGATGTTGCTGAAATAGCATCAGCAAGCTAGTCACGTTACTTTAAAATTTCTGCCCGCGCGCCATCTAGTTTGAGGTTGGATTTCTAGGGTTTTAATTCATCCGATGACGGTCCTGTTCTGAGGATCCAGAATTTAGTTTGGCGGTTTTAAATTTAAACTACAAGTCGTCTTGGGGGACTATTACCAACCCTACGAGGACTGCTATAAGTAGGTGCCTACCTGTGGCTCGGAACAGAAAACATTGTGAATTGAGCACTAGAAGAAGTCTAACCTCAAACGGCACGCGGGCAGGAATTGTAAGTACATTTTATAATTTGTAAATATATATTTTTTTTACCTGTTATGTTGTAGTAATTTTCAACCAATTACAATAAATAAGTATACCACCAAGTAGCGAGTTTATTGTGGGTTAGAAATATTCGCTGTACCAGCAGCCAGCAAAACTTTTGCAACAAATGTTTTTGCTCTACTTTTTAAAGTTTTTTATTTTTCCACTTTTCTTTAAACAATTCATTTTTAGGAAATCGAAAATAACTTATCGAGTTTTCTCTTTTGGTTTTTTGCGAATAGTTCGTGCAAATTTGCATTTGACATTCGCCCGACATTGTGTAGATGTGTAAATAAACAACAAATACTGAACCAATATGGCAGCGGCTGGTTAAGTGTGCGAGAGAGAAATTACCCGAGCTTGCTATCCTTATCTGCGCAAGAACATACCTGTATAATAGTACCATGGGTAATATAACACTAATATAGTCCGCGAGCTAGCGACATTTTTCATTGTTACATTTTATAAAGATTAGTTTTAGTTTATTTGTGTTATATTAGAGCTACAAAAACCCTAAATCGACTCCTGCCGGGGTACCAGTGGGACAACGCAACGATTGACAGCAGTCTGTTAAAAAAAGTAAATCCTTTGTTTTTCATGTTGAATTCCAGATTTTTATCAAATGGTTCCATCTGCTGTCAAGTGCTGTGGGACAATGTTCCCATATACAAAATTTGGTTGAGATCCCTTCAGTACTTCATGAGTTATTCACTCTTGAAGTTTCAATTTTGACAGCTTGTAATTTTTGACAGATGACAGATAGAAAGCTAATTTCACCTATTCTAGATAAAGATTTTCAAGGTCTTTAAAATAACCTCTCACAAGACAAAATTGTTTTTAAAAATCTTGTGTTATTTTCTTGTAGTGGCACCCCTGTTTGACAAAATCGCGACGAACACCTTATTTTCACCTTTATACCGTAAGCCCTACTACCATACTGTAGCAATTTCGGTATTTTGAAAAAATACCTTGCTCACCACACCTGGGATAGATCTCCCCCAGTATTTAATAATTGTGGTGGACCCAAGATAGAAAACCAACTCTTTAATGCGGAGGCAGGATCGTCGGTTCTAAAAATAAGAATTTGCTTCCTTTGCATACAATAAAACTCTATCAACAATTAACCGTATAATGAAGATTAAATTTGATACAACAATTTCCAATTTTAATATAAAATAAATCGTTCGCCACAAATAGGGAAACATCCACGTCGCCAGCCGATGTAAAACTACACGTTTCCGCAATTGCAGTAAAAAACTAGGTAAATCAAAAAAACACTTACCAAGGCCTGGTTCGTTTACAAAGTGGTAATTCGACAGAAGCTTGTTTACCAGTAGTGTACTGCAACCATAACCCACAAGAGCTCTTGACTCGATGACTTCCCTGGCTACTGATGAAAAAAACTCGCCTCGATTGCGAAGGTGCTTGCAGAATTCGTTGCGTCGCACAAACAAGAATTTCACTACTAAACACTCGATCGTATACTGACTCCTTCCAGTAGTCGTTGATGGTAAATAAAAAATCAGAAAGATGCAACATACGGCCACATACCGTTTTCCAAATCGAACATTCAATGTTGCTTGCAGATTGGTGACAGTTTGAGTTTTCAGCACCACGGTACAAATCCCACAATTAAGGTTTCCGTTAATAACTAATTACGAGGTTTTACGGTTTCGTAAATCAAACTTCGCTAAACGATTTCTTCTCAGGCTTACTCTTTACAAATATTCGGCCCTATCTGAAGGATCTTCAGCCCACGAAACTAAAACACGTCTTCACTCCTCGTAGTGCGCTTTTCGAATCCCGAAACGCAGCTCAAGCACGCGCTCTCTACGATCCCTTGCGCATGCCTTACTCAGCATAGGCGTACTAAATATCGTCGTCAAGGAATCGCGCAACAATTGACAAAAAATTGTTACATTTTTGGTCGTGATTGGTTGGATGGTTCAGGAATAAAGCGAAGGACAAATCTGACCACGAACAGACAGTCAGACCGACCGAAGGAAAATTGTTTTTTTTATGTTTTATAGATCTTTTCGTTTCTTAACTCGGTGATCTCGAAAATCTAAAAAAAAAATTAATTTTTTTTAATTAAATTTTATTTAAATTAAATTAAATTTAAGCACGTTAAATTTTCATATTCGGTATTGTACACCTAAATTGAACTCGTATGCAAAATTTCAGAAGAATCGGATAAGAGGAAGAGGTCGAAAATTGCGAAAATACAGTTAGTCGCAAAAGGAGTGGGGCAGCTAATAAAATTGCAATCATTTGCATGTAATTTAATTATTTGTAAAAAAATATAGCAGTTTTAACTTACCATTTGATAAAGCACTTCTTAAGATCACCGAAAACATAAAAAATATTTAAAAATTGTAACTAACGAATGAAAAAAATAGAATTTTAATAAAACAACACCGAAAATAATAGTTGCAAAAGAAGTGGGGCACCGCGTAATATAATAGTTAATTTTGAGAATTTAAACAATTTGGCACAAAATTTAATATTTTCTTTTTAAAACGTCACTCAAGCGTTTGGGCATGTTAGAAATTATTTTTTTTAAATAGTCTTTATCAATTGCAGCCCATTCTTCTTGCAATCTTTTAATTAACATCTCCTTGGTGGTAATAGGGGTAGTTCTTATCCTGCGGTCTAATTCATCCCATAGATTTTCTATGGGATTAAGGTCAGGGGATTGGGAGAGCGGATGTAAAATTTTGGGACATTTATATAATAAATATTCTTGTACTATATGGGATTTATGCTTCGGATCATTGTCCTCGTAATACTTAAAATTGTTTTCAATACCCATACGGGTAGCACTTTGTATTAAATTGTTTTGCAACAACTACAAATATTTATATTTGTTTATAATTCCCTCTATTACAACTAAATTACCCACACCTTGGGTCGAAATGCACCCCCAAACAAGCACATTTCCACCACCGTGTTTCACCGTTCCACGTAAGTTTTGCGAATCCAGCTCTGTATTTGGTTTTCGCCACACCATGGTTCGACCATCCGAGCCAAAAATGTTGTATTTGCTCTCGTCCGCAAATATAACATTGTTCCACCATGTCATGTCCTTGTTTTGGAAGTCTTTGGCGTAACGAATACGTTTTAATCTATTCGCTTCACTAATAAAGGGCTTTTTCCTAGCCACTCGGCCGTTATAACCCTCTCTTTTTAAAATCCGCCTGATTGTGGCAGGATGCACATTCTTTCCTAGTTCATGTTGCACTTCAGTTTTTAATTTTGGCGCACTAAATCTAGGATTATTTTTTACTTTTCTTACTATATAACTTGCTTCTCGATCATTAAATTTGCGTGGACGGCCTGTTTTTTCTTTAAAATCAATTCGGTCTTCCATCTTGAAACGTTTTATAATGCGCCCCACGGTACTCTTGCTTACATTTAACAATTTTCCAATTGTTGCGATTGCGATTTTCCTTTGGCGTCATGAAATATTACGAGTTGCCTTAAATCAAAACTAGTATGTTTATAATGTTTGCGCTCCATCGTAATTGATTAATGTCACAATACAAACTGATGTTAATACTAATTATTGCGACTTTAAAAAAGTGCAATAACTGCATTATATTGTATTACGATAATTTGACGTCAATTTAAGAAGGCATAAACTTATCATATTTCGCTGTATCCCACTTCTTTTGCAACTATTATTTTCAGGGTTGACTTATTAATACGCAATTTTTTGCATTGGTAGTTACAATTTTTAGACATTTTTTGTAATTTCGGTGATCTTAAGAAGTACTTTATCAAAGGGTAAGTTAAAACTGCTATTTTTTTTTAAATAGTTAAATTACATGCAAATTATTACAATTTTATTAGCTGCCCCACTTCTTTTGCGACTAACTGTATGTTCCCAATGAAACTTACAGAGCGAGTTAAATAAAGTACTGTAATAATAAAGAGGTTGGCATCCTATTGCGGAACGTGCTGAAACAAAAACTACAATTTCTTACGCGTCAAGTTGGGTAGGTTTATAAACCAAAAAGCAAAAATGTAGTCAAAGTCGTTTCCACAGTGGCTGGTAGTTGCAATGGCAACTATAACAATTAATATTATCATTATAATTACATTTACACGCAACAGACGTTATAAATGCACTTTCTGAGAAACCGCGGACTACACATAGTTAAATAGCAACACATTTGTATATATAGGATATATTTTAAATCGACTTTAGTGAGATGTGCAACATAGCTCAATTTAATCAATGAATAATAAGACCCCCGAATAATTTTATGCATAGTTCAAACATAGCCATAAAATAGAGCATACAATTGTAGAAGAATTTAATTAAAAAAAAATCAAAGTTAACACTTATGAATTTGATAACCAAACGGAATGCGGAACTCGTTTTTGACGCTATGGCGGTTAGTCTTTCCCACAAGTATTACCCGACCTAAAAACATAATCCTCTAAAGTTGATTTTTTCGTCGTTATTCGTCCGTGCTCACTAGTTCTTCATTGTTCTTAGTTAGTTTCTGTATATTATAAATGCGTGACTTATAACATTATCAGACATTCAGAAATACGTATTTTGCTATCAGCATTGGTCGGAGAGGCCAAAGAGGTGGTCAAAAATATAGTTCTAACCGCGTCAATTTACAAAATTATCTCGAACAATTTAAATTATAGGAATAATAAAATATGAAGCTTGGTTCGTCACCGCACATTAAAGCATTATGCATCTTACCAACTGTAACTAAAGAGTCATCCTCAAAACTTTTAAACCTTATTGACGATTTAAGAATAACCTTCATGCAATCACTTCATCTAGAATATAGAGAAAGACAGATAAAGTATTTTATTTCTAGATAAAATAAATAACAAAAAAATTTGACAACCAATAAATTGGTTGGCAATTACATAGAAAAATTGACAGGGTCGCCTTTTTCTTCATTTCTACTAGATTTCTCCTGATTTACTTGAACCTTTCACCTTTTCGTCGCTACGCAATCTTCAGTTCCATAATTATATAGTTTTCGGTTCTACCAATGGCTTTCCATATTTTGATTCATACAGTTTTTGTCTTCTCTTGATTTAGGGAGAGTCCTTCTTGATTATGTCCAACTTTCATTTCGCTCTTTATTCGGGACATGGAAAATTGCTTTTCTTCTTCTTCGCTTTTCGGCAAGTTTTTCGTCTTGGTTACTCTTTCGAGAATGTTTTCTTACCATTCATCATTTATTCCCGCGTTCAACTGCGATAGGGTAATGAGCAGGAAATAGTCGAGCAGAACGTATTAAATTAGTTTAAGCCTTTTACTATTCGCATTAGCTGCACGGTTCAATGCCCACTTTATACCGAAGCTCTAGGCTTATTGTACCCCGTTTTCAATTAATATGTTAAGGAAAATTATTAGTATTTCGATCCACAGTTTGATGTTCACCAGAGGGCTGAGCTGAGAAATTCTGCCGAGTCCGGGATTTGAACCCAGAATTTCCGCTCATAACTCAACTAGCGATCACATCAAGTAACCACTGTGGTCTACGGCCTTTTTTACACCAACAGTTTTACAGAAAAGTATTATTTGCCTTCTATTGCCAAAGGACTTTGCGGAATGAGCTAAGCGGGAAATGAGATCGGTAAGATGAGCGAGTTTTTTGTCTTCTATGATCAACGAGCTTTGCGGGGTGAGCTAGGTGATAGAAAAGTTAAAAAATCAGTTATTGTCAAACGACCGGTTATAAAAACTATTAGCTATTGAAGTTTAAACAGACTTACTGTCCGATATTTCCGGTATATTTAATTCCATATTATGCTTGAGTAGGGAGGCTTTTTTGAAATGTTTTTACCTTCTTTTGGTTTGGTTGGTAAAATTTAAGATTCCTTTTTGATACAAGATTTCCTAAATGAGGGATGAATTTTCTGAGCTTTGCCTGGATGGAAATCTGACATCTGACTCGTCTTGGATGAAAAGCCCAATACGTGACTCGCTGCAAAAGTGATTCTGATATTTTGCTTACTCTTCCGGAATGGATCACTTTCGCTAGCTCGCACGTAAATAGCTATTCTTAGCTTCCTTAGCTTTCAACATTTCAAAGTCGCAAAATTTCATGAGACGCAAAATTTAGTTTCGAAAGTTGTAAATACCGAATCATTAATAGTCTCTGAATTCTGGATTTTAGGTAGGAGGGCAGGGAGGTATCCCCACGCGCACTTAGGCCACTAGATCGGGCCCATTGTGCTGCCTCCGATACAGCGGCCCTCCGTCCTGTCACTCCTCAAGCCATCCTGTCTCCAGGATGAATTCGAGTATCTTGGCAGGCGGAGTGTCGCTGATTCTGGCCATGTTAGGCCAGAAGTCCCCTAACATGGTACCTCTAATTGACGCTAACGACGGACATTGACATAGCACATGTTCTGCTGTTTCGTCTGCTCTGTTACATCCTCGACATTTAGGGTTATCTACAAGTCCCAGTGTGTTGAGATGTTTATTCAGTTTGCAGTGTCCAGTTAAAATCCCTGCAATTATCCGTACGATTGACTCTGGACAGCTTCAAGTAATATTTTGAATGTTTGCAAGAGGGTGCTCTAATCGCTGCCCTTGCTTGTCTGCATACAGTTTCTTTTGCCCATCTGCTGCAATGCAGCTTAAGGATATGTTGTTTTAGGAGGGTATCGATAGTTTTGACAGCTGGCACAATCATCGGCTCCGGACCGCAGGGAAGGCTGTTGGAGCCGTTTCTTGCCAGCTCGTCCGCTTTTGCGTTACCCTCGTTACCTTGATGCCCCTTCACCCACGAGAGGGAAATGACATTTGAGTTTGATATCTCATTTAGTGCCTGGATGCATTCTAGCACCAGACCCGATGTGACCTTGTGGCTTCTCAGTGCCACAAGTGCCGCTCTGCTATCTGTAGATATCTGGATGTTTTTGTCGCAGATGCATTTATCTTGGACTGTCTTTGCGCAGTGCAGTATGCTCATCAGTTCCGTTTGGAAAACCGATGTATGCTTACCCAGCGGTATACTCATGTTTATATTCAGTTCAGCAGAGAAAATTCCTGCTCCTGAGCCAACATCGTTTTTGGAACCATCCGAGAATAGACATATGTCATACTCGATGGTTTCTGTTGGATTCAACAGGATATTGTATTTCCTGTCGAATATGTATTGAGGGGAAATTCTGTCAGGTTCAAGATGCAGTAGTGGTACTCTAGTTGAGAAGTCCTCTAAAATCCGCATATGACCCACAGTTCCTCGCCTGTGGTTCCACAGCCCCCAACTGCGAAGCCTAAGAGAAGCCTTAACCGCCATCTCCTGCACATGAAGATCAAGTGGAGGGAGGCAGAGAAGGACCTCCAATGCCGCAGTGGGTGCAGTGCGCATCACTCCCGTTGCGGCCAGACAGATTAATCTCTGGATCCGATGTAGAGAGGACGCTGCTGTTACTTGTTTGGTTCTGGGCCACCAGACAAGTGCACCATAGCACAGCATGGGCCTGACAACCGCAGTGTAGAGCCAAAGGGTGATCTTAGGGGATAGACCCCATGACCGTCCCATCGCCCTCCGACACTGCCAGAAAGCCATCCTTGCCTTGCTAATTTTGGTTATCAGATGTTTTCCCCAGTTTAGCTTCTTGTCAAGTATTATACCCAGATACTTGACTTCGTCCGCTAGTTTCAGAGGAGTCCCCATTAAGTTAGGCATTGTCATGCCAGGCAACTTTCTTTTATTGGTAAACAGAACAAGCTCTGTCTTAGTCGGGTTGACCGAGAGAGAGTGCTCAGTGCACCATTCCTGCAGTATTTTGAAAGCTGTCTGCATTTGCATGCAGATTATGTTTTCAAATTTTCCAGTAAGCAGTATGGTCATATCATCTGCGTATCCTATGGTATAAAAACCTTTTTCGTTAAGGCGTCGTATAAGGCTGTCCACCACCATAATCCACAGCAGTGGAGAGAGTACTCCCCCCTGAGGACAGCCTTTGATCACAAAGCCTTTGATCTTTATATCACCGACACATACCTCTACGGCTCGCCACTTCAGTACAAAACTGATCCAGTTGGCAATGGTTGTGGGAACACCGTATCGGTGTAGCGCTGCATTTATGCTTTCAAAAGTGGTTTTATCAAAAGCCCCTTCGATATCAATAAACGCTCCTAGGGTGGACTCTTTTTGGTCCAGTGATCTCTCGACGCGCTCCACCACCTTGTGTAGAGCAGTCTCAGTAGATCTTCCAGGGATATACGCGTGCTGGTTTACGTGTAGCGGTCTGTGTGTCAGAGCCGTATCACGAATCTCTCTATCGCACAGTTTTTCTAAAGTTTTCAGGAAAAACGAAGTCAAACTGATTGGTCTAAAAGATTTAGCCGGGGAGTAATCGCCTCTACCTGGTTTAGGTATGAAGATAACTTTGACCTTTCGCCATTCCTTCGGTGTGTATCCATGTGCAATGCACGCCTGGAACACTCGCACTAGGTGACCAAGCAGGTGATCCAGACCCCACTGAAGTAGGGCTGGAAGTACCCCGTCAGGTCCAGGCGATTTGAAGGGGCTAAAGGATTTAATAGCCCATGCCGTCTTGGTCGTATTCACAACCTCCTTTGCAATTTCCCAGTTAGCCTCAGTCGGTGGTTGGCTTCTAGCGTCAGTCCAATCAAAATCGGAGACTATCTTACTATCAGGAAAATGTGTGTGTAGCAGTATTTCGGCAGTTTGCGAGAGGGATCTTTGGCGAGGATCTTGTTTAACCTAGCCGCAGCAGCGGTTGTTTCAACGCCGCCGCAGAAGGTTCTCCATGACTCGCGTTGTTTCTTGCGGATTACTCTCTTGAACTCCGACCTGTGCGCCTTAAACGCTGCCCAGTCGTCGTCCCTCTTAGAGTTCTGCGCTTTATTGTAGAGCTTTCTTGTCGCTTTCCTTAGCTGGTCGAGTTCTTGGCACCACCAGGGTGTTGCTCGAACCCGCAATCCAGCCGTTCTTAGCGGGCATGACAGCTCATATGCGTTTATGAGGGAATTCTGCAGCTCATTAGCATACATCTCAATCTCCTCAGTGGTTGTTAGTCTTTTTTTGTTGGAAAGTCCCTTCAACATTTCGGATTCCATGGATTTAGACAGGTGATCTAAGAACACCATACTGTCCGCATTCCTAGGATTCCTATATTGCTTGGGTTCCATTGTTTTAGCTTTTAATTTAAAGGTAATCCATCTATGATCTGACATTGTCAGTTGGTCGGACACTGGCCAGTCATATAAGTGGTTAGAAATGCTTAATGACGTCACGGTAATGTCCATTACCGAGTTGCGGTGGGGTGACACATAAAAAGTAGGGACACCCCCGCGATTAAGTATTACTAAATTTGTATCAATAAGATAATCTAATAGAGACTTACCTCGGTTGTTGCAATCTCTGCTGCCCCACGCCTGATGGTGGGAATTAGAGTCGCAGCCAATTATGAGGTGTTTCTTTTGTTGCTCGCAATAGTTCACCAGATCCATCATCCTTTGGGAGGGTGGCAGTTCCGGCGAATCGATTGGGAGGTATATAGACGCCAAAATGACATCCTTTGGGCCATCCCCTAAGTCGCAGCTCGTCCGAACTGCTGTTAAGTCGCAGTCGCTATACTGCGGCAGAAGGTTGGCCTGGATATTGCTAGGTATGTAAATACATGTCCTGCTTTTATTTGTGGAGCTACCTGTAAACATAGTTCCGTTTAGTTTTGTAAAGCCTCGTATAGAGGATTTTACTAACCAGGGCTCTTGTATTAGAGCGATAGTATCCTTGCAGTTGTCAAGGTGGCGGCATAATACTGCCACTGCCTCCCGACAATGCTGCAGGTTGGCTTGCAGGAGATTCCACCCTGCCAAGGGAGCCATTTGGCCTACCTTGTAGAGCTTAGTGTCCCTTTGCATTTACAGCCGCCACTGCCGGGCTTGTGTCCGTCTCCATAGGAGTTAGGGTGGCTGTTTTGGTCTTTTCAGATGCAGGGTTTTCCTCAAACTTCTGCATCTTGACTTTGAGGGTGTTAAACTTATAGTTCAACTTCTCCTCTCTAGATTTTAAGGCGGCACTGTCCACCTGGCCGACACCGAAGACAAGGAGTTTGCCTTTTGGTTCCTCCTTACTCGTGTCGTGGAAGACGCACCACTCTTTCAGTTTGGCCCAGGGGTTCTGAGCGGCAAGGCGGCGTGTGACCACCTCAGTGGGCTCCGGTTCTCCCGGAATCCAAAGGGTGACCTTGGTCAGCCTTGGTAGATCGTCCACCTGGACCACATCTAATTTAGCACTTTGCCATGGTGGTGGCAGGTTAGCTATTGTTATTTGCAGCCATTCCAGCGAGCTCTGGTCACTGCAGGTGATCCGAAGGATCTGCCCCGAGTGATAGAACTCGCCAAAAGTGGGTGCTGGCTTTGTCTCATTACCCACTGCTGCTATAAAAGCATCTAGTGCAGTGGTGAGATTATTTTCTATAATAACCACCTGGGACTCATCGAGTTTGCCCAGTGGATTTGATCGGTCTATCACCGCTACTCGGAGGTGCTTTTCAGCAGCCTCTTTGTAGGTGACGTTACCCACCCTATTCGAGTTCTTTTGTTGAACAGGATACGTCGACTTTGCCCTCTTCCCCTGATTGCTCGAGGGTGAAGGCAAAGAGTCCTGTGATCGAACTCTCTTCTTAGCAGCTACAGCTTGCAGCTGCTTATTCTTACTTACACCATGTGCAGGTCGCTTGAGCCTGGCCTGTTCATGTGCAGTGTTACCCGTCGAGGTGCCCTCGCCTGACTTTGATTCGGCCAGGCGGGCTTTCCTGCGACGTTTTGCCACCGCTCCACAGATCCTTTTCTTCCCAGTCTTGGGAGGTAGGTCCGTAGCGGGAGGAGGCGCTACCCGCAGTGTATCCTGGGATGGACCTGCTTGTAGCGACGGGGTATCCGTAGACGCACCCGTCTGTGTAGGCGGGGTATCCTGATTGGACGCACCCGCTTGGTTTTTAGCTGATTCATCAGCTGGTTTTTTATTTAATTTAAATTCAAATTCTGCCATGTAGGGAATTTCATATTCATCTCCCAGAGCTCCCCACCCGCCATGGAGCCCGCAACATTGGGGACGTCGAAATTCGACGCCAGGGCTACTCGGAAGATATAGCCCTCAGGAAGGTGAAATGCTTGCACACTCCATCCTCCCTCAAGGACTCGTCCTGCTGAACCTCTAACGGAACAGCGCAGCCGATTGATCAGGGTGGACTAGTCCTGACCGCCCGTTTGAGTGGAAATCCAGGCCAAAGTGGAGTGTTGCCAGACCCAGGGGAACCACTACCGCCCCCGAGCTGACTCAGCCACCAGGATCCTCTCATCCCACCGTACGGGTTACCGCGCACGGCAAAAACACGCAGGTACCTGTATTCGTCTGGTTTCTCCACGGTGGCCGTCATCCCGTTTTCTTGACAAGCTGAAAGCCCGAACACAAAGGTTTTTAAGCCCCGGCCCGAGCCAGCCTGACAAAGCAGACCGAGCACGAAAGAGTTTTATGTCCCTGGCTCGAGTCCTAAGAGGTACACGCCCACCGTTTCCTCAAAACACGCAAGCCCCCTCACCACGGCAAGGTTCAGGTACATTCGAGGGGGATCATTAATAGTCTTAATTATTATTAAAAATAAGTTTCATTTTCTTTATAAATTCTTCTAATTTAAAAAAAAAGGTCGATTGGAAAACCGAGGATAAGGACGCTAAAGGCTTGTGGCGTCAAATTTGCGTAATATGCCTCTGACGAGGAAGAAACCACAGAACCAATTTTTGTACACCAAATCGCTCCCTTTAGGAGATTTTCTTGGATTTCCCCGGATTTGCTAAAATTTCTCCAAATTTCCTAAAATTTCCTTAGATTTTGTTTTGGATTGTCTCATGATTTCCTTTCAAAAAAGTTTAAAATGCAAGATTATCTGTATTTTCTAAGATATCCTAGGATTGTCGAAGATTTTCTTAGATTTTCTCAGATTTCTCTTCACTTGTACATCAAATTTTCCCAGCGGTTTCCTCCTCGGCTTTTTATAAATCACGACTAGCGTAAACGGCTATGATCGACTAAAATTTGTTTTGCGATCGACCTGTTGGCTACCCCTGGTCTTTTAAAGCAAAAAAGTTTTAAAGCAAAAAATTCTGTTATAACGTAATCCCCCTCCTCGGTGCCGTATTTTGAGAATAAGATTTAAAAAAATAAATACAAAAAAACATTTTTGTTAAGCTGGTTTTCAACTAGTCAATCTTCATCCGGAGCCGATGCGCACTTGAAACTTTGGAGATTCTCGTACTCGGCGTAGTCTACACAAATTTTAATTGGGCGCTGGTGTGACCAGTAGCAGACGTACCTTCTGCTACTGCAAATAATCTTCATTCGGAGCTCGTGGGCTTAGAAGCTTCGCAATTCTCTTACTTGGCATAATAGACTACATTATCAGGGCCGTGTTTCCGCGCAGGCTACCTAGGTTCTTTTTTTTTTGAATAGACAAAAATAAAATAAATCGCTGATATAATCTAAAAATTTACTTGTTTGTTAAAATCCTTTTTTTATCTTGAATTTACCTAAGATGTTTACTTAAAATAACAATTAATTCATTATTATATATTTTTATAATTATTATAATTAAGGCATTGGCTCTTTAATTCTTTTGTAATTTTTTAGCATCATTTGCAAGTTTGTAGTATTTTCCAGTTTTTGGTAACTGTGGTTGATTTATTAATTCCTATGGGGCGAAAACTTAACAAAATTATAGTAAATTGATACAGAACCCTGTAAAGATCCACAAAAAGCAAAAAAAAAGGATGCTGTGACTGAAGAATGTTGCGATATTTCCTCTATTTGTTCGTGTACTATTTTTTACTATTTATGATGCTTAAGTGTGCTCTAGTTTGTAGAATAAAACTCTGGACTGTGTGTCTTTAGCGTTTATTTGCTATACAAACTGACAGAGATGACGCTCTACCGAGGTGCTTCTTCTACAAAGGTTGAAATGAGAATCCCTAAATATGTGAGCTAGCTACAGACAGGAAGACCTTATGTGCATTTGGGATACACATAAACTTGCCTTCCTGAAAACATATCAAATGGGATCCCATGAAAGAACAGAACAGTGAAAAAACAGAACATTGAAATAAAAAAAATTAAATTTAGTTAATTATTGAAAATACATATAGTTAAATTTCTTAAATTTAATTTCTAAAGCCGGACCTTAAATTAGTAGTACACTATTAATTTGATCATACGCAAATCTTAAGCAAATATTAAAAATTTTACCAATGACAATGATATTTTAGAAGTCAAGCTTCTGTTTTATCAATGTTCTTTTATTTCGTTGTTCTGTTTTTTCATGTTCTGTTCTGTCCGGTCACCAACAAATGGACATAACAAATTTGTCAAACATTAAGGGCCTTAAACTACATTTTGTAGTTTTATAAAATTAAATTATAAAAATTATAAAATAGTTTTATAAATTTATATACTACATAATTTAGATTTTTTATTAGAAAAGAAATATTTTTTCACTTGTAGATATGTATAGCACTAACTTACAATAATTGTATTTCATTTGTTTTCTAATTTGTAACGCTTTTTTTGTCAGCAAACATAAATAATATAAAGTGTCGGCAACATTTTCTAATTTAATATTGTTGAATCTGATATTAATTTCACGAAAGCTTATTATGAGAGCGCATAAAAATATATAGTATCTATACAATACACTATACTATAGTATACCTACTACATAGATTTTGTCAATACATCGTAGAGTAAGATGGAAGATGTATGATGGCGTGCACTAAACATAGATGTCTATATATGTAATATATTATATTAAGCATTATTTTTTAGTTTATTTAAATGTTTAAATTAGTTTAATTTAATAATAAAAATATATTATAGGCATGTTATTGTATTAAAAAATAAATAATATTGCATACGATAATAACTAAATCTATAATATTTTAAGACTATTAAATCATATATGTACTTAATATATTATTACAGATATGTAGGTATTACGACAAATCAAACACAAACTTATAGACAAAATCCATAAGGGTTTGCAGCTTTGTCCCTGCTATTTAAAACTTTTTTTATCGAAAAAGTATTTGGTCTTTGTTTGATTTGTACACATCCGCGCATCATTATATTACATTCAATAATGATACTGATTATATAGTATAATAATGATTATACTATGATTATACTATTATCAGAAAATAAACTTAAAATAAAAATTGTTTTGAAAAGATTTGTGATATTTATTATGTATTTAATAAGTATACGTTATTTAACAGAACTAAACAAAACGTTAAAAAATAAAGTTTTAACAGTAAATTCAGAAATACAATACTTGCAAAATATTTAATTCAAAATACAAAAAAAAAGACATAAATAACTTTTGAAGAGGGTAAGACATAAATTATTTAAATTATAATATCTAATCTCATCTATCTATAATATCTAAATTATAAAAACTTATAAATTAAAGAAAATTATGACCTATTCAAATAAATATTTTTAATTTTCCACCTATTGTATTTCTTCACTTTACTGTTAAAATTCTTTTATTTTAAAGTTATGCTTAGTTCTGTTAAATATATTATTCTAGATTATATTTAATATAATATAATACTATATTGTAATTTTGTATATTGGAAAAATTAATCTTTAGAAATGATTTCTTTAAATTTTTTTATTTATTTTCTTTTTTATAAAAGAACGAACGAACACGTTTCATCTATTCGATGTAATCAAATATACTAAAATAATAAACTTATAAGTCAAACAAGTAAATATGAAGTCCGAAAATCCACTTTATTGATAGCACGTCCAATGGGCCTGCTTTTCAAAATATAAAATTGAAAATGTGTTTTAATCATTATTGCTGTCTTTCAAGTAGGACTAAAATACTACCATTCAAAATATTTTGAAATTTTGCTTATTTAATGTAAAATTGCAACCTTGTAACGCTCAAATTGAATTAATTGTTTAGATTACAAACCATTTCTGTTGCTGTGTCAGTAATGCAGGACCGTTCAGGTCGTTATGAGCTTTTAAAGAGAGATTTACGTTATATAGTATAATACGACGCCTATGGAAATATGAAAAGTACTGCCAGAAGAAAGAAAAAGCCTGCTAGAAGGACTGGCTGGTATTAATATAAGTCCTTCAAGCAGGACAAATTTCTATGTCCAACTGTCCTGCTGGAAGAACCTTCCAGCAGGACAATTGTCTGGACGTTCTATCGTTATTTACTTATTTGATTTATCAGATGAGGTCTTCTGGTAATATATAATATAAGTAATATAGTAATATTGGTTTTGGTTCAAGACATATTTAGAGAATAGGTATCTTATTATTATAATAAGTATAAAATAGATATAATACCGTTTTGACACATACTTTTATACATATAGATCCCTTATTTAACCATGTGGCGGATGTTATAACATATCATTCCTTATCTTTGTGAATTAAATTTTATGGAATTTGCTCGGGCTGTTTGTTTTGCATTACTTGATGATGATCGAAAGATAACGACTGTTAAGGATAGAATAATCATAAGTATTATTTCAATCTGATATTCTGAGCGACTACTAGTAAATAGATAAAGAATTATAAATTTTCGATGTGACAAAGTTTGCAATTTTATGTTTAATACTCTAAATAAAAAAATTCTTGCTTTGTTTATAATAATAAATAAGATTTGACCTAAATTATGTTAAAGAATTTGAATTTAGCGCTCTTAAATTTAGTTCTTCATCTTGTCGTGTCGGCAGCGGTCGGAAGTTACATTGAAAGCTGTCGTTCTCTTCTACAAGTAATAGTTCGTTAGTGCCCATGTGTGTAAATCGTTCCGTAAAAAGCTGTTTTTTTTAAATTTGATAATTAAATTAATGTAATAGAAATACAGTGTGTGTGTGTGTGTGTGTGTGTGTAGAAGTTCCAGAATTTTATCGAAATTAGTGTTCCCGATAAAATTGTACAATTTCGAAGGGGTGAAAACTTTTCTAAACAATGAATTCAGAAAGTACTTCCGATGATGCGAGCAACTTGGACGATTTTGCAAATCTTGTAAGTATTTTGATTTGATCTACTCAAATTTACTTTATTTAAATTAATAATATCGAACTTCGTGTTTGGATTGGCATCTTAAACCAAAACGCGGGTTTGTATTGTTTGGTCATTTTACTAACAGTTGAAAACATCAACATGGCGTTACTCACATTAAATTCAAATTTGTCTAAAACATACTGAAATATTTTTTGTCAAATTAGTCCGGTTTCGGTTTAGTTTTCTTTCATTTTCGTAATGCAATTTTGGATCGGATCTGGTTTTTTAGTTATTCCAAATTGTTAAATGGCAATAAATAATTGTAGATTATTAATGACCGCCAAATAATGGAGGCCATTGATAGGTAACCTTCGGAAGCTTTTTTAAGGAGTGGCCGCTATTGAAATTTTGCCGGCATTTGACCACATCTTATTTTACGATTTTTGGATTTAACTATAGTCTTTTGATAGTAAAATGAATTATTTTAAAAATAAGAAGGTATGGTTTGCACTCCATTTTTATATTTTTTGATTCTAGTTAATAATAACGATTTTTGACCACGTCTTGGGCGGTTTCTCAAGGTATAAATGCAATTTAATCTTAATATGGCTATGGCCATATAGTTAGGTTAGATTTTATAAATTTGATTATTAGGTTCAAGGCAATAATGAAAGTTTTTTTGCTACGTGTAGGTGGTTTCTTAAGAATATATATTTTCAAATCTTTTAGAAAACTAAATTTTTTTTAAAGTTAGCGCGGTATCAACTATTTTTAAGATTATTAAGTGGCGTTTGACCACCTTCTGATGGTTCTTCATTACATTTTAATGTGATCACATAATATATCTTTGTATGACTTTTGGTCTGGAATTACAGTTTTTAAATAACAAAAAAAATTTTTTATTAATTAATTTATGCATACATATATAGGTATACTACTGGATTTGATCTCGTATTATTACATAACTTTTGATCTAAATTCCAGTTTTTTAATAGCATCAGTTTTATACTTTTCTTTAAGATAGAATTAATTTTTTTGTTCTGCCAAGTTGTTTGAAATAAGTACCACAACATCTACGCTTTTACTCAAAAACTATTGAAGAGATTACTTTTTGATTAGTAGTAAGTACTAGCCGAGATAAATCAGGCCCAACCAGAGGGAGGGGGCGCTCGGCAAGTGAACGGAAATTTGAAACAATCTAAGGAAATTCAAGGAAATCTACAACTGAAAAAAAAATAGAACAATAATTTCATCATTTTTGCGCCAATGAACAAAATTCATCAAATTGATGAAAAATTCATAGTATTGATGAAAAACTCATTGTATTGATAAATTTTGTATATCAATTTTTTTTCATCAGTATGAGAACCATTTTTTTCAATGTAGGAAATCTAGATTTTAGAAAATCTGAGGATATCTAAGGAAATCTTAGGAAATTCGAATAAATCTTTGAAATTACAGATAACCTAACTTTTTTAACTTTTTTGAAAACAAATTATGAGGGAATCTCAGTGAAAATCCAAAGTAATTTTAGGAAATCTAGAGATATTTTAGAAAATCCAGAGAAATTCAAAAACATATCTGGTGAGGCATTTGGAAATCTGGTGTACAAATATTGGGTCTGTGGTTTCCTCCTCCTAATAAGCTAAGAAAATATGTTTTTTGTCATCTTTACGAGTATACTATACGAGTATTATTTATATGTCAATAATATAATATTATTATACTTATTATGTTAAGGTTTTAATAGGTAGATCGCGAAAAAAGTTTTTTAAACCTGGTCGATCGTATAAATAGTGAAGTTGGCGACCCCTGATGTAGGCATTTCCAAAAATTTGTTAATTACTCTTTTTTTTACCTCCAGTCAAACAAAATACTTTTTTTTGTAAGGTAATCGAAAAAAAAATTCAAATTTTTTTTTTACGTTTTCGAGATCACCGTGTTTAGAAACGTAAAAATTTGCAAAAAATAAAAAAAAATTTCTGTGTCGGTCTGTCTGTCAAATTTGGTATGGTAGTAGGTTTTACGGTGAAAATAAGATTATCGTCAAGATCTGTTAATCAGGAGTGCCACTACAAGAAAATAACACTAGATTTCTAAAAACGATTTTGTTCAGTGAAAGGCTATTTTAAAGACCTTAAAAAAATGTATCCAGAATAGGGGAAATTGGCCTTCGATCTGTCATAAGTCAAAAATTACAAGCTGTCAAAGTTGAAACTTCAAAAGTAAATAACTTATGAAGTACCGAAGGGATCTTAACCAAATTTTGTAAACAACGATTACTTATTTGCGAAAGCTTGAAAAAAGTCCTTGTCCCTCGATTTTCTTCGGCTTTCTGCGTCGATAGCAATCAAACTTTTTGGACGTACATATGTCTGGTGGACACTAGTGGCGAAAATAAGGTTTTGGCAGAGAAATATTTGCTAGAGCTACCACAGTAAAACAAATTTAATAAATGAAAAGGTCATTGTAGCTCCGGAAATAATTATCAAATGTAAATACCCGGAGGATTTCGTGATAATCTTGTCGGAAGGTCGCGGAAACCGCGGATCTGCGATTAACTCAGATTTTATGGCTCAAACGGGAACAACACCTATTACAAAAGTTGTACATCTGTAAATTCTCTACCCGAAGGTCTTATACATTTTTTTGTACGCCTAACCGTTTTGGAGACACGAGGCGATTTAAGTAAAAAATGTATTTAGCTCCGCCAAACCTCTTTCGCACCATAATTTCGCAATTATCTTGCAATAATCTTGTATGTTTTAAAATTAAAAATTAAATATTGATGTTATAGAGTTGGTAATTTTTATTCTCTACCAGAATGTTCTTATACATTTTATTTACAATGAATACGTCAAAAAATGCATTCATTTCCGTACCACCTTAGAGGTAGAATGCTTTACGGGCTTTTGTTTATATGATTTCTCCAGGCCCAACCAGATCCAAATCTATACAGGATCTAAATTATTCAAGATTGCCGACTCCTTCGGTATATGAAACGTTATCGTTCAATGAGAAATCGTTGCTATTACTTTCACTCTGATAAGATTCTACATCATCCATTTTGTCATTCCTATAGCAATTATAGGTGCGGAAATCCAGCAAGAGTGATCGTGGCATAGGCAACAAGCTATTGAAGAATTCAATTCTTCTTTTCTACAGTTACATTTTTCTAAACGGAACTACATGCACTTTTTACTTGGTTTTTAAATAATAAATTATTTTAATAAAGTTTTTGGTCGTTAAGCGAAGTATGTTTTTACATTTTTCTTTTTCATTTTTCCGTAAATCAGTTAGGGTTGGTACCAGTATTTTGATATGGATTTAAATTTGGTTATAATATTTTCGGTCTTGTTCAAGGTATACACAGGTAGCGATTTCACATTTTGTTGCCAATAAAAAAAAAATCGCTGTAGATCACTGCTTTGTTTTTATTTTCAATTTTTTTCTAGGTTTATCTGAACATACTTTTTTTGCCAATATATTTTTATATTTTTCTAATTTGAGAAAACCATCGGAATCACCTAACACGATAAAACTATTTTAATTATTTTTATAACTAATAATTGTTTTATCTACAGAGAGACATCATTCCTTCCAACGTCAAGGATCAAAACATACCTACCGAGTACTTAATATCTGAGAATTTTCTGGTTCCGGTAATTATATTAAGAAGTTCACAATTCTGAATAAATTTATAACAACTTTTTTTTCGCAGGGAGTTGTAACTCAGTACTTTGACGAACAAGTGCTATTCAAACCATATCTTTCGTAAGTTGAATAAAACATTTAAAAATAATTTAGAATTGGGATTTAATAAATTATTTTGCAGGGATGAAACCTTTAATGTACCGTATAATCAAATACGGTATCGTCCTAAGGTTCATTGCATTCATTGCACATATGAGGTGGGAGATAAAGTAGAAGTTTACATGTTGGATGCTAAGTTAAACTTGCATGGTTGGGCTAAGAGCACGATTAAGGTAACAGCAAAAAAGTCTTAAAAAAACTCATAATTTGACTTATTTATTGTCATAATTATGAAACTTTGATTAAACAAGATTCAGTTTTGCACAAAAAATTCAATAGTCGTTTATGTGAAAAGGGCGTAAAGTGCTCGTTTTTGGCCCGTGAAGGTTGCAGGGCGACCTCCTATGTCGGTCAAAAGGTGACACTTTACGCTCGCTCGGACAAAAAATTAAAATAGTTTGTTTGAAGCAAGTTTTGTCTGCAATAATTACTTTATAAAAATTTTTATTTAGTCAAATGCGAAGGATACCTACGTAGTGACATTAGAGCAACGCAATGCTCTTGTTATCGTCCAGGGAGATAAAATAAGGGCGATCGCCAAAGACGCATATTTAAATGATAGATATTTATACACGTTTGATATCCCGATACCTCAAGAATTACAAAACTTGTAAGTATTTCTTATGCCTTTGTGTATGAATACGAATTATTTTATTGTTTGCAGCGCTAGCAATATCGAAGTACACGATTATTTATGCGAGACAATTGGAAATCCCCACATAAGCTATGATTTTGATAAGAATGTTCTTGTGATAAGTTCAAACAATGCTGAATGTGAAGGTATTGCAAAAATGTTGCTAGAGATGCATTTTGAAAATTTGACTCAGAGAATGCTGTTGACCGAAAGCATCAATGAACTTGAAGTAAAATTTCAAAGAATGAAAACTGAAGAGTAAGTGCAGTTTAAACGCTTTTAGTTTCCGTGTTTTTTTTATTATTAATTTGGAGCAATTTTTCAGTTTATTAGAGCAATTTCAAGTCCACCCAGATATGCTTAAATATATAATTGGCAAACAAGGGAAAAATATACGAAAGGCGAAAACTATTCCCGGAGTGACCTTTATTGCGGTCTTGAAAGATACCAACACCGTAAAAATCTATGCTCAGGTAAACTTAGTTATTGGTTTTTATTATAATAAATGCCTTATTTTTATTTTTTAGAACGAGGCTGCTCTTAAAAAAGCTTCCAGTTTTCTCCAGTTAGACAAAGAAATAATTCAAATTTCTAACGAAACGATAGCCAAGGTTATCGGAAAACATGGACAAACGGTCCAAGAAATTGCAGACAAAAGCAATCTTGTATAATATTCTAGTAACTTTTAAAAATCAATTTTAAGTCTTACTGTTTTTCAGCGCCACATCGTAATCATTTCCAGCAAAAATCCCGCATCGGAGTTTACCGAATTAGAGCTGATCGGTACTTCGTCAAGCATCGCCGATGCCAAATGTTTGCTGAAATTCCATTTAGATGATCTTCAGGTAAAATTAAATCATTGAGTTATATTACAATTTGTATCTAAACTTTATTTGCAGGGATTCAACAAGTTGGTTCAAGCTAATGATGACGTTAACCAACAGTCTAACACTGTATTTGGAGATAAAAATACCAAATCAACATTGGAATCTCCAGCAGAAGGCGTTCCTTCCTATAAACTTACACGACGGATAATTACCGGACGGAATTATTTGGAAAGCATAAATTGTTCTGGTAACGTCAAAGAACAAAACGTGGAACCGGAATTAATCAATTTTACCGAGAATCAAGATTTAATATTCTATAACGAAAATCGATCGAGAGGTAGAGCAGGAATATCTTCGAGAGGAAGATCTAATGCAGCAAGAAGATCTCGAAGTCGATTCGGTTATCAAAGTACGCAGTCTAGTGTAGATGATTCAAAGGGAAAAAATGAGACCGATCAAAGTAAGAAATAATTTTACCTGTTAATTATTTACTTTTTTCTTTTTAAAATTTATTATTTTACTTTTTAATTCAATTTAATTTAAATTATTTAAATAATCAAATTGTAGCGGTGAAACAATTTCAACAATCTACTACAAATAGAGGCAGATCTAGAGGAAGAGGTAGAGGTAGAGCAGGACTAGCGCTTGCGCTGATACGTGATGTCAATTCTATCTCGAGTAATATTAATTAACGTTTGTGGTTCGTTTATTTTAAATAAAATTTAATTATAGGCAGAGAATCTCAAAACGACAGTTCGACCGACGAATACAATGAGCAAGTACAAATACAGCCATTGCTTGAAGCAGGAGATGCTTCCACTACTCGAGACGAACAAGAACTTGAAATACAACGAAAGCAAGGGCAGCGTAAGAGTTGAAAACAATCTTTAAAAGTATATTTTTAAAATTATTAAATGTTTAGGTGTTCCTCGAAATATGCAACAGCGGAATAAACCAGGCAGTTCTTCTCATACCAGCAAGCAAACTGCTCTTGAAAATAAGTCCTGGCATGGAAAAAGATGGCGCCAAAAAATAGCTTCGTCGTCAGATATGCAAACTTGGAATAACTTGAGCAAAGTATATTTTGGGAAAAGTAGCACAAACAATTCTACAGAAGCTACAGGAGATAGTGCAGCTCCGGAAGATGATTACGAAGGTGTGTTATTATTACATAAAGAACGTAATTAGTATAATTAAAATCTTTTTTTTCCAGAAATTTAAGATCTTCGTTTCTGCATTTTGATTTATTTATGTTCTATTTTTAACGTTCTTGTTACCTTGTAATTACTTTCTAATGTTTTCAATACTTAATTTATAGTTCAACGTGTGTTCACCAATTTAATGTTAAACTTATTGGAACATTGTCATTTTTGAAATATTTTAATTAAATTAATAAATAGTGTGACAAAAATGATGTACCTTTATAATAAAATTAGTGATCTTAATTTTTCTTTGATTTTGTAATAATTAAATAATTTATTAGATCTCCTAATGACTTCTATCATACACGAGTCTCAAAAAGAAATTCGCCAAAAAAATTCGGTATACAAGTAAAAGTAAATCTGAAGACATCCCTGAAAAATTGAGGAAATCTAGAGAAATTAGTAGTTTGGTTTACTAATATTTGTAATAATTCAAATAACAATTGTAATGCTATTACAAAAATACACTTTCTGATGGTCAGGAGTGAAAAAAACTAATTAAATAATTGTTAACGCCACTTTAATGTTTTTACTTGAAATTATTCCAATTATGTTTGATCTAGTAATTACCATTTCGTTCCTATGTTACCATTTTTCAGTATTGATTGCACAGTCAAATTCTGTGCGTCATGTGCATGTAAATTTGATGAAATAAAACAATTCATTTACTCAAAGGGGAAAATAATTTATACAAAACAACATTGGTTCTTCGAAGCCGAATTACAAGTAAAAAATCAAATCAACAAGCTATTAAAACGAGAAGAAAATATACCACAGATTCAAGTACACGTGCACCCAGAGTGTCACTCCAGTCGACCAAATCAATTAATAAGGACATCAGGTCGGGTCTATCAAACATACAAGAATAAGATACTATTGTTCCCATTAGCATTCCTAAACGTTACCAGACATTACCTTTTGAATGACAAATATTGATGAAACAATGACTGATGAAACAATGACCGATGAAACTATTTTAAAAAAATTACACCACAAGCGTGGTTCTCAAAAAGGAAAATTAACGCTATTCAAAAGGTTCTTAGAAAATTTAACAGCTAAAGAAAATCTATTGAGCGGTGACGAAATTCAAAATTTAGAAATTAGATTAAGTAAAATTCATCCACTTGATGAAATCTTTGATGAAATTCAATGCGAAATTGAATTTCTAGAAACAGACAATGAAATAAACAACTTAAATGAAAGAGAACAATTTCAAAATGATTTTTTTAATGTAACTAGTAGCGCATCACGCATAATATTACAATATAAAGAAAAAAACGTTAAATCAAATACTTCATGCAAGAATAATGACAAGATAAAAAAACCTTCGGTAAAACTTCCATTAATAAAATTACCAAACTTTGATGGCACATTCATACTGTGGCAAGAATATTTTGATTCCTTTAAAGCGTTAATACATACAAATCCAGATCTTACAGATGTGCAAAAATTAGTATATTTAAAATCCACACTCAAGGGTGAACCTGCCGAATTATTACGACCGTTTCAATCAACTGAACAAAACTATAGCATAGCATGGACATTATTGCAAAAGCGTTATAATAATAAACGTAGGATCATTAATAATCATGTACAAGCGATACTGGACATATCGCACATGACTCATCGTGAAGCGCATGAATCGTTGAGGCACATAATTAACACGGTACAAATTCACACTCAATGTTTAAAATCTTTAGATCAGCCGGTAGATTCTTGGGAGGCACTAATAGTCCCAATCATTACAGCTAAACTCGATTTCCACACAAATAAAGATTGGGTAGCAAAACTCAGCAATGAAAACGATGACAATGAGGGAGTTCCTTCATTGGACTCATTGTTACAATTTTTAAGCAATAGGCAAGTTACCTTAGAAATGATCACAAAACCAAAACCTTATGACAAACTTAAAATAACTTCAAATAATAATTCAATCAACCGCGTAACCGCTTAGAAGATGTAGTTCAATCATCAAACTCTAATGAAAGTCAGTCGCTAAAGAATGTAATAGCATGTACATCTCATGTGGTAGGCTCACAAGTAATGTTATCAACAGCAAGAGTTCGTGTCGTAGATAAAGAAATGCATTGGCAAGAAGTCAGAGTCTTATTGGATTCTGCTTCACAATTCAACTTTATCACCTCGAAGATGTGTACCAAACTGGGTTTAATAAAGGAACCAATCGACATAAACGTTACAGGAATTAACCAAGGTATCTCAAGCATCTCACACAAAACAGAAGTTAAAATCAAATCTAGAACCAACAATTATGAAGTAAACCTTTCATGTTTAGTAATTCCTCAAATAACTGATCAATTGCCATCTCGGTCATGCAAGTTCGAACTATTTAGAATACCACCAAATATTACACTAGCTGATCCCACATTCAACATATCAACATCCATTGACATGCTTATAGGTGCAGATACATTTTATGATCTGTTGTGTGTTGGGCAGATAAAACAACCTTCCCTACCGATGCTACAAAAAACGAAGTTAGGATGGGTGGTATCGGGCAGATTGAGTGCTCTCCAAACCAGTCAAAACAAGCAAACATCCGCATTTTTAACATTAAATTAACTGCACAAAGAAGTGGAGAAATTCTGGCAGATTGACGAATTTAATAATTTAAACTCACAATTCAGCGAAGAAGAAAATCATTGTCAATCATTTTTCAAACGAACTACAACTCGCGACATTGTAGATGGAAGGTTCATAGTTCAAATTTCATTCAAAACAAATGTAAACCAGATAGGCGATTCAATGTCGATAGCTGAATCTAGATTAATGGCGTTGGAGAAGAGATTTCAAAAGAATCACGATTTAAAACTTCAGTATTCCCAATTCATGCAGGAATACATTGAACTAGGGCACATGACAAAAATCAAATTTGACAACAAGGGATTCTTTCTGCCACACCATCCAGTGATAAAGTAATCAAGCGAAACAACTAAACTACGAGTTGTCTTCGATGGTTCATGCAAACTTGACGCAGGACTATCTGTGAATGACACTCAATATGTTGGGCCAACAATTCAAGATGACCTATTCTCAATACTAGTAAGATTTAGAACATACGAATTTGTATTAACTGGTGATATTGCAAAAATGTATCGTCAGATATGGGTACATCCCAACGACAGATAATATCAACGAATTATCTGGAGAAATGAATCCAATGAACCGCTGCAATGTTACGAGTTAAACACAGTCACTTATGGGACAACGGCAGCCCCATTTCTAGCGATTAGATGCTTGCATGAAATTGCAATTCAAAATGAACATTTTCCGGTTGAGTCAGCGATAATAAAAAGAGAATTTCATGTCGACGATGTTTTAACTGGATCAAATTCAATTAACGATCTGAAAAACATTAAAACCAATTTATACAACATACTAAAACCTTACGGGTTTATACTAAGGAAATGGAACAGCAATGTAAAAGAATTGTGTGAGTCAGATTCATTGTCAATTCCAATAACAGAGAAAATTCAGAAAATCTTGGAAATCAACTGGAATCCAAATTCTGACAACTTCACTTATTCTACTCAAGGATTAAATAATCACGAACAGACTACCAAAAGAATATTAGCAGCAACAGCACAGTTGTTCGACCCACTGGGATTACTTGAGCCCATTATAATCATAGCTAAATTGATTATTCAAGAATTATGACAACTAAACCTTGGATGTGACGAATCTGTTCCTTTAGATGTTCAATCAAAATGGTTTAAATTTAGAAACGAATTAAAGGTTATCAACCGTATACAAATTCCACGTCATGTCATTATTAGTAGAGCAATTCACATAGAATTACATGCATTTTCAGATGCTTCCGAAAGGGGTTACGGCACATGTATTTATTTGAGATCAATTGATCGAAATAATCAAATTACTACAGACCTGTTAGCAGCAAAATCAAGAGTAGCGCCTCTAAAAAATACAACACTACCCCGCTTAGAGCTGTGCGCAGCTGTATTGTCCGCACAACTAACAAATAAATTCAGACAAATTTTAAATATAAACATTAACAAAGAATATTATTGATGTGATTCACAAATAGTGTTATGTTGGCTAAAGGCTCCCAGTAACAAATGGAAAACTTATGTTGCCAATCGTATTGCCGAAATTCAAACTCGAACCGAAGCCATTAACTGGCATTATGTCAAGTCGGGTGATAACTCAGCAGACTTAATTTCACGCGGAGTACATCCAAATCAATTAATTTCTTCACAGTTATGGTGGCATAGACCACACTGACTAGAAAAGGATAAAGAAGAATGGCCAACTTATCACATCCAACCATCAGAAACGATTGAAACATCAGAATTGAGAAAACAAACTCTTTCAAGTTCATTTCCTGTGATTGAATCAAAAATGTTATTCCCAATACACAACTATTCGTCAATAATGAAATTAAAGAAAATTGTTACATTATGCATACGATTCAAAAATAACTGTTTGTCACCAACAGATGACAGGAAGTAAGGCAGGTTAACAATTCATGAATTACAAGATTTATTTACAAGATTAATCAAAGATGCACAATTGTTTGCATTTCCTAATGAATTAAATGGTTTAATTAAAGGAAAGGCACTACATGCAAAAAGCAACATCCTCAGTCTTGCACCTTTCATCGACCAAAGGGGGCTCATAAGAGTAGGAGGAAGACTGCATTTATCAACTTATAAATATGATAAAAGGCACCCACTATTATTGCCAAAAAATCACCATCTGACAAAACTAATAATTATAAATGAACACGAAAAACTATTACATGGTGGAGTAAAATTGACATTAAGTACTATACGGGAACAATTTTGGCCTATCGGTGGTAAGGAACTAACAAAACAAATTGTCAAAAATTGCATTAAATGTTTTAGATTTAATCCAAATTTAATTACCCCAATGATGGGCACATTACCGACTGAAAGAACTCTTATCATGCCACCATTTCATTCAACCGGTGTTGATTATGCAGGTCCATTTATTATCAAAGACAGACAGGGCCGCGGCAGTAAGATTTTAAAATGCTACATTTCTTTATTTGTGTGTTTTTCGACAAAGGCTTTACATTTAGAATTAGTCACCCATTTAAGTACCGAGTGCTTCTTATCTGCATTACGACGATTCATAGCACGGCGAGGAAGGCCTTTAAACATTTTTAGTGATAATAGTACCAATTTCATTGGTGCAAAAAATGAATTAATTAAATTAGGTGAATTTTTAACCAACAATGCTACTGCAATAGTCAATGCCATATAATATGGCATTTCATTCCACCAAGATCTCCACACTTTGGGGGATTGTGGGAAGCCGGCGTAAAAAGCGTCAAACATCATTTAAAACGGGTTGTTTCATCAACACCACTGACTTACGAAGACTTTTCAACACTCATAATTCAAATTGAATCCATCCTCAATTCCCGACCTTTAACCGCATTGACGACTGATCCAAACGACCTTGATGTCCTTACACCTGCTCGTTTCTTAATTGGACGGCCATTTACTACAATACCTGACCCAGATGTTAGAGATGTGCAACTATGTCGTTTAAATCGGTATCAACATCTTCAATCAATAATCAGACATTTTTGGTCAAAATGGTCCAAGGAGTACCTGTGTGAACTGCAACAACGCACCAAGTGGAAGCAAAATACTCGACATATAAAAATTGATATGTTAGTATTAATCAAGGAAGATGGTTTACCACCAGCACGTTGGAAGATAGGAAGAATCGTAGAGATCCATCCAGGCACCGACAATATTGTACGTGTGGTTAGTGTGAAGTGTTCCAACGGAACGATCATTAAACGTGCAGTGACAAAAATGTGCATATTACCAATGGAGGAAAACAATTAAACCAAATGGTTGATTTATTTATTATGTTTGATTATACTTAACTGTACTACTTTATGTTTGTGTTATTCATATATTTTTATGTTTCAATTATTGACTAGTCAAGGCCGGCGGCATGTTAACGCCACTTTAATGTTTTTACTTGAAATTATTCCAATTATGTTTGATCTAGTAATTACCATTTCGTTCCTATGTTACCATTTTTCAGTATTGATTGCACAGTCAAATTGTGTGCATCATGTGCATGTAAATTCGATGAAATAAAGCAATTCATTTACTCAAAGGTGAAAATAATTTAAACAAAACAACAATAATATTATATAGGTACCGGAATTCACCTATTTTGAGTTCATCTATCTGCAAAGGCCCTGAACTTGTTTTGTACGGTATTTCTGTATGATCACTTAGAATCACCTCCTGTCAAAATCTTTCGAGGAACTCAAAACCTACAAAAATATAGATCCATCAGATCTAACATTTTTTTATTTATTTATAAGTTGAATTTAGAAAAAGAACTCAAAATAAAAAATTTTAAGTAAATTTGTGGTTTTTAGTATGTATTTATGGTTAAATTCAAAAAAATATAAGAATAATACAATACGTAGAAAATCAAAATTCAAGAAATTTTAAAAAAGAGACAATTAACACATAACAGGTCTGAATTAAGAAAATTTGAAAAAATGAAAAATTCGTAATACGATAGTACAATATAACGTTATTTCTTGGTTATTGCCATTCTTCAGTTGCACGCAATCGCTTACATTGTGAAATAAGAAAAAAATATTTTCAAACTAAACAAAAATATCGACTAAATTGTACAAAATTGACTTACCATAACCTCCAAAGATTATCAAAACTGAACTTGTTTGAACTGAACTCATTTTTTCAAATTTTCTTAATTCAGACCTGTTATGTGTTAATTGTCTCTTTTTTAAAATTTTTTGAGTTTTGATTTTCTACGTATTGTATTATTCTTATATTTTTTTGAATTTAAGTTGAATTTGTTTATTTTTTCCTCCCTACTTCTAAATTTTATTCTGAAAAGGATTCCAAATTGCTCAGTATTGACTCGGTATTCCAAATTGCTATTTATTTATGACCTTGGTTGAGGTAGTTATTAAGCATCCAACTCTTCAACCGTACGGTCACTCCAGATCGTACTTTTATTATGAAATTTTATTTTAATTAAATTAAATCTAAGCACGTTAAATTTTCATATTCGGTATTGTTCACCTGAATTGAACTCTTATGCAAAATTTTGGAAGAATTGGATAAAAGGAAGGGGTCTAAAATTGCGAAAATATGTTCCCAATGAAACTTACAGAGCGAGTTAAATAAAGCACTGTAATAAAAAAGAGGCTGGCATTCTATTGCGGAACGTGCTGAAACAACAAAAACTACAATTTCTTACGCGTCAAGTTGGGTAGGTTTATAAACCAAAAAGCAAAAATGTAGTCAAAGTCGTTTCCACAGTGGCTGGTAGTTGCAATGGCAACTATAACAATTAATATTGTTACGAACCAGCAATGGTTATTTATATTTGATGATTCATTTATGATGACTCATGTGTAATGACGCATGCATAATGACTCACATATGATAACCTGTTTAAAGACTGCTGAGTATGCATTCTAGAATGTTCCAGGAAGCAATAGAACTTGATAGAATTACCTGGAAGGTTGTGGAATATTCTAGAACTATGCATTTGAATATAAATAGCAGCGCGATTTGCTGTGAAGGAAGTCCGAGTTCGGACTCGGAACAGTGAACATAAATATCGTGAAAATAAATAGTAGTGGAAATAAATATACCGAGTGTTAAATAAATACAATGACTGAATTGAAATAAATATAGACTTATGTGATTGTAAATAATTGTAGTGTAATTTAGAATTAAGTGTAAATATTAGTTAGAAATTGTTCTATTGTTGTTAACTTTAAGTGTTTTTAACTGTAATTATAATTTAGCCCTTTAGCAATAAATAAACGTTTAATATTCGTTACAATATTATCATTATAATTACATTTACACGCAACATACGTTATAAATGCACTTTCTGAGAAACCGCGGACTACACATAGTTAAATAGCAACACATTTGTATATATACGATATATTTTAAATCGACTTTAGTGAGATGTGCAACATAGCGCAATTTAATCAATGAATAATAAGACCCCCGAATAATTTTATGCATAGTTCAAACATAGCCATAAAATAGAGAATACAATTGTAGAAATATTAATTAAAAAAAAATCAAAGTTAACACTTATGAATTTGATAACCAAACGGAATGCGGAACTCGTTTTTCACACTATGGCGGTTGACTGGTCAATTGGTCTTGCCCACAAGTATTAACCGACCTAAAAACAGTACTCTAAAGTTGATTTTTTTGTCGTTATTTGTCTGTGCTCACTAGTTCTTCATTGTTCTTAGTTAGTTTCTGTATATTATAAATGCGTGACTTATAACATTATCAGACATTCAGAAACACGTATTTTGCTATCAGCATTGGTCGGAAAGGCCAAAGAGGTGGTCAAAAATATAGTTCTAACCGCGTCAAATTATTTACCTATTTTGTGATAGTTTTATACTCCTGAGTTGATTTCACTTTAGTTAGATTGAGATATCCGCTATTCATAACTAATAAAAAATATAAAAAGAACATTGTATTCGATAATTACTATGACAAAAATTAAAATCTGTTACGCCTATGTTTTTACCAGGTTGAAAATTAAATTATTTTTACTTCATGCTTAATAAGCACCGTCCCGATAGCGTGAGATCTGCGCCTTCGGCTAATACATCAACACCAATTGTTATGCTTACCAGCTTCCGTCGCGTGTGGAATCCAACATTCAGCATTTGATAAATATTATTATGCTTACCAACTCCGCCGTAACCGTGGGATTATTTACGATTCAGCGTCTGGATTTACAGACAGTAGGCGAACCCAGCGTTGAAGGGGGGTAATAGAAAGAATACATAAGAAACACACACGTTGAAGAACGGAGAGTCCCTAACCAACCATAGAATTGGTAACAAGCCTTCGCGAATCCAATTAGAATTTGAAATTGTTTAAGCCAGTGCTTGGTTAATTACGGTTTCGGGATTCAATGAATACAAATTGTGATATGTGGCTTTGCTGGAATTAGTAGTCGCGCGTGTTGTTAATAGCAATTTGGCTGTCAGCTCACTTAACAGTGTAGTCCTTACGGAACATACTCACTGGGATTAAGATGAGATGTATCAACAATCAGCATTAATTGGGAAGCGCGCAGTAGCGACTTACGATGACCAGTTGGGTTAACTTTAAATTCGGAATTAAAATGGTATGGAAACTGCTCAAATATCCACGGTGGCTCGAATATCTGACATGTAATCAACTTATATTATCAGGTTTTATTATGGAACAACATCCGAAATTGTCTTGGATCAAAGTAAAAGGATTTGTGTTTGTGTGTGGCAGTAAATTGTCAGCATTTGCATGGCCAAATTAAGTGTGGAGGTTAATTCGAAACGTTAGCTTTCAGTAGTGCAAAATTTGAAGAAAAATTAGAAAGATTAAGTAAGATTGTTGTTGATAAAATTGTTGTAATTATTGTGAACTTGAGGTAAGCTGGATCCAAGCCCTTTATAAATTTTTGTAATTTTCGAATTAAGTTGTTTGATGCACGTATTAAACAATTAAAATTATAAATTGTTTTATTGCCTTGCATTACGAACACACCCCCCTGACATGCTCTCCGGTTTCCGTTTTTATTAATATTTGTTTGTAGAAGATTTAAAAAGAAAAAGTAACGTAACAAATCTTCTTCGGGATTTCATGTTTGCAAATTCTATTATAACATTTTCAAAATCAAAACAGCTAAATTCGTCAAGTCCTTCTTGAGAAATTGAATTTCTTAAATATGTTTGTTGTTCTCGTTAAAGTTGAAAATGACCTTTCCCCACTTGGTTAAAAATATTTTTGTGGCAATTTCTAAATTGGGAAACATTGAAATCAATTTTTTCTCTTGAATAAAAGTTAAAATTTCCTTCATAATCTTTAATATTTTCAATAAAGTATTAAAATATATACAATATATTGATTGCGTAAATTGCCATCATCAAGGTTTTTCAAATTATTTAAAAATCCAAAATTATTTTCAATTTTGCTATAGACAGTTTCCCTTTTTTTAATTCTTCTTTTAATCTGTCTATAATTCCAAATAAGTGTTAATTTTTATTTCAGCTTTCCCATCAAACCCGACTTCTCCATGCTTACTTTTGCCAAACTGTCTTTTACAAGTTTTCGATCGCTATAAATCATTTTTATATTCATTAATATTCGACAATTCCTTTACACGTTCTTGCTAAACGTCTGATCTCTAAATCTGCTTTGATTTTTTGAAGAGATTTGCTGACTTTATCACATTTATTCAAAATGTCGGACAAAATTCAGTTAAAATTTCAGTTTCCAATAATTCAAAATTTTGTAGTAACACGCTTGCTTCAGCCTTTTATAAGGTTTTTCAGTTTCATTATGAGCTCAAATAATTTGAGCGCCCCTTTTCTGCTCGGTACCCCTAGGCAGTTGCCTAGTTTGCTTATTGAATAATCCGGCCCTGATTGTTCCCATATATGTAGGTAAAGATAGTTTTGTATAGTGGTAAGTAAATCAGTACTCTAGGTCAAATGGTTTATGAATTATATCGATTTAAAAAGATAGTGTTTCACTGTTGGGCAGGTTCCCCTAAGCAAAATATCAGAACGAGCGCCAGCGAGATCTCGAAAATTGCTAAATCTCGACAAAAAGTGACATTATCTGATAAAACGAACAATTGGTGATAAAAATATCATTATCATTATCTGACATTATCTGCAAAATGCCGTAAATAGGAAATGATCAGAGACATTTTGAAATTATATTGTATATGAAAGAGGTTGGCATCTTATTGCGGAACGTGCTGAAACAACAAAAACTACAATTTGTTACGCGTCAAGTTGGGTAGGTTTATAAACCAAAAAGCAAAAATGTAGTCAAAGTCGTTTCTACAGTGGCTGGTAGTTGCAATGGCAACTATAACAATTAATATTATCATTATAATTACATTTACACGCAACAGACGTTATAAATGCACTTTCTGAGAAACCGCGGACTACACATAGTTAAATAGCAACACATTTGTATATATACGATATATTTTAAATCGACTTTAGTGAGATGTGCAACATAGCGCAATTTAATCAATGAATAATAAGACCCCCGAATAATTTTATGCATAGTTCAAACATAGCCATAAAATAGAGAATACAATTGTAGAAATATTTAATAAAAAAAAATCAAAGTTAACACTTATGAATTTGATAACCAAACGGAATGCGGAACTCGTTTTTCACGCTATGGCGGTTAGTCCTTCCCACAAGTATTACCCGACCTAAAAACATAATCCTTTAAAGTTGATTTTTTCGTCGTTATTCGTCCGTGCTCACTAGTTCTTCATTGTTCTTAGTTAGTTTCTGTATATTATAAATGCGTGACTTATAACATTATCAGACATTCAGAAATACGTATTTTGCTATCAGCATTGGTCGGAGAGGCCAAAGAGGTGGTCAAAAATATAGTTCTAACCGCGTCAATTTACAAAATTGTCTCGAACAATTTAAATTATAGGAATAATAAAATATGAAGCTTGGTTCGTCACCGCACATTAAAGCATTATGCATCCTACCAACTGTAACTAAAGAGTCATCCTCAAAACTTTTAAACCTTATTGACGATTCACTTCATCTATAACATAGAATCACTTCATCTATAATATAGAGAAAGACAGATAAAGTATTTTATTCCTTGATAAAATATATAACAAAACATTTTGCCAACCGATAAATCGGTTGGCAATTACATAGAAAAATGGACAGGGTCGCATTTTTCTTCATTTCTACTAGATTTCTCCATACCTTCGCGTTTCATGATTCATCCTGATTTACTTGAATCTTTCACCCCAAGCAGCATTTTGAAGCTTAAAAATCAGCAAATTGCTAGCTAATTGCTTTATTTCGCAGCTGCATCAGCTGCGACAGCCAGCAGAATAGCGCTTAATATGCAGCAATTTTGCTGCTGTATTGCTAAAATGGTCCACTATTTTTTAGCAAAAAGCCAGCTATTTGTAAAGCTAATAGCGCACTTGGAAAGCTGTCGACAAGCCAGCAGTTAGCTTGCTAAAAACCAGCTATTAAAGACTGTAAATGGCTGACTGAAATTGCTAAAATTTTGCTAGTTAGTAGGAGCTGAAATTTATTTATATTTTATAAAAATTTAACATGTTTAATATTTAATAAAATAAAATTATATTTTATAAAAAAATTTTTTTTCAAATTCCTGATGTTAGTTCTGGTTTTATTTATAATCATTTGTAAATTCAATTTTGCAAATTAATTTCTCTTACATTATCTGAAATGGTGGTTGAAGTTTTTATTTATCACTTGTACTTGTACTTGTAATATTAAATTGAATTTTGTAAAGAAACTTTTTTTTTCACTTATCTTTCCTGATCTGGGATTTGAACGTTAGTTTAGTTTAAAATATTTATTAAAAAATTAATCGTTACAAAACATTTGCAGGTCCAATGAGCATTTACATAAGTGCCAAATGGCCTAACATTACAAATTTCGTATACAAATAGGAGCCCCTCGTGATGCCACATATCTCCAGTTTTCTTTGGGGTAACCTGATTGGTTTTACAATAATTAATTTGGTTGATATAAAAATTTAACATTGTGGTGTACAAATTTGGCGTATAATTTTGTTGGAAAAACGTGAAAAACCAACTTACAATAATTTTGATCTCTAAAGGGAGTGTGAATATGTACAATAAAATAACAATAACAATAAATAAAATATACAGAGTGATAACAGAACAAAGTAACAAATAACAGATAACAGAGAATAGAATATGTGGAAACGGGCGATTGTAATTTCCACCGATGGTCAAAGGGTCCCATAATCCCATATGCATATTCCACCGGCATACTAGGCAGGTAGACTGGTCAGACATTTAATCTTTTAATTGTTAAGTTTATAATTCGTCGTTAAGTAGGTAAGACTTTGACTAGGTTATTAAGTTAGTTAATTTATATTTTTGATTAATAAATTATGTAAATGTTACAATGCGTTTTTTCATACACTGCATAAAAATTGTATTTAACTAACCAATGGAAATTATTCCTTAAATCTAACAAACCAATAGAAATCATCCGTTAACTTTAACGGCTTGTTAAAAGTTTTATGAAATCAGGCATTAATTTATATTGTTTATTGATATATAGAAATTTTGAAGTAGGTTAGTTATCTGTCGAAGTTATTTGTTGACTTTGCATTTAATTAACTGAGCCCCCCCCCCCCCTTTGAAAATTTCTTTAACAAATTTTTATTTTTTCGGCGTTTGATTCCATACTAGTTGAAACGGATAAAAATGAAAACTTTTTAATGATGAATGACAGCGAAAATCATTTAATTATATTTTCTAAATTAACCCTTTCCAGCTTAGGGGCCATCCATAAATTTCGTCCTACGTTAGGGGTTTCATCGCAGATTTGTGACAAAAATGTGACAGGGGGTCTGGGAGGGTCTGGATTCTGGATTTTAGGTAGGAGGGCAGGGAGGTATCCCCACGCGCACTTAGGCCACTAGATCGGGCCCATTGTGCTGCCTCCGATGCAGCGGCCCTCCGTCCTGTCACTCCTCAAGCCATCCTGTCTCCAGGATGAATTCGAGTATCTTGGCAGGCGGAGTGTCGCTGATTCTGGCCATGTTAGGCCAGAAGTCCCCTAACATGGTACCTCTAATTGACGCTAACGACGGACATTGACATAGCACATGTTCTGCTGTTTCGTCTGCTCTGTTACATCCTCGACATTTAGGGTTATCTACAAGTCCCAGTGTGTTGAGATGTTTATTCAGTTTGCAGTGTCCAGTTAAAATCCCTGCAATTATCCGTACGATTGACTCTGGACAGCTTCAAGTAATATTTTGAATGTTTGCAAGAGGGTGCTCTAATCGCTGCCCTTGCTTGTCTGCATACAGTTTCTTTTGCCCATCTGCTGCAATGCAGCTTAAGGATATGTTGTTTTAGGAGGGTATCGATAGTTTTGACAGCTGGCACAATCATCGGCTCCGGACCGCAGGGAAGGCTGTTGGAGCCGTTTCTTGCCAGCTCGTCCGCTTTTGCGTTACCCTCGTTACCTTGATGCCCCTTCACCCACGAGAGGGAAATGACATTTGAGTTTGATATCTCATTTAGTGCCTGGATGCATTCTAGCACCAGACCCGATGTGACCTTGTGGCTTCTCAGTGCCACAAGTGCCGCTCTGCTATCTGTAGATATCTGGATGTTTTTGTCGCAGATGCATTTATCTTGGACTGTCTTTGCGCAGTGCAGTATGCTCATCAGTTCCGTTTGGAAAACCGATGTATGCTTACCCAGCGGTATACTCATGTTTATATTCAGTTCAGCAGAGAAAATTCCTGCTCCTGAGCCAACATCGTTTTTGGAACCATCCGAGAATAGACATATGTCATACTCGATGGTTTCTGTTGGATTCAACAGGATATTGTATTTCCTGTCGAATATGTATTGAGGGGAAATTCTGTCAGGTTCAAGATGCAGTAGTGGTACTCTAGTTGAGAAGTCCTCTAAAATCCGCATATGACCCACAGTTCCTCGCCTGTGGTTCCACAGCCCCCAACTGCGAAGCCTAAGAGAAGCCTTAACCGCCATCTCCTGCACATGAAGATCAAGTGGAGGGAGGCAGAGAAGGACCTCCAATGCCGCAGTGGGTGCAGTGCGCATCACTCCCGTTGCGGCCAGACAGATTAATCTCTGGATCCGATGTAGAGAGGACGCTGCTGTTACTTGTTTGGTTCTGGGCCACCAGACAAGTGCACCATAGCACAGCATGGGCCTGACAACCGCAGTGTAGAGCCAAAGGGTGATCTTAGGGGATAGACCCCATGACCGTCCCATCGCCCTCCGACACTGCCAGAAAGCCATCCTTGCCTTGCTAATTTTGGTTATCAGATGTTTTCCCCAGTTTAGCTTCTTGTCAAGTATTATACCCAGATACTTGACTTCGTCCGCTAGTTTCAGAGGAGTCCCCATTAAGTTAGGCATTGTCATGCCAGGCAACTTTCTTTTATTGGTAAACAGAACAAGCTCTGTCTTAGTCGGGTTGACCGAGAGAGAGTGCTCAGTGCACCATTCCTGCAGTATTTTGAAAGCTGTCTGCATTTGCATGCAGATTATGTTTTCAAATTTTCCAGTAAGCAGTATGGTCATATCATCTGCGTATCCTATGGTATAAAAACCTTTTTCGTTAAGGCGTCGTATAAGGCTGTCCACCACCATAATCCACAGCAGTGGAGAGAGTACTCCCCCCTGAGGACAGCCTTTGATCACAAAGCCTTTGATCTTTATATCACCGACACATACCTCTACGGCTCGCCACTTCAGTACAAAACTGATCCAGTTGGCAATGGTTGTGGGAACACCGTATCGGTGTAGCGCTGCATTTATGCTTTCAAAAGTGGTTTTATCAAAAGCCCCTTCGATATCAATAAACGCTCCTAGGGTGGACTCTTTTTGGTCCAGTGATCTCTCGACGCGCTCCACCACCTTGTGTAGAGCAGTCTCAGTAGATCTTCCAGGGATATACGCGTGCTGGTTTACGTGTAGCGGTCTGTGTGTCAGAGCCGTATCACGAATCTCTCTATCGCACAGTTTTTCTAAAGTTTTCAGGAAAAACGAAGTCAAACTGATTGGTCTAAAAGATTTAGCCGGGGAGTAATCGCCTCTACCTGGTTTAGGTATGAAGATAACTTTGACCTTTCGCCATTCCTTCGGTGTGTATCCATGTGCAATGCACGCCTGGAACACTCGCACTAGGTGACCAAGCAGGTGATCCAGACCCCACTGAAGTAGGGCTGGAAGTACCCCGTCAGGTCCAGGCGATTTGAAGGGGCTAAAGGATTTAATAGCCCATGCCGTCTTGGTCGTATTCACAACCTCCTTTGCAATTTCCCAGTTAGCCTCAGTCGGTGGTTGGCTTCTAGCGTCAGTCCAATCAAAATCGGAGACTATCTTACTATCAGGAAAATGTGTGTGTAGCAGTATTTCGGCAGTTTGCGAGAGGGATCTTTGGCGAGGATCTTGTTTAACCTAGCCGCAGCAGCGGTTGTTTCAACGCCGCCGCAGAAGGTTCTCCATGACTCGCGTTGTTTCTTGCGGATTACTCTCTTGAACTCCGACCTGTGCGCCTTAAACGCTGCCCAGTCGTCGTCCCTCTTAGAGTTCTGCGCTTTATTGTAGAGCTTTCTTGTCGCTTTCCTTAGCTGGTCGAGTTCTTGGCACCACCAGGGTGTTGCTCGAACCCGCAATCCAGCCGTTCTTAGCGGGCATGACAGCTCATATGCGTTTATGAGGGAATTCTGCAGCTCATTAGCATACATCTCAATCTCCTCAGTGGTTGTTAGTCTTTTTTTGTTGGAAAGTCCCTTCAACATTTCGGATTCCATGGATTTAGACAGGTGATCTAAGAACACCATACTGTCCGCATTCCTAGGATTCCTATATTGCTTGGGTTCCATTGTTTTAGCTTTTAATTTAAAGGTAATCCATCTATGATCTGACATTGTCAGTTGGTCGGACACTGGCCAGTCATATAAGTGGTTAGAAATGCTTAATGACGTCACGGTAATGTCCATTACCGAGTTGCGGTGGGGTGACACATAAAAAGTAGGGACACCCCCGCGATTAAGTATTACTAAATTTGTATCAATAAGATAATCTAATAGAGACTTACCTCGGTTGTTGCAATCTCTGCTGCCCCACGCCTGATGGTGGGAATTAGAGTCGCAGCCAATTATGAGGTGTTTCTTTTGTTGCTCGCAATAGTTCACCAGATCCATCATCCTTTGGGAGGGTGGCAGTTCCGGCGAATCGATTGGGAGGTATATAGACGCCAAAATGACATCCTTTGGGCCATCCCCTAAGTCGCAGCTCGTCCGAACTGCTGTTAAGTCGCAGTCGCTATACTGCGGCAGAAGGTTGGCCTGGATATTGCTAGGTATGTAAATACATGTCCTGCTTTTATTTGTGGAGCTACCTGTAAACATAGTTCCGTTTAGTTTTGTAAAGCCTCGTATAGAGGATTTTACTAACCAGGGCTCTTGTATTAGAGCGATAGTATCCTTGCAGTTGTCAAGGTGGCGGCATAATACTGCCACTGCCTCCCGACAATGCTGCAGGTTGGCTTGCAGGAGATTCCACCCTGCCAAGGGAGCCATTTGGCCTACCTTGTAGAGCTTAGTGTCCCTTTGCATTTACAGCCGCCACTGCCGGGCTTGTGTCCGTCTCCATAGGAGTTAGGGTGGCTGTTTTGGTCTTTTCAGATGCAGTGTTTTCCTCAAACTTCTGCATCTTGACTTTGAGGGTGTTAAACTTATAGTTCAACTTCTCCTCTCTAGATTTTAAGGCGGCACTGTCCACCTGGCCGACACCGAAGACAAGAAGTTTGCCTTTTGGTTCCTCCTTACTCGTGTCGTGGAAGACGCACCACTCTTTCAGTTTGGCCCAGGGGTTCTGAGCGGCAAGGCGGCGTGTGACCACCTCAGTGGGCTCCGGTTCTCCCGGAATCCAAAGGGTGACCTTGGTCAGCCTTGGTAGATCGTCCACCTGGACCACATCTAATTTAGCACTTTGCCATGGTGGTGGCAGGTTAGCTATTGTTATTTGCAGCCATTCCAGCGAGCTCTGGTCACTGCAGGTGATCCGAAGGATCTGCCCCGAGTGATAGAACTCGCCAAAAGTGGGTGCTGGCTTTGTCTCATTACCCACTGCTGCTATAAAAGCATCTAGTGCAGTGGTGAGATTATTTTCTATAATAACCACCTGGGACTCATCGAGTTTGCCCAGTGGATTTGATCGGTCTATCACCGCTACTCGGAGGTGCTTTTCAGCAGCCTCTTTGTAGGTGACGTTACCCACCCTATTCGAGTTCTTTTGTTGAACAGGATACGTCGACTTTGCCCTCTTCCCCTGATTGCTCGAGGGTGAAGGCAAAGAGTCCTGTGATCGAACTCTCTTCTTAGCAGCTACAGCTTGCAGCTGCTTATTCTTACTTACACCATGTGCAGGTCGCTTGAGCCTGGCCTGTTCATGTGCAGTGTTACCCGTCGAGGTGCCCTCGCCTGACTTTGATTCGGCCAGGCGGGCTTTCCTGCGACGTTTTGCCACCGCTCCACAGATCCTTTTCTTCCCAGTCTTGGGAGGTAGGTCCGTAGCGGGAGGAGGCGCTACCCGCAGTGTATCCTGGGATGGACCTGCTTGTAGCGACGGGGTATCCGTAGACGCACCCGTCTGTGTAGGCGGGGTATCCTGATTGGACGCACCCGCTTGGTTTTTAGCTGATTCATCAGCTGGTTTTTTATTTAATTTAAATTCAAATTCTGCCATGTAGGGAATTTCATATTCATCTCCCAGAGCTCCCCACCCGCCATGGAGCCCGCAACATTGGGGACGTCGAAATTCGACGCCAGGGCTACTCGGAAGATATAGCCCTCAGGAAGGTGAAATGCTTGCACACTCCATCCTCCCTCAAGGACTCGTCCTGCTGAACCTCTAACGGAACAGCGCAGCCGATTGATCAGGGTGGACTAGTCCTGACCGCCCGTTTGAGTGGAAATCCAGGCCAAAGTGGAGTGTTGCCAGACCCAGGGGAACCACTACCGCCCCCGAGCTGACTCAGCCACCAGGATCCTCTCATCCCACCGTACGGGTTACCGCGCACGGCAAAAACACGCAGGTACCTGTATTCGTCTGGTTTCTCCACGGTGGCCGTCATCCCGTTTTCTTGACAAGCTGAAAGCCCGAACACAAAGGTTTTTAAGCCCCGGCCCGAGCCAGCCTGACAAAGCAGACCGAGCACGAAAGAGTTTTATGTCCCTGGCTCGAGTCCTAAGAGGTACACGCCCACCGTTTCCTCAAAACACGCAAGCCCCCTCACCACGGCAAGGTTCAGGTACATTCGAGGGGGATCATTAATAGTCTTAATTATTATTAAAAATAAGTTTCATTTTCTTTATAAATTCTTCTAATTTAAAAAAAAAGGTCGATTGGAAAACCGAGGATAAGGACGCTAAAGGCTTGTGGCGTCAAATTTGCGTAATATGCCTCTGACGAGGAAGAAACCACAGAACCAATTTTTGTACACCAAATCGCTCCCTTTAGGAGATTTTCTTGGATTTCCCCGGATTTGCTAAAATTTCTCCAAATTTCCTAAAATTTCCTTAGATTTTGTTTTGGATTGTCTCATGATTTCCTTTCAAAAAAGTTTAAAATGCAAGATTATCTGTATTTTCTAAGATATCCTAGGATTGTCGAAGATTTTCTTAGATTTTCTCAGATTTCTCTTCACTTGTACATCAAATTTTCCCAGCGGTTTCCTCCTCGGCTTTTTATAAATCACGACTAGCGTAAACGGCTATGATCGACTAAAATTTGTTTTGCGATCGACCTGTTGGCTACCCCTGGTCTTTTAAAGCAAAAAAGTTTTAAAGCAAAAAATTCTGTTATAACGTAATCCCCCTCCTCGGTGCCGTATTTTGAGAATAAGATTTAAAAAAATAAATACAAAAAAACATTTTTGTTAAGCTGGTTTTCAACTAGTCAATCTTCATCCGGAGCCGATGCGCACTTGAAACTTTGGAGATTCTCGTACTCGGCGTAGTCTACACAAATTTTAATTGGGCGCTGGTGTGACCAGTAGCAGACGTACCTTCTGCTACTGCAAATAATCTTCATTCGGAGCTCGTGGGCTTAGAAGCTTCGCAATTCTCTTACTTGGCATAATAGACTACATTATCAGGGCCGTGTTTCCGCGCAGGCTACCTAGGTTCTTTTTTTTTTGAATAGACAAAAATAAAATAAATCGCTGATATAATCTAAAAATTTACTTGTTTGTTAAAATCCTTTTTTTATCTTGAATTTACCTAAGATGTTTACTTAAAATAACAATTAATTCATTATTATATATTTTTATAATTATTATAATTAAGGCATTGGCTCTTTAATTCTTTTGTAATTTTTTAGCATCATTTGCAAGTTTGTAGTATTTTCCAGTTTTTGGTAACTGTGGTTGATTTATTAATTCCTATGGGGCGAAAACTTAACAAAATTATAGTAAATTGATACAGAACCCTGTAAAGATCCACAAAAAGCAAAAAAAAAGGATGCTGTGACTGAAGAATGTTGCGATATTTCCTCTATTTGTTCGTGTACTATTTTTTACTATTTATGATGCTTAAGTGTGCTCTAGTTTGTAGAATAAAACTCTGGACTGTGTGTCTTTAGCGTTTATTTGCTATACAAACTGACAGAGATGACGCTCTACCGAGGTGCTTCTTCTACAAAGGTTGAAATGAGAATCCCTAAATATGTGAGCTAGCTACAGACAGGAAGACCTTATGTGCATTTGGGATACACATAAACTTGCCTTCCTGAAAACATATCAAATGGGATCCCATGAAAGAACAGAACAGTGAAAAAACAGAACATTGAAATAAAAAAAATTAAATTTAGTTAATTATTGAAAATACATATAGTTAAATTTCTTAAATTTAATTTCTAAAGCCGGACCTTAAATTAGTAGTACACTATTAATTTGATCATACGCAAATCTTAAGCAAATATTAAAAATTTTACCAATGACAATGATATTTTAGAAGTCAAGCTTCTGTTTTATCAATGTTCTTTTATTTCGTTGTTCTGTTTTTTCATGTTCTGTTCTGTCCGGTCACCAACAAATGGACATAACAAATTTGTCAAACATTAAGGGCCGGTTCCACCAACTCTGGTTAAATACTTTAATCATGATTAGTTGGGGTTAATCACGGTTAAATGTAAAAGAGTGTTCCACCATCTATTTAATCATGGTTAAAGCAGGTAAATTTCGAAGTTTAGTTTATAAAATTCCAGGTATATTTCTGTCCTTTTCACTAAACCCCTACTAAACTAAAGTTTCACGTGACTATCATCAACCAACCAGAAGAGCTTTTGCAAGGAAAAACCGAGTATAGGCGTTTCAGTTTAAGATCGCAGCGCCATAGCGGCTACTAATGGTAGTAACGTTGAGGGTCTGTTTTTTGATAGTTCGCTGTCATGTTTTTATTTATATTAAATATATTTTTAATATAGTACGATACTTGTGATTGTTTATTGAAATATTTGAAATAAGTGTTTGCTGCCAACCTGAAAGAAGTACATAAGATGTATACGTAATTTTGAACCTTATTCGAGGTTAAAAGGTTAAAACAGTTTAGAGTGTGAAATATTTAATATTTATAAGAGTTTGTTTTAGAAGCTATGTCTGGTTCGGGTCTTCGTTTTAGCGTTCTCCGTTATATGGAATACATGGGTGGAGATCTCAATTCGAGGTGTATTTACCAAGGTGAAGCGGTTCTTCACACAGGACATATGATTTTGTGGTTAAAGTATTGGACCACCTGATGAAGTAAATTTGTTTGCTATGTGTGCAAACTACAGCAATGAGCTCACATCCTTATCAAATAAAAGGTGTGTTAGTAGCTGACGAAATAAATTAAAACCAGGCTCGTGTTTACAATATTATGTGTAAAGCCGGACAAGGAGGTTGTTGTAAACACATTTCAGCAGCGTTGTTGTGCTATACATCAAGGTATGTTCAATTTTATTCCAAAATTATTATCTTATTATGTATTGTTTCAGAGATGACGTAGATGAAATTGAAACGATATCACAAACTGATATAAAATGTTTATGGTCTCAACAATAGCATACAACGAAAGAAAAATATAAGGCAATCTCAGTTAATAGATATGCCATGTTTGAATAACTATAAACTCATTTCCTATCAAGTCGATGTCGAAAGAGTAAATCAACAGCTTAAAATTTTTAAAATACTTTCGGGTTCTCTACCGTTTTCATTTCTTAAGCGAGTCAATGAAATATTTATAATTATAAGTGGCATTACAAATTTGCCTGCACCAATTATGTCTGACGATAGGTTTAGAACCTATCGTTGAATGTAGCAATAAAATATTGTGATTTTGTTTAATAAATTTTTACAACCTAATCCTGATTTTAATTTAAAACACAAGGTGATTATGAGCAAATTATTTATTAATACACAAGGTGTGGATCATGTTTTCAAAATACTTTTTTTAAATTGTGTGTAACATTTACCCAAGCTGCTTGACGATCAACAAGTTCATGAATGTTAAATTTGTTATTTATGTACTTTTTCTTGTTCTTTTTGAGAAACGGCATGAAAAATAATTTCGAGATTTCTTTTATTCATAGAATTACAGCCGAAAACTGAACAAAACCATCGACCCATTATTAAAATTTCGTTAGGAAAACTTACAACTTTACATTAAAACAAATACCAGTCAAATATGTACCCATAACGTTAGTTCAAAAATTTGCCACAAGGTAGCGTATCGCTTATCTTGAAATGCCTATACACGAAATTCAAGCATTTAACCATGATTAACTAATCATAAATACAAAATGCTTGGTGGAACGCTTTGAAGTTAATGTCGGTCAACTAATCACGGTTAAGCATTAACCGTGATTAGCTAACGAACGATTTAAGCAGAGTTGGTGGAACCGGCCCTTAAGATGCTAACTAAACCCTTTGGTCGCCCATGTGTAGTTCTAAAAACTTAATCTAACCCATTGTGTGTTCTAATATTCACAACTTCCATGTTCTAATATTTACAACTTCCAATAACTAAATCTAGACCCTGTATGTACAACCCTGACCCTGAATATGTACAAAAAAATCGCTAAAATTTTGATTTATAATGCAATCTAAATTTTTTTAAATTGTTTTGTAGTTTTATAAAATTAAATTATAAAAATTATAAAATAGTTTTATAAATTTATATACTACATAATTTAGATTTTTTATTAGAAAAGAAATATTTTTTCACTTGTAGATATGTATAGCACTAACTTACAATAATTGTATTTCATTTGTTTTCTAATTTGTAACGCTTTTTTTGTCAGCAAACATAAATAATATAAAGTGTCGGCAACATTTTCTAATTTAATATTGTTGAATCTGATATTAATTTCACGAAAGCTTATTATGAGAGCGCATAAAAATATATAGTATCTATACAATACACTATACTATAGTATACCTACTACATAGATTTTGTCAATACATCGTAGAGTAAGATGGAAGATGTATGATGGCGTGCACTAAACATAGATGTCTATATATGTAATATATTATATTAAGCATTATTTTTTAGTTTATTTAAATGTTTAAATTAGTTTAATTTAATAATAAAAATATATTATAGGCATGTTATTGTATTAAAAAATAAATAATATTGCATACGATAATAACTAAATCTATAATATTTTAAGACTATTAAATCATATATGTACTTAATATATTATTACAGATATGTAGGTATTACGACAAATCAAACACAAACTTATAGACAAAATCCATAAGGGTTTGCAGCTTTGTCCCTGCTATTTAAAACTTTTTTTATCGAAAAAGTATTTGGTCTTTGTTTGATTTGTACACATCCGCGCATCATTATATTACATTCAATAATGATACTGATTATATAGTATAATAATGATTATACTATGATTATACTATTATCAGAAAATAAACTTAAAATAAAAATTGTTTTGAAAAGATTTGTGATATTTATTATGTATTTAATAAGTATACGTTATTTAACAGAACTAAACAAAACGTTAAAAAATAAAGTTTTAACAGTAAATTCAGAAATACAATACTTGCAAAATATTTAATTCAAAATACAAAAAAAAAGACATAAATAACTTTTGAAGAGGGTAAGACATAAATTATTTAAATTATAATATCTAATCTCATCTATCTATAATATCTAAATTATAAAAACTTATAAATTAAAGAAAATTATGACCTATTCAAATAAATATTTTTAATTTTCCACCTATTGTATTTCTTCACTTTACTGTTAAAATTCTTTTATTTTAAAGTTATGCTTAGTTCTGTTAAATATATTATTCTAGATTATATTTAATATAATATAATACTATATTGTAATTTTGTATATTGGAAAAATTAATCTTTAGAAATGATTTCTTTAAATTTTTTTATTTATTTTCTTTTTTATAAAAGAACGAACGAACACGTTTCATCTATTCGATGTAATCAAATATACTAAAATAATAAACTTATAAGTCAAACAAGTAAATATGAAGTCCGAAAATCCACTTTATTGATAGCACGTCCAATGGGCCTGCTTTTCAAAATATAAAATTGAAAATGTGTTTTAATCATTATTGCTGTCTTTCAAGTAGGACTAAAATACTACCATTCAAAATATTTTGAAATTTTGCTTATTTAATGTAAAATTGCAACCTTGTAACGCTCAAATTGAATTAATTGTTTAGATTACAAACCATTTCTGTTGCTGTGTCAGTAATGCAGGACCGTTCAGGTCGTTATGAGCTTTTAAAGAGAGATTTACGTTATATAGTATAATACGACGCCTATGGAAATATGAAAAGTACTGCCAGAAGAAAGAAAAAGCCTGCTAGAAGGACTGGCTGGTATTAATATAAGTCCTTCAAGCAGGACAAATTTCTATGTCCAACTGTCCTGCTGGAAGAACCTTCCAGCAGGACAATTGTCTGGACGTTCTATCGTTATTTACTTATTTGATTTATCAGATGAGGTCTTCTGGTAATATATAATATAAGTAATATAGTAATATTGGTTTTGGTTCAAGACATATTTAGAGAATAGGTATCTTATTATTATAATAAGTATAAAATAGATATAATACCGTTTTGACACATACTTTTATACATATAGATCCCTTATTTAACCATGTGGCGGATGTTATAACATATCATTCCTTATCTTTGTGAATTAAATTTTATGGAATTTGCTCGGGCTGTTTGTTTTGCATTACTTGATGATGATCGAAAGATAACGACTGTTAAGGATAGAATAATCATAAGTATTATTTCAATCTGATATTCTGAGCGACTACTAGTAAATAGATAAAGAATTATAAATTTTCGATGTGACAAAGTTTGCAATTTTATGTTTAATACTCTAAATAAAAAAATTCTTGCTTTGTTTATAATAATAAATAAGATTTGACCTAAATTATGTTAAAGAATTTGAATTTAGCGCTCTTAAATTTAGTTCTTCATCTTGTCGTGTCGGCAGCGGTCGGAAGTTACATTGAAAGCTGTCGTTCTCTTCTACAAGTAATAGTTCGTTAGTGCCCATGTGTGTAAATCGTTCCGTAAAAAGCTGTTTTTTTTAAATTTGATAATTAAATTAATGTAATAGAAATACAGTGTGTGTGTGTGTGTGTGTGTGTGTAGAAGTTCCAGAATTTTATCGAAATTAGTGTTCCCGATAAAATTGTACAATTTCGAAGGGGTGAAAACTTTTCTAAACAATGAATTCAGAAAGTACTTCCGATGATGCGAGCAACTTGGACGATTTTGCAAATCTTGTAAGTATTTTGATTTGATCTACTCAAATTTACTTTATTTAAATTAATAATATCGAACTTCGTGTTTGGATTGGCATCTTAAACCAAAACGCGGGTTTGTATTGTTTGGTCATTTTACTAACAGTTGAAAACATCAACATGGCGTTACTCACATTAAATTCAAATTTGTCTAAAACATACTGAAATATTTTTTGTCAAATTAGTCCGGTTTCGGTTTAGTTTTCTTTCATTTTCGTAATGCAATTTTGGATCGGATCTGGTTTTTTAGTTATTCCAAATTGTTAAATGGCAATAAATAATTGTAGATTATTAATGACCGCCAAATAATGGAGGCCATTGATAGGTAACCTTCGGAAGCTTTTTTAAGGAGTGGCCGCTATTGAAATTTTGCCGGCATTTGACCACATCTTATTTTACGATTTTTGGATTTAACTATAGTCTTTTGATAGTAAAATGAATTATTTTAAAAATAAGAAGGTATGGTTTGCACTCCATTTTTATATTTTTTGATTCTAGTTAATAATAACGATTTTTGACCACGTCTTGGGCGGTTTCTCAAGGTATAAATGCAATTTAATCTTAATATGGCTATGGCCATATAGTTAGGTTAGATTTTATAAATTTGATTATTAGGTTCAAGGCAATAATGAAAGTTTTTTTGCTACGTGTAGGTGGTTTCTTAAGAATATATATTTTCAAATCTTTTAGAAAACTAAATTTTTTTTAAAGTTAGCGCGGTATCAACTATTTTTAAGATTATTAAGTGGCGTTTGACCACCTTCTGATGGTTCTTCATTACATTTTAATGTGATCACATAATATATCTTTGTATGACTTTTGGTCTGGAATTACAGTTTTTAAATAACAAAAAAAATTTTTTATTAATTAATTTATGCATACATATATAGGTATACTACTGGATTTGATCTCGTATTATTACATAACTTTTGATCTAAATTCCAGTTTTTTAATAGCATCAGTTTTATACTTTTCTTTAAGATAGAATTAATTTTTTTGTTCTGCCAAGTTGTTTGAAATAAGTACCACAACATCTACGCTTTTACTCAAAAACTATTGAAGAGATTACTTTTTGATTAGTAGTAAGTACTAGCCGAGATAAATCAGGCCCAACCAGAGGGAGGGGGCGCTCGGCAAGTGAACGGAAATTTGAAACAATCTAAGGAAATTCAAGGAAATCTACAACTGAAAAAAAAATAGAACAATAATTTCATCATTTTTGCGCCAATGAACAAAATTCATCAAATTGATGAAAAATTCATAGTATTGATGAAAAACTCATTGTATTGATAAATTTTGTATATCAATTTTTTTTCATCAGTATGAGAACCATTTTTTTCAATGTAGGAAATCTAGATTTTAGAAAATCTGAGGATATCTAAGGAAATCTTAGGAAATTCGAATAAATCTTTGAAATTACAGATAACCTAACTTTTTTAACTTTTTTGAAAACAAATTATGAGGGAATCTCAGTGAAAATCCAAAGTAATTTTAGGAAATCTAGAGATATTTTAGAAAATCCAGAGAAATTCAAAAACATATCTGGTGAGGCATTTGGAAATCTGGTGTACAAATATTGGGTCTGTGGTTTCCTCCTCCTAATAAGCTAAGAAAATATGTTTTTTGTCATCTTTACGAGTATACTATACGAGTATTATTTATATGTCAATAATATAATATTATTATACTTATTATGTTAAGGTTTTAATAGGTAGATCGCGAAAAAAGTTTTTTAAACCTGGTCGATCGTATAAATAGTGAAGTTGGCGACCCCTGATGTAGGCATTTCCAAAAATTTGTTAATTACTCTTTTTTTTACCTCCAGTCAAACAAAATACTTTTTTTTGTAAGGTAATCGAAAAAAAAATTCAAATTTTTTTTTTACGTTTTCGAGATCACCGTGTTTAGAAACGTAAAAATTTGCAAAAAATAAAAAAAAATTTCTGTGTCGGTCTGTCTGTCAAATTTGGTATGGTAGTAGGTTTTACGGTGAAAATAAGATTATCGTCAAGATCTGTTAATCAGGAGTGCCACTACAAGAAAATAACACTAGATTTCTAAAAACGATTTTGTTCAGTGAAAGGCTATTTTAAAGACCTTAAAAAAATGTATCCAGAATAGGGGAAATTGGCCTTCGATCTGTCATAAGTCAAAAATTACAAGCTGTCAAAGTTGAAACTTCAAAAGTAAATAACTTATGAAGTACCGAAGGGATCTTAACCAAATTTTGTAAACAACGATTACTTATTTGCGAAAGCTTGAAAAAAGTCCTTGTCCCTCGATTTTCTTCGGCTTTCTGCGTCGATAGCAATCAAACTTTTTGGACGTACATATGTCTGGTGGACACTAGTGGCGAAAATAAGGTTTTGGCAGAGAAATATTTGCTAGAGCTACCACAGTAAAACAAATTTAATAAATGAAAAGGTCATTGTAGCTCCGGAAATAATTATCAAATGTAAATACCCGGAGGATTTCGTGATAATCTTGTCGGAAGGTCGCGGAAACCGCGGATCTGCGATTAACTCAGATTTTATGGCTCAAACGGGAACAACACCTATTACAAAAGTTGTACATCTGTAAATTCTCTACCCGAAGGTCTTATACATTTTTTTGTACGCCTAACCGTTTTGGAGACACGAGGCGATTTAAGTAAAAAATGTATTTAGCTCCGCCAAACCTCTTTCGCACCATAATTTCGCAATTATCTTGCAATAATCTTGTATGTTTTAAAATTAAAAATTAAATATTGATGTTATAGAGTTGGTAATTTTTATTCTCTACCAGAATGTTCTTATACATTTTATTTACAATGAATACGTCAAAAAATGCATTCATTTCCGTACCACCTTAGAGGTAGAATGCTTTACGGGCTTTTGTTTATATGATTTCTCCAGGCCCAACCAGATCCAAATCTATACAGGATCTAAATTATTCAAGATTGCCGACTCCTTCGGTATATGAAACGTTATCGTTCAATGAGAAATCGTTGCTATTACTTTCACTCTGATAAGATTCTACATCATCCATTTTGTCATTCCTATAGCAATTATAGGTGCGGAAATCCAGCAAGAGTGATCGTGGCATAGGCAACAAGCTATTGAAGAATTCAATTCTTCTTTTCTACAGTTACATTTTTCTAAACGGAACTACATGCACTTTTTACTTGGTTTTTAAATAATAAATTATTTTAATAAAGTTTTTGGTCGTTAAGCGAAGTATGTTTTTACATTTTTCTTTTTCATTTTTCCGTAAATCAGTTAGGGTTGGTACCAGTATTTTGATATGGATTTAAATTTGGTTATAATATTTTCGGTCTTGTTCAAGGTATACACAGGTAGCGATTTCACATTTTGTTGCCAATAAAAAAAAAATCGCTGTAGATCACTGCTTTGTTTTTATTTTCAATTTTTTTCTAGGTTTATCTGAACATACTTTTTTTGCCAATATATTTTTATATTTTTCTAATTTGAGAAAACCATCGGAATCACCTAACACGATAAAACTATTTTAATTATTTTTATAACTAATAATTGTTTTATCTACAGAGAGACATCATTCCTTCCAACGTCAAGGATCAAAACATACCTACCGAGTACTTAATATCTGAGAATTTTCTGGTTCCGGTAATTATATTAAGAAGTTCACAATTCTGAATAAATTTATAACAACTTTTTTTTCGCAGGGAGTTGTAACTCAGTACTTTGACGAACAAGTGCTATTCAAACCATATCTTTCGTAAGTTGAATAAAACATTTAAAAATAATTTAGAATTGGGATTTAATAAATTATTTTGCAGGGATGAAACCTTTAATGTACCGTATAATCAAATACGGTATCGTCCTAAGGTTCATTGCATTCATTGCACATATGAGGTGGGAGATAAAGTAGAAGTTTACATGTTGGATGCTAAGTTAAACTTGCATGGTTGGGCTAAGAGCACGATTAAGGTAACAGCAAAAAAGTCTTAAAAAAACTCATAATTTGACTTATTTATTGTCATAATTATGAAACTTTGATTAAACAAGATTCAGTTTTGCACAAAAAATTCAATAGTCGTTTATGTGAAAAGGGCGTAAAGTGCTCGTTTTTGGCCCGTGAAGGTTGCAGGGCGACCTCCTATGTCGGTCAAAAGGTGACACTTTACGCTCGCTCGGACAAAAAATTAAAATAGTTTGTTTGAAGCAAGTTTTGTCTGCAATAATTACTTTATAAAAATTTTTATTTAGTCAAATGCGAAGGATACCTACGTAGTGACATTAGAGCAACGCAATGCTCTTGTTATCGTCCAGGGAGATAAAATAAGGGCGATCGCCAAAGACGCATATTTAAATGATAGATATTTATACACGTTTGATATCCCGATACCTCAAGAATTACAAAACTTGTAAGTATTTCTTATGCCTTTGTGTATGAATACGAATTATTTTATTGTTTGCAGCGCTAGCAATATCGAAGTACACGATTATTTATGCGAGACAATTGGAAATCCCCACATAAGCTATGATTTTGATAAGAATGTTCTTGTGATAAGTTCAAACAATGCTGAATGTGAAGGTATTGCAAAAATGTTGCTAGAGATGCATTTTGAAAATTTGACTCAGAGAATGCTGTTGACCGAAAGCATCAATGAACTTGAAGTAAAATTTCAAAGAATGAAAACTGAAGAGTAAGTGCAGTTTAAACGCTTTTAGTTTCCGTGTTTTTTTTATTATTAATTTGGAGCAATTTTTCAGTTTATTAGAGCAATTTCAAGTCCACCCAGATATGCTTAAATATATAATTGGCAAACAAGGGAAAAATATACGAAAGGCGAAAACTATTCCCGGAGTGACCTTTATTGCGGTCTTGAAAGATACCAACACCGTAAAAATCTATGCTCAGGTAAACTTAGTTATTGGTTTTTATTATAATAAATGCCTTATTTTTATTTTTTAGAACGAGGCTGCTCTTAAAAAAGCTTCCAGTTTTCTCCAGTTAGACAAAGAAATAATTCAAATTTCTAACGAAACGATAGCCAAGGTTATCGGAAAACATGGACAAACGGTCCAAGAAATTGCAGACAAAAGCAATCTTGTATAATATTCTAGTAACTTTTAAAAATCAATTTTAAGTCTTACTGTTTTTCAGCGCCACATCGTAATCATTTCCAGCAAAAATCCCGCATCGGAGTTTACCGAATTAGAGCTGATCGGTACTTCGTCAAGCATCGCCGATGCCAAATGTTTGCTGAAATTCCATTTAGATGATCTTCAGGTAAAATTAAATCATTGAGTTATATTACAATTTGTATCTAAACTTTATTTGCAGGGATTCAACAAGTTGGTTCAAGCTAATGATGACGTTAACCAACAGTCTAACACTGTATTTGGAGATAAAAATACCAAATCAACATTGGAATCTCCAGCAGAAGGCGTTCCTTCCTATAAACTTACACGACGGATAATTACCGGACGGAATTATTTGGAAAGCATAAATTGTTCTGGTAACGTCAAAGAACAAAACGTGGAACCGGAATTAATCAATTTTACCGAGAATCAAGATTTAATATTCTATAACGAAAATCGATCGAGAGGTAGAGCAGGAATATCTTCGAGAGGAAGATCTAATGCAGCAAGAAGATCTCGAAGTCGATTCGGTTATCAAAGTACGCAGTCTAGTGTAGATGATTCAAAGGGAAAAAATGAGACCGATCAAAGTAAGAAATAATTTTACCTGTTAATTATTTACTTTTTTCTTTTTAAAATTTATTATTTTACTTTTTAATTCAATTTAATTTAAATTATTTAAATAATCAAATTGTAGCGGTGAAACAATTTCAACAATCTACTACAAATAGAGGCAGATCTAGAGGAAGAGGTAGAGGTAGAGCAGGACTAGCGCTTGCGCTGATACGTGATGTCAATTCTATCTCGAGTAATATTAATTAACGTTTGTGGTTCGTTTATTTTAAATAAAATTTAATTATAGGCAGAGAATCTCAAAACGACAGTTCGACCGACGAATACAATGAGCAAGTACAAATACAGCCATTGCTTGAAGCAGGAGATGCTTCCACTACTCGAGACGAACAAGAACTTGAAATACAACGAAAGCAAGGGCAGCGTAAGAGTTGAAAACAATCTTTAAAAGTATATTTTTAAAATTATTAAATGTTTAGGTGTTCCTCGAAATATGCAACAGCGGAATAAACCAGGCAGTTCTTCTCATACCAGCAAGCAAACTGCTCTTGAAAATAAGTCCTGGCATGGAAAAAGATGGCGCCAAAAAATAGCTTCGTCGTCAGATATGCAAACTTGGAATAACTTGAGCAAAGTATATTTTGGGAAAAGTAGCACAAACAATTCTACAGAAGCTACAGGAGATAGTGCAGCTCCGGAAGATGATTACGAAGGTGTGTTATTATTACATAAAGAACGTAATTAGTATAATTAAAATCTTTTTTTTCCAGAAATTTAAGATCTTCGTTTCTGCATTTTGATTTATTTATGTTCTATTTTTAACGTTCTTGTTACCTTGTAATTACTTTCTAATGTTTTCAATACTTAATTTATAGTTCAACGTGTGTTCACCAATTTAATGTTAAACTTATTGGAACATTGTCATTTTTGAAATATTTTAATTAAATTAATAAATAGTGTGACAAAAATGATGTACCTTTATAATAAAATTAGTGATCTTAATTTTTCTTTGATTTTGTAATAATTAAATAATTTATTAGATCTCCTAATGACTTCTATCATACACGAGTCTCAAAAAGAAATTCGCCAAAAAAATTCGGTATACAAGTAAAAGTAAATCTGAAGACATCCCTGAAAAATTGAGGAAATCTAGAGAAATTAGTAGTTTGGTTTACTAATATTTGTAATAATTCAAATAACAATTGTAATGCTATTACAAAAATACACTTTCTGATGGTCAGGAGTGAAAAAAACTAATTAAATAATTGTTAACGCCACTTTAATGTTTTTACTTGAAATTATTCCAATTATGTTTGATCTAGTAATTACCATTTCGTTCCTATGTTACCATTTTTCAGTATTGATTGCACAGTCAAATTCTGTGCGTCATGTGCATGTAAATTTGATGAAATAAAACAATTCATTTACTCAAAGGGGAAAATAATTTATACAAAACAACATTGGTTCTTCGAAGCCGAATTACAAGTAAAAAATCAAATCAACAAGCTATTAAAACGAGAAGAAAATATACCACAGATTCAAGTACACGTGCACCCAGAGTGTCACTCCAGTCGACCAAATCAATTAATAAGGACATCAGGTCGGGTCTATCAAACATACAAGAATAAGATACTATTGTTCCCATTAGCATTCCTAAACGTTACCAGACATTACCTTTTGAATGACAAATATTGATGAAACAATGACTGATGAAACAATGACCGATGAAACTATTTTAAAAAAATTACACCACAAGCGTGGTTCTCAAAAAGGAAAATTAACGCTATTCAAAAGGTTCTTAGAAAATTTAACAGCTAAAGAAAATCTATTGAGCGGTGACGAAATTCAAAATTTAGAAATTAGATTAAGTAAAATTCATCCACTTGATGAAATCTTTGATGAAATTCAATGCGAAATTGAATTTCTAGAAACAGACAATGAAATAAACAACTTAAATGAAAGAGAACAATTTCAAAATGATTTTTTTAATGTAACTAGTAGCGCATCACGCATAATATTACAATATAAAGAAAAAAACGTTAAATCAAATACTTCATGCAAGAATAATGACAAGATAAAAAAACCTTCGGTAAAACTTCCATTAATAAAATTACCAAACTTTGATGGCACATTCATACTGTGGCAAGAATATTTTGATTCCTTTAAAGCGTTAATACATACAAATCCAGATCTTACAGATGTGCAAAAATTAGTATATTTAAAATCCACACTCAAGGGTGAACCTGCCGAATTATTACGACCGTTTCAATCAACTGAACAAAACTATAGCATAGCATGGACATTATTGCAAAAGCGTTATAATAATAAACGTAGGATCATTAATAATCATGTACAAGCGATACTGGACATATCGCACATGACTCATCGTGAAGCGCATGAATCGTTGAGGCACATAATTAACACGGTACAAATTCACACTCAATGTTTAAAATCTTTAGATCAGCCGGTAGATTCTTGGGAGGCACTAATAGTCCCAATCATTACAGCTAAACTCGATTTCCACACAAATAAAGATTGGGTAGCAAAACTCAGCAATGAAAACGATGACAATGAGGGAGTTCCTTCATTGGACTCATTGTTACAATTTTTAAGCAATAGGCAAGTTACCTTAGAAATGATCACAAAACCAAAACCTTATGACAAACTTAAAATAACTTCAAATAATAATTCAATCAACCGCGTAACCGCTTAGAAGATGTAGTTCAATCATCAAACTCTAATGAAAGTCAGTCGCTAAAGAATGTAATAGCATGTACATCTCATGTGGTAGGCTCACAAGTAATGTTATCAACAGCAAGAGTTCGTGTCGTAGATAAAGAAATGCATTGGCAAGAAGTCAGAGTCTTATTGGATTCTGCTTCACAATTCAACTTTATCACCTCGAAGATGTGTACCAAACTGGGTTTAATAAAGGAACCAATCGACATAAACGTTACAGGAATTAACCAAGGTATCTCAAGCATCTCACACAAAACAGAAGTTAAAATCAAATCTAGAACCAACAATTATGAAGTAAACCTTTCATGTTTAGTAATTCCTCAAATAACTGATCAATTGCCATCTCGGTCATGCAAGTTCGAACTATTTAGAATACCACCAAATATTACACTAGCTGATCCCACATTCAACATATCAACATCCATTGACATGCTTATAGGTGCAGATACATTTTATGATCTGTTGTGTGTTGGGCAGATAAAACAACCTTCCCTACCGATGCTACAAAAAACGAAGTTAGGATGGGTGGTATCGGGCAGATTGAGTGCTCTCCAAACCAGTCAAAACAAGCAAACATCCGCATTTTTAACATTAAATTAACTGCACAAAGAAGTGGAGAAATTCTGGCAGATTGACGAATTTAATAATTTAAACTCACAATTCAGCGAAGAAGAAAATCATTGTCAATCATTTTTCAAACGAACTACAACTCGCGACATTGTAGATGGAAGGTTCATAGTTCAAATTTCATTCAAAACAAATGTAAACCAGATAGGCGATTCAATGTCGATAGCTGAATCTAGATTAATGGCGTTGGAGAAGAGATTTCAAAAGAATCACGATTTAAAACTTCAGTATTCCCAATTCATGCAGGAATACATTGAACTAGGGCACATGACAAAAATCAAATTTGACAACAAGGGATTCTTTCTGCCACACCATCCAGTGATAAAGTAATCAAGCGAAACAACTAAACTACGAGTTGTCTTCGATGGTTCATGCAAACTTGACGCAGGACTATCTGTGAATGACACTCAATATGTTGGGCCAACAATTCAAGATGACCTATTCTCAATACTAGTAAGATTTAGAACATACGAATTTGTATTAACTGGTGATATTGCAAAAATGTATCGTCAGATATGGGTACATCCCAACGACAGATAATATCAACGAATTATCTGGAGAAATGAATCCAATGAACCGCTGCAATGTTACGAGTTAAACACAGTCACTTATGGGACAACGGCAGCCCCATTTCTAGCGATTAGATGCTTGCATGAAATTGCAATTCAAAATGAACATTTTCCGGTTGAGTCAGCGATAATAAAAAGAGAATTTCATGTCGACGATGTTTTAACTGGATCAAATTCAATTAACGATCTGAAAAACATTAAAACCAATTTATACAACATACTAAAACCTTACGGGTTTATACTAAGGAAATGGAACAGCAATGTAAAAGAATTGTGTGAGTCAGATTCATTGTCAATTCCAATAACAGAGAAAATTCAGAAAATCTTGGAAATCAACTGGAATCCAAATTCTGACAACTTCACTTATTCTACTCAAGGATTAAATAATCACGAACAGACTACCAAAAGAATATTAGCAGCAACAGCACAGTTGTTCGACCCACTGGGATTACTTGAGCCCATTATAATCATAGCTAAATTGATTATTCAAGAATTATGACAACTAAACCTTGGATGTGACGAATCTGTTCCTTTAGATGTTCAATCAAAATGGTTTAAATTTAGAAACGAATTAAAGGTTATCAACCGTATACAAATTCCACGTCATGTCATTATTAGTAGAGCAATTCACATAGAATTACATGCATTTTCAGATGCTTCCGAAAGGGGTTACGGCACATGTATTTATTTGAGATCAATTGATCGAAATAATCAAATTACTACAGACCTGTTAGCAGCAAAATCAAGAGTAGCGCCTCTAAAAAATACAACACTACCCCGCTTAGAGCTGTGCGCAGCTGTATTGTCCGCACAACTAACAAATAAATTCAGACAAATTTTAAATATAAACATTAACAAAGAATATTATTGATGTGATTCACAAATAGTGTTATGTTGGCTAAAGGCTCCCAGTAACAAATGGAAAACTTATGTTGCCAATCGTATTGCCGAAATTCAAACTCGAACCGAAGCCATTAACTGGCATTATGTCAAGTCGGGTGATAACTCAGCAGACTTAATTTCACGCGGAGTACATCCAAATCAATTAATTTCTTCACAGTTATGGTGGCATAGACCACACTGACTAGAAAAGGATAAAGAAGAATGGCCAACTTATCACATCCAACCATCAGAAACGATTGAAACATCAGAATTGAGAAAACAAACTCTTTCAAGTTCATTTCCTGTGATTGAATCAAAAATGTTATTCCCAATACACAACTATTCGTCAATAATGAAATTAAAGAAAATTGTTACATTATGCATACGATTCAAAAATAACTGTTTGTCACCAACAGATGACAGGAAGTAAGGCAGGTTAACAATTCATGAATTACAAGATTTATTTACAAGATTAATCAAAGATGCACAATTGTTTGCATTTCCTAATGAATTAAATGGTTTAATTAAAGGAAAGGCACTACATGCAAAAAGCAACATCCTCAGTCTTGCACCTTTCATCGACCAAAGGGGGCTCATAAGAGTAGGAGGAAGACTGCATTTATCAACTTATAAATATGATAAAAGGCACCCACTATTATTGCCAAAAAATCACCATCTGACAAAACTAATAATTATAAATGAACACGAAAAACTATTACATGGTGGAGTAAAATTGACATTAAGTACTATACGGGAACAATTTTGGCCTATCGGTGGTAAGGAACTAACAAAACAAATTGTCAAAAATTGCATTAAATGTTTTAGATTTAATCCAAATTTAATTACCCCAATGATGGGCACATTACCGACTGAAAGAACTCTTATCATGCCACCATTTCATTCAACCGGTGTTGATTATGCAGGTCCATTTATTATCAAAGACAGACAGGGCCGCGGCAGTAAGATTTTAAAATGCTACATTTCTTTATTTGTGTGTTTTTCGACAAAGGCTTTACATTTAGAATTAGTCACCCATTTAAGTACCGAGTGCTTCTTATCTGCATTACGACGATTCATAGCACGGCGAGGAAGGCCTTTAAACATTTTTAGTGATAATAGTACCAATTTCATTGGTGCAAAAAATGAATTAATTAAATTAGGTGAATTTTTAACCAACAATGCTACTGCAATAGTCAATGCCATATAATATGGCATTTCATTCCACCAAGATCTCCACACTTTGGGGGATTGTGGGAAGCCGGCGTAAAAAGCGTCAAACATCATTTAAAACGGGTTGTTTCATCAACACCACTGACTTACGAAGACTTTTCAACACTCATAATTCAAATTGAATCCATCCTCAATTCCCGACCTTTAACCGCATTGACGACTGATCCAAACGACCTTGATGTCCTTACACCTGCTCGTTTCTTAATTGGACGGCCATTTACTACAATACCTGACCCAGATGTTAGAGATGTGCAACTATGTCGTTTAAATCGGTATCAACATCTTCAATCAATAATCAGACATTTTTGGTCAAAATGGTCCAAGGAGTACCTGTGTGAACTGCAACAACGCACCAAGTGGAAGCAAAATACTCGACATATAAAAATTGATATGTTAGTATTAATCAAGGAAGATGGTTTACCACCAGCACGTTGGAAGATAGGAAGAATCGTAGAGATCCATCCAGGCACCGACAATATTGTACGTGTGGTTAGTGTGAAGTGTTCCAACGGAACGATCATTAAACGTGCAGTGACAAAAATGTGCATATTACCAATGGAGGAAAACAATTAAACCAAATGGTTGATTTATTTATTATGTTTGATTATACTTAACTGTACTACTTTATGTTTGTGTTATTCATATATTTTTATGTTTCAATTATTGACTAGTCAAGGCCGGCGGCATGTTAACGCCACTTTAATGTTTTTACTTGAAATTATTCCAATTATGTTTGATCTAGTAATTACCATTTCGTTCCTATGTTACCATTTTTCAGTATTGATTGCACAGTCAAATTGTGTGCATCATGTGCATGTAAATTCGATGAAATAAAGCAATTCATTTACTCAAAGGTGAAAATAATTTAAACAAAACAACAATAATATTATATAGGTACCGGAATTCACCTATTTTGAGTTCATCTATCTGCAAAGGCCCTGAACTTGTTTTGTACGGTATTTCTGTATGATCACTTAGAATCACCTCCTGTCAAAATCTTTCGAGGAACTCAAAACCTACAAAAATATAGATCCATCAGATCTAACATTTTTTTATTTATTTATAAGTTGAATTTAGAAAAAGAACTCAAAATAAAAAATTTTAAGTACATTTGTGGTTTTTAGTATGTATTTATGGTTAAATTCAAAAAAATATAAGAATAATACAATACGTAGAAAATCAAAATTCAAGAAATTTTAAAAAAGAGACAATTAACACATAACAGGTCTGAATTAAGAAAATTTGAAAAAATGAAAAATTCGTAATACGATAGTACAATATAACGTTATTTCTTGGTTATTGCCATTCTTCAGTTGCACGCAATCGCTTACATTGTGAAATAAGAAAAAAATATTTTCAAACTAAACAAAAATATCGACTAAATTGTACAAAATTGACTTACCATAACCTCCAAAGATTATCAAAACTGAACTTGTTTGAACTGAACTCATTTTTTCAAATTTTCTTAATTCAGACCTGTTATGTGTTAATTGTCTCTTTTTTAAAATTTTTTGAGTTTTGATTTTCTACGTATTGTATTATTCTTATATTTTTTTGAATTTAAGTTGAATTTGTTTATTTTTTCCTCCCTACTTCTAAATTTTATTCTGAAAAGGATTCCAAATTGCTCAGTATTGACTCGGTATTCCAAATTGCTATTTATTTATGACCTTGGTTGAGGTAGTTATTAAGCATCCAACTCTTCAACCGTACGGTCACTCCAGATCGTACTTTTATTATGAAATTTTATTTTAATTAAATTAAATCTAAGCACGTTAAATTTTCATATTCGGTATTGTTCACCTGAATTGAACTCTTATGCAAAATTTTGGAAGAATTGGATAAAAGGAAGGGGTCTAAAATTGCGAAAATATGTTCCCAATGAAACTTACAGAGCGAGTTAAATAAAGCACTGTAATAAAAAAGAGGCTGGCATTCTATTGCGGAACGTGCTGAAACAACAAAAACTACAATTTCTTACGCGTCAAGTTGGGTAGGTTTATAAACCAAAAAGCAAAAATGTAGTCAAAGTCGTTTCCACAGTGGCTGGTAGTTGCAATGGCAACTATAACAATTAATATTGTTACGAACCAGCAATGGTTATTTATATTTGATGATTCATTTATGATGACTCATGTGTAATGACGCATGCATAATGACTCACATATGATAACCTGTTTAAAGACTGCTGAGTATGCATTCTAGAATGTTCCAGGAAGCAATAGAACTTGATAGAATTACCTGGAAGGTTGTGGAATATTCTAGAACTATGCATTTGAATATAAATAGCAGCGCGATTTGCTGTGAAGGAAGTCCGAGTTCGGACTCGGAACAGTGAACATAAATATCGTGAAAATAAATAGTAGTGGAAATAAATATACCGAGTGTTAAATAAATACAATGACTGAATTGAAATAAATATAGACTTATGTGATTGTAAATAATTGTAGTGTAATTTAGAATTAAGTGTAAATATTAGTTAGAAATTGTTCTATTGTTGTTAACTTTAAGTGTTTTTAACTGTAATTATAATTTAGCCCTTTAGCAATAAATAAACGTTTAATATTCGTTACAATATTATCATTATAATTACATTTACACGCAACATACGTTATAAATGCACTTTCTGAGAAACCGCGGACTACACATAGTTAAATAGCAACACATTTGTATATATACGATATATTTTAAATCGACTTTAGTGAGATGTGCAACATAGCGCAATTTAATCAATGAATAATAAGACCCCCGAATAATTTTATGCATAGTTCAAACATAGCCATAAAATAGAGAATACAATTGTAGAAATATTAATTAAAAAAAAATCAAAGTTAACACTTATGAATTTGATAACCAAACGGAATGCGGAACTCGTTTTTCACACTATGGCGGTTGACTGGTCAATTGGTCTTGCCCACAAGTATTAACCGACCTAAAAACAGTACTCTAAAGTTGATTTTTTTGTCGTTATTTGTCTGTGCTCACTAGTTCTTCATTGTTCTTAGTTAGTTTCTGTATATTATAAATGCGTGACTTATAACATTATCAGACATTCAGAAACACGTATTTTGCTATCAGCATTGGTCGGAAAGGCCAAAGAGGTGGTCAAAAATATAGTTCTAACCGCGTCAAATTATTTACCTATTTTGTGATAGTTTTATACTCCTGAGTTGATTTCACTTTAGTTAGATTGAGATATCCGCTATTCATAACTAATAAAAAATATAAAAAGAACATTGTATTCGATAATTACTATGACAAAAATTAAAATCTGTTACGCCTATGTTTTTACCAGGTTGAAAATTAAATTATTTTTACTTCATGCTTAATAAGCACCGTCCCGATAGCGTGAGATCTGCGCCTTCGGCTAATACATCAACACCAATTGTTATGCTTACCAGCTTCCGTCGCGTGTGGAATCCAACATTCAGCATTTGATAAATATTATTATGCTTACCAACTCCGCCGTAACCGTGGGATTATTTACGATTCAGCGTCTGGATTTACAGACAGTAGGCGAACCCAGCGTTGAAGGGGGGTAATAGAAAGAATACATAAGAAACACACACGTTGAAGAACGGAGAGTCCCTAACCAACCATAGAATTGGTAACAAGCCTTCGCGAATCCAATTAGAATTTGAAATTGTTTAAGCCAGTGCTTGGTTAATTACGGTTTCGGGATTCAATGAATACAAATTGTGATATGTGGCTTTGCTGGAATTAGTAGTCGCGCGTGTTGTTAATAGCAATTTGGCTGTCAGCTCACTTAACAGTGTAGTCCTTACGGAACATACTCACTGGGATTAAGATGAGATGTATCAACAATCAGCATTAATTGGGAAGCGCGCAGTAGCGACTTACGATGACCAGTTGGGTTAACTTTAAATTCGGAATTAAAATGGTATGGAAACTGCTCAAATATCCACGGTGGCTCGAATATCTGACATGTAATCAACTTATATTATCAGGTTTTATTATGGAACAACATCCGAAATTGTCTTGGATCAAAGTAAAAGGATTTGTGTTTGTGTGTGGCAGTAAATTGTCAGCATTTGCATGGCCAAATTAAGTGTGGAGGTTAATTCGAAACGTTAGCTTTCAGTAGTGCAAAATTTGAAGAAAAATTAGAAAGATTAAGTAAGATTGTTGTTGATAAAATTGTTGTAATTATTGTGAACTTGAGGTAAGCTGGATCCAAGCCCTTTATAAATTTTTGTAATTTTCGAATTAAGTTGTTTGATGCACGTATTAAACAATTAAAATTATAAATTGTTTTATTGCCTTGCATTACGAACACACCCCCCTGACATGCTCTCCGGTTTCCGTTTTTATTAATATTTGTTTGTAGAAGATTTAAAAAGAAAAAGTAACGTAACAAATCTTCTTCGGGATTTCATGTTTGCAAATTCTATTATAACATTTTCAAAATCAAAACAGCTAAATTCGTCAAGTCCTTCTTGAGAAATTGAATTTCTTAAATATGTTTGTTGTTCTCGTTAAAGTTGAAAATGACCTTTCCCCACTTGGTTAAAAATATTTTTGTGGCAATTTCTAAATTGGGAAACATTGAAATCAATTTTTTCTCTTGAATAAAAGTTAAAATTTCCTTCATAATCTTTAATATTTTCAATAAAGTATTAAAATATATACAATATATTGATTGCGTAAATTGCCATCATCAAGGTTTTTCAAATTATTTAAAAATCCAAAATTATTTTCAATTTTGCTATAGACAGTTTCCCTTTTTTTAATTCTTCTTTTAATCTGTCTATAATTCCAAATAAGTGTTAATTTTTATTTCAGCTTTCCCATCAAACCCGACTTCTCCATGCTTACTTTTGCCAAACTGTCTTTTACAAGTTTTCGATCGCTATAAATCATTTTTATATTCATTAATATTCGACAATTCCTTTACACGTTCTTGCTAAACGTCTGATCTCTAAATCTGCTTTGATTTTTTGAAGAGATTTGCTGACTTTATCACATTTATTCAAAATGTCGGACAAAATTCAGTTAAAATTTCAGTTTCCAATAATTCAAAATTTTGTAGTAACACGCTTGCTTCAGCCTTTTATAAGGTTTTTCAGTTTCATTATGAGCTCAAATAATTTGAGCGCCCCTTTTCTGCTCGGTACCCCTAGGCAGTTGCCTAGTTTGCTTATTGAATAATCCGGCCCTGATTGTTCCCATATATGTAGGTAAAGATAGTTTTGTATAGTGGTAAGTAAATCAGTACTCTAGGTCAAATGGTTTATGAATTATATCGATTTAAAAAGATAGTGTTTCACTGTTGGGCAGGTTCCCCTAAGCAAAATATCAGAACGAGCGCCAGCGAGATCTCGAAAATTGCTAAATCTCGACAAAAAGTGACATTATCTGATAAAACGAACAATTGGTGATAAAAATATCATTATCATTATCTGACATTATCTGCAAAATGCCGTAAATAGGAAATGATCAGAGACATTTTGAAATTATATTGTATATGAAAGAGGTTGGCATCTTATTGCGGAACGTGCTGAAACAACAAAAACTACAATTTGTTACGCGTCAAGTTGGGTAGGTTTATAAACCAAAAAGCAAAAATGTAGTCAAAGTCGTTTCTACAGTGGCTGGTAGTTGCAATGGCAACTATAACAATTAATATTATCATTATAATTACATTTACACGCAACAGACGTTATAAATGCACTTTCTGAGAAACCGCGGACTACACATAGTTAAATAGCAACACATTTGTATATATACGATATATTTTAAATCGACTTTAGTGAGATGTGCAACATAGCGCAATTTAATCAATGAATAATAAGACCCCCGAATAATTTTATGCATAGTTCAAACATAGCCATAAAATAGAGAATACAATTGTAGAAATATTTAATAAAAAAAAATCAAAGTTAACACTTATGAATTTGATAACCAAACGGAATGCGGAACTCGTTTTTCACGCTATGGCGGTTAGTCCTTCCCACAAGTATTACCCGACCTAAAAACATAATCCTTTAAAGTTGATTTTTTCGTCGTTATTCGTCCGTGCTCACTAGTTCTTCATTGTTCTTAGTTAGTTTCTGTATATTATAAATGCGTGACTTATAACATTATCAGACATTCAGAAATACGTATTTTGCTATCAGCATTGGTCGGAGAGGCCAAAGAGGTGGTCAAAAATATAGTTCTAACCGCGTCAATTTACAAAATTGTCTCGAACAATTTAAATTATAGGAATAATAAAATATGAAGCTTGGTTCGTCACCGCACATTAAAGCATTATGCATCCTACCAACTGTAACTAAAGAGTCATCCTCAAAACTTTTAAACCTTATTGACGATTCACTTCATCTATAACATAGAATCACTTCATCTATAATATAGAGAAAGACAGATAAAGTATTTTATTCCTTGATAAAATATATAACAAAACATTTTGCCAACCGATAAATCGGTTGGCAATTACATAGAAAAATGGACAGGGTCGCATTTTTCTTCATTTCTACTAGATTTCTCCATACCTTCGCGTTTCATGATTCATCCTGATTTACTTGAATCTTTCACCCCAAGCAGCATTTTGAAGCTTAAAAATCAGCAAATTGCTAGCTAATTGCTTTATTTCGCAGCTGCATCAGCTGCGACAGCCAGCAGAATAGCGCTTAATATGCAGCAATTTTGCTGCTGTATTGCTAAAATGGTCCACTATTTTTTAGCAAAAAGCCAGCTATTTGTAAAGCTAATAGCGCACTTGGAAAGCTGTCGACAAGCCAGCAGTTAGCTTGCTAAAAACCAGCTATTAAAGACTGTAAATGGCTGACTGAAATTGCTAAAATTTTGCTAGTTAGTAGGAGCTGAAATTTATTTATATTTTATAAAAATTTAACATGTTTAATATTTAATAAAATAAAATTATATTTTATAAAAAAATTTTTTTTCAAATTCCTGATGTTAGTTCTGGTTTTATTTATAATCATTTGTAAATTCAATTTTGCAAATTAATTTCTCTTACATTATCTGAAATGGTGGTTGAAGTTTTTATTTATCACTTGTACTTGTACTTGTAATATTAAATTGAATTTTGTAAAGAAACTTTTTTTTTCACTTATCTTTCCTGATCTGGGATTTGAACGTTAGTTTAGTTTAAAATATTTATTAAAAAATTAATCGTTACAAAACATTTGCAGGTCCAATGAGCATTTACATAAGTGCCAAATGGCCTAACATTACAAATTTCGTATACAAATAGGAGCCCCTCGTGATGCCACATATTGTTGCATATGGGGTTTTATACTACCCCATAGCTGGGGTTGTGTAGCTAGATGGTGTTGCTCTGTTGCAATTATTATTGGCTGGTTGTAGCGTCGTAAAATTAATAACTCATTGTTGTAGAAAAACTAATTATATTAAAAACCCAAACATGTTATAATTAAACCTAGAAAGTTACATAAAACCTAATTCTAACACTTACCCTAATAAACATAAGATCAGGGGGATGAAGGATTGACCCATCTTAGTCGATCGGAAGGATCTTGGCTAAGTGGTTTACCTGGTCACCTCACTCACGAGACTGCCTTTTACTTATCATAATCATTATTATCAATCCTTCAATACCCCTTCCTTAATCTAGATCGAACCTCTGGACGATAATTATCGATGCATACCGTCTCAGGGTTCGTTACCCTTTTTGCTCTACTCAAGGATTCTCAGTGATAGAGGAAATGTCCCAGACACTTTGGAATGTCAGAGAAAATATCGGATATCGATATTTCCTTTGTATTTGCTACACATAGCTTTAGTATAAGTTTTTAAATTATTAATTATAATTTTTCATAATTATATTTTGGGTGTGACATCTCCCCCTACCAACAAAACGGCTGACCCAAGTCGTTTCGACCAACAATCCAAGAAAGAATAATTAAACATATTACACAACAAAATATAAAAAATAAAAATTAAACTAAATTTAATGTGGGCACCTATCTAGAATCCTTTGAGCAAGCTTGTTATTCTTTGTAGAATAATAACGATTAAAATAAAAAAATTATTTTGACTATATGTCCTATGTCAAATATACTATAAAAATTAAAAGAAGAAAAATATACTGGTCTTATTGAAAAAAATAAACATTGTTTCTTAAAATTAATATATTATGCACTTGTTGAAATAGTTCGAATTAGTCCTTAATTCCTAAGTATGTTCTCTTACGCAAAATATTTTATTAATGTTTTTATAATTCACTTTTGTCTTTTCACTTAATTTAAGCACTTTCAATTTTAATTCATTTTACACCTCACAAAGTTTATTTCCACTTTTTAAGCTATGATAGTTACAATTTTACAAAAATTTTTTAATTATATATTCAATTCATATTATTCATTTTATATAAGACAACTTCAAATTATTCACATTGGAATGCTTTCCTTTTTAACTGACTTCCAACGTAGCATTGAAATTTCTCAAGTTATCAATTCCTTTTTTATTTTATTTTTTTTTACTTGTTATTTTAATTTTTTGGTCAGCTTTTGTGTTACCTAGTTTGAACCTTGCTTGATTTGGTATTTGTTTCCAAAATATAGATAATTTTGAATTTCCAAAAACTCATAAAACCTATCCTACCCTTCTTCAGTATTTTGGAAAAAGAGGGCATCGTAGAGTCCACAAGAGTACTATCCAATGGTCTCCCACAAATTCCATACCGGAACGGTGCAGTCAAGTTTGATTAAGTTAAAAAAAATTCAATAGAAAATCAAATTTTAATTTTGATAAATTTTCGGTACACAATTCAAAGCTTTGACCTACTATAATATTTCAAGTGTTTTTTTTTTGTTTTTTATTATCTAACGCTATAATATGTCATTGACTTTTAATCCTGTAACAACTTTTGCTGTTCCTGTTTATTCACTTGAGATTTTTTCAACACTATTTTTATTGTCATTTACCCAATTTTGACATCGCGAAATTAATAAAATCAGTTAAAATGAAGTTGCTATTTAAAAATAAATGTTTTCGATTTCCTACTCAGCTTAGTGTTGTTGAACTTGATCATATGTACTTATTGTTACAACTTACAACTTACAACTATTTATTTTACTTAGTTCGCATAAACTTGACCTATTTATTTATCTCATATGTAACTGACCTATGCAATTGCTTTCTAAGATTTCTTGACCTATTTATTTTATATAATGCATTATTTATTATTGTAGTACCCTTTTACTTATTTCATCATTTAATTGGTACTTTTTATCTTATAACATTTTAATTGTAGTGGTGCGCACCCTATTCCTAATATATACTTTAACTTTTACAATATTATTATTTGAATTAATTGATGTTTAGAAATATTCATACAAAAAGTGATGGTTTGATGTTTAAATAGAGCTCTGTTTAATTACACTTTTTGTACGAATTTTTCGCCACATTCTTTATTTAGGATATCCTATTACCATCTATTACTATTATTTTCACTTTTCATTTTTATTTTCATTACACTTTTTATTAATTACTCTGCTTTTTTATACACTCACGTTTTTTTTTAAGCACTCGCGACTTATTCCGATAGTTATTCGTTTTCCATATTTAAAGTCAAAGAAGCGCACACTGTTTTTCCAGATTGTAGAACTTGCAAATCTTCTTCGCTTTGTAGGTTGATCCTATAACGTGTGTTTCCGATTTTGGAGTTTTCTTGTTGACTCTCTTCTTGTTGTATGATATGGCGGTTTTTACCCGTTGTTGTTGCTTTCTTCTTATACCATTGTATTATTTTTACTGCTATCCAAAAACGTAGTATTGAAACTATTATTTCAAAAACTACGAGGGTAATTGTTAATAATATTTCGTGATGACTTGAAGTCGTTTCTCCTTCAGCATTTGTTACTGGTATGCAGGCTATCATCGGTGTAGGTGTTCGAATTTTGTACACAAGATAAATTATTATTATCGTCATGATAATATTCCAAATTAAGAATGTTGAATGGCTGATGTAACCGTATTTATCTGTGAAACTTGCCGTTGTCAATTCGTAATCTTTAATCCAACTAATTATGGTTTCCATTTTTTCTGGTGTGTTGATGCACTCCAAGAAATTGTTGTAGGTTGGAGGATTATTTGAATTTGGGTGGATAATAAAGGATTTTAAATTTGACCATGTCGCGGGAAGAGTATGAGTAATTTTTATTTCAGGAAGATTAATTTCTTTGCAAGGATATCGTGTTGGAATGAGTATGTCTTTTGAAAGGACTAATTTGCAAGAACAAGGAAGAAATAATTTTAAGGATCCAATAGGTAAATTTTCTTTGAGTAATTTTTGAGATGTATCGGAACATATGATATGAGAATTTGGTTTAGGGTGGGTTATTAGGTATTCTTCTTCCGCGATTTCCATAATTAACATTGCTGTGGATTGATGACAGCTCATTGGACAATGTTTACTTAAATTTTCTATCGTGTCACCCTTAAACATTTTTATTGCACATGATGGTTCATGAAAGTCATCTGTGGTAAGGTGTGGTATATAGCACAATTTATCTTCATACGCCCTGCATTGATGTAGAGCCATACCAGTTACTGTTCTTATTAGTTGCTTGTTTTGATTACCGCTTGATACTGCCAGATACAATGTGTTGTGATTTAAACTGCAAGTTTGCTTATACCATCCAAATGCTGTTGTTACTAATTCATAAAGTTTCCAGGATAAATCGTTTGTAACTATTGGTATCTTTAAATGTATTGAAATTTTAGAATCTGAGAACGTACAATCACAAATTGGAAGCTGATAATAACGTGTAATGTCAATTGTGGGGATGGCCAGTCCTTGATTTGACTTCTGGAGTTCTTGCTCAAGCTTATCCAAATCATCTCGTAACATGCTCATTTCCAAAATGTTTAATGGAATTTGATTCTGTTTGCATGCTGCCAAAATTGCATTTGTTTTTATTAATCTCGTTAATGAGATAATTCTGCGTAAATTTTCGTATGCTGTATTATGTAGTCGATTTATTACATTATTCGTGACGTAGTCTCGTTTCTGGGCTTTCTGAATTTCACTTTCCACTAAATTGATTTTTGTCTCCACCATGTGGAAAGTTTTCGTTACTTCTTCTTCATAATTTTTGAATGCTTTTGAATCTCTTCCTATACCTTGAATTGTAGATGTTAACCCCTCTGTTAACTTTTTTATATGTTCTTCCAAATTTTTTTCGTTCATTGTCAACCCATCTAACGTTTTCATAGTTGCAACACCACAGCAAAATTGTAGAGCCCCTCCGAGAAAATCCAGTGCTCTTCTGGGCCTTGTTGGTATATCTTTGTTTAGCAGAGTTTCGAAATTTCTTTCCAATAATCTTAGGTCGATTTCGTATGCGATATTTAAGTTTTGGATTGCCTTTTCGATTAGGCAATCTGAGGTTGCTCCATCGAGACATCTATTTTCCATTACCGGTTTAAAATCCTGTCGTGGACTTGCCTGCATCCATTTCATCTGGTAGATGATTGGTATGCTTCATATGCAACCACCTTTGGAAGCGGTTTCCATACCACTCCTGGAGAGATTTCCACTATAGGTTGCGGTAATATTTCCATACATGTTATGTAACATCTAAAATTTTATTTAATTAAGTACATGAATGATTTTTTAAATTATCCCGTTTTTCCATTCTCTGAATCTGTAAAATTGTATTTCTATTTATCTTATTTTACCCATAAAATCTAATTGAAAGTGCGGTTAGTCGTTTTATGTTTTCTAGTTTTATTCTATTCGCGACTGTTATTATCTGTATATATAAAATCATACTCTTATATTACATAAAAAATATCGAACTAATAAAAACTTATATTTGCTTAGGACTTAAAAAAAAATTAATATTAATGTGAATTATATTTGTTCATACAGGGTAATTATTTATGTGTCGTTAATTGGGCACTTCCAGGCCTCATTATAAGGGAGAATTCTACTAACGTGAACAATTTCCGTTTTTGAGTCCAAAGGCTCACCTTTCCGAACTTCATAATTGACTTCTCCTATTTTCTTATTTATAAAATATGGTCCTGACCATTTTAATAATAATTTTTCTGATCTACCTACTTTTCTAATTGGGGTAAAAATTCTAACTTTGTCACCTGGCATAAATTCAAGTGATCTATGTTTTGCATCGTAATACATTTTATCTTTCAACTGACGCGCTTGTATATTTTGTATTGCTAAATTTCTCATTCTAAACACCTTTTCGCGTAATTGTTCCGAATCAGTCCCGTGAATTGGACTAGCTAAACTGGCCTCACTGGGTAAATAAGGCTCTCTACCGTATACAAGCATAAATGGAGAAAATTTTGTAGTTTCTTGGAAAGATACATTGTAAGCAAAAGTAACATGTGGTAGAAATTCAGGCCAATTCTCTTGATTTGGTGTAACGTAGTTGGATATCATATTTATAACTGTCAAATTAAATCTTTCCGTTAATCCATTACATTGAGTAATCAATTGATACGTGGTTTAGGTAGTGTAACTCGATATTAACCATATCAATATTTTAGAAAACCCAAAAAATGCAAAATCCTAATTCATCGCCTGATGATGCCATAGTATGGTGAAAACGTTTGCGAATACTTACAGTGTATTTTACATGTGCTAACTTTTAAACATTTTAGTTCTGAAAAGTGTTTAGTGCATTTTTTGGGTTTTCTAAAATATTGATATGGTCATTACATTGAGGATGATAGGCTGTAGTAAATCTACTTGTTCCTCCCATAATTTTTATTAACTCTGTTATTGTTTGTGATAAAAACACCATTCCTCTGTCACTTAATAAAATTTTTGGTGATCCATGTCTACAAATTATATTTTCTAGTAGAAATTGAACTACACTTTTACTCTTACCGTCCACTAAAGCTTTTGTTTCCACCCATCTTGTAGCGTAATCCGTTGCTACAACTATCATTGTCATTCCTGTTGTACTTCTAGGAAACGGACCTAACAAATCTATTCCAATTTTTTCAAATGGTAACCCTACCTCAATAGGTTGCAGGAACCCTGCGGGTTTAACATTTGATCTACCTTTACGCGCTTGGCAGTCTTGACACCCTTTTACAAATTTTTCCACATCTTTCTGTAGACCGTCCCAATAATATCGAGCTTTTATTTTGTGTAATGTTTTCGTGATTCCTAGATGTCCAGACAATGGATCATTGTGGTGAGCAATTAAAATATCTTTAATTAATTTTTTTGGTATAACCAATAGATTCTCTTTGCCACTTACGTTAGCGTTTTTCTTGTAAAGAGTTCCTTCTATAATTATATAATTTTTTGCTCTCCTTCTGAGTCCGATGGTAAGACTTGGTTCCTGAGGATTTTTGACGGCTTGTAATATTTCTTTGATATCCGGATCGTCTTCTTGTAGATTTTTGATATCAATTGGTTCCAATATAAATGTTGGAATTTCTTTTGAGTCTTCCTCGTCTTGTTGACTTCCTATTATAACTGGATTTCTAGATAAGCAATCTGCGTCATGATGTGTTTTTTCACTTTTATAGATAATTGTGTGATCAAATTCCGAAAGTTTTAAGTACCAACGAGCTAATTTTGATGTTAAATTATTAATAGTTTTCAAAAACTCAAGTGAGTGGTGATCCGTAACAATTTTTATCGGTTTTCCGTAAACAAGATGTCTAAAATATTGTAAACTCCATATTACTGCAAGAGCTTCAAGTTCTGATATTGTATAATTTTTTTCTGCTTTCGTTAGTGATCTACTCGCGTATGCCACTGGGTGCATTGTTTTTTCTGCACTTTCTTGCAACAAGATAGCTCCTATACCGATTTTACTTGCATCTGTTCTTAATTCGCAACCTTTTCTCTGGTCAAAATGTTTTATTAGCGGTGCAGTGGTCAATTTTTCTTTTAATTTGTTAAATGCTTCTTCCTGCGGTTTTTCCCATTTAAATCCATCCTTTTTTGTCGCTTCGTATAATGGTCGAGCAATTATTGAGAAATTTGGTATGAATTTTCGATAATAATTGCACAGTCCCAAAAAACTTTGAGTTGTTTTTATATTTGTTGGTTTTTTAAAATCTTTGACTGCTTTTAATTTGTCCTCATCTGGGGCTATACCGTCTTTATTTACGATATGACCAAGCACCTTTACTTCGTCAATAGCGTAGACGCATTTTGAAGGTTTAAGTGTCAATCCGGCTTGTCTCAATCTTTCTAGTACCTTTCTTAGTCTAACCAAATGTTCCTCAAATGTTTTTGAAAATACGAAAATGTCATCGAAATATATCATTATCTCGCTCCATTTCATTCCTGCGAACAATCTGTCCATTAAATCCTCAAAAGTGCTAGGACTATTACGTAGACCGAAACTAAGTACATTAAATTCGTACAGTCCATTTCCCGGAGCAATAAAGGCTGTATATTCTTTTGAATCTTCATCAATGCCGATTTGCCAATATCCACTAAATAGATCTAAAGATGTGAAGTATTTTGCCCCGTGTAGATATCTTAGTATATCGTCGATATTTGACGTATGATAAGCTGATGGCTTAGTCAGGGAATTTAATTTTCGGTAGTCAACACAAAATCTCTTGGTCCCGTCGCGTTTATCTACTAAAATTACTGGAAAACACCAAGGACTTTGGCTACGTCGGATAATGTTGTTTTTTAACATGTCTTTAATTTGTTCATCAATTAACTTTCTTTCAGTTGAGGACACTCGATACGGTTTAGATTTAATTGGGGATGCCCCCTGTACATCAATTTTGTGGGTAGTTAAATTCGTAAATCCTAATTCGCTAGTTTCTTTTGCAAACACGTCGTTAAATTCTAAAAGTAATTTTTCTATTTGAGCTTTTTCGGTATCTGATAATTTTTCGCTTATTTTATGATTCTTTAGCGTGACGCTCGATTTTTTCCGCGGTCTACTTAGTACTTTCGTTTTCATGCATTATATTAGTGACAAGAAAAATTGAGTTATCTTGTGGTAATTCCACATAACCTAAAGTTGTACCTTCGAATAATTTTATCGGCAGATTTGATTTTGATATTATTTTTATCATATACAAGTTATCTTCAACACGTTGTAACCTACTAACAAGAGCTAATTTATGACTAACTAAAAATTTATTATTTTGTCTAAACTTTCCTAATTCTAATTTTTGAAAATCTTTTTCATCGCCCTCTAATTTTAATAAAATTCTAATTGCATTATTTGGTTGTACCCGATAGTCTTTAGTTAATTTTAATTTGAATTCGGTTTGTATTTCTTCATTTTCGTCCTGACATAATTCTTGTAATAATTCGTTATCAGTATAAGATTCGTTTTGCGGTGTAATGTTCAACTTGTTTTCTTGTAGATTATTTTCTTTTCTAAAAAATGTTTGTACCGTATTTAACCATATGACCCATTCATTTTTCTCGAAATATGATTTTGTCGTTTTATTCTTATAAAATTTTGAATTGTTTATTTTTTTATTTAATTTTTGACTAACGCGTTTTTGATTTTGGCCATTATTTATGCTATATATACTTTTTTGGTTGATATTCGAACATTGTTCATTTATTAATTTAATTTCTGACGCGAATGTTACTTTTCTATTTGCCTGATTTGACAGTTTCTTTGAAAATTTTTTCACTACGTTTTCATTACTAAATTGAAAAATGATATTTTCGCTATAATAATCAATTAACACCTTATTTTCTTTCAAAAAATTTGTTCCTAATAATAATGGTACTGGTAATTCGTTTACAACAAGAGCTGAAATATAAAAAATTTTATTGCAAATTTCTAATTTTAACTTTGTAGTGCCAATAATTGGCACTTTGTGTCCACCGGCTGTTTTTAATTCTCGTGTTACATGATCAGTATTAATATTTTTTACTAAAAGTTTAGAAACTATATTCTTACTAGAGCCCGTATCAATTACTACTTCGGTTTCTTTATTATTTACAAGAACGTTAATTGTTAATATATTATCTATTGGCCCTTTTTCATTTAATTGGCATAGGACGGCGGGGTAATGGGCCGACTTTGCCGTCCTTTGTCGTTTTTTGACTGAATGGTATTGAAAGTGTTTTGACGTCCCGATTGAAAATTTTGTTTTCCTCCACGGCCTCTTCCTCTAAAATTTCCCCTATTTCCGTTCGCATTGCGACCACTGTTCGAATAGGTACTTGAAGGAAAAGTCTGATGACCTACATTTTGGTTTCTAGTGCTTTGATAATTATAATTTTGTCTTCCCCTACTATGATAGTTATAATTTTGCCTAGGTGGGACGCGGTAATTATTTTGCATTGGATTTGTGTAATTGATATACCAGCAGTCAGTTGTATAATGACCGTCTTTTCTGCAAATGACACAAAATATTCTTCTATAATTTTGAGGTTTTTTACTTTCTACTTTATTTTGGATAGCATGAAAAGCGCTTTTGCTTATAGTAGGTTCGGGTTTAATACCTAACAATGAAGTGAAATGTTGAGCTAAATCACTAGTTTCCAGCCTTGCTTCCCAATCACTTAATTTATGAACAATTTTTTCTAATTCTTCGGAATTCATTCCGGAATGTTTTAGTGTAAAATACATTTGAAAATATTTTGTATGTAGACCAGATTCAAAGTAGTCTATAAAATCTTCATTTTTCATGTTGGGATCAAATTCTTCAGCTAAGTTTAATAATTCATAAAAATAGTTCTTAATTCCCTCTAATGGTTGTTGTTTTCGGCTATTTAGTTTTAGTTTAGCTATGCGCTTTCCCGATTCGCCCGCAAATTTATTTGAAAAGTCCTCCTTAATTTGATTCCATGTTTTATCGTTATTACTCGGGTTTTCTTTATATTTTATAAACCAATGGTTAGCAGCGCCTTCCAAAAATGAACCAAAATAATTTATTTTATGGACATCAGACCAACCGTTTGCTATTGCTGTCCTTTCATATGAATTCAAGAAATTTAAAGCGTTTGTCGTTGCCGGATTGAAAATATTTGGAGATATAAATTTAGGTAAGCGAGGAGTTAATTCCGCGGCGTTCGCGTTTTGAATTGTTGTATTAAGACTTTCCATTTTGTTATTTTTATTAACTGTTATTGACGATTTTGTCTTGGGTTTATGTTTTATTACCGTGTCTATTAAAGCATTAACTGTTAAATTGGGTTTTTCCAAAATTTTATTTTCTTCGGGTTTTGAACAAAGTATTTCTTTAATTGCTACGTCTATTTCACTTGCCGGAATGGTAAAATCAAACAAATTTTCGTCTATTGCCGATTTGGTTGGGCTACTAGTGATTTTTGAACTTCGGTTAAATGGATTCTCTATTTCTCGTTGTTCTAATGTTTTAACTTCTGCAGGTTTAAATTTACTAGAGTTTCCTGCTAGTACCGTACTTAAATTTAAATTATTTTTTTTGGTTGGAGTACTAATTACCTCTACTGAGTCTTCGATATTTATTATGCTTTGATTTGGAGTTGGAGTTTTATTTTCACCTTCATGAGTTTCTAGCAAATTTTCTTCTAAAGAGGCGGTCTTCAAAAGTAATCTATTTTTCGAACGCGTTTGTGGTCCTTCCCAATTATGCTGCATTAAGACCCTCTAATTATTATTTCTCAATTAATTATACCGTCTAGTATGAATTGCTATAAACCTACAAAAATACTCAAGTTACGCGTTTCTTTAATAATTTATTACTTGCATAATTTGCGCAAAGAAGTCTAGTGAACTTATTTGAACTCCAATATCGTATTTTATTTATATTAATATCTTATTCACCGTCGTATAACATAATCCTATTTACTATATTTTCTCTTATAATTTAACGCAAATTAATACCAGTTATATTTAAAAAAACAAACTTATTAACCCCTTTAATATTTACCTACAATTAATTATTAACCTTTTATTTGGAGATTTTATTTATCTTATAGGCAGCCTCACCAATAAGCTCGGACCCAATTTTAGGCTGTGGGTCATAAATAAAACTCACCAAGTTTTGGAATCAAACATCCCTTATTGTTTCATAAGTTCGTAAAAAACTAAACTACGACACAATAAAGCTGCGAAAATTCCATGCTTTATTCTAAAATCAATCAAATATTATCCTAAAATCGAAATATGTGCGAAATTACATATATATCTATCAAAAAATTACCATTACTATCAAAAATTACCATCGCTATTCGTATTTGCCTTATTTTTAAATAAAAATTTTTTTTTTAACCGTAGTCTAGAAATGTATCATTTTATAAATTAATATTATATTGCGTTTGCTTGGCATTCTTTATGTAACAATTTGTGGATTTACGTAATTTATTATTGTAAAAGAGCAAATTATCTTTCCTGTTAAAATTAAAATTATTATTATTCTAAAATTTCCCTTAAAATTACCAAAAAACAATCCTAGTAATTCTAAACCCGTTATTTAATTATTATCCTCATTAATTGACTTAGCGTTTATTTTCCTTACGAATTACTTTAATCATAAAAAAATCATTTTTAATTTTCAAATATTTTAGCTAAAAATTCGGTGATTATCAGCCATCCAGGACCGGCTTTTAAACCTCCACCATGTCGCATATGGGGTTTTACTACCCCATAGCTGGGGTTGTGTAGCTAACAAGATGGTGTTGCTCTGTTGCAATTATTATTGGCTGGTTGTAGCGTCGTAAAATTAATAACTCATTGTTGTAGAAAAACTAATTATATTAAAAACCCAAACATGTTATAATTAAACCTAGAAAGTTACATAAAACCTAATTCTAACACTTACCCTAATAAACATAAGATCAGGGGGATGAAGGATTGACCCATCTTAGTCGATCGGAAGGATCTTGGCTAAGTGGTTTACCTGGTCACCTCACTCACGAGACTGCCTTTTACTTATCATAATCATTATTATCAATCCTTCAATACCCCTTCCTTAATCTAGATCGAACCTCTGGACGATAATTATCGATGCATACCGTCTCAGGGTTCGTTACCCTTTTTGCTCTACTCAAGGATTCTCAGTGATAGAGGAAATGTCCCAGACACTTTGGAATGTCAGAGGAAATATCGGATATCGATATTTCCTTTGTATTTGCTACACATAGCTTTAGTATAAGTTTTTAAATTATTAATTATAATTTTTCATAATTATATTTTGGGTGTGACAATATCTCCAGTTTTCTTTGGGGTAACCTGATAGGTTTTACAATAATTAATTTGGTTGATATAAAAATTTAACATTGTCGTTTACAAATTTGGCGTATAATTTTGTTGGAAAAACGTGAAAAACCAACTTACAATAATTTTGATCCCTAAAGGGAGTGTGAATATGTACAATAAAATAACAATAACAATAAATAAAATATACAGAGTGATAACAGAACAAAGTAACAAATAACAGATAACAGAGAATAGAATATGTGGAAACTTAACAATGAAAGATTAATTGATTTTCTTGGTCAATCAATCCGTACGTTGGCGTAAATAAATTTCTGGAAAGCTAATGGATTGCAATTCGCGTTCTTCTCAAGATTCATGGATACTCCTTCCTGAGGGTAGCAGCTGGTGGTGGTGTCATGTGTCGTTTGTAGGATGTGGAAGTTGAGTGTGGAAGGATGGTAGGGTTTGGAATGGAAGCTTATATTTGTGTATAGTCTGGTTGGTGGTGATGTTTTGTGTAAGTGGACTGTTGTGCGGAGGTCTTGCTATAATTATGTGGACTTCCTACGGAATGAAACCCACTTTGTGTGGACTTCACCATTTGTGGGGACATACACCGGTCCCCACAATTTATTTTCATGTTTAAACCGTTTTCTAGGGTCTCCTTACTACAGAAAAATTGAAATTTCTATATGTCCCCACAACCTCGCTATGATTCTGGTGTGTGAACATAACAAATTTTTCCTATAATTATGTGGACACTTTTAAGCTCTGGTTTGCTCCTTAAAGCCCTTGAGGCATTAACTAAATATAAATTAGAATTATCAATATTGAGCTACAGGACACAAAATAAAATACAAGTTTAAACGAGCTTTCGAAAATAACTTTTTCTTTTTCATGTTTAATATGAATGAAAAACAAAAAAAAAATAATAACAATTACAAAGCAACTATAAATTATATTAAAGAATATTGACATTTGTCCGACAACTTGATCAGAATGATAATACGAAATTCCGGTAATGAAAAAATAAATAAGACGAATGTATTAATAATTCTAATAAGTTATCGTGGATTAAGAAAAACCAATGGTGAAAAACTTAATCCCAATATTGGCAAAAAGGTTAAATAAGAAGTGGGCTATAAATGTTGCTCAGGCCCTCTATATCAGTCTTCCTGTTCATTGAGTTCTTATCCTTCTTTATCTCAATCATCTCATGTAAAATACGTTCTTTGTAGGAAGGGATTGCTTTAAGTATGGTGGTGTTTACAAAGTCCATGTTATGGCCATCTTCTAGTACATGTTTTGCAGCTGCAGTGGAGTCAGCTTTGTTACATCTTATTGAAGAGATGTGTCCACTCATTCTCTTTTTCAGCCATTGGTTAGTTTGCCCGATGTATGTTAGATGGCAATCCTTACAATCAACCTTGTACACCACACCCGATTTTTTCTCATGAGGGATCTGATCTTTGAGTTTCGAGAAATGAACACCCAGGTTATTCGGAGATCTGAAAGTTAATTTGATGTTATGCGGTTTCAAAATAAGTTTAATTTTTTTGCTGAATCCTTTGACTTAAGGCAGTACAGCGAAACCTGTATTGGATTTCTTGATGGTGGTGTTCCCGTAGTTGTTTTTTATGAGAGTTCTTCTTGCAACGTCAAGCGTTTCTTTACGATAGTCCCCATGAGTAAGACGGATGGATCGATCAATTAATCCGATGGCAGTAGCTATTTTGTGGCTTTTGTGGTGGTGTAAAAGAAAATTAAGGTACCTACCGGACCATGTAGATTTTTGTGTCCATCTGTATTTATAAGGGAGTTGTTGTGTCGTATGATTTCGATGTCAAGAAACGAAATTTTGTTGTTGATTTCTTTTTCGATGGTAAACTGAAGTTTTGGGTGGAACTTGTTGAAATGTTCGATGATAAAGTCTCCTTTATCTTTGGGAATGGCCGTGAAGATGTCATCGACATATCGATAAAGGAGACTTTATTGATAATTATATTTATATTATTTTCAAGAGGTAATAATTTAATTAATATTACAATAATAATTTGGTTTAATGTTGATTATGAGAGGTAGTTACATGAAATAGTCGGATACAAATTGATCAAGTTATTACTGAGAGGTGATAGCCGACGTAAATACGTGTGGTCTCTGTGAAATGATTGTAGGAGCTCTGTTTATATCCTGCATAACAAGTCTCTTGGTAACTTGTGTTGCAAAGGGATCATTCCTGCGTGTGTGCCCTCTCATCGCTATCTAGATTTAGATCAGTAAATATATGCTGTGAACCAATGCTATCGCAACTGCTACAAACTATTTTTTTATCCTAGACTTTTTTATTTGTAGACTCTTTTTCTGTGGGCGTCCGATTTATCGGGACGATTGATTTTTCTAATTTATACTTTTTTTAAGTTTTAACATGTTTATTATATTAACAATGCTTTTGTGGTTTTCAATAATTTATAAATTAATAACAATAACAAGTTTGTTAAAACGAAATATTAATTTGGATTGTACGAGGAATTTTGAGAAGAGTTTGGATTTTTAACTACCTAAAAAATTTAGATATAAAGTAAATTTTTCTTGAAGGAAATCGTCTTGAAAATTTGGAAGCGAAGAAAATACAGAGATGATTTTATTATTTATTAACAAAAATTTTAGTAAATTTAAGTATAATTCAGGAATTTTGATAACACAGCTAAGGAATATTCTACTCAAGTAGAGTGGCTACACCACAAAGTACCACAGTACTTTCAGATTCTATTTATATGTATAGTATCATACTATGGCAACCTTAGAAGGGCAACACTAATTTTTCATTTATCTTTCAACATCATTGTGCGTATATGAATAATTTGTTTAGTGTGTGTGGTCCACATCGTACACATTGGTGAAAAACTATTTTTGAGGTTATGTAAACATAGAAACGTCAAATATTTTTAATCTTTAATGAAACATGGAATATTCAAAAGTAACAGAAGCAAAAATAAAAAAAGAAGTTACAGAACAAAGTGTTCAAGAAAACATAGCAAATTGGCAATCCTCCAATTCTCCATTGACTGTACTTTCGGAAAATCAGCTGGATGTTATTTACCAAATGAAAGATTTGATCAAAGAACAATGCTATTGGTCTTCTAAGGTAGTGCCAAAACTTGGAGAAAATTGATTTCCGTAATTGCACATACATTTTTTTAGGGTGGTACAACAACTGTAAATACAACGGTGTTGACCGACACCGATAATCTTAACTTACCGGTAATAAGTACCACACAAGATTACATCTTGTGGATGATCAGAGCGGAACATGAGATGAAATTGGAAAATTTAAGTGAATACGTATCTTTCTATAAGAAGCAAAGTGAACAAGCATCAAAATGTGAATTATTATTTACCGATGTGAGCTTTTTTACATTCTAAAACTGTTCATCTATAAAACTTTTTTTATAGATTAATAGAACCGTCAAAGCTATTGAACAACTGCATGCCGAGTATCAACAAGTAACTTCAAAAACCGATTCCTTACATAATCTTAGTGAACGATTGTTAAATCATCAAAATGAATTAAAAAATAAGAGGAATGTTATTAAAGAAAGATTATATTATTTTAGATTATATCATTCACTAGGTGAGAGTATCAATAGTTTTGATAATAATATTATCCCAGATGTTTTTATGAATGTTATGGACAAAATAGACGATTGCATCGATTATTTGAACGATCATGTAACTAAGTTTTATTTAATTGTTGTACTCTTTTACAATTATTTTTTTAGAGTAATTTTAAAGAAACAAAGAATTACATAGCAAAATTTGAAAACTTGCTTTCAAAATCAATGATATTAATTCGTAAATATTTTAATAATGTAATTGGCAATGCTATGAAACAAGTAACAAGTCCTAATAATAAAACCAATTTACTGGTTTCTAATGAAATGGAAAATGAATGTGAAACTGTTAATGAAGAATCTAGTTTTTCTTTATATTATGGTAAATTTTTGAGTGCTGCAGTTAGAATTAAACCAATTATTAGTCACATTGAAACTAAAATAGAAAAGCGGGAGTGGTAAACTCAAATATATTTAATGATGCAACTGTTTAACAACAAATTTTTGGTTTTAGTTATCAGCAGCTTTTATTCGATTGCCAACAAATTTATTTTACACACAGGTCTCCAATAATGACTGATGCTGTAAGTAAAGCTCTTTTGGAATTGAAAAGTAAATATAGGAACGATCATAGCATTTTATTTCGTTCTGTTGGATTATTTATAATGCAAGTTTGCCAAGATGAATCTTCTTGTTTTAAATACTTTTTTACTCAACAGTCTCAACAATTGGAGTAAGTTAATAATTTATTTATGTTTTGCTCTGAATTGTATAGGCTAGTGCTAGAATGCTAGATTGCTATGCCGTAGTTGTGGGTTCAATCTTCGACTAAGTACATCTGAGTATCTCAACCGTGTCTCCCTCACAAGATGCTGGCAACATCTTTGCTGTATTAAATGCCTAAACACTCCTCAGCCCTGGGTGATGAGGAATCGGAAGAACATAAAACCGATCTATATATTATATACAGGGTGACCCAGACCACCTGTATCAGTACTTTTTTTCAAAAACGGTAAGTCGTAGAGAGTTGGGCTAAAAAAATTTATTACAAAAGCCCTAATGACGAATCTAATGGTGATGTTATTATTTCCGGGAAAAGTCGGCATCCAGAGTAGTTGGCTCCAGAAATCCAGAATTTTAAATGGCACCATATGTCGAAAGTGGTAGCGTTGGAAACCTCTTTAAAAAATAAGCAAGTTTTGTAGGAAAAAATTTTTTATTACTCCCACCCCTTTTAAGTTATATTCACTTGAAATTATTAAATTTCAATTTCTTATAACGAACTTAACTTTAAAAGTCAGCACTTGAAATCCAGCTACCGCGTTAGAGCAATGTCACAAGTGTTCAAAATGTCTTCCATTTATTTCTAAACACTGTTGAGCTCTTCTGGTTTATTGTCTAATTATAGTCTAACCCGATAGCTAGATTTTGAATGCCAATTTTTAAAATAAAGTCAAAATTATCAAAATAATAACTTAATAACTTAAGTCGAATATAACTTAAAAGGGGTGGGTGTAATAAAAAAATTTTCCTACAAAACTTGCTTATTTTTTAAGGAGCTTTCCAACGATACCACTTTCGACATATGGTGCCATTTAAAATTCTGGATTTCTGGACTTTCTGGAGCAAACTACTCTGGATGCCGACTTTTCCCGGAAATAATAATATCACCATTAGATTCGTCATTAGGGCTTTTGTAATAAATTTTTTTAGCCCAACTCACTACGACTTACCGTTTTTGAAAAAAAGTACTGATATGGGTGGTCTGGGTCACCCTGTATATAATAATTTTTAAAAATAACTTGTTCTGAAAAACTCCTGGCTATTTAAGTCAAGATGACGTAATAAGGAATTTTATTAATGGGGTGGTTTCCCGTTGCCTTCCCCCTAGCCCAAAGATTGAACATGGGTTTTAGATCACAGCAGCGTAGTCGGCTAGACCAGGCTTTGATTAGCGGTTTACCGCTTCATAGCCTATCGATTTAAGCTTTACACCACACTGCTGGTTCATATTTCTATAATTTTCTTAAATTTCTTTCTTCATGTCACATTTATATGATAAGAATAATAACCACGGTGTCTGACTCACTAGCTAATTCAGTAAAAGCTTGGGAGTGAGGCGTTGCCATATAATGCAATATGCCACATAATCTTTATCAGCCTTATGCATAGTTGTACCCTTAAAATGGCTTTAAAATGATACTAATAGCTAATTTTTTTAGTGAATACTTTGGAATTTTATGCCAAAATATGTATGATTTATTGCGACCCTGTTTAATTGGAATCTATCACTTGGAGGTTTTAACGGAACTATGTGGTATTCTTCGAGGAGAGATGTTGACTAATCAAGTTCACAGCAATAGTTAGTTATCACTCATCGGAATTTTATGTGTTGCTTAATTTTTGTATGTCATTTCAGCAACTTTGGATAAATTTATAGAAACTACCCAACAACTGCTGCAAGATGTAGAAGAGCGTTTAGTATTTCGTACTAACATTTTCTTTCGGAACGATTTGTTAGGCTATAAACCTTCACCTGGAGATTTGGCCTATCCCGAAAAATTGGAACAGATGGAGGTAAGAAATTATTTTGGGCTTATTTAAATAAATATCAAGTTGAAATTTGCATTATATGTCGTCTTAGCAAGTTGCTGAAGAAATATCAGAATTTCGAGCAGAATCGAGAGCTTCTCTTGTATCAAGGGATTCTCAAGATGTGGACAATGTTAATTCCAATAATCGTATGACTCCGTTTCGTTCTTACACTGGAAGTAAGTTTGTATTTTGAAATTTAATTTTTTTAGTAATGCAAGAAATTTTATAGATTCGCCTGCGGATTTACATGGAATGTGGTATCCTACAGTAAAACGTACATTAGTGTGTCTATCTCGCCTATATTTTTGTTTAGATGGAGAGATATTTCAAGGTTTAGCACACGAAGCGTTGTCAATGTGTGTTGAAACAATAGTAAATGCATCAAATCAAATAAGTGCAAAGAAAGTAAATATAATATATTATTACGACTACAGTTATATTGAATAACGAGAGAAATTTTTAGTCAGTTGTTGATGGCCAATTGTTTCAAATTAAACATCTGTTAATATTGCGTGAACAAATAGCTCCATTTCAAGTGGACTTTACTGTCAAAGCAATCAGTTTAGACTTCAGCAATATTAAAGCTGCAGCTGTTGGATTGATACAAAACAGCGATAAACTTTTTACGTTTAGTAGTAATAACGCATTATTAGAATTTTTATTAGAGGGAACACCAAAAGTTAAGGAATATTTAATCGACTCACGTAAAGAAATTGATAAGCAGTTAAAAACATCTTGCGAATTATTAATTTCTAATGTAACATCACTTTTAATTGGCAATTTAATACATTGGAATCAAAAGGTTAAATTTATTCTGTTTTTCTTCCATAATGCTGTTTTTATAATACGATATGTTTTAGGTTGAACATTTTTTTAACACTTCTACATCTGAAAAAAAAGATGAAGTGTTCAACAAGCTGGAATTTACAAAACCACAAATATTATCCAACATTATCAATAATGCTCGAAGAAACATTAAATTAAAAATTCCAGAAGTACAGAAATCTTTACAACTTTATCTAGCTAATAAAGAAACAGAATTTATCCTATTTAGACCAATCAAGGTAATGTAAATCTATAAGTTTTAACAAAAATTGTTTGCTAAACTACCCAACCTACGGATGATCTAAACTTTAAAAAAAAATTTAATTTTGAGGGAAATATATATTTTTCAATTACAAGTTGGGTAATAAATTATTTCATTAACTAGTTGAATCGAATAATTGTTTTATTTGCAATAATATACCAATCTCATAAATATTTAATTAATAGAAATTGAACTCAAAAAAAAAATTTAAGTAAATTTGTGGTATGTAGTATGTATTTATGGTTAAATTTAAAAAATATAAGAATAATACAATACGTAGAAAATCAAAAATTCAAAAAATTCAAAAAAAAACAATTATCACATAACAGGTCTGGATTAAGAATATTTTCTTATTCTTTCTTCTTTTTTCTTAATCCAGACCTGTTATGTGATAATTGTCTTTTTTAAATTTTTTGAATTTTTGATTTTCTACGTATTGTATTATTCTTATATTTTTTAAATTTAATTAATAATTTTAATTGGTTACTAGACCTTCTTAATTTGCTAGATTTTCTAAAGAAATATTTGTTGATCTGTTTATAATTTTCTTATTGATTTATTTCTGTTTATTTGGTAAAAAATTACTTAGAAATTGGTGAGAAAAGTCTATTTAACCCGTCGTTGGTACACTTAATTTCTCAACGTGATTAGTACACTGTGACGACGTGCTCACACGTTATTTTTATATCATTATTAATTGCTCGATCAACTTAGAACATCCAATCGTACATAGAAATATGTATATTTTACCCTTTATTAAAAATGTAAATTATATTTTGTATGTACTATAAATAATTTTGTGCTATTCTCCAACGAGATGTTTGCAGATTATGTACTAATGCTTAAGTGTAGGTTCAGAAATATCACTATCAGACTCCCAAAAATTGTTCTTCGGTCTCTTCAAACTATGAAATTAATTTATTAGTCATGATGAATTGAAAAAACTAGAAACACGTGTATGTAAGGCGGTGATAATAATATTGCACTACGCTCACTTTATCGGTGCTGTCAATTTTGTAAGACGATAACTATGCGGGAATGACAAATAGCACTATAATTTATTTTTGTCAATATTTGTAAACATGTCATTTGAAGGTATTAATAGTATCAGATTAATTCGACATCATTTATATGATTGACGTTCGTAATGTTATTTGTGTGAGCTCTGCACTCACATGTGTACCAACGATGGGTTAATAATGGAAAATTCACTTCATTAACTTCCACTATATTATCGTTGTAGCTGTTTATGTGACGTTTATATAAAAAATTGGTATTTGTTTATTTTTCAGAATAACGTTATAAAAGCTTTCATACAAGTGGAACAGCTTATTAACACAAAATATAATTATGAAGAACAACTAATTATTGGTTGTCCAACTCCAGAACAAATAAATATCCTAATTTGTTCAGTTTCCTTAATTGCTGAGCAAGACCGGCAATTTGGACGCTCTAGTAGCCGAACATCTTACAGTGAAAATCCAATAAAACGAGACAATAAATTAAATGACTCCGATATAAAAATAGAAGCAGATCAAGAAGTTATTCCTAAATAAATTTCTTACTTTTTATATTTTGAAGAAAATTATTTGGTCTATTTCTTATCATTTTGGTTTGCTTTTTATCACACAAAAATGTTATATATTTCTATAAATTTTTTATTCTAAATTCCAAACTATTTTTATTAATATTTAATAAATATTTATATCACATTAACAGTGTTACTTTACTATAAGTCAATAAATTTTAAATATACCAGATCGTTATATCTTAGAACTAGTAGATCTACCCGAAGCACTGAAACATTATAGTCATTGGATGTTTATTAATTTAAAGTATTACCTACACACGTAGTAGAAAAAAATTTTAACGCCGACTTCTTCAACTATATTCCCTGACGCATTATTTTTTTATTCCATTTTAACGTTTTGTTTAGTTTTGTAAAATATTATAGATTTATATTTACTTGGTCACTTGGATGGGTGATCGCTCCAAAACACCTTGTCGCTTCCCTCCTCCAAATTGGGGGTTGAGGAATCAAGCAAGCTCCCAGTAACTCATAAAACTACAAAACTTACCTCTTGAGTATAGGAAGATAATTATGAAACCAATATACGTATACAGTTAACACAATATGAAAGCCCGGTCGCAGAATTTCGATTTATTTGTCGTTTGTTTCGTTATATTCTTATTTTTTAGTTGAAAAAAATTTTTTTTTAAATGTTTAGCGATAGTAGTGTATAAAATTATCAAATTTGATGGTACAAATTGCATGGAAACCATAAAATTAAATTCGGGAAAAAAATTCGCGATTTTTAATATACGATGGTTGTTTATCGGTAGTAATGAATTTTGCATAATTTAATATAAAATAATTTAATATTGTAAAAATAACTTTACAAAAGTAATATCATTGCAATATTAATCCAAAAAAAAATTATTAATACTTTGTATAACCCCCTCTAGCCTTTATTACTAGTTGCAGACGTCTTGGCATTGATTCCGTTAGGTTCGTCAGGTATTCGCACTTTATGTCGTTGTCGCAGACGAAATTTAATGCCTTTTTCAGGTCAACCAAGTTCTTTGGTGACCTATTTACCATATGCCACTTCATAATGGCCCATAAGTTCTCAATCGGGTTGAGGTCGGGGTTATTTCCAGGCCAATCTATTACGTCAATTCCATTGTCTAAGAAATATTTCGATACCTGCAACATAAAATTTAGGTAAAAATTTCAAATTTTACAATAATTTGTTTTAAATATGTATAAGAATCTTGAAATTATAAGTAACTTCTAAAGAAAAAATTTATTTGTAAAAATATTTCTTACTTTCTTAGCAGTATGGCATGGAGCATTGTCCTGTTGAAATTTCCAATCTTCATTTTCTGCATATAACTTTCGAATAGATGGCTCCAGACTTGTATTTAAAATTTCAATGTATCTGTCAGCATTAATATTCCCTTTGACAATCTGTAACTTCCCCAATCCGCGTTGAGAATAACAACCCCATACCATTAAACCGATTCTACCGCGGGATGTTTTAATTGTATATTTTTCGGATAATTTTTCATTTTTAAAGCGTCGCACGTACTGCTTTCCATCGGAACCATGTAGCAAAAATTTTGATTCGTCTGAGAATATGACTCGACTCCAATCTTCTTGGGACCAATTTTCGTACTTTTTTGCGAATTCCAAACGTTTTTTCTTCATGATTTCTGTTAAAATCGGTTTTTTAGCCGCGGTATAAGCCCTTAAACCGAATTCTTTCAGGCGATTTTCAACTGTACCGACACTAACATTAGCACCACTTTGCTCATTTAGCTCAACCCTTAGCTGTCGACACGATTTAAAACGAAATTTTAAAGATAAACGACGAAGAACGGGGTCTTGAGCTGGTGTTGCGTTCCTCGGCGGTCTTCCTTTCGGCAGTGCCTTTGTAACGCCAGTTTCATCGAATTTTTTTAAAAAACGACTTACTGATCGCCTATTGCACCCCACTACTTTGCCAATATATTGTAATGATATTTTTGATAAAAATATCAAAAACAATCTCTACGGCTTCCAAGCCGGAGAGCCAGACTCCTCAGGGTTGGGTTCGTTTGAGACGCAAATCCAATTTCAAAAATAATCCAAAACTTTGAATTTCAATAAAAGGAACGTTGATTGCCAATATCACTTATCTTGCAGGTGTTTGCCGTTCAAACAAATTGTAAGTTTCCTTCCAAATTTTAATTTTTAATTGACATTGACTTTTTAACAGATTTAATAATTAAGCGTCCAATCAATTTCTAATGATCAATAAATTTATTTTTAATCTCTCCAATTATTCCAACAACATCAAAAAAATCGAACAACTCCAAATTTCGTCCAAACCTCGGACGACTTTCAATCAAAAATAAAACGGAACTACTCTTACTCACGCAAATAATAACTTTATTTTCTAATATCCAAAATCAAAACGCAAATTAAAACTTACTCAAGAGAGTAACAAAAATACGTCCGCTCCGTCCCACGGACACGGCTGGAGTTTTTATCTCCTCTCTCGGTGCCAACATAAAAATGCCAACACCAAAAGCGCACAAAAATTCAAAATTCATAAATAATCATTTACAAAGTCAAAAATTAAAAAGTATAAAAAAAAATAAACAAAATCTTCTCAATTTAATTTTAAATCAAAATTTTACGTTTGAAACATCACAATATGTAAAACTTTTATTTTCATTACGCAAAGTTAAAATTGTTTGTTTATCTAATTCAGTTAAATTACCTCTGTTTGACATTTTCACGTAATTTCTCGACTTTTTGAAGGAGTTTTATCACTAGCAAATACTAAATGAAGTCTAAACTATACCTGAAGATTACCTCAATTTTACAAAAAAATCCCACCCCCCAAATAAACCAATACAAGCAGATTTTACCTGAAAATTACCCCCGGGCTTTTCATATTGTGTTAACTGTAGACAGAATCTTTAGGGCTTTTTTTGGAACAGAAAAAATTCAAGCCTAAGTTTTTTTTCAGATTTTAATTGGTAAAAATTCCCTATATAGCATATCAAAAATTGACACTATAACAGTTTAGAGGAACGACCCTTAAACAGGGGATGAAAATTGTTAACAGATTTTATTCTCCATAATATCTTATTTCTATTTCTTTTCATCAAGTACTTGATTTTAATCTACTAGCACGTTTTTGATTCGGGAATACATTAAAATGGCTCACACGTAAGGCTCTCTCCTCTCGGTTTATAAACCTGTTACGTACGATTTAAATTCGCGAGCTCGACCCAGATTGGGTAGAGCTCATGTTCCAGAATTCGTTTTTGCTTAAATATGTTATTTATACAAAAAGAAGAGACCATTTAGCGGAATTTTAAGATTTCAAAATATATAATGTCATTCTCACAAAATTTGGTGTATAGCATAAGAAAAATCGCTGCCAATTCGTTAATTTTGTAGCTTTTGCAATGTATTGATTTTATTTTCTCCTATGTAGAATATCTTACTTGAGTTTTGATAATATGAAAATCCAAAGTATTTCCAAAAAAACAAAAATATTTCAATTTTTCTGAAAAAATTAAGTCGCTTTTCTCAAACTCACTTTTTTTCCTTCTAATTTCGACAATACATTTACACTCACAGTACATTAGTACAACTACCCATTATGCCTAAGATACCTGAGCTTAGTAGTTGTTATTAGTATTGGTCGCTTAGTACTAATTTGCATAGGACAAGCAAGAAGTAAATGTTTGTATTAGAAAACAGGTATTAGTAGCAAGATATCTGTTCGAAATGGAACACCAACTTGTCCCTAAACGCTTGTAATGACTATTTACACGATTCAGCAAGTGCCAAGTACTTCGTTAAATTTGGTGGGGGTAGTCGACTTGTCACTAAGTAAATAGAATCGGTTTCTATTCGCTCGCACTGGCGGTTTTGCTAATACGAAGCACTATTCAGTATGTTTACAAGCAAGATATTAGTATAAGTGACAAGTACTAAGCATTAGCTACGAAGCTCGTGTAAACTAGGCATTAGTGGTGAATAAAAAAGCAATGTTTTTGTTATCTCTTTTTACTAATTCAAATTAAAATAATAGTGACAAAACTACATTAAAAAATACATGTTTCGGTTTTCTAAACCATCATTCAATTATTAAAAATAACATGAATTAAAGGTTGTAGAAAGTGATTAGTTTACGTGTTTTATTATCACTATTTCTGAGGTCGACACAAGCCTTCCTCGATAAGCGGTCTGCATATCAGATCCAGTAGTTGTTCATTGAGAAATGTTATAAGGTTGTTTTTGATTTTTTTTGAACTTTTTTGATTTCTACCGATTTCAAGCGGTTCTTCCTCTCTCCTTTTTCACAGAGATGTAAGAACTCATATTAAGTAGATATTAAATTTCACTAAGTTAAACACTTTTAATAAAAAATTACAATCTTCACATTCAATAATTGGTCCGTTATTTAAAAAATTAATGTGTTCAACACCAAAAAAGGTTTACACTTCTTTCTGTTTACTTTTTTCTCATATCTTTATATTAAAGTTTTACCAGATGTAAAAATATTACTCTCAAACATTTTAAATCTCTATTACTAATTAATTAATGATTACAATAAAGATTTCTCATCAAGTTATAAAATTTTAAATTCATCAACTGTATTTCAGAAACGTTCTCCATCACAAAATTTAATTTCAAGAAGAAAAATTTTTAAATTAACAAAATACAATATGTATTAACAAATACAAACATACAAGTTTTAACTACTGCATAAAAAATAAAATAAATTAAATTGTATCTAGTGAGTATCTGGCTTATTATCGTAATCAGTCAAATCTGATAGTTCTGACAGCAAATCTAAAAAAAAAAAAAATATTAGTAGATAATATCAACTTCATTAAATGTCTTATATATTTTTTAAATTTATGTGTAAAACTGAAATAACTTCAATTTTGTTGCTTAAGGCGCGTTCTCACGATTCAAGTTTAATCCTTAACAAATACAATTTAGACATAAAAACTAAAATACTGGCATCACAATCCTTATCGGCGGCAAGTTTGGGGGAGTTGTATCTTCATTGATGCAACAGGCCCTAAATGGTGCATAAAAGAAGGATTGTCGGTAAACCCGGACAAGACCGCTGTGGTAGCTTTCACAAAGCGTAGAAACCTGCTTGATGTGAGAATGCCCAGCTTATGGGGTAAGAAACTACTACTAGTAGGGGAGCTCAAATATCTGGGGTTAACTCTAGATAGCAAGCTGACCTTCACACAATGCATTAAGAACATAACGATCAAAGCGACTAGGGCAATGTGGGCCTGTAGGAGAATGATCGGAAAATCATGGGGACTAAAACCAAAAATGGTTCTTTGGCTATACACCAAAGTTGTGATACCCACTGTAACATATGCATCCCTTATCTGGTGGCATCAAGCCAAGAAAAGGGGTAGTATTACTATGCTAAACAAGTTGCAAAGACTTGGCGCTCTTGGGGCTCCCTCCACTGCATTTGGTGGTGGAAACGGAGGCCCTACTGGCAGCATACAGGCTAACCATTATTGATCGTGGAGGAGTGATCCCCAGAGAGAGCTATCACACCATGATCTTCAACTCTATTAAGAGCAACAACATGCTATGCATGCAATCTGACAGAACCAGCACAGTAAAGAACTTCCAAAAACCTTTCAAGGTTCTCATACCTGATAGGGGAGCGGAAGGTACCAAGCAGGAGCTAGGGGCTCGATATGATACCATCTGGTACACAGATGGATCCAAAACGGAAATTAGTACTGGAGCAGGGATTAGTGGACGTAGAACGGGAGATGCGTTTAGCATAAACCTGGGTGTTTACTGTGTTTCAGGCAGAAATAACTGCTGTAACAGCCTGCGCAGAGGAAATGACAAGGGCTTATGAAAATAAGTGAATCTGTATCATGACCGACAGCCAGGCGGCTATAAAAGCCCTTGAGAGAGTGGAAACACAATCCAGGGTTGTAAGTTACTGCCTCGATGTGCTAGTAGCACTTGCACAACACAACAGCTTAACACTGAGGTGGGTGCTGGGACACTCAGGAATAAAAGGCAACGTAAAAGCAGATGCCCTTGCTAAGGCTGCAGCAAAACGACACCTAGTAGGACCAGAACCAACTTTATCTGACCGCAAAAGGGACTATAAAGGAACTACTAAAAAAACAACATCTTGAGCACTGGAGGAATCTTCCGGGACTGAGGCAATCGTGGATGTTCATTGGGGGGCCCTCCAGTGGCAAAAGAAAACTTGAAATCCTTAAGCTGAGTAGACCACAGCTGAGGAAGACAGTAGGTCTACTCACAGGACACTGCTGTCTGAACAGGCACCTCAATATAATTGGGGTTGTAGAAGACCCCACATGCATGAAGTGCGGTGAGGAGGAAGAGACTCCACACCACTTACTGTGTGTGTGTCCAGTTCTGGCCTCGCTTCTTCTTCGACAACCGAGGAAATAACTCAAGCACCCATCAGCTGTATACTCAACTTAATTGAGGAAACAAAGCTGATGGAGTAAAACTTGGAACGAGGGGTACGATAAGCTTCAGTGCAAGTGGGCATGGAACCACAACCCGTTCGGCAATAATAAAAATACTGGCAAAATGGGAAGATGAATGGCAAGAAATTCACCATAACAAATTAAAAGATTCAAAACCAAATACAACTATTTGGAAAAATGAAGAACAATTAACTAGGAGAGAAGAAGTTGTTATTGACCGACTTCGGGTTGGTCATACTATGCTTACCCACAGTTATCTATTTAAAAAAGAACAACCTCCGAACTGTCTTTGTGGCAACGTCTTAAACGTTAACCACATATTAAGACACTGTCCAAAATATCAGGCAGCTAGACATTTTGCCGAACTGCCTGATAGCATAGAAGAAATCCTACTAAACACCAAATCCAACATACAAAAATTTCTAAAATCATCCGGTTTATTCACCAAAATTTAAAATTTTATGTTTCCCCCATCATAGATATAATTTAGATATACGCTTTTTTCTTTTCGCGAACAGCAAAAGTTGTGTAATTTCTTATAGAAATATATTGTGAGAAAATTCCTTAAACGTTCACCAAACAAATTCGACTTAGCATTATGTATGTAGATATTCAGTATTTCCATCACTAATCATTTTTTAATAATAGCGTCCTTCCGCCAGTTTCAAATTTGGACTACCTTGGATTATGAATACGTGCCTTATAAGCTTTAATTATGTTAGTTCCATATTTCAACCGCAAGGCCCCCATTAAAACCATTTTTAAGCGTTTTACGAGCACTAAGAGGATCAATCTACTAATTTAATACACTTACAGGTTTTAAGAAAAATGTCAGTTTAATTTATTACCCAAGGAGTAACTCATAGATAAGAGAGATAGTAACTTACCATTTGGATCTGTTTTGTCCGAATCTTGACTAAAAGGAATTCCAAAGGTGGGGCCATCATTATTGAAAAGCTAAAAAAAATTATATATTTTAGAATCTCATTTATACATGATTTGTTTTAAATGCTTTGGCTCGGCCCATTTAAAAAGCTTGACATGCTTTTTCGAGCCTTTTTATTTTAGGTGGGCCAACAAAAGCGTGGCGCTATGGTGGCAAAATTCAAAATGATTTTCAATTTGTTTGCATATTCAACAACGTCAACCACATGGTAATTAAGCTAATTGATTTAAAAACGTAATAATAATTACAATAATATAATAATTTTAAAAATTGATAAAATAATTACATTTATAGGAATAATTATAATCATAATTTTTATAATTTATAGAATTATAGTATAATAAATTATATAATTTTATAAGTATAACTATTCAAAAGTAATGGGTTTATTGGACCAAAAAAACTCAAAAAATCAATCTATTGTCGACGTTTCGCCGTATCTCACGGCTTCTTCAGGACTAAAAAATCTTTATTAATAAAATGTAATCAAAAACAATCACATCCTACCTCTAGATTACAATATGAATAAGGACAAAAGTATCTACCCCTCCAATCGTTCATCAACACCATGAATCATTAAACAAAACCAACAATGCAAATTAGATACTTTTGTCCTTATTCATATTGTAATCTAGAGGTAGGATGTGATTGTTTTTGATTACATTTTATTAATAAAGATTTTTTAGTCCTGAAGAAGCCGTGAGATACGGCGAAACGTCGACAATAGATTGATTTTTTGAGTTTTTTTGGTCCAATAACCCATTACTTTTGAATAGTTGTTGAATATGGACGTAAATAATCATGTATTGGTTTATAAGTATAATTTCTTTGACCGCCACCCCAATAACAAACATCACATTTTCTTCAGATCATTATTGCTATTAATTCACAAAACAAATGTTTTATGTAAGAAAATTAATTTAAGTACGTAGTTATTTTACCGTAAATTTTTCATTTTAATTCAAACATTGTTCATAATACTAAATACTAATAAAAATAAATAAGATTAAGTACCACCCTTTTAAATTTAAATTACAGACACGCCTTTTTCTAAAGCGAACGCACATTTCACACGCTTTTTTCATCAAGCTTTCAAAGCTTAGAAACTGCCAGACGATTGCTGATTGCCAATATTAGTGTATCCATAAAAGTTCAATTTGATACCAACTCAAGAGAATTGGTTCCGATATACGTATATAAAAATTTGTCAAACCATCTTAATGAAGATCAGCTGCATATTTAATTTCAAGTATAATAATTAATATCAATTAAAAACTAAGTTCAGTTCATTGTAGTAGAGGACATTTGAAAATACAAATGTTTTTTTATAAAATTAGTGAAAATCAGCTATTTATATATGAAGGGTCCAATGCAAGAAGTTACTATGTCACTTTTTGCCAGTTTTGAGATAATATGATATATTATGATAATTTGATAATAATGATATAATATCGACACTTCATAGGTCAATTGGCGTAACCCTCAAAATTTTGAAAATCGAGTTATGCATATATTTGGATTTCAAATGTCGTAACTTGCATAACTCGATTTTTTTAATTTTGAGAGTTACGCCAATTGACCTATGAAGTGTCAATGAGGAGCTTACCACGAGCCCTATTAAAAATTTAAGGTACATAAAACTGCCCTTTTGTCATAAAGAGCTAAAACTTATTTTGAATACTTTAAAATGGATTATCTCATAACATGAAAAAAGTACTTACTTATATGAAAAAAGCAGATTATAATTCGTGCCAAATAGAAATAGAACCATCAATCATTATAGTTGGTAACATTACTTTTAAAAGACATATTTTTGACACAATTTTCTATGAGTGCATACATGTAAGCGAGTGACTTAGTGTTGTTTAAGTGGTTGGAGATGGAAATTTTTCTTTTAAAAAACTTACATTTAGTAGAACTGATGAATCGATGGAACCACTGCTAATTAGTAAATCTTTCAGTTGATTTATATCAATTTCAGTCATTGCAAGGTGATTGTAAATTTGATCCCTGTAAACAAAATTAAAAAATTATTTACTAACTATAATGTGCCATATTTCAAATGTTGAAAATTAGCAGTATAATTTATTATATTAGCAAATTATTATTAGCAGTAGTAGTAGAAGACAAGCAGTAGTGTGGCATAAAGCACACTTGTGTAGACTAAGGAGCTAGAAACTGCGGTTCTATCCCTGGTCGCTGTAACACTGCTGTAATCCAGTTGTAATTTGCTATTTATAAAGTTTATAAGATATATCTTCGACTCTCTTAGTACTAAATAAATACTAATAAATAATAATCATCACCTAGACTGCTGATTTTCACATTACTTTACGTTTGCTCGTAAATTTATTTTGGCATCCGATTGTCGTGGACAAACTCTGATCTCTAAATATAATAATATAAAAAAACTTACTTTGTAGGCATTTTTGCAATAGTCATGTTTTCGGTATTGCTTGATGCGTTTATATTGTCAGCCAAATCATCTGGAGAGTATTGAGTAGATGGAAATTCGTTCAAAAATACATTTGCTGATGAAGGATTCAGTAAAACACCATCTTCTTCATTTGCATTTGGTAAAGAATCGTTTCCTACTGGACTTTCCAATTCTGAATTAAATAAGTCATCATTTTGATATAAATAAGGTTCCGAGTTATCAAAACTATCAGGAAATTCTACAAAATCTGGTAAGTTTGAGGAAAAAATATCATCAACAGAAACATCACAATTAGGTAAATCCATTTGTTGCTAAAAATAAATATTTTACTTTTAATAATAAAATGTTAGTAAATCCTACCGCATTTTCAAGGTTTTTGTTAGTACTTTGAGCCGCAATTTCTTCTTTATTTGGAAGCACCCTATTTTCTTCCTCAAGAAGAGCAGTAGCAAGGTCATCCTCGGGAAGTACTGAATCTACGTTTTGACTTGTAGAAGCCAAACTATTTATTTTCTAATAAAAATGAAATAAAATAAGTGTAAAACATTGCACAGATAAATACCTCAAAAGTAGTATCTTTTAATAAGTTTTCATTTAAAGCGATAGGATCATTTAATTCATGAATAGTGGGAAAATCTTCTGTTTTTGCCTGTTTAGAATCATGGCAATCTTTGATCATTAACGGATAACGTCTTTTCATACCCAAACTGCCCAATCTTGTAGACGGCTGAACAAGAGATACTATAAACTGTATAAGCTAAAAAATAAATGTTACTTCAGCTCTCATTTAAAATATTTCTTAAAGCAACATACTTTATTAATAATGGACTGTAATTTTTGGTGCTTTTGTCTTAGCATAGCCATTTCACGCCATAAAATTGTATTTTCCTGTTGTAAGTCACGAAGTATTTTAGTTACACCTTGTTGACGATTTTGTAGATTTTTTACTTCCGTTAGCACACTAGATAATTGGTCTTTGTTTACATTATCAATTACAACTTTTCCTTCGGATGCAATAATTTTAGTGTTCGATACCTAAAAATATAAATAAATCAATTAATTAATTTGATTCTCGATTCATTTTACAGCCTATTACCTTTCTTTTAATTTTAATGAGTAATTCCGAGTGATCTTTAAGAAAGTACTGATGCATGAACTGGAATTCATTTTTATCTTCTTTATAAACAAAATCGTCATTTATTTTCAAAGTGACTTTATGAAATCCATCTGAGAACGTAACATAAATTTATTTGTTATCAATATAAAATTTTACTTACACATGTTTAACTGCCTGATAAAACTACTCATTTGATTGTGCTTGTAATACTTCGATAATAACATTTGCCAATTTGGTGCTTCGTTGCGTATAGCAAATGCTTTACCATCCTACAAATTAATAACAAAAAGCTTGATAAAATTTATTATACTATTTGATTGAGCAAAACCTTACATTACACCAGTAAATCAGATCATCGGTTTCAGGATTGTTAACCATCTTCCATAAATTAACTATGAACATAGGAATGTTCGGATTATTATTACTGTTTTGCATTTTTATTTTCGTTAATTAAAATATATAAAACCAAATTAAATTCAGTATTTTATAAAACAACTGAAATTCACATTATTTTACTAGTATGTCAAAGATAATATTATAATAAATGTCAGTTGAAAATGACAATTATATACAAAGTACTTCAAAATATAAGGACTACATTTGTTTTAATCCTTTCCTGCTTTTATCTACAAGCACTCTAGTAATAATCGTTACTAAAATTATTACTTAAATCGCAGGGATGGAACCTTGCGGTGCAGCCGGTAGAAACAATAATAGTTGATAAAAAATTCATAATTTTTCTGCCAATGAACAAAATTCATCTGATGAAAAATTTATAGTACTATTTATTGAAAAATCATTAAATTTATAAATTTCTTCTTCAATATGATGAACCATTTTTTTCAGTGTTGAATCAGCTAAAAATAAAATTGAAAAAATCAACGACAATGTTCCAGATTTTTTAGCAGTGGACAAATGATCTTTCCATTTACACCTTTCAATATTCTAAGATTTAATCAGGGACGTGTCGAACAGACTCTTTTGAGGGGGGAACAGTCTTGAAATTGACAGCTATTTTGCTCTCCATTATACGAATGACCCCTTTTTTTATCATTTTTGCTTTTTTTTGAAGGGAATGTTACAATTTGTACTATTGTAAACGTATAAACGTGTTTAGAATAGCGCCATCCATGCGTGTAGTAGTTAACTAAATTTTAGTTGCACATTTTCCTAATACACTTACCCAGCCCCCTAACACTCCAATGAGAGAAAATATGAAAAGCGGTCATAAGTTGTCACAAATTTTAGTTCCTTAGGATGGCGTTAGTAGTTCAGTTCAATTCAGTTTGCTATATGTCTGCCACAGCTGTTCGATGCTTGTGTTGATAATTTAACTTATAAATAAATAAAACTTGATAATTGTATAATAAATTGTGTTTAATCGAAGTAATTCCTTAATTTTTATAGTAATTATAATAATATTGTATTAGAATAATTAAAAAAAAAACTTTCTGAAATTTATGATAAAATTAATTTTAAATCTTCCGCCTATTTAATTTGGAACTCTTGGAACTATACTACTAGCGCCGCCTACATCATCTGACAACATAACACCACTTACTGTAACATGGAGTGACAGGGGGCTGCACTTACCACACCGCACCGCACTAACATTAAAGGCCCATTTACATGGTTCAAGTTGATAAGTGATTTATGCCCGGTTTCTGAAATCTCTGGTTATTCTCTAAGGTTAAAGTTAACCTTAGGTGAAAGTAAAATGGATTTCTGAAACCACAAACTAGTTAAGTTTAACTTAATCGACAACATAATTTTAACTAAATTTTACGTGTAAACAGTTCATTTAAGTTGTAATTTTAACTTAAAAAATTACTTATCAATTTGAACCGTGGAAACAGACCTTAATTTGTTGAGAACTACTGATTGTTCCCTAGTGGGGACACCCAAAATTAAATCAACAAAGAAGGTGATTTAAATCGATTTGTTATTAAAATGAAAATAAAACAAACTGTCATACTTTAATAACATATGGAAACATTTATAATCACAAAATATTGTTTGTTAAATCCAAAACTTTGAAAATAGAAAATGGTATAATAAATACAAAGCAAAATGAGTATGAAAACAGTGGACAATTTCACTGCTAAATTATGTTCGATTGTTCTTACTGATATTTCAGAAGGTAATTTTTTAAATTTTACTTAAACCAACCTTCCTGGTACTTTCATCTTTCAAATTTTTATAGAGGTGAAAGATTGGCGTTTGCTGGGCCAAGAGCAAGATGGTACTTTATTATTCTCATGGGTGAAATTTACTTGCGAAAGTGATGCCCGTACTTACATGGGATTATATTCTTACCGAGAACACAAACTTGACATAATTTATACTTTTGATAAAGAAGTTACAGTAATTCAAGCTTCAATCAATTTAAACAGAACAATATTTGGTTTTGTACTTAAAGAACTTACTAAAAGTGAAGATTCGGAAACTACAAATGTTTATAAACCTTTTATTGTCACAAAAAATAATGGTCAACAAAAATTGCACGATTTAAATTTGGAGAGGTCAAAACAAGTTATGCTTCAATTCATTTACAAAAAGAAATCAATTTTTACTGAAAATCGACCCGAAAAGTGTTTGGTTCTTATACATCAGGAATGTAAGTTAACATAATTAAATGTTTGTTTTGGTAATAGTTTATATTATTTAAGGTGTTTTGCAATATCAATTAAAAGTTAATGATGAAGAATTTGTGATCGAATCTTTGGTAAGAAAATTTTTATGGGCTCAGTGGGATTCTGTACACCGAACGTTATATTACATTCATTATCGTAAACCTATTCATGCTTTGGGAGAAGATGATGAACCGAAACGAAATTACGATGTTAAATTATCACCAACTCTATCAGGATTACAATTTCATGATGATCTTCCACACGAAACAGTGGTAATGTGAGAATGATATATTTATGTAGCTATGAAAGTTGTAAATTGAAAGTATGATGATGAATGTTTGAAATTTGTTTCAGATGTGAAATGACTTAGATTTTGATCAATAAGTTTGAAAATATTTTCGAGGAAACAGTTGAGTATTTTATACTGTCTGCGTTTTTAAGTAAATGGTTCTTAATATTTTTGAGAATAACATTGTTTAGATTTTGGTAGAATCGGAATTATAACAATTATTAATCATTGCTTAAAAGTAATTACAATTAAGGGGGCAAAACACTGTAACCACTCAAAAAATACTGGTATTGTAGAAAAATTTTTATAGGAAAACTACACAAGAGATTTTTTTCAAATTGGAGTAAAACTTGGAACGCGGGGTACAATAAGCTTCAGTGCCAGTAGTCATGGAACCACAACCCGTTCAGCAATAATAATAATAATCATCTAGTATTACGAAATTACGGTTTAATTGCAACAATACCATACTAATTAATTATTAAGTTTTTTTTTTTTATTATTATTATTATTATTCAATATTGAAAGAGTTGAGGATTTATCCTATAAACTCTAAATTACTAAAGTTTTGACACAGTGCAAATTAAATACAAAAACAAAGCGCCAAATATACAAAAAACAAACACAAGAACAACCAAATAAAATTCAAAAGATAGAATTAAAATTAAAATCAATCAATCCCGTCATGTCAGATTCGAAAGATCCAACCGGTTCTTGAAGGAATCCACAGATGGAGCCGCTACTACGTCGTTGGGAAGATCGTTCCAAACGCCGAAGACTCGATTTGATAAAAAATGTTCCCTGGCTCTGCTCCTGAAACCCCCCCCAAACAACTTCAGACGATGTCCACTCAAGCGATCATCAACATTAAGCACAAAGAGGTGAGACATATCCAATGGAAAGAAGTGGTTAAGTGCTCGAAACGTAATTATCAAGTCTCCCCTCAAACGCCGAAGGTGAAAGGGCGTCAAGTTAAAAATGCTCAATCGTTCCTCATAAGATGGTCTGTTTCGATAAGGATAAGCCAATCGCGTTGCCGATCTCTGGACAGATTCAAGCATGTCAACATCGCGCGCCAACTCCGCACACCACACCGGACCAGCAAACTCGAGATGAGGTAGAATGTAGGTAATGTACATCTTTCTGACAACAGCAGGACTGGGCCTCTCGAAGCACTTAGAGAGAAGATATACCATGGTTTTGGCCTTACTGCAGATTCTGTTGATGTGACTACTCCAAGAAAGATTACATGTTATTGTCACACCTAGATCGTCATGTGACTCGACAACTTTCAGACTTGAGCCGTTAGCCGTGTATTCCAAACGCGGATTGTTCTTACCGAGATTCATAATAACACATTTATCAATGTTCAGAGGAATCAACCACTTGGAGCACCACAGTATCACTCTATCCAAATCATGTTGCAGAATGTCATGGGAAGATATAGGATTGTTATAAATTTTGGAGTCATCGGCATAAGAGAAAATTGAGGACAGGATCAGGGACGGTAAATCAGCACAGTATATCAGAAATAACAATGGACCAAGTACAGATCCTTGGAGGACACCACTGAGAACAGGAGCATCGCGAGAAAACGTCTGCCCAAAGTTTCGGTTGCTGAGAAATGCGGACAGCCATCGCAGCAACCTTCCCCCAATACCAAAATGCGCCAACTTCTTTTGGGAACTCTATCGAAGGCTCTCAAGAAATCCAAATAAATCACGTCCACTGGGATGTTACGATCGAGGCGAGAACTCCAGTCGTTAACACACACCAACAGGTTAGTAATGACAGAGCGACCTCGCAGAAACCCATGCTGCGACTTATATTATTATTACATTGTTGTCAAGGAAGAATTGCGTCATATCTTCAGCAATGATAATTTCCATCAATTTGGCCGCTATTGGAGTGAGGCTGATTGGACGATAATTATCGGCATCAAGTTTGTTACCCTTCTTAAATATTGGAGTTACAGATGATAGGCGCCAAACATCCGGAAGTTCGCAGTTTGCGAACGAGTTCTCCATGATCAATGACAGGGGCAAAAACGTAGTGTTCCGACAGTGCTTCAATAAACGACTAGAAATACCATCCAATCCGGGAGATGTCTCATTCTTCAGTCCGTCAATACATCGCATGATTCGATCCGGTGGGAAATGGACCATTGAAAGAGAACAGGGAGAAGAGGGACACTGGGTTCCCGCACAAAAAACGACACAAATTTGTCACAAAGAAGATCAGCCGTTTCAAGGTCGTCGCTACAGATACTGCCATCCGGTCGCATTAGTCGTGGAATAGTTACTTTGGAAAACAGTGAGGACCTGATGTACTTGTAAAATTTCTTTGATCCGCCCTCAAAGATCAGACCCTCTTCATAATCTCTTCTTGCAGTTGATAACTTGGTACTAAGGATATTAGAAAAATCATGATGACGTGCTAAGTTTTCGGAAGTTCTATTTCGGGCATATCTTTGCCACAGGTGCTTCTTCTCCCGAATAAGCTCTTTCAGTTCAGCTGTGATCCACGGTTTGTTAGGATTATAAGTTATTATTCTCTGATATGAATTGGCTGTAACAGAATCAACAAATCCTTTCCTGAAACTCCTGCCACTGATCACCGACAGGGAGACCACTCAATGCATGAACCCAATCAACGCCATTTAATTCATCGGCCACCCGCTGCAAGTTTGCGAAACTTCTGGAGAGTGTTACATTATTTTGTGGCGGCACAGTAATCTGCAATCTTGAGGATAAAACCACATGATCTGATTTACCAATGGGAGAGAGAAACTTGATAGATGACAACAAATTATGGTCGTCCGTCATGACCAAATCCAGGATGGATGGCTGCTGACCCGTACGGTAACGTGTAAATTGCTTGATGAGCTGGTTTAAATTTAAATTGCAAATCATATTGTTATAAAGAGACGTTTAGTCAGACGCTTCTTCGTTGAAAGTTTAGCTAAAATTAGCCAATCTAGGCAAATTAAAGTCACCCATTATGATGATATTGGAACGCGAAGAAGAATGTAAATTTTTTATAGCGGAGATAAGCAACGTATCGTTAATAAGTTCAGTGTCAGGAGGACGGTACAGCACCAATACAATGAGACTGAAGTTTCGGTATGACATCCTAACTGCGACAGATTCAACCCCCGGGCTATCAAATTGCAGAGGTGCAATGTTGAAGGACAAAAGTGAAGATGTACTGATATACAAACAGATACCGCCCCCTCTCGAGTTGCGATCACATCTGTACACGTTAAAACCGGGAATGTTATAAGAGAACTGGGAATCTCTGGTCTAAGCCATGTTTCAGTTACACAAAACATGAAGGGATTAAAATGACTAATAAGTGCTTTGAATTCGTTTAACTTAGCCATGAGAGATGCAATATTTGTATAAAATAACAGAAAATCAACGATGCAGGTTTTGTTTAGTTTTTTTGAATTTCAACTATGGATGGAATACCCCGAACATATCTAACTGTGATGTTCTCCTCCCCACTGTCGACTCGTCTCCTCAACTCTCCCCTGAGCCACTCCAAATGATCCTGCTGCTGTCTAGTCTTATCATCAATGATCTTAATAGACGAAAATGAAGAACGCGATAACTTATTCTTGCACCGCAAAATCTTCCTTGCGGTGTATTCACCATCAAATACAACCTTCAGCAAGCGGGGCCTCTTAGAAGTACGGCTGGCATCCACCCTACCCATCCGAATCACTCGTAACGGGGGGCGGCTGCGAAGTATCATCGCCGGAAATCGCTTTGATAATATTGCGTACATATTCGGTGTCGTCACTCTCGCGGCTAGCAGCCGACCCTTTCGACGATTCGGGGACGCCATGTACTATGATGTTCTTAGTACGCTTAAGGCGCTTCATAGCCTCGTTTGTTACTTCCTCAAGAATCCCCGGGGACGAGTCGACCTTACTAATAAGGCTGGAAATCAAGTTTGTGAGCTCGTCGAGTTTACTATTGTTAGCCTCATAGTGTCTTTTCAATTCCCTAAACTCATCAAAGTTGCCATTGCAACCCTTGCAGAGAATCTTCATGCATTGAACTCTGTTGTGAGTAATTCTCTTACCGTCATCTTCAGAGAACCCGCAGCACCCCAAGTGAACGGATCCGCCACAACCATTGCAAACAATGCTAGTTGAATTCGATTTAATTTCAATATTACAATTCACGCAGACCGGCATATTTCTATCAATATCTCGCTGATAATGTAATTGAAGGTCGGACAGGAAAAATTAAGGAAATAAACAAAACAAGTGAATGAATAGGAACAATCGGGAGATATTTAGATTGCAACACTCACCAGAGTACCACCAATGAAGTATGCGGCAAGATTGCTATAAACTCAATCAAAAAACACACTAAAATCAACAACAAATCAGCACAAATGAAATTAACTGCACTGCATGTCAAATATCGCATATATTTATTTTATTTAAAATTATGCCAATTCTTTAGAAAGTAATGCGAAACTGAAATACATTTCAAAAAAATTAAAAAAAGATCATCGGGTCTGCAAAATATGTATAAGATATTTTATTACTTACATGATGTTAATACAACAACTATATTGTATGTATTAATATTTTAAATATGTACTTACTCGTTGCGACGGAAACTAAGGGCCATTTGTATAGTGCGAGTTTAACAACCGATCAAAGTTAAACCAAGATTAACTATGAAATTGAGCGTTCTGATTGGTTTAAAAGTAAGTTAATCTTGGTTTAACTTTGATCGGCAGTTAAACTCCCACTATACAAGTGGCCCTAAAACATTTTAATCTTGTTTTTGATTAATAGAGCCCAGATTATAGGCAATAGGGAATCCGATATTTAGTATGTGGCATATAATTTATAATATGTATAATATCTCGTGTTTATGCATAAATTGTATGCCGCATACCAGATATCGGATTCCCTATTGCCTATAATCCGGGCTCTATTGATTAATGATGATGATGTTATAAAGCGAAACATGTAGAAAATAAATAATAAAATATACAAACAAATTCGTGTAATAATTAAAAAATAAATTATAATTTTTAGATGAATATTCCTCTAAATTTACCACACATTTCAAATTTATCTACTTCTTGTGGTATTTATGAAGACGATGCAGTTCCTCTTAGAATACATGATTGCTCATTAGATCTTATGGTTTTGACAGATTCGGAAAATATTGTTTGTATTTGTCATCATTATTTGTATCAGGTAAGTAAATCAATTCATTTTATTAGAAAAATTTTACAATAATATTATTTAGCCAATTCAACCTGCACCCAATCTTGAAGAAAATGATGAAACTCTCGTACATTTTGCTTATTCTGTTACCGTTTTACATCAAAGTTGTATTATTCATTGCGTAATACCTGCAATTCCATGGAATCAAGCAAAAACTATTCGTCCAACTTTTACTTTACATGATGGTAAGAACTTGGTTATGGATATCAGGATAAAAAACATTATTTTAGTTTCTTGGTGTATAATATACTATTTCTCATCTCTTAGATGATCATGTATTGGTTTTTATACCCGGAATTTGTACCCATTTACTGGACGTAGGAATAAGTCATGAACCTGTTTGTCACATAACCACAACGGCTGAAACCCACAATTTGAGTCCACAAGAAATAAATTTAGCTCCATTATTAGAAATGGATGATTTGAAAGTAGTTAATCTAGCAAATTTAGATTTGGTTGAAATTACATTATCTAATACTCAATTAATCGAGACTTATAAAAGTGATACTACACTGGAAAATAAATTATCGATACTTCATTATTTTTTAGTTCATCAAGTTGAGGTTGATGCAGCTATTGAGGTTATTTAAACTTTACTTTTTTATTGCAGTTCTGAATGTTCTGAATTTTAGCTTATAACTCATCAAATCGAAAAATCAATTTTTGTAGGATTTCCACAAATTTTAAAAGAATTTTTAATTGGTAGTGCGTATATAACAGCAGAAAGAAATTTACCTTCAGATGCTAATCAATTAGTTAGTTTGCTACCAATAACCATTCAACCCACTGGTTTTGATTTAGAAGTTAAAATACAAAATAAAACCATTTGTTTATCTCAAGACGTTTTATGGAACGCATCTATGATGCTACTATCGCCTCAACAAAGACTTGTTCCATATCGAGTAGATATTTGGACCAAGTTATGGGATCGAATTGTAAAAATTGCCAAAGGGAAACAAAAATTCAAGCCAAATCAAGTTGTCGAAAAACTTTTGGTTTCTTTAGTTTGCTATCAAGTAAGATTTCTTGAAAATTAATTTTATTTTTGAATTGATTGGAATGAAATTTTTAGAACAAAGTAGTAATTACAGTAGCGTTCATAAGTAAGTTGTTTAGCAAAAAATTTAAGAAATAGAAATCATTTAGTGGACTATTATATCTTTTTTAAAGTGTGTAGATTAACACTGATTTTGGCGTATAGAACTTTACCTATATTGTTAAAAACATCACTAAAACCCCCAAACGTTAAACATTCGTTAAACACTCCGTATTCATCATGTATATTATGTAAGGTTTCCGTATTATTCCGCGCAGCTACTCAATTATCTGGAGTTTAGACAGTTGTTATAGTAATGAAACTTGCAGTTTTGAAGAGTAAAAGTTGAAAAAAATGAAAGAGAAATGTTGCAATTTGAAAAAGTTGTTTCAAAAAACTGTTTAGCTACTTACTCACTTATGAGCGCAGTTGTAATACACATTTATAAATTATTATTAAAAGGGGAAAACACTGTAACCGCTCAAAAAATACTGATATTTTAGAGAATTTTTTTATAGGAAAACTACATAAGGAATTTTTTTCAAATTTTTAGCACATTTTATTGATTATCTGAAACAATAGAAAAAATTTTTTGGCTCATTTGTAGTCCAAATACCAAGGTATCTGTCTCGTGGACAGCAAATCAGCCATATGGTTTGTCTGAAGTCAAAATATCAAAAATATTTACAAAGTATATACTTATGGGCTATATGACTGTAGTTCGATTGATATCCAGAAAAACGGCAAATAAAAACTTTTAAAAGAACTTTTAAAAACCTAGTATTTTTAAGCTTTTTTACTTGTATATAGAAGCTAAACGAAGTCATCAATTGCAGAATGATAGTATTCTTGATTTGCTGTCAACCAGGTTAAAATGTCATTTTGAAATATTCGCTTCCGAAGTTAGCATTTCTTATGCTTGCAGATGGAATCCAGCTGAAAGGCGATGCTACAACTCAGCCAATTTACAAATTTCTGTCTGAAATTTTTAAAGAACATTCCTAAAACGAGTATCTTTTGATACGTATAAAATTTAAAAAATCGTATTTTAGAACATTTTAGTGTTTTCCCCCCCTTATCAATGTAACAAAAATAACAAATGAAATATTAAAACAGTTAGTTTTGATTAAGTTTAATGCATACAAATTTTTAACCAGAACATCAATTTGCCGTAACAAAAATAGCAATTGTAAACCCCCGACCTTGATCAGCAGTGTGACAGACCATGAAGCGGAAAAGTCACCGTCTACTTTCGTGATCTGCTACACTGTTATGATTATGACTTATGATCTAAAGTCAAAATTTGATCAGGGGTGCTCGTGTTGGTTCGTAGGGAGAGAAGATTCATTTTAGTATAATATTCCCCAACGTATACTATACTTCAATTCTTTGGGGAAAGCACATCATACTGTTATAAAATTAGGTTGCTTAATTATTTGTTTATGTAAGATGCCATTGACTTGATTAGGCAAACCTCTTAATTAGTTGTTAGTATAAATACTTTTTTTTTAATTTAAAAAACAAATTAACCCTGAAGTCAGGAAGGGATAAGGATGGCTAAGTTTTACAAGTTTTGATAAACACCCAACGTGTCAAAAGCTCTCTATCGATTGGTTTTCAATATTCAAATACAAAAATAATTATTAACTCAGGTAACCACCGTTTCTTCAAATTTCTTCGGTTACAACGAATTCATTTCAGATAATTTTCATATACACGTAATAATTTAATTATTAGATTAAGTTTACTTTAAAGATTTTGAATTGTGTACCAAACTAGCAGCTTGTCTCAGTTCGAAGCTACACAAAGTATACCTGATGTACAGCAGCTGATAATCGCAGATTAACTGATCAGAGGTTTGATAGAAACTTAAGTCTACTTTTAAGGTCGTTGCGCTTATTCAAAGCAGTCAATCTAAGCTGGAGAATATTTTAATTTAAACTAAAAAATGGGCTGGCGGTGAAAAAATAGATATTATAATATTCACAGATATCAAAATGTATCATTTAAAAAAATTGTTTTAATTTTAAATTATATCAGTATCACTAAATACTTTGAAGGAAATCTCTTATGGGTGCATTTGAGTTTGATCTATGGGCTGTAATGCACCTAGCAAGGTTAGTGCCATACTAGAATGAATTATTCCAAGGCCCACAGAACCAAAAGTAAAATTGATAAGTTTATTTTAAATTCATTTTTGACCTTGACATTTTGTCAATTGGCCAGACTTATGTAAATAGAGAATCAATTCTTAAATCCACAAACGTGTTGATGCACACCAGAAGGCCGAACTAAGAAATTCTTCCAAGTCCGAGATTCAAACTCATAATTTCCACTGTTGTGGTTATTGATAAGTTAAATACCCAATTAATCAAAATCTATATTTTTTGTGGCTAAAATCACCATGCAAGTTACATTTTGTATTTATTGTTTTTGCCTGAAAGCTAAAAATAATATTTGTAATCCTTACTTCTGAAGAAAACAACCACAAACGAGCGGCATGTTATGCAAATATATATTTTTAAAAAGTATATGTTTATCGAAGCGGAAATTTGTCTTTTTGTTCAATACGAAGTAAAAACTAGAGCAGGCGCTGCCTTTAGTAATATGTTCTAGGTTCTACATCTTTTAATGTAAAAAATTGATGTATCTGGCTAGAAATTTGTGTATATTTAAACTTACACTTAAAATGAAATTAAATTATTTTAGCCAGAAGCACTCTCAAGATCAAGCACTCCGTTATCACCTAGTGGTTCTTTGGGAAGTAATAGCACAATTAGTGATTTAGCTGCTATGACTAGTCAGTGTAGTCGTAAAAGTCAAGTTGATGCTTTGCCATTTTATGAATTGGAGAGTTGCACAGCTAGTAAACAAGAACATATTATTTCAGTGGTAAAATAAGTAATTTTGTTTAATTTATTGAAATATTTATTTAACTTTTTTTTTATTAGAATTTACGTGAACTAAATATGCATTTATTGAAACAAAGTGCAGAAAATAGGATAAGTAAATTTCAGTGGCAATCTCAAACACCTATGCACGTACATGCAGTAACCACACGTTATGTTGCTGCACAACTTGAACAATCACGTTTTCTTTGTCACATTTTATGTAAAATAGTAGCATACGACTCTAGATTTGAACATGAAAAAGGATTTATTTTTATGTAAACTCGTTAATTCCCACATTATTATTTTTTATTAGCTTTTTGTTTTTAGTGATCAACTATCTGATAAGAAACGTCATATTTTGTTTACAGTATTGGAAAAGTACTATTTGGCTGTGGAATCAATTGCATTTCCGTTACCTCAAGGATTTACATCTTTTTTTACATTCTTAGGCTACCGTACTTTAAGATTTAATGTTTTTTTGCAATACGTACAAAGAAATGTTTTCGAATTACATGTCGATGTTATGAAAATTATTTTAAAAGATATTGAAGACACTAAAACAGGAATTCAAATGAAACTTAAATTACTTGGTCTTCTTCCACGTTCACGTGCCAAACGTTTGTTGAGCTTATGGAACCATCCTGTTAGTTTAATGATTAGGGCAAGGGAGCACTCTTTTAATATTTTATCTGGTGTTGAAGGTGCCAATTCACGTTCTTTGGGAGTACAAAAAGATAAAAACTATCAATTAGGTATGATAATATTGCTCAAGGTTCAATAAAAATATAGTTTGTGATTTTTAGGTTTGACTGCTTTTCCATCGGAAGATCGATTGTCACCTTTGGATACATTTTTGGATTTGCTTACAGCAAAAGCTAGTTTAACTGAATTAGATTTTGGCTTATTAATTGAAGCTACAGTTACCTCGATTGACGAATTTATTTAAACATGTTAATTATTTATTTTGTTGTAATTTTGTTTGTTATTCTTATCAAAATGCGTAGGCGTGTGAATCCAAACTGTTATATTTTTATTATTGTTATTTTTATTATTTTATTTTGTTGTACTCTATTGTATGTTTTTTTAATTGTTACGTAATATTCTTATGGAGATATTTTATAAAAATTTATAGGTGGAATTTAATAAACTGTGCAATAATTTTGTGTTTTATTTGTTTTTTAATGCATCAAAAATGTACTTAAATGAATATTTTTATTATTATACAGTAGAACGTCAATTAACCATGTCTCGATTATTGGTATTCGCGATTAATTGTGCCCACTCTTCCAAAAACAATTACATAGACAATAAGAAGTAATAAAAGCAGTTAAACCAAGTGTCTCAATTAACGTAAAACGTACATAAATTTGTTGCAGTTGATCGATTTTTGAAGAAACTATGTTGTCTGTCAATAATAATCCCTTTAATAAGCCCAGTAAAGCTTATTTGTAACAATCCATTCAAAAACTTTTGGAATTACTGATAGCATGCATATTGCCGATAGTTTCTAACACAAAAGCGATCTTTTTCTTTAAAAATAGGCGTGACAGATGAAATCTTCTATGTATCAGGAGAGCAGGACGTCTGCAAGGATTTATTGAAGAGAAATTTTAAACAATACTTTTACAACAATTTTTAACAAATATTCTCAACCGAGCAGGGGTTTAAAAAAGTATTAAGTATAATACTAATTTATTGGCCACTTCTTCAGTTATAACAATATTCATCAAATCAACGCAATCCACTAAACAAGAATCCAACAATAAGCATTTTCAAAGGAGTTTGAAAATAAATTAGCTATGCTAACGGCATCGTAACAGCAGTTTGTTACACATGAATGACCAAAATTGTTTTGGATTTTTCCTATCCTAATCAAGAGCAAGTTTGCAGAATTTTCTTGCATCTGTAAAACTTTAATATGAATCACAATCTGAAGAGATCTTATATTTATAAAAATTAAAGACTTGGTTCGCAATTATCAATGGATAAAAGCTCCTTTACAAAATTCCAATCAACTTGACTGAAGTAATCATTATTGGTGTGGTAATGGGCATTCTTAAAATCCAAATAGCAAATGGGGCCCTCCTAGACTAGATCAAGAGTTACATTATTCGAGTTGATAATTGAGTTAAACTGAGAGAAGCAATTGTAGGAAAGCTCGTTGCATACCATTTCTCTGATTTGAGAAGCTGCATTAACTGCTGATAATGCAGCACGGAAACTGTTGCCAAGACAATCCCAGTGAGTTATAATCACCGATACATTGCACTCCTAATACAATACCAAGATAACTCCAAAAACTCAGTACAACGAGATCTTATCAACATATTCTGTACCTCGAAAATTGTTGAACAAAACTGGCAATTTGAGCAAGACAACTGTTGGAATCTTACTTGACTATGAAGATTTCAAAACTGTTATTAAAACTCTTACCCGAGGCAATTTATGCTAGTGTCGCAAGATCTATTCTATCTGTAAACTGTATACCTATCGTCAATAAAATCATTATTATTTATAATTGAGCATAATCACGTTTCTGTCAAGATGATGACAGAAAACTGCCTAATTTGGTGGCGACAGTGCTAGGGTTTCTTGAAAATTTCTCCGACTTACTGCTGAAGATTTTTCGAAAAACCTTCTGACGGAAGCATCATTTGACCAAAAATTTAGTTCCATCAATTTAGACATATACACCGAGTTAACAGTAATTTTAAATAAACTGTAATCGTAAGGATATCTCACATTCAAGTTCAGTTGACTGTTATCTACCAGATCTGAAACTAACTTATTTGGAATAAACTCTAGAACCTTGCCTTTACTTGCATTAGGACTAATTCGTGTCAAAAATATTAAAGATTTGTGAACTCTACAAGCAACCGATACAAATCCATCGTACTGATAGTTAGCTTCATTGTTCGAAACACCAGGTTGAGCACAGTTACCAATCACTACTTCATTTTGTATTATTTACATTTTTGGTAACCTCGTCTAGATTGTCAACATTTGAGCTGATTTGAGCTATGATTTGAGTTTCCCACGAGGTTCCATTCCAGTAGCCGTGTTCACCAAATCTGACAAAATCAGCACTGGCTGCGTCCTAGTTTCTGAAATTTTGGGAACTGCTGATCTGTGTTTAAGGAGAAATAAATAGCGATTTAAAAATAATTCAGCTCTTAATAAGAGAAAAACTCAGAAGAAATCTGTAACCAAAGAGTATGTACTATTATAATATGCATACTCTTTGCTGTAACTAAATTTGTCGCTAGAGAAAAATTTGAATAATCAGTGCCTGAAGCGGTGGCACAGTGCGACAAACAGGTATCACAAGCTGCGTTTGCAAAGCGTCATCTAGCGCATTTTATTTATCTAAATTAAATTTGTTAACGACGTTGAAACCAACCGGACCGGAGTTTTTCGTTATTTATAACCTAAAAAAATTGAAATTATTTGATGAAAAATGTCCAAGAGGAAAGCAAGATTTTCTGATGATTTACCATCAAAAAGTTTTAAAAATGCACCTGCAAAAAAGCACACGTTAGATTCCGATGAAGAAGACGAAACCGAAGACGATAATATTTTGGACAAAGAAGCTATAGAAGGTAAATGAAATGTTTCCAGCAATGTTTTAAAAAGTCTTTCAGTTACAACTATTTAATTTTGAAGTGATTTACTTTAATTTATTTTTATTTTAGGTGAAGAAGATGGTGTTGCCACCAATGCAGGTCAAGAAAAATTCACAGCATTTAATATGAACGAAGAAATGGAAGAAGGTCATTTTGATAAAGATGGACATTTTATTTGGAAAAATGAAAAAGAAGTTCGTGACAATTGGCTAGACAATATCGATTGGCAAAAAGTTCAAACCAAAGATAACGCTTCTAAAGAACATACGCTGGGAGAAGAAAGTGATGAATCTGATGGAGAACAGTTTCAAGAAATTGAAACCTATAAGCAAATATTAACTTACATGCAGCCTAGAGAAACATTAAATAGAACCATAAGTCGATTAGGTAAAAATAAAAAGTTATCTAGTTTAGAAAGATTACGACGAAAGAAAGCTGGACTGTTAGAATCTGACCACGAAGTAATTCATTTAACAGAGTTGGCCAATAAATTCTTAAGTGTTGGAAATATGGACATATATCAAGAAACTTTTGAATCCATTACAAAAAAGGTAGAAAAATTAAATAAATTTTTTTTAAGTAAATAATTTTGAATTTTACTGTAGATTGAAAACGATGAAAAGAACAAAATTAAAAATGTTGAACCAGAACTCGATATGTATGCAGATGATTTTGACATTAATCTAAAGGAACAATCAAGTGAAGGTGCTGGTACGTCATCTCAAAAACCGAAACTAGATACCACAAATATAGTAATGTGGGAATTTAAATGGAAACTTGAAGAAAAGGAAATTCAAGGTCCTTTTGATTCACAACAAATGCTAAAATATGCAACTGAAGGTTATTTTAAAACCGGAGTCTGGGCACGAAAAAGCAACTCCAATGCAGAATTTCATTCCACAAATAGAATTGATTTTGATTTGTACGTGTAAGTTTGTTATTACTAAAGTTAACAGTTACAATTTCCTTATGTGGATTTTTGTGAAAATAAATCTGTTTGAGGATTGCATCTGTTCATTTTATTTTATTTAATTCTTAATGAAGAAGTAGATTTAATAAAGTTATATATTTTGTTTATTACTGCTGATTTTATATGCAATTTTATTACTAATAGAGGTTAAATACTAATTATTAATAAAGTTTTGTTAAATAAATATTGCAAGTTTTGACTTCTATAGATAAATTTAGCCATTATTATTGCGAGAAGGAATTGTTCCAGCTATTAGCAAAGGCAAGAAAATAATATTGATTTGAAAGGTTAAATTTATAGTTCTACCATAACAATAAAGTTGTGTGCAGAGACAATTATATAGTCTTACCAGTTTGATAAATTTCTGAGACCACTCTTGTTTGAGGTGATATAGTTTGTTGCGAAGTACCAAGTTTTTTCTGGCAAAGTGTAACGTTCGAGGACTCGACCCGAGAGGCAGTCTCAGCGGTTATATCGTCGGCTTAGTTAGAATCCCTCTTAAGTCCAAAATTGCACAATTTTACAGGGGAAACAAAAAATGTTTTTTTAAATTTTTTAACTACAAAATGTAATTTTTGACATATTATGGACTTACGAGGGTTTCTAACTAAGCAGACGATATATGGCAATAGCATAGATAACGAAAACGATGGTTCAACAACTGATGCGAGCACAGAAAAGAAACGGATTAATTAGTTGAATATTTGTAATTAACATAAATCACATAAAGGTAATATATTTATTGTATATTACTAGGGGAACCCCCAGGGCCGCTTCGCGTCTCTAATACTATATCAATGAAAAAGCTTCAACTTCTTTCCATACAATATTTTTTATGTCGGTTTTACTTGGAATTTGTATTCCACCCTTTGCTCAACATCTTGATAAGTATGTTGTTGTAGAAAGGATAGCTGCTGTTAAAACTTCCTATTTATTTTATGAGTTTCAAACCGAAATTATTATTCCGACTTTTTTCTTTTCTTTGTTATTTTTTATTTATATTAATAGATCAGATCTGTGAAACTCTTCATCAACTAGAAATAAGCTGATGATCTTCAAACGTCTGAACAGATTTTCTTGAATCATAGCTAAGAAACTCTCGATCAAGTCACCTTTTAAAGAAAAAATAAACTAAATCTAAATCGGTTCATCCTTTTGGGAGCTGCAATACCACAGACCCCTATCTGCGTAAACTTGAAAAATTACTTTCATCCATCTTTTATAATAAATATGTTCACTTTTTGGGATCTTGGACCAGGATAAATAAAACAATGTACTATATTTTTTGTTGTTTTAATTGTTGCGACCTTAAATAAACTGGTCCTATAAACGGACCGCGGTCTTATACGTGTAGATGATGATGATGAATTGTTGCGCCCTTTTTTTTACTCTCTTTAATTAAATATAAATTTAAGATTTTTTTTGTATTGAATAATCCATATATTTTTACTTTACTTTCAATAAATCTAAGTTTAATATTTTTGATTCCTTAAATTTTGTGTTGTAAAAATCTTGTTTATTCTCTCCCTACACCCTCCTTCAGGCCCAACCAGAAAGAGGGGCGCTCGGGGATTTGTCCCCGGGGCCCGGACGAATAACTTAATAAATGTGAATGAATAAAAAATTAGATATTGGGTTTTGTTTTTTCTTCCTTATTAAAACCTGGCGTTACCTAAGTGGAAAAATCCCATCAGTATATAGGTGGGGTGTGACGAAGCCCAACCATTAAAATAATGTAACATGACTTAACCGAAATGAACAAAAAACATTTTAACTTCTACTTCCGGGCAGGTAAAATTAAAATTATTTGTGCGCTTATTAGTAGCAAAACAATCTTTTTCGAGTACCGAAGCTTTCAAATATTATGAAACCCCTAAAACTACTTAGATTTAAAATTTAGGTTCAAAGGCAGCAAATAATGAGTGTATACCGGGGGGTCTAAGAGGTATGGAATACCCCCCAGTGCACCCTTTCTTCTTGTTCGCGAATTATTCAGTAGCCAAATAGTAAAAAATATGTAGGTCCTTTACGGATATTATCCGTTGTGTCTACAGGTGGTTGGTGCACTGGGGGGTTTTCCGTACCCCCCGGTTTGCCAGTGGTTACTGGCGGTTATATCAGTAATTTATTTTTGAAAATTAAGCGAAATAATAAAAAATAAGTATAAGCCCTTTACGAATATTATCCATTATCTGCTACAGTTGACTGATGCGCTGAAATGGTGCACTGGGGGGTATTCCAGACCCCCCGGTTTGCCAATGGTTGCAGCTCAATCAATATTTAAAGTTGTCATAATAAATAATTACGTTTAACCTCAGGCTCAAAAAGAGAATAATGTCTGAGAAGCTTAAAGCTGAAACATGACTTAACTGAAATAAACCAAAAACATCTTAATTTCTACTTCCGAGTAGGCAAAAATAAATTTATTTTTGTGCTTAGGAGCAAAACAATCTCTTTTGTGCCACAAAGCTTGAAAGTATTATAAAACCCCTAAAATTACTTAGATTTTAAATTTAAGTTTGAAATGCAAAAAATAAGTGTAAATGGGTATGGAATACCCCCCAGTGCACTCTTTCTTTTTGTTCGCGAAGTATACAGTAGCCAAATAGTAAAAAATATGTAGGTCCTTTACGGATCCGTTATATGATGTCTACAGGTGGCTGGTACGTTCATGCGGTGCACTGGGGGGTATCGGTTTAGTAGAGACCCCCCGGTTTACCAATAGTTACAGATCAATCAAAATTTGAAATTTTAATTATAAATAAATAAGTTTAACCTCAGGCTCAAAAAAAAAGTCTGAGAACCAAAATGAAGGTAGCTACTTCTATTACGATATCTGCGATAGATTAACAAATTTTAACTTTCGGGCGGGCAAAAATAAAATTATTTGTGCGCTTAGCAGCAAAACAATTTCCTTTGCGGCCTGAAGCTTTAATGTATTATGAGACCCCTAAAACTACTTCGATATTCAATTTAAGTTTTAGAGACAGAAAAAAATGAGTGTATATACCGGGGGGTCTGGGGGGTATGGAATACCCCCCAGTGCACTCTTTCTATTAGTTCGCAAATTTTTCAGCAGACAATTATTTTTCTTCTTTTTTTCAAGGTATCGGCAGTTCTTGCCTGTTTCGACTTTTACATATTTAAGAGCACTGGCCCCGCGAAAAGTTTTGCCACGAGGCCCGACGTGGCTCTCGACGGCCCTGCCCTCCTTTTTACCACAAGTTCACGTTACCAATCAAAACGAGCTGGTCTATATCTCGTTACATCTTTAAACTAGACCCGGTTGCGGAAATTACCAACAACAACCAGGAACAAAAGGGAAGAAAGGTAGGATAAAGCTATTTTTCAGCAAAATCATCAGGACCTACTTTCCAACCCCGAAGTCCAAGTTACCACACGACTAGTACCAAGATACCAAAAACTTAGGTGTACTTATTTTCATTTACGAGATATAAAGATAAAAAAGATACACAGAGAGTATAGGGCAATTTTAATTGTTTTATACAAAACTAAGTTTTCTAACTTTTTATACCAAACTGCAGACCAGAAATTTAGCATGAGGATTTTTAAGACGAATCTTGGAAATATCATTTTGTTTTCGTTTTAATGTTTTACTAAATATTTTATTTATATATTTATATATATCAGTTTAGTTATAATTTTATAAACATTTTTTATCAAGTTAAGAAAATAAAGCTTATATGGTATTTTTTATATAACATCGAAACAATTTTTGAAACACATTATTACTATTTTGGAAAAAATGTTATTAATTGCAACATTTTTGCCCCGCTTTGTCGCATTCCCCTGGAAAAACTTGAGTTGCGGGGGGGCAAGAAGCAGCACATTGACCACCATTGAATTGACCACAAGCAGCTATAACAAAAAGTTATTAAAATAAAATAAAATTAAAAAGAAAATATTATTAAATAAAATAAAACTTATTGCTTAAAATACCTTGGCAATGTACCACGTTAATAAAAATTGATAAAAATACGAAGCTGCAAAAAAGAATAATTAAAATAGGATAACGCATTTTAAAAAAATTGAACTAAAATTCGTAACTTTCTCGTAGAAAAATTGACAATATACTATAATATAAAATTTAAAATGCACTACTTTAGGAAGGTTGTTACTTTGGTTATCAATAATTAAAATTTTAAATTTTAAACAAACGTGTAATTATTATTTATAAATGCAAATAAGTGGTTTTAGAATATCTAAAAGATTGCAAACCACTAACTACTTACTCATAATATATTAGCAAAACATTTTTTTACAATAACTTTTTTCTTTTATATTTTTAAAATTTATTTCTTAAATACCTACTTTGGAATTAAAAATTATAACTGCATATCTTTGAATTAATTTATAAGAATTTATCCAGTCAAAATAGTGAAAATAGGTGAATTCATTCCGATAAAGCTAATTTTTTTATATGTTGTTCGGGTTGATGCCCGGATAGAAGTAAATCAGTAAATTTCCAACAAAAATTATTGCCGCGGGCACCACCACCTTCAAAAAACAGCAAAATTTTCTTACTTTTTTCAGTTTTTGCCAAATAGTAGTCAAAGTAAGCATCTGACACAAAATTTACGCTATATTATGTATATATTATGATTTAGTGACAGTTGGCCCTGCGACAACTGGCCTTGGCGACAACTGGCCCTGGTGACCACTGGCCCTGGTGACAACTGGCCTTGGCGACATCTGGCCCTATCGACAACTGGCCCTTGGACTACTGGCCCAAATATTTTCACGAAAATATATTATTTCGCTTCTTGTTACATTTTGTTACAGATTTTCGTTCGATCAGTGAAATTTCTTTGTAGAACTCTACAGCGTCAGCGTAAAAAAAACAGTGCCGATAATGCTCTTCCATAAATTCCAACCGATTTACATTTCGCTTTTCCGGATAAGTATGCCGCTATGCTATTATTCGATTCTGGACCTGGAGATGATCGGTTAATAATTCTTGGCAACCAAACGCTTCTTAACGGACTAGCTAGAGCAGACATTTGGCCTGCCGACGGAACGTTCAAAGTTGTACCGGAAATATTTTTTCAACTTTATACTATTTACTTCGAATTTGCGCCTTGTATTAATCCAGTGGGTTTGTATTGTCTCCTCACGAATAAGAACAGAACAACGTATAATCGCCTACTTAACGAAATTCGAGCTCTTATTCCAGATGCAAATCCGAGAAAAATTTTGTTGGATTTAGAAACTGCTTCAATGGCGACTTTTGCAGCAGCTTTTCCAGAAGCCATTATTACTGGTTGCTATTTCCATTTATGCCAAAGCATCATCAGAAAAGTTCAACAACTTGGAATGAAAGATTATGACACTAACGACGTCTTCCGTGAGGGCATTCGTAGTCAGGCTGCTCTTGCTTATGTTCCTGCCCTTGAGGTTACTTGTGCTTTCGATATTCTTGTCGAATCCATGCCTATTCACGAGCATATGGATGAACTCTTGGCATACTTTGAACATACTTATATTCGGGGTAGACATACCGATGCGCGTTTTTCAATTAATTCGTGGAACCAGCATGAATCAACTGTAGACGGAATTGCACGAACAACAAACATTGTTGAAGGATGGCACTTTGGTCTGCAGACACTATTCCAGTGTCATCATCCAAATCTTTGGAAATTTTTAGAAGGTCTTCACAAAGACAGCCAGATGCACGTAGCGTCATTTCTGCAAGGAGTTACGGGTGCTCAATGTCGACAAATAAGAAGATACCGCGAATTAAACATAAAAGTTCAAAACGCAATTAGTAGATACGGTCGAATTGAAGTATTGACGTATTTGAGAACTATTTCGCATTTGTCCTATTCTTAATAAATGATTTTATATAATATTCTTATTGTTTTTGTTAATATGTTAAATATCTTATTTTTTTTGCCAAATTTTTGAGAATAAATTTTGGAAATTTCACTGATCGAACGAAAATCTGTAACAAAATGTAACAAGAAGCGAAATAATATATTTTCGTGAAAATATTTGGGCCAGTAGTCCAAGGGCCAGTTGTCGATAGGGCCAGATGTCGCCAAGGCCAGTTGTCACCAGGGCCAGTGGTCACCAGGGCCAGTTGTCGCCAAGGCCAGTTGTCGCCAAGGCCAGTTGTCGCAGGGCCAACTGTCGGAACACCATATATTATATCTTTAAACCACATTAAATTTGCTGTCATTTGAGACCAAAAAGAGTTTTCTAGCTACAGTAGTTTCCGAGTTATAGCTCTTCAAAAATCGGCAAAATTTTGGTAACAATATTAATTTAAAAATCAACTAAATAAGTCATTGGGCGCTTAAGAGGATCTGGCCAGTCAAAGTCAACTATACCAGCATTTCAGTGGAGTCAAGAACGTCCTTCTTCTCTGAGTCAAAGTCCAGGATTAGTGGTGGTGTATTAATTATCGCAGGACTGTCTATTGCAAATAGCTTGCTCTTCTTGCAAGTGCAGAAGATGGTCTAAAGGATTTAATCTGGAGCTGGGTACTTTTTGGCTTTTGAGAGGCAGATCCCCGGTAGAGTGCTGATCCAGCCTTACTTGAATGGATCCATAGCTATACGTAGCACGCTTGAAACTGGTAGTATGTTTGCAAGGCATGCAGCTGAGCAGCATCCGAGATTGGAGGTACTCGATCGATCGATCTAGATGTGTAATCTAGAGATTGAATTTCGTCTTTGTGGCAACTTTTATTTTTCATAAGAGCCATTCGCGATTTTTTAAAACTTGTTTTGGTTAGATTATATTTGATTATAAATCAAAGTATAATTAATGTAAGAGCGCGGCCGTAGGCTAGCAGTTAGAATGCTATGTCGGAGTCGTGGGTTCGATACCTACAACTGGCTATTTCGACTGTGTCTTTCTCACAAGATGTTGGCAACATCTTTGAGGTATTAAATGCGGAAATATTAAGCCATGGGTCTACAAGGCTTGTAGTGCTACAGTATATATATATAATTAATGTAATGAAATCGATTTTCACTTGAAGCTCCCTTGTATGTGTATGGCAGGTAGACAGAGTATTGTAAGATTAATTAATAAACAATCTGGAAGGGAAAGCATCAAGCAGTGCAATAGAATAATTAGTTAAGTTAGGCAGTCATCTCAGTCAGCTTCTAGAGTGCATCTTGTAAGGTCAAGATGTGACCGGACTGCTTTATGGTTCAAGTACTTATGGTACGCCTCTAAGGGCGTAATGTAGAGTAAGTCATAGATTTAATATGTATTTAATTATTTAGTTAGTTGCTATTTTAATTTAATAAATATTGTATTATTGTTACACCTGTGCTTACTATTGATTTAGTACCAATAAACCTTACTCGTCAAATCATAAATAATCAATTTAGCTCTAAACCCCCGAGTTGCACAACCCAAGCCACGAATACAAAAATACATGTGACAAGATCAAATCAAAATTCAATTCTTTTTCAAGTGCCATACACTATGCAGTGCATAGGCGATCATTTCGCTGAAACCAAGATGACGTACTAGGGAATTTAATTAATGGGGTGGTTTCCCGCTGCCTTCCCCCATAGCCCACAGATATATTTAGGGCTTTCACAGCAGTGTATTCGACGCGACTAGGATTGAACCGCAGTTGCCCGCTTCCTAGTCAGCTGGTGCAGGATTTACGCCATACTGCTTATTTTCAATAAATATTTTATAATACGATTCAAGTGTATATTCTCGTACTTATTTTGTCGAGTTCTTATTACGCCACCTTTGTGGTTTTTGTAGTAGATTGTAATGGGAAGTTGAAGTAATAATCATGTGGCGCCTAGGGCAAAAAATTTTGCTTTCTCAATTATTTTTATTATTTTGGAAAGAAGTCATCAATCGACCTTTGTTAAATTAATTATACACAAAACTCAATTTTTTTTTAAATAGTCGAACGACCAATTTGGATCACTTAATATTGAATAACCTAAAAGTGTAAGTGCTCAGCTAGACTGAAGAGCGGGCGAGCAATTTTCAAGCGTGCAGCTAGCGATTTATTAAAAACCAAATCTGTTTGAATCGAGAGCTTGCAATTTTTAATTTTACTTAGCAAAAAACCCAATGCACTTATTGACATGCGTAGATATTTAAAGAACCTGTCGGGAAAATGTCTCAATTCAAAATACAGGTAATGAAATTTATCAGTCATGGTGATAGGTTATAAAACTGTATCACTTGCCATAATTTAATGTTAATCTTTAAATTTCTTATTTAGGGTATTTTCCCAACTTCTTTTGATTACCAGTTCGCCTAAAACATGGGTAACTGTGAATCTGTTACATTCGATAAATTGAATTATTCCAAAATAAACAATAAAATGCATGGTACTTTTTTTCCAATATATTTATAGAACGCCAACTTATTCTAATGATACAAAATATATTAGTCACCATTTGGTGACTATAAGTCTTAAATCAGCTAATTTATTAATTTCAAAAATTTAAAACACTGAACAGCAATCATTTCTACGTTCTAAAACAACTCCTACTAAATAAGACACTATGTACATTACAATCTTTTGCATTTTCTTTTACGACTTTATATTAAAAATTAAACTTGCAAAGTGTAAGAAAGAATAAAAATCATAGTTCCTCAATTAATTCACAATTTAAATACACAATAAATGTTGTAATTTATAATTGAAGTAAAAAATTAAAAATATATATATTATATTCATCATAGCATGCATCATAAATGGTATGACCATAATACATAACATTAAAATCATCTTAAAATAATGTAAAATAAAGAAGTTAATATTTTCGAATATTTCCCATAGATTTATAATCAAATCTGTCACCAGAATAACTATTGATTGCAGGGGGTGGAGGACAGGAGGGTCCAATATTCATGTTGGAATTGGTCGAAAATGGCACCCCCGACATGGAAGTGCGTGAAATGTTACCAGAATTCCATCTAAAATAATTAAAATAAATTCGAAATTTTACTTAAAAACTATTCTAACTTGCCTTTCAGAATTATTAGAAGTATCTACAGGTCTCCAGGAATCTTTGCCCCAACTTTTGGGAGGTCCCGAGTTTCCAGAATTAAATCCCTTGTTATTTGCATTTGGATGATTCCAATTATTACCACCTGCATTACGATCAAAACGTTGAGGTTCTAAACAAATTTTAATTGCACTTTTGAATAAATTTTTAAATTATTAACAATTACCTTTATGTTCGGGTATGGGGCGCCGATCTCTATCGTCCCTAATAGCGCGATAATGTGGACTACGGTCTCGCTCACGTTCATTATAACGTGAATCTTTATTGATCCTGAAAGATGTTAAAGATTAAGTTCATACTGATACAATTTAAAGCATTTATTACCTTGAATTGGGAACGGTTGAAGTATTATCTCTCGCTCTAGCATCGTGTAAGTCTCGATCACGATTTATATTGAAAACTGAGCTACCTTCATACTTAGTGATTGTTGTTGATGGTCCACTACGTGACAGTGATGATTGTGGATGTGAACGAGGCGATTCATATTCTCGATCACGTTTAGGAGGATAAGCTTCCCGTTTATCATATGGCATCCGGGCCTTATAATCTTTTACCATAGGATTAAACTTCTTAGAAGGTGGAGTCGGTTCCCTTGGTTTAACACTAAAATTTTAATTATTATTGCAATCTGTTCAAAATAATAATTACACAACCAACAAATTAAGTTCGAATGCTGAGTTGCAAAAAAGTACAAGGTGGGTAAATTGTACAGGCTAACTCGGTTAGAAATTGAGCAACCAACATTTTGTAACTAAATTTTTAATCTAGATTTAGGTTATCATCGTTTGTCATCAAGTTGCGCCATTATTAGTTTATGGATAAATTAAAATCTGTTTATTTCTATTTACTATCTTTTAACTTAGGTCTCACAATGGAAAAATCAGGTGTACAAAATTTTACAAAAATTATACATATAAAAAAACTGTTGTCTAGCTAAATTGATACCACATAAGAACAGAAAAGTAGTAAGTTTTTGAGTGACATCATAAAATTCGATTTAAAAAAAGAGAGAATAATTTGCATTTAAATTTATAAATAGTCGAGTTTACAAATGGGATACAGGGCAACGAGTATTGATTACAACGAAAACGCTGAAATTCAAACTTACAATTGAAACGCCTAGTATCAAAGACGGCAATCTCCATTTTTCGCAAAAATGGTATTTTTATGCTACATTGTAGTATTTAATACACTCTATCTAGGGTACAAGTTACTCGAAATTTTTTTGATAATCTATTTATTTTAAGTCTTGAAAGTTACCTTTAGTTAGCAACTAAATAGGCACATAAAACAGTTTTTCATCAATTACTCGAAACTGTTCGAAGTGGAGATTGCCGTCTTTGATAACAGTTTTTTGTTAATGAATTTTTTTTATTTCTTTGTACGGTTTTTTTCAACTCTTTTTACTACATAATTCTGTAGCAGTTCAGAACAACGACCCAAGTCAATTTTTGAGAAAGGGGTGTAAATAGTTTGTACAATTTTATTTTTACTTTCTCCATAGGTGTACAGATGTATAAGGGAAAGTATTGTAATCCACTCAAAAATCAAAAATTGAATTTTTGGTATTAAAATGTTTCTTATCATGTCCTGATAAGTTTTTGATGAATTTTGGTTAGATGTTCGTTTGTATGTATGTGGTTACGACATCATGAAAAGAAATAGTATCAATTGCACAGGTTAAACCACGCAACCAAATGTCAAAAAATTTGGCATAAATATACATCATAGTTAAACTTAGAGGCCAGCTGAAAATGGTGAAAATTCGTTGAAAATTGCGGAAATGATAAAGAAAATAAAAAAAGTTCAAGTGTCAATTACTTTTGGACCACCATTTGTTATACTCAAATTATTTAATCGTTCCGTGTGGCATCTCTTTCTAAAGCACGTATATCGAGTTAGACAGAATGCGAGTCGCGTCGCAACTCGATTCCAAAAATTTTCGAAAATTAATTAAAGTTTGACGTTTATGAAATTTTGACATGTTTTCGGGTTTTACGCCCCGCGTTCCACGATTTTTGATCCCCGCAGATGCGACGTCTTCCACGTCGAACAGTATCCAGCAAGAGGGTGGCTGACGAAAATTTACCCTCTAATTATTATGTGTACGAAAAAGTAAATCTGCACCTTTAATTTAACGGGTTTTCAAATTTTTCAACTTTTTGATGCAAATTATAGCTTCCTCGCGGTCTTTCTCGTCAAATGGTACCCGGAAAGAGGAGGTTGAGCGATAATTTTTATACCCAAATTTAATGGGGAAAGTTATGCAATGTTTACATAGCCAATTTTTTAAAGTTAATTTTACAATATAAAATAGTGCTTAATATGGCCAAAGTGGACACCTAAAAAAAGGCATGTGACTGGGCCAGAGGGTAGCGTCGGTCCAGGTAATGTGAAACAAAAAATTTACAAAGATTGCACAGGGCAACAGTAATTCTGCGGTCTGGGGTTTATGAGTCGATTTTGGGTAATTCTGGTCTCCTTAATGCGAAAAAAAATTTCGGATTTGTCGAATTGACTCCAGTTTTTGAGATCAAGACAACCTTTTTATAATGAAAATAAAATGAAAATTTAATTTTGTTGAGTTGAGCACATTTCTAATTAGGTCGAAGATATGACTGAAATTAATAAATTGAAAAAGTTGGCTCAGAATGTTGATTGCTATTAATGATAATTAGGCACCCAAAATAAAAAAATTTGCCCACCCTGTACATGAATTGATCATAAAACAGGTATTCATCAACTTTATCTAGTAAATTTTTTTTTGAGATTATGAAGATTACTCGTAGGTTTGAACGTCCTAATTTTTTAAATTAAGAAACAAAAATAATGTGAAAATGTGACCACAACGCATAAATAAGTTATCCTTATTAGAAATAATTACCCAGTTGAATCAAAGCGAGGTGATGGAGGCGATTCTTCATAATGTCGATCAGTAGCAATACGTTTTCTGTCTTCATACGATCCTTCACGTCTATAAGGTACAGTTCTTTTAACGGCTCGACGATCTTCTTCTTGTAGCCGTAATTTAACTCTTTGTAATTCAAGCCGTTCCAATTCCAACTTTTCTCGTTCCAATTTTTGACGTTCTCTTTCTAGTTTGATGATTTCAGCCTTCTCTCTTTCCAACTTTTCTCGTTCCATACGCAATTTTTCTCTTTCACGATCCAATCGTGCAGCTTCACTTCTTTGCATTCGTTCAACTTCACGTTGACGAGCAGCTTCTTCATGTCTTCTACGAGTATCTTCCCGTATTATGCGTTCCCGTTCACGAAGACGTTGTCTTTCACGTTCTTCTTTAATTTTGTCAAATGTTAAAATGTCGCGCGTTTCCTGCGGTCTACGAGCTCGTTTCGAGTTGGATCTGGAACGATTTTCATTTTCAGTGCGTGACTTTCTGTCATGACTTCTTGATTTTCGTTTGCTGTCTCTACGTCTTCCTGTAGAGGAATCGGGTTTATGCGCTTCATTCTTAATTTCTTTTTTATCGTCCTTTTTCTCTTCTTTTGGTACATCTTTCTTTTCCCCATCTTGAGCAGCAGATGGTGGTTTGTTTACAGATAAAGGTTTAGGTTTTGCTTTTCCGTCAATTTTAGGTGGTACTTTTTGATTTAATTTAGAAGAATTAATATGGTCTGGTCTTACCTATAATAAATTATTTTAAAGAGTTGAAAATAATGAGTAAGTAGTAACTACCTTCTCAATTCTTATGATTTGTCCATTTAATTCTGTATTGTTCATTTTTGCAATGCAATTATCAGCGTCTTCTACTGTGTCCATTGTTACATAACCATAACAACAAGCTCCTGGATATTTAGCATTGATGACTACTTTAGCACCAATTACTTTTCCATAAGAACTTAAGGCCTGCTTTAATTCAGTTGCCCTTGTCGACTGGGAGATATTTGTTATCCACAAATTTCTATTCTGGATGTTACTCTTCTTAGCTCTTGAAGGCGTTTTATTAGCACTATAAAGTAACAAATTATCTTAAAAAATGTAAAATCGATGCAAGAACAAATTACTGTAATATTTGGATGATTGTCAAATTTCAATTTACAAACTAAAATAGAATTTTGCAAATTCAATGATGGTAATAAATATGTATTTAGGAAAAGTATAAAAAATTTGTTTACATTGTAGGCTCTTCCTAAAAATCGTGCCCTAAAAAATGTATTTACATTTTATGCTGCCTGTTGTCAAACGATGGAAGTATAATTGGCAGTGCATGTCAAATATTTTGTGAATTTTCTGGCGATTGTTGTAAAGTCGGCAGTAGAATAGATTTCAATTCCAAAAGTAAACCACTTATTCAATTCTTTCAGCCACGACAAGCTCCTACAAGATTTGAAGTAGAAATCACCATTTATTTTACACAATAATTCATCCAAAAACAGCAGCATCGATGAAACTGATTTCTTCTAAAATAACAGTTGCTAGATCAAAATACTCCGAGTATAGTTATAATTAACATCGGCACCCCAATTTTGTTCTTCATTTAAATGGTAAATTCATTTTTCAGGGCACAATCAAAATCATGGTTATGCAAGTTATTTAATTTTGATTTAAATTCACATAATTTAAGATTTAATGAATAAAATTTTGAATTTTTCAAGAAAAAAAGTTTCTTATTATGAAATCAATTATATTTTCCCCTAGTCATAGTCTCTTTCAGAAAATATTTTAATAAAAAATATTTTTGAAAAAGTTGAACAAAAAGTTGTGATTTTCAGCCCTAAATTACTCCTGAAGTTGTAAGTTTACCAGGATAAAATTGTTTTGATTATCAGTTTACCTTCGATACCAAAAATACCTTAAATGGTAACCTCAATCCAAGGAATGTTAAAACATTATCTAATATTTCCAACTCATCAAAAAAACTGCTCTTGATGATTATGATTTTCCAAATTGTGAATCATTCGTGATGTTAAAATATCTTCAGATTAAAAGTTATTCTTCCTTCAACTTCAGATGTGAAATATTTTGTAGTTAATCAGAGAATGTGATGAACACCAACTGAAATCCTGGAAAAGCTTCATGTAGGTGGATGGAATAGTATAGGTGAAATTTGAGCCTTGGTGTAACCACGTAGATCAATATCATCACATTTTTATCTTTTTTAATTTATCCATTTATATTATCATTTTAGCAGCATATTTTCTGATGAGTTTTGAAAATATAGTAGTCGATTTGTTTTGAATTTGCAAGTGCAAATAAAAACTACAATGCAGTCATGATGTACCGAAGAAAAACCAACCTAGATCCAACAGATGTATTATTTCCCTCTGGCTTTTTGTTCTCCTGTGACTTCTCCTTATCCTGTACCTCCTTTCCTGGATCCTCTTGTGGGTTCTTGTTTGATGTACTCTTCTTATCTATGTAACAAATCCAGGTATATGAAATGCTTAATTATTTGATGGGCCCATATTAACAAACTTTTATGAAAACTGGTTTCATTTTTTTTAAATATATAAACAAAAGAAATTCGAACAACGCAAAATAATAAGTACAAATTCTTCGATTATCCGCATGGAAAAAAATGGAAATGTATGGAAAAAAACGAAAATTTATTTTGCTGAGCAGGTTGGTTAAAAAGTATAATTTTAATTTTACAAGCAACTACTGTTCATCTTACTACTGCAAAAATATTTTAGAAACAAAAACGTTAAGTCACAGAGGTAGTAAATCAACATCCAGTTGCTTGCAACAAACTCATTGTTGATTGTAACACTGAATTACGTAAAATTTGTGATGAAATTAGCTTTAGATGCACTTTAATTTATGTCCAAATAAACTAAGTTAAAATTGTAATCTAACTAAGAAATAAACCTCAAGAATTATAAATGCAATACCAGACGTTTATTTTACAAAGCACAAAAGTTGTTCAACTTTAAATAAAGTTTTCTTTCTACTAAATCAAATCTTGCTTTAGTGTTATCCATCATCTCGAAATTCTTGAAAAACTGCCAATTGTCACACTTCCAACTAGAAAATGTCTTACTTCACAACATTCACTTTCACTTTTTAATAATTTTTGGTTATATTGCATTATATTTCAATGATTAAAAAATATCTTAGTCAGAACACAATTCATCTTTTGAGTAACCATTTAAATTATAGAAATAAGAAACTTACCTTGACTTTCCGAGTTATTTACATCACCATGCGATATACTCTCAGGTTCCACCTAAACAAAACAATTTAAAACAAATACGAATAACTTTTAGTTGAATAAAATCACCTCGTCATCTTGCAATGCTTCCTCTTCTTCTTCAAGTGTGAGTCGTATAACACCTTCTGCTTCGGCATTGCCATCAGCATCGGCTTTATCGTCTTCTAAAGATGAGCTTTTCTCACCTGCCTGTTTATCTCCTCGAACTTCTTTCTTAGAAGCAGATTCGGTTGCTTCCATTTTTTCAGAAGGTGTACTTTCAGTTTTGTCTTCAGTTGTTTTGGTTTGCTAAATCACGATTATATTATATGAAAATATATAAAATTGATATAAAATAACTTACTTCTGAATTTTCTCCTAATTCTTCAGTATCATCATGCTCAACTGCTTTTGAATCACTTTCAGGTTGATCTATAAAAAAAAACACTACAGTTAGATACAAAAAAAAAACCCTATAAAAAGTTGGCAACATAATTTTAATTTTGACCAAGTTAGAGTTGGGAGCTTGCGCGCTTTTAATATCAATTGGCGCCAATGCTTATAGCGCGCAAATTTTACCGTTCGATTTGGATAACTCCAAATCCAGTGATGCATTAGCACCAAATACTATAGATTCTGTTAGTATTACATACAAATCTATAGTATTTATTAGCACTCAGTCAGTTGAGTTTAATCTAATTTACATGATAATTATAATTTATTAGTATCTTTCAGGAATTAAAAAATTAAACTATTGTGTTGTTGGTCTCATATTTCATATTTCCATAGACGTCCATTAGGGAAAAGGCAGCTGCTCCCTCGCTTTTACAGCAATACTTAGACATTTTTCTATTTTGTTGCATCCTTTCGAGTTGCAGTGAGTTAAAAAAGATTTTGTAAAATTTAAAAGCTATTGTCATCTGTATCTCAGAAACGGTGCAATAAAATAAAAAAATGAATAGGCATATTTTCTTGTAAATTTCATTCCCAACATTTTTGTTCAAATACATTTTTCTATGTTGTCGCACCGTTTCTGAGATACAGATAACTACATTTTTTTGTATTTTACCGATCCCTTTTTAACTTACTATAAATCGGAAGCAGTGCAACAAAATAGAGAAATGTATATCACCAAATATGCATTGACTTGTCTAAATGCATCGACTACTTCTCAGTTCTTTATGCAAACGACACCTGTTATTCTACATGACAACGTCAAACACAAACTCGAATAAAAAATTATACAAATGTTTACTCCACTAATCCAATGGTACTCATCAAATGACCTCAAACTAAATATGAACAAAACAGAAATTGTTCAATTCTCCCTTACTGCAAGGAAAGATGACAAATTACGCGTCAAACTTACAGATACCCAAGAAGTAACCTGCAGCTACTCCACAAACTCCCTCTAGGCGAGAATCGATGCTCGTTTGGATTGGAAAGCACACATCAAAAGACTAGCAAACAAATTAAACAGAATGGCTTTTGCGTTAAAAACCATAGCCTACCTAGTGTCCACAAGATCAGCACTTGCAGGATACTTTGGTTATGTTGAGTCTATCCTAAAGCATGGTATCTTTTGAGGTGACTCGGTACAAGTACAGAGAATTTTTAAAGCTCAAAAGAAAGCGTACTGTTTTACAAAAACAATACAGATCTTTTTAAGGATGCCCATCGAAGCCATATATATAATACAAGGAATTGTATAGACCTTGTTCCACTCAGTAGTACCTATTCAAGCCGAATACAAATAAATGCAGAAGTGAAAATAATTAAAAATCTACAACGGCCTGCCTGTGTTGTTACGTAAACTTCCGACACAACTACTGAAAAAAAAAGGTGAAAGAGACACGGTATAGCATGGAGGAATACTTTGCGATTGACTGCAATATATCGCACTGATTGGCACAACTTTTCAACTTAAGAGATGAAAATCAGCACTAGCTGATCTCCACGTATCGAACATATTAAACTTATTTTTTTGTAATTTGTTAAAGTGCAATAAAGAAAGATTATTATTATTATTATGAAGCCAATGTAATTTTCAAGAAAAAATATCTGATAAGTATTGCTGTAAAAGCGATTTTTATATGTCAAAATGTCTTCAAAAAGATACAAAAATAAGTGTATGAATATACGAGCGCTTACAAACTTTTGGCCAGTAGTGTATAATAGAAACTGTGTATTCAATTAATTTATTATCCCTTTATTCGAAAAAAAAAAAAAAATATATTGTAAAAATTTATTATAACCGAATATCGGTATTGTATACTTCTTTGAATACGTAACTCTAGCGCACGCCTGTGACGTACAAAACAAACAAAGTGCTTTAGTTCATGGTACTATTATACCATAATATAATAGTACCATGCTTTTGTTTACTACCCCGCACACAGGGACAAATAATTAAATTATGATGACAAAAGTATAAAATATGATTTTGGTTAATTTTCTGATCAGAAATGGGAACTACTAAATTTTTTTTCACAAAAATGCCTAAAAAGGATAAGTTGGGTCAAGGTGGTCTAGTATGATAATAATAAAAACAAAAACAAACTTTTTGTTAAATAATGGGACTTAATTTAAATCAGTAAGTACATAAAACATCAACATTTTCGATTTAAGGTTGTTAAGAATGAAATTGAAGTATATGAGAACCCGTTATAAAGGGATTCTACCACTGCGACTACCTGAAAAGAAAACGCTCTCATTAACAAAAGGGGAAACAAGAGGACTTCTACTTTGCGTGTTTACTTTATTTTAAAGATAAGTTTTCAAACCTAAAAAAAAAAAATTGGTGTACCTTTTGGAACTTTTTTTGTAACTCAAGTTAAAGATAGCATTTAAATATTTTTTTAAAGCCATATATGGTTCTTCATACAACTCGCTATATAATACATTATACAATAATTACTGTATAGTGAAGTACATTCCTGATGCTTCAAAATCCATATTGTAAAACTTATATTTTTAAATTCACAAAAAGAACGATCGTAATGTTACTAGAACAACAATTCAATAGCAAATAATAATAACGGTCGTGCGAGAGAAACTCAACTTTGCACGCCAGCTCAAAGTGTTTGGGTTCGATAATTACAAAATTTTTTATACCAGATTATGGACAACGTTTTGACGGTATTTAAAGTTAGTTTAAAAGAAATACCTAAATCTAATTTTGGCACCGTAATTTAGTCATTTGTCCCTGTGTGCCCCGCCCCGTCTTGCCCATCAAGGTTGAACTTCGACTTCATAACATTATTTATAGTTGAATAAGGAATTCTATGTCCACTGTTTCTATAGTCTAAGACAGTGATTACCAATCTATCAATTGCAAGCTACAGTTAGCTCACAAAAGCAAATCTGGTAGCTCACAACATATTTTAAAAACACAAAGGTTTAAAAATGTATGTCATGTATTTTAAAACCCAATCGCGTATCAAACAATATTTTGAAACGCAATTTTTTGTTTTAAAGGGTTGGCAATTAATAAATTAAAGCAAATTAATGTCATTTAAATTGTCAAATTAATATTGTCAATGTCAAATTAATAACCTATTGTGCGGTATTCTAATCTGTAAATTTATAAAAAAAAGCAACGCGCTAGTTCAGTTGTTGCGTTCATATTAACTACACCCCAAATTAGTAAATGCTTTCGTGACCATATTAGTTACAATCGAATTATTGTAAGAATTTTCTGACGTCTTCGTTAATCATTATGAATTCGATGAAAATATTTTAATTATTTAAAAACAATTTGTATAAATAAATAATTATTATTTTAATTTTCATTACTATTAATAAATAATTTTGCATAAAATATATAAAAATATTAATATTTAAAAAATTTATAGTTTTATTCAAAAGATTTTATACCACTCTGTATTCTTTCGTAAAAAGGTAGTTCAAACGAACTCCGTTACGAATTCGAATTTGCTTATTAAGACTTCTTTACGTAACCAAACTTGACAAAAATTGTTATGAAAACGAAGAAGTTACAGACTGGATTGAAAAACACAAGTTTAAAATAAAAAAGCATGTTTTATTAATTCTGCAACATTAGAATACACAATATCTGTAAACCAAACTTTATGAGTTTTTACGAATCGTTATGATAACGAAAACGTTACAGAATAGGGCTGTTAGTTAGGCAACACATATAACGCATTCAATTTGAATTTTTAAAATGACGTTTCCCTGTGTGAATGTGGTTTTGCATTTGACCTGCCACCTACATTTTTAGTATCTGGGATCGACTATAGGTCCTAGGTAGCTCACTGTTTTTTCCAAAATTAAATATTACAGTAAATATAAAATATTTAAATATTTACAGGATATATCAAGTTGGATTATATTGAAACAAACTAGTCAGCCTATTGATTTGTTATAACTAGACAAAACTGTCGATGATGTCGGTTTCCAGATCTTGTAAACCTTGCAATTATTTTTGAAAATCAAATTAATTATAAATAACTAATTATTATTTTCATGTCAAGATTTTGATATAAATAAAAATTTTCATAGTACAGTAGAATCCGCTTAATGTGATCACTTCGAGCCAAGGTCATTTTAATAATATTAACTGATAACTGATAACTAATAACAATTAGCGAAATTTAGAAAAAGGCGAATTTTACAAGACTTGGATTAGAACAAGATAGAAGAAAAAAAAGAAAGAAAAAGTGGCCGGTTTCCAAAAAAGTGATCACAATAACCGACTGATAACATTATCCGAGATCACATTAAGCGGATTCTACTGTACTTGTACATTTATAAATCTAAAAATTAGCAGGAAAACTTACTTGATGATGTTGAAAGTCTTTTTGATGGTTTCTTCTCACTTTCAAATTGATAAGTTTTGGGATCCAAACCTTCTTCTTCCAAAGCCTGTAATAAAAAAAAGTCTAAAATAAAATAAACTAAGTTAAGTGTTAAGCAGAAGTTTTATGAATATCTGTTTTTCAACTGTTAGAAGTCATTATTACTAAATTATTACTATTTTTTATAACAAAACTTCGTCAGGAAGTGAAACAATGTAACTAATACAATGTCGCAAAAGTGTTAAAAAGTATTTTTCTAGCCTGTCTTTCTGACAAATTTTGTATAATTTTAAATTCCCCGACTTTTCCAGGTGCGAAGGAATACTGATTAAATATAAAGCACAGTGGTGTAACTACCCGAGTGCGTTGTATCCTACTACACACGGGTGCAAGTCAACCAAGGCCGCAAAAATTATTCTATAAATACTTTTTTGATTTTTGCAATGGGTAAATATTTTAAACCTGGAGTGAGTATACAGTTACTAGAAAAAGCTCTTGAACACTTACTAAAAATTTCAATTTTCAAAGTAATTCGATTTTTTGAAGCAATTTAACAAGAAAACTGATAAGATAACACACAAATTTAACCGCAAACAGAAATTACAATGGTTTAACCATTCTAAAGTTACAATTCTAATTAAATTATACCTGCAAAAAAACTCGGGACACTACATGAATTAGCACTCTAGTTTAAGGAAATTGGGAAAAAATTGTTATTATTTAGTATTTGGTGGGTAGAGCTGTTCCAAGTAGAGTAACAAAGTATTCAAGTACAAAGTACAAGTACTCACAAAATATACTACAGTACAAAGTAAAGCTGGGAATCAAATTCGAATAATAGAGTAATTTCAAATAAGCAAAAATTTTAAGTAGTAAAAATATGGCTGAGAATTTTGAATACAGTCAACTCTCTTTTTATTGTACTTTTTATTTAATTTTAATATTAAAAAAAACGGCCGTATTAAATACACTTAGAATATTCGAATAATAGAATAATTTGGCTATTTGAATAAATTAAAAAATATTCAAATAATTTGTGCTATGAATATTAAAATAAAATACCCGGTCTTAGTACTTAAGTACTCGTCGAGTACAAAGTACCGACTACTTTTCTAAAGAGGTTAAAACGTCATCAACAGGCAGCGCGACAATAAAAAAAATCAACAAAAAATTTATGACAAATTAATCATTGTATTCCACGTACTGATCTGTCTACACATCGCTGTCACATTCATCGAAGCTCTCTGAATCCAGAAATTGTTCATCTGATAAAATTAGGGTTTGCTTTATAGAATCCATTGTAATATTTCTGTTAATTTGATTATTTAGTTACTACATTTAAAAACAACGAAGTTTGAATCTGGGACATGCTATCAGTGCCAGTGGCGTATTATCGCAAAAACCCATAAAGCCCGAGCTTGTGGAACAAAATTTCAGGGGCGCAAAATTTCAGGAAACGCAAAATTTAATTTCAAGAGTTGCAATTACCTAATTATTAATCGTCTTAATTATTATTAAAAATAAGTTTTTAATAATTGAAAAAAACAACTGAAAAACCGAGGATTGTGGCGTCAAACTTCTTTAATACGCCTCTGCATGTTACGTAGCTATTATTGCTTCTGGACTGACTTGAGTACCAAGTACATTAAAAGTACCCCAAGTACAGTCCCCGAGTACCGCACAACTCTGTTGGTGGGGTATCCTTTTTGTTTTATAAGAGCCTATTCTTCTTGTACATGTCGATTTAACTCCTTTGTGTTTTTTTTTGTTTGGGGTTGTTATTCTTGTAATATTTAAATGTTTTGAATTCCCATATGAGCTGCACTTGGTAATAAATTGTTTTGCAGTAGTTGAAATTACACTACACAATTACAATCATCTAAATAGTCCATTATGACGTCGATCATAACTAAATTGCCCACCCAGAAAAGAAATACAACCCCAAACAAGGACATTTCCAAGTTCTTGTTTGATCGTACCATGTTTCTGTTTTTGGCTTTTACCATTATAGCAGTAAAGCATTGGCTTTACGGCAACACCATGGTTTAACTGTCAGAACCGTAGATCTTATATTTGCTCTCGTCTGCTGTGGTGGCTTTTAAATAACTGGTGGAAATAGAAATAGCCCCACTTGATGAATTATACGCAACTTTAAAAGCACAAACGGCAGATATGTTTGTAAATCAAAATTTTACCAGTTAGTCCCCTTACATTTATTAGGGGTCAAGAAAAACACTTAAATGCTCCATAAGTTTCTTCAATTAATGCTTTTCTTGAAGAAAACTACATTTTCGTAACTTCAGGGCATGATTTAATGGAAAAAATATTAAAGTATTGTAGTGGCCAGCTTGTAGTCCTGATCTAAACCCCATAGAAAACATATGGGCTATTATTTGCAGGCAAGTTTACCAGAACAGAAACAATTACAATCATCTGAAGAATTAAAAAACAGAATCCGAGAAGTATGACAAAATTTTTCCAAGGGAACATTAGAAAATTTAGGATTAAGGACGATTCAGATATACCCGGAATGCACAGACCTGCAACGGCATGTACCGGACTGACAAAATATTAAGCAAGCATTTTAAATGATTAAATTCACACTTAGTCGACCGACACAGTATAAAACGGACCGACAACGGTAGACATACTTTTGAGCAATGTTTTGCAGGTGCCGGAACGTGTCTGTATGTATTGTATGTGTAATATGTCGTGTACCCATATTCTATTTTTCCGTTCTTCATCATCTATAACAGCTACTATTGCCAAATCTTCCGAAAATAAATGTTTAAACATTTTCACATCAGAACCTTTATGCAGCGGTCGTACTGGTTTTAGGAGTAAAAAATATGTAAATATGTACTTAACTTCTTAAAAATTTGTACAAAATGTATGAAATATGTATAAAAATTCTCAATTTTTTTTATAGTACTTTTTTTTAACTTGTTTTTGTATATAAAAAATATAAATACCTATTTAAAGAAACGAACAAAAATTATATTTTTATATTATTTACATCATCCGATATAGCTTGTTTTGCATAATGATTTATTTATTAGAATATTAGAATTAGAATTGAAGATATTTTCCTAGGCACTGGAATAAATTTTTTGAAAACTAAATCGGTACTTCACAAACAATATCACAAAAGCTCAAAATTCAAAACAATATTTTTTTTAAATTTCGAACACCAATATACATACTACTAAATTCTTTTATTGATTAGTTGGTATTGCATCAATTTAAAAAAAAAATTATTTTTGAAGTTGGCACTTCTGAAAGGAATTTCAAATTTACAAAATGAATATTTTAATAAATTTAAAATATTTTATCAAAATTTTAAAAAAAAAAGTCATACTGATACTGTTTTTATGTACTTTATGTAGTTAGCAGTGTCAAAAATATGTACTAATACCTAAAATATGTACCGAGTACGGCCGCTGCTTTATGATACCTACACAGCTTCTACGTACATAGGAGCCGTCCTTTAATCACGTGAGGTTTTTTATGCCATTTTTTTACCCCCCCTCCCCTTTGGTGATACATCGTGAGGTTTTAGGCTACCCCTACCCCTCTTACCCAATATCACGTGTATTTTTTTTGAAAATTTTCTTTAAGTAGAAACGGCGAGACAAAAGGCCGCGGACAGCGAGACGACGAGTGACGTTACAAAGTTCAGTGTCGGAAGCTAGATGAGAGCTAAATACAGTTGTTATGTTGCTTTTTAGGCATAAATTTGCTCGCTCAAGATTTCACATGGCCGCAAGAAAAAATACACGTGATTGTCACAGCATCCCCCCCCCCCCGATCGTGATGTTATTCTACCCCCCCCCCCTGTTAGAGCCTCACGTGATTAAAGGACAAACCCATATGTATGTACGTTTCAAAAACTGTCTGTGCTAATGTCAACACTCGCCAATTTGTCGGTCCGGTACGTGAAGTTGCAGGTCTGTGCATGTTGGGTATATCTGAATCATCCTTTATTGATGCCAGATCAATTATTTGTTGTTGGAAAGGAATGAGAAAGGAAAGTGATCGTATCAATTACTAAATAATATTAAAAAGATTATGTATTTTATACATAAATATTCCACCTCATTTATTTATATAATTTAGTTTTTAAACAAAATCATCTATTATTTTTTAATAAATTATGAATTTCATGTACAATGTACAATCAATAAAAAAAATATTATGTATATTAATTAAAACGATAAAGTTTAATTTTTATTAAAAATATCGTAAGTGGGGCTATTTCTATTTCCTCCACTGTATAACATTGTTCCACCATATTAAGTCTATTTGTAGGAGCACTCTTTGGTGTAAATAAGAAGCATCTTCTTATTCACCCATTAACGCCTGTTGTACTCATTTCAGTAGTTTTTAAAGCATTTACTTCGGTAATAATTGTAGAAAACAAACACCAAATCATGTCTCCAATGGATACACAAAACAGGTATACTCAAGCAAGTACAGCAGGTGTGAATGGGTTAACAACACTTACAAATGGCTTTTTTCTAGCCACTTGACTATTTATTGCACTCCCTATTTTTCTCCGAGGATTGTATCCATGTGTACACTCTTCCCTAGTTCATGTAGCACTTGAGATTCTAATTTAGATTAAACTCTCGAGTCTCTCCTACTTTCCTTAAAACACACTTCTCATATTATTTAGAAGTTAATTTATGTGAATGGCCACTCTTCGTTTTACTGATCTAGTAATCTTGCCCATATCGAGAAACTTTCCAATTTCTCGATACGATGTACCTTTCACATAATGAAAAGCATTCTTACGCTCCATTATGTTAAATGTTACGATCGAAACTGAGCATTAATGCTATTTGTAACATTTATAAAGGGCTGCACTGCATATTAAAATTGTTGCACAATTCTAAGAAACATTAAAGTAACACAATGTACAGTGTCAAAGTTATTTTGTGGCTATAATTTAATTAGATTTGCAACTATAGTTTGATTGAATATTTTATGTTATCGATGACCTTAAAGAATACTTAATCAAATGGTAAGTTGACAGCGACGTTTTCTTTTTAAATTACTTCAGAAAATTTAATAATTCTAATAAAATTATTGCGATTTATATTATTCTAAAGAACAAACACAATACAATAAACATACAATTTTGTTTAGGTGGTTAAAAATTTTGATTAAAATTAATATAATATTGGCAAGTTTATGATTTAGAGTAGTGGGACTCCCATTATTGACCGAAAGATAAATAACGTTATTGTATTGTGGAACACCATGTACATAAAACAATAGAATTAAATAATATAATATTTGAAAAACGTAACGCTGTAATTATATTGATTTTTGTATGTACAAAGTTCAAGAGAATTTTTTTAATTAATTAGATAAATGATTCACCTTGATACTTACGTTTTGTAAACGCTCGACCAACGCTTGCTTATTTCCACTACGATCTAATTCACGCTTTTCTAATTCACTTTTCAAATCCACTACTCTTAAATCGTTTAGAGTACGGCTTTCTGACTCTGTAGACATCGTGTAAATTTAAAAATTAACTATAATTATTTTAGATAAACTAACGTGACCATCAAACATACACTATATCCGCCATTAAAAACGCAGCAAATAAAATTGTTCTAATATATTCTCACAGATAGCATTGCCATCCAAAGTTACATAATACAGGGCGTGAAAGCAACTACATAGGGTGATTCACAAGTCGTACAAATTTTGAATTTGAAATCTTTTTTTTTTATCAATAATTAAATCTGGTAATACGTTTTCATAATTTTTTTTTAATAAATTGTTTTAAAAATACGCTAACGAAATTTTAAATAATGTTTTGTTTCACCGAAAAGCAACCGTTTGACAAACACTGCTGTGCACTGTTGCTGTCATGTTTGTTATTATAGGTTAGAAATATTTAACCTAAAATGTTTAGAAAATCATTGATAATTCAACTTGTAAGACATTGTAAATGTAAAAGTGATAGATTATATTTCAATGGGGTTCATCGAAGAATACATATGGCACCACTATTACAAGACAAAAGCTCCAGTTCAAAAGATGTGGTATTACGTACAAACTTCGAAAACATATCGAATAAAAACAAGAATACTTACTTGGAAATGGTTAAAATATTTCAGGATAAAGATTTTCATAGAAGAGGTCACGTGGAGTTTATTTATTCTGCTTTGAAGAATATGAAAGAATTTGATGTTCACAAAGATCTTGAAGTTTATAAAGCCATTATCGACATTATGCCAAAAGGAAAATTCATTCCCGAAAATATTATACAAGCCGAATTTATGCATTACCCCAAACAACAACAATGTATGATTGATCTATTAGAACAAATGGAAGATAATGGTGAGGAGAAATGTTAAAAATGTCCAATTATTTACGTAAAATTTTATTAGGTGTAATGCCCGATTATGAGGTTGAAGAAACACTGTTAAATATTTTTGGAAGACGTGGATATCCTTTACGAAAATTTTGGAGAATGATGTATTGGATGCCCAAATTTAAAAATCTCTCCCCTTGGCCTTTGCCAAATCCAGTTCCTGACGATGTATTTGAACTAGCAAAACTAGCAGTGCAAAGAATGTGTAGTGTAGATATACAATCAAAATTAACTGTTTATGAGGTTTGTGGCTACCAAATAATGAGAACCAATTTTAATTTAAAATTATTTAGACTGTTGAAATACCCGAGGCTTTAGAAGATACATGGATCGTAAGTTCCCAAAGTATTTCTCAGCAAAACTTGTTGGATCAACACAATCCAGATCAACCGATTTATGTTGAAGGAGCTTACAGAATTTGGATAAAAGATAAACCAATCAATTACTTTATTTTGAGAGGAGATTCCAAACCATTCTTGAAAGATGATTGTGATGTTGATGGTAAATTTAAAAGTTTTTTATGTATCTCCACTCAGAAGTAATTAAAATTTTATTTTAGATGTTAGTAACATATCGATTCCATTCTTCAGTTTTACTCCTCCACCTCCAAAAGACATAATAACCTACCCCTCAGTTCATGAACAAGAAGATGGATTAATTTTTGCTGTATGTGTGACTGGATCATCAGGTCGTGATTCTCTTTTATCATGGATAAGACATTTAGAGAAAGATGGAAATCCAAAATTAAGTTCAATTCCCGTAGTGTTTAAACTCCTAGCTCCACATACAGAAATTGCCTATTCACAAACTATTAATAATGAACGTATAGAACATAAATAAATTTTTTAATGGTAATTCAAAAAATTAACAGTCTTTTATTTATATTACAAAAAATTATAAAAACTCTTAGATTTCATATCGTCATATTATTATGTCAACTTGATAGACTTTTTGGAAATGCTTGGTGTAATTAAAAAATTATAATAGAATAGATTACTACTAAATTGTAGGGGTCTCCAAAAATTCCGATAATGTTGGCAATATTGTTTTACCAATGCAAGAACCCTGGGCAATACGAGATGTATTTGAGTACTCGGGATGGGCAGGTAACTGAAAAGTTATTAGCCAGGGGTAAGTAATTCTAATATGACTTATATTACTGCATAAGAAAAAATACAGTCTGTTATTAGAATGAAGACTGCACAGTCAAACCTGACCTAGTCGGAGGCGGTAAATAATAGTTATGCAGAGTATAAAACCATCCTTTGATCTGGAAAATTCTACCAAGGACAAAAAGTGACCTGCTATTTCAGTTAAGTTAGTCTTAATCCAATGCATTATTTAAGCTGACAAATATGGATTTAATTTTTAGTCAAAAATGTACATATTGTCGGTTAAGAGTGTTAAACTGCTAACTCCTAAAAATGAAATTTTACATGAGACAATAAAAACTGTATAAACATTTCTATTATTAAATGGTTTTAAAAATCATATTAGTGCAAAAAGTGGAGTTAGCAGTTTAACACTCTTAATCGACGATATGTAAATGAAATTAAATCTTAACGGCTTTAGAGTTTTACGAGATTACTCTACGCACAAGAAATATATTTGCATGTGTTTTGGCAATGATGGCAAGAACTCACTAAGTCATTATAAGTCATTATAATGACTTAGTGAGTTGTTGCTGTAAGCCGACGAAATTATGTACAGGGTTTTAAAATTAGTTGTTTCAAAATTTGTGGAGCTTGTCGGCTTCCAGGACCCTCTGCACAATTTTGTAGGGCCGTGGAAGCCCTGCACGTTAAAGGTCTTCAACTTTGGTTCTTATTTTATCGCAATATCAATCAAATTTTAAAATTCCGTGAAACGTATTTTAATCTAATTGAAATTATTCGAATTGCACTGCTGGGCAAGTACACATGAGTTTTCCAAACGGAACTTATAGGCATACGGCACTGCACAAAAACAGTTCAAGATAAATATGTATCTGCGACAAAACCATTCAGATATCTACAGTTAGCAGAGCGGCACTGGGAAAGTCACATCTGATCTGGTGTTCGAATGCATTAGCCATTTCCCTTTCGTGAGTGAAAGAGCATCAAGATAACGAAGGTATAACGTAAAAGCGGACGAGCTGGCTTTGTCCGGAGCCAATGATTGTACCAGCTGTCAAAACTATCGACAACCTTCTAAAACAACACATCTTAGGGCTGCACTCCAGCAGATGGGCAAAAGAAACTAAATGCATACAAGCAAGGGCAGCGATTAAAGCACCTTCTGGTAAGCATTCAAAATATTATTGAAGCTGTCCAGGAGGTAATCTACCGACATTTGCAGGTATTTTAACTGGACATTACAAACTAAACCAATATCTTAACACACTGGGACTTGTAGATAACGCCAGATGTCGGGGATACAACAGAGCAGACGAAACAGCAGAACATGTGCTTTGTCACAGGATACTTCCCTGTCCTCCTACCAGAATGCACTCTTGAATCAAATTTTAATTGCCTTAATAAATTATTTATTACCTCGATCAAAATTTATGAATAAGTAGTGAACTCAAAGTTTAACAAGTGGGCTAGTTCCGGTATACCCCCTCTACTGAAATATCAGCCTTACAGCAATTCCCACAAAATTTACCAAGAAATTATTACAATATTGGACAGTAAATTAATTTAATAATCAATGGATATGTAATTTAAATAGTATAACTTGATATTAACCATAATAAACCCAAAAAATGCACAAACATTTTTAGAATTAAAATGTTTTTATTAAGTTATCACAAACAAAAAAAAAACATTTTAGTTCTTAAAGATGTGTGCATATTTTTTGGGTTTGTTGAAATATTTGGCAATTATTATTGATTAAATCACGCATCGCGTAATCTAGCATAGTAGATATCATATCTCATCAAAACAAAATAATAATTTGTATTAAATTAAATAAGTATTTTATTGCATAAAATCAATTTACAATTTCTCACAAAAGTGCCGGTTTAGTTTTAATATTGACATAATTAAATTTAACACGGCTCTAGTGAAAATAACCTGGAATAAAATTTAATAATATTAAAATATTTACTTATATCGGTTTTTCATACAGTATGTTACAAAAATAATGAAAACATTTAACATCACATTTTTCTATAATAGCTACTTATGTACAATTATAAATAAAATCGTTAACAGTAGTAAAGTGCTTTAAAAAAAAACAAAATTATTTAAAAATAAATAAATTTTAAAACTAATAACTAACTATTTTTTTTAACAAATAAAGGATGAGGTTATTTGAACCATCCTGTACAGTGACTTTATGACGACAATGGCCATCAAATTCAACCAAGAAACGCATGCTCTATTATGATATATTCTTTACATTTATTTACATAAGAAATAAACCAAGAGAAGGAAAATAAATACTAATTAAAAGATTTACTGTTTCACGTGTCTATAAAATACACTAATTATGTAAAAGAAATTATTTTTGTTTTATTTTTTTATAATATAAAAACAAAAACATCATAGCCAACCAAACTATCCATATAAAGTCACTTAATTTTAAGTACAGTCGCTAAATAATTAAAAATAGATGCCATATATTTAATAACAAAATTAAAATCAAATATCCAAATCTGTTTTTGGTTGTTCCAAATCATACTGTAATGTATCTAGTGACTGTAGAAGTGTAATAAATTAAGAATAAACGATCAAAAGAATGCAGTAAAGTACCAATATAATAAACCAATAATTACAATAATAAAGCAATTTAGTAGCGCTTTCTGTTGATAATGTTTAAAACTACACCAAATAATAGAAATAAACTATAAAAAAGTATTTTCAAGTAAAAGATGTGGTATTTAGTATGTATTGAAAATTATTATTTAAAAGACATTAATTTATCACTTTTGGACAGGTCAGAAAAACATGCACTACTATGTTATTTCATAAAAATATGAAGTCAAATACCTTCACCTGAACCGATGACTGACATGGGGGTAGCTCATTTGGAGCAAACGTTTACAACTTGAATTTGTTTATCATAAAATGTCTTGGATTATGAGCGGAGACTCCTATCTTACACCGTTACACAAAAATTTGATTTACAAAGCTATCATAAAACATTCAGTATCCAGTTATGGGACACAGCAAGTGAATCAAACATCGATTTGATTTCAGTCAAAAATTTTACCAGCAATTGTTCAAATTATCAGACCTGTAAAAAAATAGTAAATGAATTGTCTTTTAGTGTTCTTTAAATAATAATTTTTTATGTATGTATGTAGTCTTCACATTACAATTAATATTTTAACATTCTAGTTGGTTTTGTTAAAATTTATATACGAGATATTTCCAAAACTTCTACAAGATTTGCCCATCTGATATTATCTAATGAAAGATAACAATATATTAATCTGAAAGACCGTATGTGGTATTTATGTAAAGGGAATGCAGTTTTGGAACATTTAAATTCACATCAATACCCAACTCCGTCAACCTCCTCAAAAATAACCCTATTTTTTTAACCACCTGATCATAAGTAAGCCATAGCATAGATGTTTGTTACAAACTACCCATTGATAAATCTTTATTTTCAAAGGCTCACTACATCCAGTATATCGGCAATAAATTTCCCCCATTATTTTGATGATCCTAAAAGCCAAAAAAATTGTGCCCAACCTCAGGGTTTTGTTGAATGCTCCTTAGTTTTGGAGTTATGAATTTTTGAAAATAAGGTAACAATTCAACTACTTTACTGTTACCAATTCTTACAAGTTGTCGAGATAGTGTAATAGAGGCTGGGACTAGTAATTGGAAAGTCTGGTTTCGATTCTCATAATGAGGAATATTTTTATACAACTTGCTAGTTTTGAAAATTATGTACTTTATTTAAGATTTAAGAGAAGAATCACCAAAGAAATTGGGATCTTGATTGTCGATATACTGGATGTAGTGGGTTCTTGTTGGGGTAGTCAAAATATTGTTTGAGTATAAACAATAGGAGGCCAAAAGTAACACTAAATTAAATATATTTTTTTGGTAAAATTAACATTTTTATTAATATTCACCATGACATCAGAGTGTATCCAATTATATTGGATACAGACCATGTTAGTCTGGCATATATTTTGTATCTAAGAGCACAAGCTTCTTATACTTTCCAATTCTATAGTAATGTTTTAATTAATAAACCTAATAAAGTCTATATATTATATTATAGCAATGCTAAAGTGATCTGATAACTAACAGTCTACTTACGTTTCAAGTTTTTTTATTAATCATAGCTTACTTATGACTCGGAGTTTGAAAAAATACTTTTACAATTGGTAAATCAATTAGGGTATTCACACTCCCTTGTATATTTCGTTGTATTTCTACACTCTAGTAAATATACACAAGTTTACTAGGGTGTATTTGGCTGTATAAGAATTTCCCATAAGACCAAATACACCCAGGTATTGTATTTCTAAGTAGCCCTCGAACGTGTTTTTCTACCTGAGTATTTGAATACCAATATGGCGGACTAGGTACTGCTGATCACCCACTTGAATCTGTAGTGGTTAAATCTACTGCAGGTAGCATTAATTACATTACTTTTTCCGAATTTCTAGGTATTTTAATATCTAAATCATTATTACTGTGTTAAACGGATTGTGCCGATAGTAAAATAATAGTTGTGAGGTTATTGTATACCTTCAATTGCTATAATACAAAACTAATATTATAGGTGTGTTCACAGCTATGATATTTAGGTGTTGTAAATATACAACTATGGTAAATATACAAGGGAGTGTGAATACCCTAAATAACATCCTTCTGATTATGCTTCCTGTAAAATATGAAAAGTATAAAACCTAAATTTTCTACTTAAGAGTCTACAGGCTGTTCCATTTGTACAGAATACACAATGCTATTGCCTTATTATTAATTGCAAAAAAGTGAACCATTTTTGTAATTAACCGTTTTTGCAAAAAATAATAAAGTAAATATAGAATAATTTCACCTTAAAATAACATCCTATATATCACAAAGTTTCGTTATAAAATAGACATATCTACATTTATAAAAATTTTTAAAATTAATTTTAAACATTGACGTCATTTTAATATAATATATTTAAGTAATTGCTTGCAATAACACTAAAATTAATAGAGAATAAAATACTCAATCGAGGGGGAACTCACAAGGCAAAGTTTTGTACAATAGATTTCCTTTTACAGAATTTTTGAAAGATTTGCCTGGATTTCCTTAATATTTCCTTTGCAAAAGGTAAAAAAAAGTCTGTAGAATTCAAACTTTCTTTTCCTAAAATTTCCTTAGATTTTCTAAAATTTCCTCAGATTTCCCTTCACTTGTACACCAAATTTCCCCCTCGTATTTAATTAAAATTTTTTTTAAACATATAGTCAATAGTCGATACATAAAAATAAAAATTTACTTTTCTTTCTTTATAATGTGGAAATTTTGCTATTTAATAAATGTCGAAATTGATCTAATTCATAAATGCTTGTAGATAATCTGTAACAATAAAATAATTAAAAATAATGTGTATAGAGTTTCAAAATCTTGAACCGATACACGTTAGAAGTATGACGTCTGTCATTGCCAACACATAAAAATGAAATTACAGTAGAACCTCAATTATCCGGGTCGACTGGGACCGAGCTCAGCACGGATAATAATAATTGACGTTTTTTGTTAATATTGCAAAATATACTTATTATATAGTAGATTACAAACAAGGAACATATTAATTTAAAAGTTCTATTTGAAAAAATCAGATAATTTTGTTTGTTTTTTGACTTTTACTTAAATTAAATAAAGTAGATAAGCAGAAAATTTAGACGAATTGACACTTGAAGTACATTTGTACAAGTCATTTGTACAAAACAATAAATTCAGCGAAATTTCATATTATGTATAACACAAAAAGATGCCTTAAAACCGCCGCACGGATAATCCGCGCACGGTAATCGAAGTATAACGCGCCCACGGATAAACCGCTTCACGGATAATGCGCGCACGGATAATCGGGGTTCTACTGTACAATTTATCACATATGCGAATTACGATTGTATAGCGATTTTTATTTTTATAAGTTTGTTTACATTAACTTGTATATACAGTGTTATGTGTGGTGATGACAGTTCACTATATGTCTCACTTTATAATCGCATGGTGTTCAAAAACGACGTCGAAGTGACGTCGTCAATGCTCATAATGTGTATTGGTTTGGGTTTTAGAAACAGCATACTAAAATATTACTGTTATGCCTGGTTACATAAAACCTTTAACAAACGATTCAAGTTAACAGATGATTTCTATTGGCTTTGCCAGAAATAATTTCCATTAGTTACTTAAATTTAACAGCTTCTTAAAAGTTTTATGAAACTGGACATTAAGGTGGCAAATATATAAATTATTTCAAAATAAAACCAACAGATGGCTATGGCAGCGATTGTCCAATCCACTGAAATGAAATTCCTTAGAGGGGTCTGAAATATAACGAGATTAGATCGAATCAGGAACGACAACATAAGAGAAAAGAGATGATCTCCAAATCTATAACCTGAACGATAAAATAGTCAGAAATTATACAAAGTGGGAAGAACACCTGCAAAGGATGGAAGTACATAGAATACTTCTTCAGGCATATAGATACCAACCGTGAGAACACATAGATGTCGGAAAACCGAGGAAAAGATTAACCTTAATCCCATGATGATGATGTTTGCAGTAAAAAAGTATGAAGTAGAGGAGACAAAAATATTAAGGTAACCACTGCTATAGCCATCTGTTGGTTTGATTTTGAAACAAGATCACCTTAGAGCTTGCCAACTTAGAGAGAGAGTAATAGTAGTATTATCATGTGAGACAAAATATCTTAGATCATATAGGCCGTGTCCGATTTGGAAGCTTATGGCGCTTTTGGTACCAATACTAACTCTCTATACCAATCATTACTCATAAAAGAACAGACGTTGGTACCAAAAGCGCCGTAAGCTTCCAAAAAGGGGTTTCGCTTTTTAATTTTATATATCTGGTAATCCCATCCTAGTTGAGTCTACGAAAATGTATAGGTAAACATCCTATAATATTACAAATACTTTAGAAATTGAAGTTATTAAGAAAGTAACTTATAAACCTTAAAATTAATTTTTATTTAACAAATCCGTCGAATTTAATCAAAAAAATCTGAAATTTCTCAGAAAAGTGTGTTTTGAAAATAATTAATTCTCAGTTAAAAAAATTACAAAAGAAATTATAAAGATTGTTTTTTGTTATCTCAATAATTAGTACTTACATCGTCTCATCTAGAAACTACTACCCTCCCTTATAAAAATTAAGAAGTATAGCATACAATTTTTTTCAAGTTTATATTACTAAATAAAATAGGTAGAGAAAGTAATAAAATTTAGATACTTGCCGTCCTACACTGTTTATTAAAGACACAATTTCAGTACGTTCTAGTTGAAAAACTTTCTTATTTTGATTTACATATGGATGCGTTTCAAATTTTCCAGAAAATAAAATTTTTAAAGCTGTTCCTAAACCTTGAATCTATAAAAATAATAAATAATCGCCAATAATGTCTATTTAAACCTCAACTCACCTGTAATTTCCCCCAAAGTTTACATTTATCACAACCCACACAATCCATAATCCTAGTAATATTACGAAAATGTTGTTTAAAATCCTTCTTCAATTTCATTGCTTCCATTCCTCCATTGAACATAAACGACTCATTAAAATGATGGGGAAATGAATTTATAACACCGAGTAAATCTCGAACTGCAAGTTGTGTGTCCCAATCTTGACTAGGATCGCCTAAATTAGAAAATTGTTTAGAAAAAAAATTATATTATAAGGTGTCTAGGGTAGGGATACCCTATGTAATGGGTATGTTCATTTTTGAAAAGGGGTGGGCACAAATTGAGCCTAATATATTTGAGGTGGGCAGGAACACACAAAATTTATAAATAAACTCAAAAAATACATTATTGAAATAAGCACCTAAAAAATTTGGGTGGACACTCCAATCAACGCCGTTACTGGTGTAATGGAGTATCTACAGCTTATGCTGCTTTCTAATTCTGTGTTTCGTATCCGCTTAGGAAGACCACATATCAGCCCTAACTGGGACTTAAATTCGCGTTGATCACTTATTTGCGTTCCGCAATTACTTTTTTTTATCTGCCGACCGCTGCCACATGCAGCCCGCAACCCTCTACTTTGCGGTCCGCGGCTATTTTATAAATCGACGTAAAAAAAATCAAGCGGTTCAATTTTCATTGAACAGTTGGCAAAACTACCAGTTACAAATCGCACAAATTATGGCATTTTCTTGAAAAAGGTTGCCGACCGCTGCATTAAAGAATTAACGCTTTCCAGGGACGGCTTCTGATACTTTTTAAAATCGAAATCCAAAGTAATGTGCAAATATTTCATTCGAAAGTTGCGGCAATGTTGTGTTCCATTTGATTTTATGGACCCTGTTGCCATCATCAAATCATCAAAGGCAAGGAAGCCAAACGTACTACTCTCAATGAGTTAGTCGATTATATCACCGGTGGTCGAGGAGTCCTCACCGAACCTGTTTATCCAGAAATTATTAAAATGATATCGGCTAACTTATTTCGTACTCAACCGCCAAGCAAAAATCCAAACTTCGATCCCGAAGAAGATGACCCTACATTAGAAGCAAGTTGGCCCTATTTACAATTAGTGTACGAATTCTTTTTAAGATTCTTGGAAAGTTCAGATTTTCAACCCACCATCGGTAAACGGATTATCGATCAGAAGTTTGTTTTACAACTTTTAGAACTTTTCGATTCGGAAGATTCGAGAGAACGCGATTTTCTTAAAACCGTATTACATCTTATTTATGGAAAGTTTCTAGGTCTTAGGGCTTTTATTCGAAAGCAGATTAACAATATATTTCTTAGGTTTATTTACGAGACTGAACATTTTAACGGCGTGGGCGAGTTGCTGGAAATTTTGAGTTCCATTATAAATGGATTTGCGCTACCTTTGAAAGCAGAACATAAGCAGTTCCTGGTAAAAGTGCTAATACCTTTGCACAAGGTTAAGTGCCTGTCGCTGTACCATACGCAATTAGCCTATTGTGTGGTGCAGTTTTTGAAAAAAGCTCCAAGTCTCACGGAGCCTGTGGTACGCGGTTTGCTGAAATTTTGGCCAAAAACGTCAAAAAGAAGTAATGTATTTGGGCGAAATCGAAGAAGTTTTAGATGTAATAGAACCAAGTCAGTTTCAATGAGTTCAAGAACCGCTGTTTCGACAAATTTCTAGATGCGTTTAGATGCAGCCAATAGAAAGTGATACCACAGCTTAACTGTCGCCCTTGTTCATCTGTAACCGTGCGCTGATGAGTAATCAACATGACATTTATTGCCAGTGCATGGTGAAAGCTCGGAACACTACAAATTATGTTGGGTGTATGATTTTTTTTTCATTGATTGTAGTTTCTCCTAACATGTAATAGTAGTAATACATATGAGCAAAAAATATAAATGATAATTAATCCACAATAAATCAGTTTTGATGTATCTTTTCATGTAAAAAAGGTGAAAAACACGAAGTTAATGGTTCCATAAGCATAAAGTGAAATATTATGGTAATTGCAGTAAAAAAATAATGCTTAAAAACGGGTTAAAATCAAACCAATACTAAATAAATATTATTTCCGAAAAAAAAACTATTTTCAACTTAGTAGCTTGATAATTATCGGAACGAAAATCAAAACGTTACAGCTGTGGTTTATTGTGTTTAGGGTACACATGATATCAGGTGTAGCAAAGTATATCCAATCAATTTGCATAGTTTTAATCTAATAAAAAAAAGGTAATTGATTAATACTAATATACTAGTAGTATTGAAGTATAAAATGCAGCCTTGACCTTGGAGATGTTTGGACGTAGCAGGTTTTTTATTAGTGTTTACTTTTTACATCGCGAGTTGAGATTTTTATTTTATTTAACAATTTTGTTATGAATAAAAATAAGATAAAAGAATAATAATTCCAAAAATACCTGTATAAAATTCTTCTTTTTGTAAATATTGCGATGCTTTTGACAAAGCTCTCAACTCCAACAGGTACAAAAAATATAAATTCCTTAACCAATTTGGTCCTTCTCCATTTGTATGTTCTGGTGAAAATTTCATCTTAAACTCCTTCAAATTTAACCCCCATTCCACTTTGGTAGATCCTAAACCTGATATGAAAATTTTAAAATACGAAAGAAAAATAGTTGTGAAAATACATACCTAAACTATTTGATTCTGACAACAAATATTTAGCACACAAGTGGATATTGATACTTGCATGTAAACCCGATATGGTTCGGTAAAACGCCCTCTTTTCCAAACACATCCCATTTAAAACATCACTTTGGATGTATAAACTGTACATATTATGTGGTCTACAAAAAATTTTATAATAAAAACTATTTTAAAAAAAATCAAGTCTACCTGAAACAATTTTCCATATAAATAGTATTCCAAACTTTATGAGCAGATTTTCCTCGATACCCAGTGTATCTTTCAGGATTTAATAATAAATCCACATATTCGGCATCATTATCACGATCATTTGAATCACAAAAATTATCTTGAGCATCATATGCCTTCCATAACGCAAAATCTTCTTCCGCTTTTGCACTAATTGTGGTATTTAAAAAGCTTAATTCTGTATTGTAATCCTCACAACTTTCACCTTCTAACTTCTACAATAAGTTTTTAATAGTAAGAAAAATAGTAAAATAAAAAGTTACCTTGATTTCCTTTTTAGCTCCTTTTAATCCTAAAGGAATGTCATCTTCTGGGCAGGTTTCGACATGACAATATTTCATGGCACACCGATTATCGTCTACCCAAAATGGACATTCATGCTTTAAGTTCACCTTATAAAATCTAAAGTAGTCTTTTGTAAGCAGACTACGCAATCTGGGATATAGTTTAACATTATTAAAATGATCCACTGTATCCACATTACACGTACAATCATCGACTCGACCAGATAACTAAAATAATCAATAAATAAAATATTAATATAAAAATAGTCTAATAATACCTGGCAAAAACAATGCTCATCTTCCTGAACATCAAAATAACCACAGCAACAATGCAATAAAAGTATAAATAAATAAAAATAAATTAAAAAATTTATTTTAGACAACATATTCTACATTTACTAAAACTTATACGTGGTCAAATCAACTTGTGTATATGCATATCAAATTTAAATTTGATAGGATCTGAAATAAAACTAATAACTGCTGTTTGACATTTGAGATAGATTAGGTTATGTACAGTTATGTTGATGCCAAATAGTTCATTTGACTCGTACACTGATTAACTACAGGATGTTGCAAAAATTATTTTATTTCAATTATGGTTTTAAGATGTGCTTCTTCAGCTTCGACTGCAACTGGGACCGTGCGACTACAGTCGGAACCGCAACAATAGACCGTTTCTTTCTTTTTATAATTTTTGAAGTTATTCTATTTCTATTTATTTTTATTATTTTATACAGACTTAGTTAATTTAAGTAAACATTTCCTTAACAATTTGTAAAAATATCATACTTGATGACCTTGATGACTATAACTGCAATAAGTAGTGCTATCAGAGTATATAGACCAGGAAAGTGTGACGTCAAAATATGGCCGATCGAACAGCTGATGGGTGGATTGCCGGATGCATGCGTTATTTTAAACTTTTTCGTGATTATACAATGTTTTAATTCAAAATTATGCCTTATTGCATTTGCCCAGGTCGCCCACATAATTCTAGACGAGAAAAGTGCAGTTTTTCCTGAAGTGCCATCAAAATGCACTTCCGTAAAATCTGTGCCCACTATCTAAAGGAGTTGTCAGCTTTTTTAAAAACACTAATTTCATCAAAAAATATCACTAAAATGGTTAAAACCATTGTTACATTGAAGCTATTGAACTAAAAGCAAACAAAGTGAGGTTATCACCATGTTTCCACCCATCAGCTGATTGATCGTGACGACACCACTTTCCCAGTCTATAGGTATAAGTATATCCTCAGCTTTGTGGTAAATTAAACTAATTTTTTATTAAATTAAAATAATTTTTAATTTAAATTAAAAAAATTTAAGAATATTACAATATGTAGAAATCAAAATTCAAAAAATTAAAAAAGATTATCACTTAACAGGTTTTGAATTTTTGAATGAAATAACGTTATATTGTACTATCGTATTACGAATTTTTCATAATTTCAAATATTCTTAATTCAAACCTGTTATGTGATAAACCTAAAAATGGAAAGAATCTGCAAACAACACAACATCGTCCTATCCGAAAAAACAAAGTTTATTTTAACATTTTAAGTGATCTATTATCCAACGTTAAACCTTAACAAAAAACAATGGATTGCAATGGAGTATATAAAATTAAATGCAAAGATTGCGATTATATTTACATCGGCGAAACTGGTAGACGGCTGGAAACCAGAATCAAAGAACATGAAGCAATACATTCAAATTCACAAGTTGCTAAACATATAAAATTAAAAAATCATCAAATAGACAAAAACAACTTAGAAATTCTACACAAAGAAGATAAATATTTGAAACGAATTTTATGGGAATCCTATGAAATCTCAAAATCCACAAAGAAAAAGAACAAAGAAAATTTATTAAATAAACAAGAACAACTTTCATTTCGGCCATTATATCGTGTATTCCTATAATTATTGTTTTTTAAATTAACTTCAAATTAACTTCAAATTAACTTCAAATTAATTTGAAAATAGTTTTTCCATCTAAACCAATTTTCAATCAAGACTTGAAAATGTATAATATTTTATACGAAACATGTCGTCAATAAACATTGAAAAATAGAAAAATTTATCGAAGAAGTACTAAAAATAATATATATAACTTCGTTTAAACAAACCTATTTAATTAATGTTATGTGATAATTAGAGCTCGGAATTATAAGCACTGGGAACCCGATATCCAGTATGCGGCATACAATTTCTTAATTTCTTATCTTGTATTTATGCATATTATACTGTTTGCCGCATACAAGATATCGGGTTCCCAGTGCTTATAATTCCGAGCTCTAGTGATAATTGTCTCTTTTTTAATTTTTTGAATTTTGATTTTCTACGTATTGTATTATTCTTATAGTTTTTGAATTTAACCATAAATACATACTAAAAACCACAAATTTACTTAAAATTTTTTATTTTGAGTTCTTTTTCTAATTTTTAATTTGTTTCTATTAAATAAAAAAAAACTTCAACACCTAAAACGGTCAAAAAAATTACCTAAAAAATGACAAAATAAGTAAATAACAGTATAAATTAACCAAAAATATGACCGAAATTGGAAAAAATGCAAAAAATGCTCGAATAACAAATGACATTTATTTTAATCAAAATTGATGTGCAAGTCTGCATCGTCCGCTATTTACAGAAAAATAGATAAGTTTACAAAATCTGGACTTGCTGATAAGTATTATTGCTGTTAAAAGTAATTTTTTTATGAGAAAAAGTCTAAAAAACAATTTACATTGTTAACATAAGAGCGTCCGAATATTTTTGTAAGTATCTGTATGGACATTTTTTGAATCGATCGCATCACGTTTTGCAAATTGAGCTGGATACGCCACTGGTCCTGACAAGTAAAGCGGAAGAAGAAATTTCAAATGATTGACATTCCTTAACAAAATATTAGTGACTCATTTAGTTTTTAGGTGTATTTTTTAATTTATTTCATTTTTAAAATAATTAAAATATGGGTCTTAAATCCTGTCAAATAATATTAGACAATAATTGGGCAGCTTATTATGCAGGGCAAACTGTTACTGGTAGAATTGAATTAATAGTTGATTCGCCGAAAAAAGTTCGAGGTAAATAAAATCAATTAGGTTATGAATAACATTTTTTTAATTATGTGTTAAATTTTAGGGATACAGATACTTTTTAAGGGTGAAGCTAATACTAGTTGGTTTATCGAAGAGTCTAGGACTAATAATGAAGGAAATTTGGAGAATGAACGTATCGAACTTACTGGAAATGAAGAGTATTTTAAAATTCAATACTATCTTATAGGAGGTCAAGGTTCGTTATAATCATTAATTTTTATCCAATTAAAATTTTATTAAATCACATAAAATGTGTTGATGGAAAGATGAAATTATTTTTAATTAAAAGGTGGTGAAATTGAAATTCCTCCGGGACAACACACTTATCCATTTACATGTGTTTTACCACCAACTTTACCATCTTCATTTGAAGGCGAATTGGGTCACATTCGATACATCATAAAAGTTACATTAGATAGACCATGGAAATTTGATCAAGAAACAAAAAGGGCTTTCACTGTTTTATCACCTGTCGATTTAAACTTAAATCCCAGGTTAAAAGTATTAAATTTTTGTTTATTAGTATCTATTCCGAATGCTAATAAGAGATTTTAGGAACGCACACAAGTTACATTAGAAAAATATTTTTGTTGTTGCTGGTGTAAATCAGGACCGTTAACATGCGTGGTGACTTTACCACAAACGGGATTTGTGCCAGGTCAAGTCATTCCCGTTCTTACTGAAGTTGATAACATATCAAATGTTGAATTAACAGATGTGGTGCTTTCTTTGCAAAAGGTACACCTTTATTAATAAATGCAATTGAATAAATTGAAACAGGTCTAAACCGAGGTACTGCAATATCATGGTATAATAGCTCATGATTTTTACTGTATCTTGACTTATAACTAAAATTACAATTTTACAATAGAGGAGGTTGGTGCAAAACCAAGTTGCATCACGTGTGTTTCTCACTTATTTATTTCTTTAAAAAAATCTTAAAAATAATTTTTGCTTATTTAGTAATACCGTTATTACCAGGGCTCGGAAGTTATAGCACTAAAAAAGTGAACTTTTAGCTCTTTAATATGCACTTACAAAACACCAAAATTAGCACTAAAAAATGAAAAATATGCAATATAAAATTGTCATAAATTTTTTTTATTTTTTTATAATTGTATTTTTTAAATATTTTCAAATTTGAAATATCTGCGGTTTTTTGATAGAAGAGTTTTTGAGTTTTGTACGCTGAAACCGATTGTTTAACATTGACGGCGTCACTGGTGCGTACTTAAAAAATACCAAGTCATTAAAATTTAAATCTTTAGGAAGACCATCTAAATTTCCGGATGTTTCTTCACCAGTTAAAATTTTTCATATTTATATTAGAGCTGAGAGACCACAATTTTTTTCCAGTACTTGATTGAAGTTCTTTTCCTGTTGTTTCCAAACAGCTTTTCCATTTGGTTCACATAGAGTTTCAAATGAGTTTTGAATATCTTGAACTGCTTTAATTGAATCTGATAATGATACATAATATTGGTGTTTTAACAATTTTATAACAGCATATTTATAATTTGATAAAAATTTTTTTTTTAAATAATATTTTGTTTATTTCTTTTATTATATAAAAATATGACTGTAAATAGCACTTAAAGCTCGAAAATAGCAAAATAGCAGTAAAAACCGTAAATATGCAAAAATTAGCATTATAAAATTTTGTATACGACATCAGGAAAGTGTGAAATAAATTTGTATCTTACTTTCAATGTTCTAAGACTTTCCAAAAAATATATGCATTTGCTAGAACTTCCGAGCCCTGGTTATTACTTATTTGATACTTCATTGTTGGTTGAAATATAACCTTATTTAATATAGGCCTTCATCAAAGTGTAACAGAGATAAAAAAAAAGCAATCATAAATTCAGCATTGACACCACAAATAAACACACAAACTTACTAGTAAACTTTATTGAAATTCTTAAAAACTTGGAAAGACAACAAAAATATAAATTCAACAACATAATACATACAAAATACCAGTAATTCAAAATTAACATTATACATTTTTTGTATTTTTTACATTGCAACGATATAAAACGCAATCTGCAACACACTTTCTCTATTGACTTTCGGATTTTAAAAACGCAGGTCCTTATAATGAAAAACCACAAGAACACAAAACGAAAACAAAAAGGGAAACTTTTAAAAACAAAAAACCCTGAAAATAATAGTCCATTTTGAAGAAGAATATTACACTGCAGGGTCGAGAAACATAATTGTTAACTAAAAATATTAAATAAACGTATTCAAAATCAACATAATCACTATAGATATGACTTTATGTTTAATTGAATTGTCAGAATATTGAGATGACTATTAAATCAACACAAATCATCTTATTTGGTGCAAAAAATTATAAAATCTAGAATTCAACTGATTTTTTCATCATAATTAAGATATTCCTGACTTTGCAATGTGTTTAGCCGGGTTAAGCAAGTTTAGACTTGATTATTTTTGCAATAAAATTCGGATTTGACAATATATATTATTTTATTATAATCAAAGTAAAATACGACAAAAAATGGCTTGACTTATTTTTGCACCAACTCCTCAATTCATCAACCATATTTTTACTGGAAGTTTCTTTTTAAGTTAAATTTCTGTTTAGGTAGTAACTTATCATTCGCAATCTCCACGTAGAGAAACTAAGAAAGATATTAAAATTATTGCAGAAATTAAAGTTGGTCCTGTTGCTGCTAATGCTAACAATACATGGAATCAACCAATTGCAATTCCTTCATTACCACCGTCAAATTTGACCAACTGTGGTTTAATTGATTTGGATTATGTTTTAAATGTGAGTTGTAATAGAATCTTTGGTTTTTAATTATTTTTTGATTTAATCTTTAAGGTTGTTGTGGGTGTTACTGGATTCCACACCAATTTGGAATCATCGATTCCGCTTACCATTGGCACAGTTCCATTAATGGAAACTATTCCATCAAATCCAAATTCTGGTGATTCTACAGTAGTCAATATGAATCCAGTACAAAATGAAAATTCTAGTCAGTCTCCAGCTGCAGGAAATCTGGGATGGGTGGTTACAGATAACTTAGGAGAAAATAATTCAGGAATGTACCCAGGTAATTATTTAAGGTCCTTCCATATCAAATAATCCAAAACTGGTTACTTAAAAATTTGTATGAATTCTTGTACACTTGTAAAACTTTAAATCACAGTACCATCGTGGTAGTTTGAAATAATGTTATTTAAATTTTTTTGTTTATTTCATTGTAGCAGCCATTTATTTTACAAGTTGCAGATTTTTTTTGAAAATTAAAGGAAATTTTGCATTTCCCAGATTTAGCCTTCTGAAAGTTTAATTCATTTCTGTGCTACTTGATATATGGAGTGATCTTTTGCCCTTATAACTTCAGGAAATAAACATACAATTTTATTTTGCAGCTTTACCGACATTTGCTGAAAGTCATTATAAAGCAAATTCAATTCAAGAAAAAGGTGATAGTGAATACACAATGTATTGGAATAACAATGAGCAGTATTCACCCATGTATCCAATGTTTAATAATTCTAATAATCAACCTCAGTAAATTAATCTTCCTAGATCTGCCATTAGTATGTGTTGTGACCCTATCAGTATCGAATAAGAATTTTTATGTATGTATTGTTTATTTAAATGTTGAGCTAGCTTTGCAAAGATGAACTTAGCTCAACAATAATACTTGAATCATTACTCAGGATTTTGTGCTATAACGGAAAGCTCAAATGTATAATATTTTTATGATATAAATCAATTTTGCTTAAGCCAAAATCAGATAGTATGCAGCTTATATTTATAGAATATATTTTATGAAAAGCACATTTTTTAAAATTTAAAATTTATATACAAGTTTAGAAATTATTACATAATTTTATACTATTTTGTATGTGAAAATTTTATGAAATGATACTCTAGATGAACCATACAATGGATAACAATTGTGTAATATTTATGTAGCATTTTAAATTTAAATTGCATCCTGATTAAGACGGCACTATTGATATTGGTTGTGGTACTATTGATGTTTGTTGCAAAATCAAAATGCTGCTTGCCGTGCCATCTTAATGGGGATGCAGAGTTAGAATCTTGTAAGAAATACTCAGGCAATTCTTATTGTCCATAAGCTTTCTCTAGAATTTATTGTACACTTTTATCAGTGTCATCTTTTTGTGTGTAACCTACTTTTTATCAAGAATAATTTTGATTACATGAAATAATAACGTCATGAAAATTTGCATTGGGAAGCTTTTATAATGATAGCAAGATTATTATTTTTTTATACAATTGAGTAAGTGCGTAGAGAAACGATTGTTATCAAGAAAATTTATACTTTTATAGTATAAAAGTATACCGTATTGTTAGGACGTGTTTATTGCGTGCGCTTGGTATTGGTCATTTATTGGATGATTCCTGGTTGCTGTATTTGAGAAAGCAAGTGAATCTGGTTTCAGTAAAATGGAGTTAGATTGTGGAAAATGTGGTAGTAATTTGTACACATCAAAACACGTGTTTTTTGCTTCTGCAGCAAGTCGTTCCATGCCAAGAAGTGTTTTGGTATTCCAGAGAGAGACTGCAATGTAATCAATCAATTTTCAAACATTAAGTTTATTTGTGCTTTGTGCATCAATACTTTCGAGGTGCTGAGGTCTGCTCAGGAAAATATTTTGGCAGAGATAAAGCAATATGAAGTGGACATGAATGAATTAATAGAGGAAAAATCAAGTAATATTATTAAAAAACTAGAATCGTAATGAGGGAATTTAAAATGAATTTAATTCGGAATTGGTAAATAAGAATGCTAATAAATAAGAGCGCCACCACACTCTTTAAGAGTAAGGAACGAAGAGAGAGAAATAAGAATGCGAGTGTTCAAAATAATAGGGCGATAGCAACATATGCGAAGCAGCTTAGATTACCTGTAATTGTTAAGCCTAAGGTGAAATTACAGAAAGTCGAGAAAACAATGGAAGAAAGAAAGAATATAAACCCTTCTTTTATATCTGCAAGAGTAAATAATAATGATTACGATGTAAGAGTTTCCAATGTGAGATAGCCAAAAAATTTGGTAGTTGGCATAAGTGAAGAAATTAGTAAGAATGAGATAATGAAGGCAATTAAAGCTCAAAATGACATAGGTTTTGATTGTGTTAAAGTATACAGATCATACAAGAATGATAAGATTTTTAATTCTATTTTAGAAATGGATGGTATCTTTCAAATAAGTATTAAAAAGTGGGAAAATTAATAAAAAGTGGGTTGATGTAGTGTTTACGAGAGTATTAAACCCTGGTTTGCTAGAAGCAGTAGCAGCAGAGCAGTTACGACCTGCATCAGCCGCAAATGCAATACTTAATGAGAGGTGCTGTGCTTCAATTGTATCGTCTGTCGAACCACTTTACGTATAAGGTTATGCAATGCTGCTAGTGCAGTTGGTCAGGTGATTCAAATTCAAAAATTCCTCTAGGTGAGATTATCATGGATCATGGCTTTAGGTAAATAGTCGAATTGCATGTGAAGGTTATTTGATTACATAATTACTTAAATATTAATAGCGAAATGAAAATAAGTGATCATGAGACTATTGAAATATCAATTCAATAAAATTCAAAAGTAGACAAGAAGGGCAAAAAATCTATTAATATTTAATAATTAAAATTTAGAGACTGAATTATTTAAAGTGACATTATGACCACTTATAACGGTGATAGTAATTTTAAAGCAGAAATTTTCACTAGAAATTTACGGCGGCTTTTTAATGAAAATAAGAGGGTTTCGAATGATGGCTGCGTGTGGTTTGCAGCCTTTCATAAAGTACTGAAATTAATTAATAACAAAAAAAAAAGTGAATTTTGCTAGTACTGTTATGTTTCTAGACTTGATTGGTGAAATTTTGTTGTCTATAGTTAACGCATTGTTAGAAGCTGGAGTTTTTCTCAATTTATGGAAAGAATCCATAGTGGTACCTATAGAAAAAGTAAAAAATTCGAGTGGGTGTGAAGACTTTCGAGCAGTTAATAAGATTTTGGTTCAATCAAAAATTTTGCAAAACTAATTGTTTGATTACTTGAAAGAAAATCGTATCTATTCTGAATATCAGTCAGGCTTTAGGAGGGTCCATAGCTGTGAATCGTTGATTTCTTATGTTATTGGTGAGTGAAAAGTTGTTTTCCTTGATAATAAGGTGATTGTGGCGATATTTTTGGACCTTCGTAGAGCTTTTGAGACGGTGGACAGAAGGATATTGTTGCAAAAGTTGATAAAATATGGAATTCGAGAAAACTACTGAAGTTGGTTGAATCATATTTGAGTGACAGAAAGCAGAGGACGAAAGTCGATGACTTTGTATCTGAGGCGATAAATGTTTTCTTGGTAGTTCCTTAAGGATTTATTCTTGGGTGTTTTGGTTGTATATTAATGAAACGAATGATATATTAATAGGGTAAAATCGTTTTTATTTGTAGATGATGGTCTAGTTTATATCATTGGGGATAATGTTGAATCATGTATAAAAATAATTAACCTGGAGTTAAAAGATTTATGTGACTGGTTTCAGATGAATAGGGTTGTACTCAAGCTAAATAAAACTGCATGATTATTAATGATAAGGGACGTAGAAGTCTCGATGTTGTGATGGAGGGTTCTTTGATTGAGGTAGTATCTCAAATTTAATACTTGGGTATTGTGGTTGATGATAAATTGAATTTTAAGGCGCATTTTGATTATATTTGTAAAAAAATAAAAAGAATGTGGCAGTTTTAAGTGCTGTAAAAAATTTTAAATACTATGCTGAAACCCCATTTTGAATATTCTTCTATTCTATTTATGGGCAACAATAGTATATTTAGTAAATTGTAAAAGCTTCAGAATAGGGGAATAAAATTTATCTTGAGGGTTTCCATGCATGCCATTATTATTTTTATGTATATCAGTTTTCTTGTTGACGTTTTTCGACGTACTTACTAATTGTTATAATAACCAAAATAATTAATTCTAGTCTGTTAGAAGAGGATAGGAAGATATAAATTTAGCTGGTATAATTATATTGGGTGATCTACCTTACACTCGATCGTAGGTGACTAACATGGGAAATTGATTTTTTTAAATTCTTGCTTTCCATTCCAAAAATGAAAAAGATCAATTTAAAGAGATTTTTTTCCACGTTTGAAGATAACCAACATTTGATATTTTGTTCTTTCATTATTGTTAAAAATTCAATAATAAATTGAAAAAAATAGCTCTTTATATACGCGCATCTTCAAGAGATTACTGTATTGAAGGAAAAATATATGTTAGTTTGTTATACATTGTGTTATAAATAATTTCAAATTATTCACTTATCAAATTAGATATGGGAACATAGAATATTAGGTTTGAAACAAACCCAAACAAAAAAAATTAATTCCATTAAATTATTAATTGAAGTTGTCTTATCGTTGTGTTTTAAATAGTATATCAAAGGAACAATAATAGAAATGATATTTGGTTTAATTTATGCGAATTCAAATACCAGTCTAGAGCAATGCAAACTACGCTACAAAACCTGTTGTGAAATGTTTGACGTTCAGTGTATATAGCTAGTTCATAATTTTTCATATTCAATTTTCTCGAGAGATATCTTGCTCTATTATTCCGGAATGGTGATATTAGGCCCCTGGCCTTCATGTACAATTAGTATGAAAATTTTTAGTAATTGGACTACCCCGTTTTTCCCTTGTTAGCTAAGCAACTAGTTTTCACCTCATTTTATAGTCAACTAGCTGACGGACAGTAAGAACCAGTAGCATAATTATATTATGTTATGTTCAGTGCGAATTAAATATTTAGTTACGGGACTGGTGAGAACTACAGTGGCGATAAGTGATGTCCGATTTTTGATTGGCTATGTTCATATATTGTTTAAAATAAAATAAAATAAAATCAATTATATTTTAGATTTATTAGTCCATTTTATTGACATGAGAAATAGAAAACCTTTTAATTTAAAGAATATGCTATACTAGACCCTATATTTCTTAATTCAATTTGTAACATTTTGGGTTGAATAAGAGGATTTTGTCCCATCCTGTGCCGGTTTAGGGGGTTTTGTTGCCACTGTCTCTATGAAGTCACTGTAGTAAGAACTAGCTACACAGATGAGTTTTTTATTTATACAATATATTTTTCATAAAAAATAAAACTAAAGTTACCACAATGATCATTTTATAAACAACAAATAAATAATTAGTTAGAATAAAATAAACTGACCAAAAATTGTAGAAGAAATTATGTGCTTTATTAAAGCTTCTCAATTATTATGTAAATTTTTATGGTTTATTTTAAATCGCCATGACACTATGTAAATTTTATAAACGATATAGTTAATTTATTAAAATAATTTGAATTCTCTAAATGTTTTTAATTTTTATTATTGTTTGAAATTGTTGAATAAATATTAATTTTAGAATTTTTATTATTGTTTAATGTTTGTATTTTGCTGACCTTTATTGCTTTAAGTGTTGTTAACAATGTATCTTATTATTGTTTTAACCATAATAAATAAAATAAAAGCATAAGCTTTATTTTTTTTTAACTATTTAATTTTTAAATAATAAAGGAGAAGCGGAGAAGGTATTAATATGGAACCCTTCTATGTTTTTGTTATTTTAAAGCTACAATTTATCAAGAAAAGTGAGAAGTAATCCTATACTAATAATTGATCAAAAAGTTTTTGTCCAAAAATTAGATAATCAGTAGATATCGGGTTAGTGGAACTTATTAAACAACATCAGATATTTTTAGGTATGTTACTTGTTTCCTCATAAAATGTATGTAACCCCGTTCATCTAATTATAGTCCTGAAGATGGTGTACCTTGCGTCACCGAAACGTTGACGATAAAACTAGTTGTTTTAATTTAATAAGTTCCACTAACCCAATATCTACTGATTATCTATACTAATAATGTAATAACTTACCACATGTGAAGATTACAAAGTAATAAACCATATTTTTACTTTCCCCATACGTATACGTATGTATAAGGGAAAGTATTGTAATCCATTCAAAAATCAGAAATGGAAATTTTGGTATGAAAATGTTTCTTATCATGCCCTGATAAGTTGTTGATGAATTTTAGTTGGATGTCGCTTCCTTGAGGTCTTCCACGTTGAACGGTACATTGCAAGAAGATGGCGAACGAAAATTTACTCTCCAATTATGTGTGCAAAGAAGTAAATCTGCACTTTTAATTTAATGGGTTTTCAAATTTTTCAACTTTTTGATGCGAACCTTAGCTTCCTCGCGGTCTTTCTCGTCGAATGGTACCCGAAAAGAGGAGGTTGAACGATAATTTTTATACCCAAATTTAATGGGGAAAGTTATGCAATACATAGCCAATTTTTTTAAATAAAATGTTTATTTAATATGGAATCCGGGTGTCTAATATGGAACCAAGGTTTCATATCAATAAATAATAATGAATGTATTTAATATTTTAATTGCAACTGTCGCAAATATATTTTGTTTCGAGTGAATATATGAAATAATATCATCCATTTATTATGGAACCTGGTTCCATATTAGTCACACCCACGGGGTTCCATAATAGAAGCATTTATTTTTATTTTTTTAAAATTATTTAAAATATAAGTTTATCCAGTTTATCTCACTGTAGTTTAAAACAATCTTGTATAATTTGATTAAACTTTTTCTTCACCTTTAAATATTTATTTAGCACCAATAATATGATCATAATTTACTGTGGGTAAACTAAAACTTGTTACATGAGCCCTATAAATAACAAACAAGGGTGGGCATGCTTTCACCCTTAAAACATCACTCAATATTCGTTTTGTGGATTTTGGATGAAGTGAGCGAATATGTCTTTTGTTATTGAAAGGTTACACTATATTCTTTAATTCTTGTGATCATAAACATTCTAAAGTGTTTTCATTTTAAAAGTTTATTATCAATAATTTTACAAGACAAAGACAAATTATTAAAATTTAAATATTGATTACATGCTAAACATTTTATTATTTTTGAAATGAATGGGCTATTTTAGAAATTAACATGAAATACGGCGTTTTGGGGCCACTCTCCCCTATACATGTAATGTCTAACTACTAAATTATTTTCGATTAATCTATGAAGAACAAAGTCTTTTTCTCCATTGGCATCTTGGTGTATATTTATTACCACAAAAACTCCATCTTGAAGTAAATTCCTTAACATAAATCCTTCTGGAATAATGAGATTGTATTCCGTAACTCCATCTCCAGCTACACATAAATAACGATTTGGCTCGATTATACTTCCTTTCAATTTAACAATTTCTCTTACTCCAGGGATTAAACGGGGAGCTTTCAGAACATGATTAGTTTCAGCCTGTAAATTAAAGTTTTGTCCATCAACTATATCTTCATCATCTAGATTAAGGTCCCGATATTGTACAGGAGCAAGATTAGCTAAATTAAATTCTTCTTGTTGAACTACTTGAAAACCTAATAGAGCAACAGCAGGATCAAGAGGCGGTTGATTTCGTTGTGGTGCTGGATTTGCATTGCCATCTTCCTGTGGTGCTGGATTTGCATTGTCATCTTCCTGTGGTGCTGGATTTGCATTGTCATCTTCCTGTGGTACTGGATTTGCATTGCCATCTTCCTGTGGTGCTGGATTTACATTGCCGTCTTCCGGTATTTGATCCATTTTAAAATGCCTATGATTCAAATTATTTATTAAAAATGTATTTACCTAGTAATTCTTTTTACCAATTAATGTATTACTACCATATATTTTTAAATTAAATTAATTTCACTGTTCACTTAATTTAGAATTTATTGCAACTAAATTATCTACTAAATAAAAACCACCTGCACATAAAAGTGTTTTCAAATCTTATCAACTTTTGAATTTGTACAGAAACATATTTACGGTTAACCCTCTATTGCATAGCGTTTTCAAATGGGAACACAAACTTGATTTTTTCTTGTGAGATTTCCTATGTGCATTACAATTTTCAACGTTCTACAGGGTTTCTGAGTGAAATAAAAAAATAATTCATGCAATAGAGGGTTAATTAAAACATCCATTTTATAAAACACTTAAATCCACTCTTCTTCAGCCTTTTCTGTCACCTCTTGAACAAAGCCTCTTTCTCTGGGAGAAAGGTTTTAGCATTTAGATCCCATGGTTGCTAAATTTGCATTGGGGAATGCCTGTAACCCTGTTTTCTTAAAATATAGTTGATGACGGCAATCATCAACCTAGGAGACCGCCGGATTTACGTGCCCTCCGAAGCACGAAGACAGTCGTATTAAAGTTTTAGACTTCCCCTAAAAGTTTTAGATTCGAACCGAGTACACGTGTTACATTTCAGTATGGAATTCAATCTCGTTCAAACGAGCATGTTTGCAGTGATCGATGCTTTGGAGCCAATTTTGTTCAATTCTTGACACATATCGGCTGGAACGTTGGCAATTTTGCATTAGATATTTGTTCATGAAGCACATGTAGGTTTGTTGTTGTCCATTAACGCATATTTGGCTTATTGACAAAGCAATTAAGCCAAAAATGAATTAATCACTGAGGATAATTTTTCGATGAAATTCAGAATTTATTCTTCAAACTTTTACAGAGTCCAATCGGAGCAGTTTTGGCGCTTCAAATGATCAAAAGGCTTCAGTTCGTGAGTTAATTTGATCTTCTAAGGATTTAAAGATTCTCAATTTCTGTGAACAGTGTGAAATCGACTGATTTAGCTCATTTTGAACGAAAGCAGTTGCGGATAAAACTTATTTCTGCAAATTCCTGCTTCCCTAATTATTTTAGAGAAAAAATGAAAGACACAAAAATAATGCAGAAATATAAACTGCAAGTGATAAGACCATTAGATTTCATCTAGCTTTTACTTAAAAGGTCAAAAAATGCTTTCGAAATTGTTAAAATTTTCATTTATCGCACATTTTGTTTTTGAAATTTTACAAACTATTTCAATTTCTTTAAAATGAATAGTAGGGTAATTCCGGGAGAGACGAACCGGCGGTTGAGATGAACCAGTTGTCTATATTCTAAACTAGATTGCAGATTACGCCAATAACGTGATGTAATCTTCAGTTTGATTATACTAGTGATTAATACATTTAAATTGAATGTTTAAAAGCGAATAATTAGAGATTTTCAGATCAGGATATTCAGAAATTTTAGTGTGTAATCGTATTTTGTAAAATTTTAGTTTTGAAGTTTGACTTTTTTTATTATTTCTAGTATTTAACAGGTAAGAAATATTGTGTTCTAAATAAACCGAAATAAACATAACATTAAATCAGGGTTGTAATGTTTAAAACATTTTGTTTTAAATAAGGTGTTTTAAACATGTTTAAAACAAAATTCTTTTAAAACAACATTTTGTTTAAAACATGTTTTTTTTTAAATTTGTCAATTTTTTTTAAGATTATAAGTAATAATTTATTCAAAATTTAATAAAAAAATAGAAAATTTGTGTCTTTTTCAAAAATTGAGGAATTTTGAGGACGCAAGCTTCGATGCTTTTTCTGTTCCTAATCTATTACGGAGTTTAGAGTTTACTGTGTACAAATCCAAATAATAAAAATAATCACTCAATTCCGGCATCTCAGAAGCTACTGCAGAATGCGGCTGAATTGCTAAATTATACATTTCTGGATTTACACTCCTTTGTAAAGTATTGCACCAAGCCAATGAGGGGTTACATTAACGACGGTATCTTCCATTGGATTATCCAATAATTATCCGATTATCCTTAGCTTAAGATAGATATTTTTTAGTTTTAAACATGTTTTTCTGTTTAAAACATGTTTTTTTCTAAGGTAATAAAAAACCGTTTTAAACATAAAAAACTGTTTTAAACATAAAAAAAACGTTTGTTTTGTTTTATTTAAAAAAAAACATGTTTTTTTACTACCCTGATGCATTAAATTGCGTCATTTATAGTAGAGCAATAAAATAAGCCAGTGGTCCATCTGTACGTTAAATTCGGGATAGCTGAACCGAAAAATTCAGGTAAAGATGAAACTAGCTTTTCTAATGTAAATTAAATTTCTACAACAAAAAAAAGGAAAAAAAAATCTAAATTGTATGTGTCATCATCATCATCAGGAGATGAGACACCAGTCTTTCAATATGATAGTGATGAAGAAGTACAAGAAGTACAACAAAGAAGTACAAAAATAAATGTGTAGAATGCGGAAAAAACTATATTGAAGATAAGTCAAAAAATCAAATGATGATTGGGTAAGATGCATTGATTACCGAAGATGGTTAAATGAAACTTGTTTAAAATATGAAAACATGTGTTCCCAATGCGGAAAGAAACGTTTTGGAAACTAATTAAGTGGGGTCCATCTTACCCATTGTTAGTGGTTCATCTCAACCTTAGCTGTAGGGTGATTTGGACCACATGTCATATTTTTTATTTTTAGTATAAATAAAGCAATTTTTTGTTTATAGATGTAATAAATAGATATTACATAATGTGTTTAACATCTTTTGAATAAAATTTATTTTCTTAAATATTCCGTTTATAAAAAACGTGGTTCGTCTCTCCAGGAATTACCCTATACAAAAGAATACAAATACTTTAGGGTAACAGGGCCGGTGGGGGTTATATAATTCCAGGTGGAATCCCGAGAGAAGTACAGTTGTGTTTGTGCATAATAACATAACTACAAGACCACGTATGAGTGACGTCACAAGTCGCGCGCGCATTTGAAAACCTTTCTACATACAAATTCCCATAAGATTTGAAACGTCTTGATACTTTAACAATTGCTATAATCTAGAAAAACTCACTCTTTGATGTTTCTTGTTCATGACTATATAACAAAACCCTTATTTCAGTAATTCCAAAATAAAAAAGCAATAACAAATCCTCTTATGGGAATTTGTATGCAGAAAGGTTTTGTTTGGAGAGGTTTTTGAAACGCGCGCGCGACTTGTAACGTTATGGTTTAGCTGGTTTATGGCACTGGATCTTGTGACGCCACTCGTCAACCGGCTGGCCGCAGCCGTCCCTGTTTAAAAATATTTAAAATAAAAATGCACGTGTTGTTGAGAATAGAGGGGTGAAGTAGCCTAAAACCTCATGAGTATGACATATTACGAAAGGAGAGGGGGAGTAAAAAGATGGCATAAAAACCCTCATGCGATTAAAACACTATAGCGAAATGCTCATTTTAAATATTTCAAAACATCTTAAAAACAAAATGGGTACATTCTTGTTTAGAGATCCATAATTGTTGAAATGCACCGGAGATAATCCAAATTAGATGCCTACAAAGAAATTAATGCTAGAACACTTACACAATTACAGGGATTTTACAAATATTTAGTACAACCAAAATTTATGGAATAGTGAATTAAAAGAATAAAAGACATGTTTCAGTACAACTGAATATATTATTTTAATTGCATTACACAAGAATTTGTAATTATTGAAAAATAACTTTCTGGTTTGTATAATTTGGCACATAGTTAGATTCGTAAAATCAATCACATATATAATGTAAAACAAGTTATGCACATTTGAGCATTTATACAATTATAAAATTCTACACTTGTACACAAAAACCATTTTAAATCTACAAACCAGTCCATTACTAAAAAGATTATCGCTTTAAATCACTTAATTGAAATAGTAAAAATTCTAATACTAAATTCAGCCTTTTTAAATATGTAACATAAATAATGAACACTACAAATAGGAACAATATTAATAAACTTAAAAATAATTTTAAGTCCAAATAGACTTATCAGTTATCACACATAGTGTTTTATAAAAAAAATTCAACAAAATAATAAACAGTGTAAATAATTTACACCTAAAGTCTTTAATAATACTGAAGTAAATGTTCAACAATTCAACACTAAATTGTTTAGATAAAACAATAATTTATCACCGATTTTGACTATTTTCGATTCATTACAAGAAAGCAATTAAAAAATTAAACTTTCTTATAAATTATGATAGACTTACCATATTATGTGTATAAAATAATAAATAAAAAAATTTTAAAAGCAAATACATAAAAATCGTCAATAATACAATAAAAATATTCAACAATTTAATACTAAATTGTTTAAAAAAATATTAAATTTATCACCGAGTTTGACTACTTTCAATTCATTACAAAAACGTAACAAATAAAAAAATTAAAATTTTTTGCTTGTAAACAATTTTTAAATAAAAATTTAATGTTTATGGACATTTAGATTGCACGAAGGCTTTTCCACCTTCATCATATTCTTGTTTAGAGATCCATAATTGTTGAAATGATCCAAGCGAGCTTAAAATAGAACCTCCAATCCATGCGCCAAATTTTCTTTCTGCTACACCTGCAGCACTTATTAATTTTAAGCGCATGCTCTAAAAAATAATTAATTAGTTCGTTAAATATTCAACAATAATGGTTACAAACCGGAGGAGTTTTTGCCGAAAGATCACGATTTAGACGTTCATTAAATCCCTGAATATTAGAATTTCCTCCTGTGACTACCACACTACTGTACATGCTCTAAAAATGTTCAAAAACTTAAGATAAAGAAATTTTAAAAATTTAAATTTCAATTAATAAGATGATGACAAAAAATACTGCAATATATGTACAGGGTGGTTCAAATTCGAATGTTCTTATGGGAAATTCGGTAACTATAAGAGATGTGGAAAAATGGATGGCGCATCCTCGATCTCTTTTTTTTAAGAAAAGCTCAATGGCGAAAACCGGAATTCGATATCTTTTTTCGTTTTTGAGTTATGGCCAAAAGTTTGCATTTTTGACTTTTCGTTAAATGTCGATATCTCGGTTGTTTATAAAGTTATAGAAAAAATATTTACACCTTCTTCTGACACCTTTTTAAGGAGAATAAACTGAGTTAGTTGACATAATTACGTCATATCACGTGATTTGACGTCAAAAACACGTAAAATAACCTGATTTTGACGTATTCTGACGTAAACATATCAGCTGGGAACTGCATGCGACGAATTCCATACCACACCACAGTAGCGAAACTTTAAAATTTGGGCCACCCCGCAAACAATTTCTGGATCTCCTCTTAAAATTATATTTTTTGTAAAACAAATTAGTTTAGTATAGTCATTGAAAAAAGCAATTAAGTTCGTTGAATCATCACATTTTTGGACATTTTGTGATTGCAAAATCTCTGCTATAAAGTACTGTAATGACATGAAATTTCAGATTTTAAATTTGTGATTTCTTCACGAATATTAAAGAATATAAAATTAGGGAATTTATCGTACAAATTCGTAAATGAAAATGGACAAAATATGGGCATATGATACACCAAAGATATCATGTCATATAAGGGTACAACACTGAATTCGAAAGAATCAGATTTTCAATTCGTTATAATACGTTTGTTGCACAAATCTGTATTTCTTTTTGAAAGAAGTTATTTACATTTTATTACGAAAATTATTTTGTTCGTTTGAATATCCCTCCTTCATGAGTACGCCTTGAAAAAGATCGAATACGTCATGTCAAGTCAAACCGCAGAAACAATACAACAGCATGAAGTTCGACTTGAAGTTTTTATTCTTGAATGCACCAGGCGGAACAGGAAAAATATTTCTTATAAATTTAAAATTATAAAACCGAATTTGCTATTGCACTATCTAGGATTCTTCATTTGGTAAGACAGTTCATTCAGCTTTAAAACTACCCTTAGATCTTGTAAATTTTGAAACTCTAATTTGTAACATTAAAAAGGACTCTAGACAAACTCGAGTGTTAAAGATGTGCAAATTAATTGAGTGGGACAGATGCACTATGGTACATAAGAAAACTCTTGAAGCACTTATCTTCAAGATATAAGAGAAAACACTCTGGTAATAGGAGCCATTAAGTTCTTGCAGGTGACTTTCGTCAAACACTGCAAGATCAACTTATGTAAACAATCTCAACGTTTTAATTTCAAAAAATATAAGAATAATACAATACGTAGAAAATCAAAATTCAAAAAATTTAAAAAGGAGACAATTAACACATAACAGGTCTGGATTAAGAAAATTTGAAAAAATGAAAATTTCGTAATACGAAGTACAATATAACGTTATTTCATGGTTATAACCATTCATCAGTTGTACGCATCGATTACGATTACATTGTAAAATAAGAAGAAAAAATTTTTCAAACTAAACAAAATTATCGACTAAATTGTACAAAATTGACTTACCATAACCTCCAAAGATTATCAAAACTGAACTTGTTACACGAGGTATGAATAATTTAAAAATGATTTGAACTAAGAAATTCGTTTACCTAGCACTGCTAGTTTGAAATCCGAAGGCACTGCCCTCTTAATATGATTTCTAAAAACTTTGAAAAAATTCAAAATTCAAAAATTTACCACGTTTTTTAACCGTGAGGCGTAAAACTAGAAAAAGAACTCAAAATAAAAAATTTTAAGTAAATTTGTGGTTTTTAGTATGTATTTATGGTTAAATTCAAAAAATATAAGAATAATACAATACGTAGAAAATCAAAATTCAAAAAATTTAAAAAGGAGACAATTAACACATAACAGGTCTGGATTAAGAAAATTTGAAAAAATGAAAATTTCGTAATACGAAGTACAATATAACGTTATTTCATGGTTATTGAATTTAACCATAAATACATACTAAAAACCACAAATTTACTTAAAATTTTTTATTTTGAGTTCTTTTTCTAGTTTTACGCCTCACGGTTAAAAAACGTGGTAAATTTTTGAATTTTGAATTTTTTCAAAGTTTTTAGAAATCATATTAAGAGGGCAGTGCCTTCGGATTTCAAACTAGCAGTGCTAGGTAAACGAATTTCTTAGTTCAAATCATTTTTAAATTATTCATACCTCGTGTAACAAGTTCAGTTTTGATAATCTTTGGAGGTTATGGTAAGTCAATTTTGTACAATTTAGTCGATAATTTTGTTTAGTTTGAAAAATTTTTTCTTCTTATTTTACAATGTAATCGTAATCGATGCGTACAACTGATGAATGGCAATAACCATGAAATAACGTTATATTGTACTTCGTATTACGAAATTTTCATTTTTTCAAATTTTCTTAATCCAGACCTGTTATGTGTTAATTGTCTCCTTTTTAAATTTTTTGAATTTTGATTTTCTACGTATTGTATTATTCTTATATTTTTTGAATTTAACCATAAATACATACTAAAAACCACAAATTTACTTAAAATTTTTTATTTTGAGTTCTTTTTCTAATCTCAACGTTTGCCTTAAATTAGCACGTCTTTGGAGACACAGGCCATCGGCAAACTCATCCTATTTCTACTTCAATTATTCTTCAATGTACAATACTTTGCTACCAATGAATTGTAATAAATTGTTAAAATCGAGAATTTGTAACATATTTCGGTCTCTCTAATGCAGGGGTTGGCAAGCTTTTAAAACAGAAGTGCCAAAAGTTACAATTTACAAAATTTCCAAGTTTTTAAAGAGCCACTAATATTTTTATTTCAATATTATGGTATTTTATCCTGTTTAAAGTTTTTTTTTGTAGTATAATATTTTTTATAAGTTTTGAAAATAAAATAATATAATTATTAATATTTGCACATGGAACTGGAGAGCCGCATCTTGACATCAAAAGAGCCACAGGTTGCTGACCCCTGCTCTAATGCATTGAAATATTATATCTATCTTTGTAGGTGAGATCCTGCCCATAAATAGTTGTTTACGCTATCAACACAGAAATAATTACAGAAATATATAAACAATATTGACATTTGTAATTATTTAAGAATTTAAAAGAAAAAAGTTTTATTGAATTATTATTAAAATGATATAAAATGAAATGAATTTATAATTAATTATGTTTGTTTGTTTGTATGCATGAACACTTTAAAGTGTTCACTCCCTCTTTAAAGCAAGACAGACTACTTAATTTATTTAAGTTGGATGGCAAAACCATCCGACAAAAAATGCCATAAAATTGTCGACTGACAAGCCTACACACTACACAACTTACCATCTGATCTACAGAGGATAGCCGATGCCACAAGAACACCTGACCAAATCAGACTGTGAGCAGAACGCTTAACTGTTGTATAATAGTCAGTGTTGTAATTGAGGAGATACAGTCCTGAAATGCAACTGACAACAAAATTATTTTTAAGACTTTTAGCATTCTATGTTGAAATTAGATTTTGAAACTACGAGTATTTACTTAAAGGTAAAGCTGTAAGGATCATTGGAATGGTAAAGGAAGTTCAGCCTTAAGTGACGATTTATGACATTAGAGAGAGAGAGAATTTCTAAAATTGTACCGTAGCGTCTAAATTTTAAGAATTAATTGAACATTTTGAAATATGAATTAATTTTTTGCTAATGTTTTAATTATAAATAAAACAACATTGATATATTGCCTATTTTCACGTTTACTTTGCAAATTATTTCGCTTTTCAGTTAGAATTTCACCTGCTTTAGAAAGTTCTTATGGCACTAACGTGGCCATAATTTTCATGATTTTTTTAAAGAATTTGCTGTAACATCGAAAGTAGTAATAACATCGCAAAGCAAACATCAATGGTTTTGATGTATCGATACATCTGACAGCATACATCGTTTGGGTAACATTGATGTTTACGAAACATTACTAGTTTTAATATATATTTTTTTGTAGTTGGCATTTTATTGTTTTGTTTGAGTTTTGCCTAATGATAAACAATAAATGTCAGAATGTGTGACCTAATATTTAGTGGGGTCTAGGTTTTTGTGACAAAGTATGACGATGGAGGGAGACGAAAGAAAAAGAAAATGCTTAAAATTGCTCGACGATATTTATGAAAAGGACCTCTTATGTGTTATTTTTTTAACTTACAAATTTTAAGAAAATATTTTTATGGCATTGATTGTTTTGAACTCAGACTAAATATACCTAGACAGAACATATACAAATATAACTTGAAGCAAATTTTTCTGTTTGTTTACTATACTGGTGTTTACCGAGTCCCGAGTTGCCATTGGTCAACAAAACGCGCCACTTGTTATGGTTAAAATACGAAATATTTTCAGGTCCGTAGCCAGGGGTAGGCCAGGCTAAACCTGCCCTAGGAGAATTTGAGCCTGCCCTAGCCTTTTTTCTGTTATGATTTAAAACAAATATAATTTATATATTTTGTTAAATAAAGCAAGCATAGTTCGACATTCGACTTTCTGGATGTGAGCAATGAGCTTTTTTTTTTTAGACATTAGACAATTTTCAGCCTACCTTAAGCCTGTCCTAATCTTTCAGCCTGGCTACGGCCCTGAATATTTTTTTAAACATTGTGAATTAATTATTATCGTTGAGTCGTTTGTGGAATTTATAATTTAAAAAAAGGGCAAGCAATGCATTGTGTGTGGTTAAGTGTATCAAAAATCTTTAAAACATAAGTAAGTAATACTTAACCTAAAAAACATTCATAGGCGTAACCACTGGACGTTGTTTAATAACAAGTGATGTTTACCAACAGTGCTGCTTAAAATTTGCTTCAAAACAAACCTGTGTGTTAGCATAGCTATGCTCTGTCAAGTAAATAGTTGGTCTGAGGTTTTGAAAGTTAAATAAACCACTTAAACCTTCAATTTTAATTTAATTCTCTGCTTAAATTTTAATGACAAATTAACTTTTATTATAAAATTATACCTAAATCGTTTGCTAACATGAAGCCTGGAAAGAAATATTTCCATATTTAATTTTTGAATTTTTTAATTAAAACTTTCTATTTGTTTATTTTTGTGAAATTATGTAGGTATAATATAAAATAAATATTTATCACATTAAACTTCTTTTTTTTACAAAAAAAAAACATACAATTTTATGGGGGAGACCAGAAATTATTTGCGGGGGTGCCCCAATTTTTGAAGTTCCGCCACCGACTATCACTCTAAAAAGTATCAAGGCTATGCCGCAAAACCTCCTTAACGTGCTGGCCTCACAGCAGAATTCTATGTATTGATTGTAACCTTGAAAAGCATGAACGTGAATCTATAACTTTATGTGGAATCCAAACCACGATAGAAAAAAATATTTTTCTGTCATCACCAAAGTTTGGTTCCATTAGGTTTCTTGCCAAAATAGACAAAAGCTTAAATACTAATGGGTAAATCACAAGGTAAAATGTGTACATCACATTTACTGTTCCTAAACATCTCCCCAGAAATCCGGGGATTTCTTAAAAATACTCAACAGATTTTGGGACATTTTCCTATACATTCCATCACATCTCAACCATATTTCCCAATATCTAGAGCACATCTCACTCGGAACTTCCAAATATTTTGTTACATCTCCTGCCTCATGTACACCGCATCTCTCTCGTGACTCACCCCTCGTTAAATACACACATACATAGATACATATAAATATTTTTCAAAAATTGATTAAAGAGCTTCAGAAAACCTCAAAATATTAAAATCTGTTAGAAATTACCAATTATTTTGTCATTGGGAATACACATTTATGTTAAATTTCAAAGTTATTGTTCATCAAAAATAAATTACAAGAAGACTAACATTCGAAGCAAAAGCTGCAGATAATTTTAAATTGTAAGATTAAACATAAATTTTACTAGAAATTTCTGCAAACGGTTAGATTATCTACGACAATTAAAAATTACTTACCGGTCTTATATCAATATCACACATTCCCACACTTGTCGTAACAAGTGAGCCAACACCTAAAATTGGTTGAATTCCAGATTTAGCACCAGTTGTAGGATTAAAAAGAGGTTCAGGAATTTTAAATCTTTCAACGCCAAAATCTTTATGAAAACCATTAGGAAACTCATAATGAACTGCCGGCATAGTCTTAACAATTTCTTCATCGTAAATGTTATCAGAAATTTGAAGCGCTGATGCTTGAAAGTCTTGCATTACTTCCTAATATCGAAAAACAGATAATATTGTCAAAATTATATTAAACTTATCCTATACCTTCACCATAAAAGTATGCCAAGTTTCTGACACTTTTGGTAATTTGGTCTTACGTTTCCAATTAGCTGGCTCGTCTGGTTTTGTTATTTCTTTGCTTGCAACCATATAAGGTGGAATGATATCGATATTCTTATCTTCTAAATAATTGCGACATTGTGAGCTAATGTAGTCTCCCCCTACTGGAGATTTAACTACGGCTTGAGTTAAAACAACCCTAAAATTATATAAATTAAAAAGAATTATAATGAAAGATCAAAAATTACCCCTCTAATACTGGAACTGCAGATGTATGAGTGGCTCCACTGTCGACAACAAGGCACGTAGGACGAGCATTAGCAAATGATGCCAGTGAAGCATTTTTGGCTAAATACAATGCCGGTACCTTGTACTTTTCAAACATCAATTCTGCCATTTGTTCACGTTTTGGAGGTGTGATCCACTACAAGGCATTACATTACGACATTAAAAATCGCCAAACAAAGGATTAAACTTACAGGAGGTTCGGTAAGTAAAATAGGATGATTTGGTGGAATTACTCGAAGCGCATAATTGTACAAATAATCAAAGAAGTTTTCAAACATATCCCAATTTTCAACCATACCTTCCTTTAAGAAACTAACCAATTCCATTCCTAAGAAGATTAAAAATATATATTTGAGTATTAAGTATGAAATAATAAACCTGAGCGAGCCACATGAATTGATGTTAATCCGATGTTGTACTTGCACTTTGGCTCTCCAATATCATCAATGGAATCTGACCACACACCTATTGCTGAAGGAATATCAAATTTTGGGCAATCTTCACCGCCATATCCTACTCTAATAGTATTATGACCAATATCTACAACCAAAGCTCCAACTTCATCTAAAATATGAAATTTAATAAGTTCAAATAGGGTTCCGCACAACAGAAAAAATTACCTCCCCCATATATTGCACCACTCATTTTATAACACCAATTCTATTTAATTTGATTAAACATTAAATTGTTTATGTTAATAAGTATATTTAAAAACGATAATGAAACAGCAGGGTTCTGTTTTACCTACCATAGCAATAGCAATGTGCTGAAGTTGGCTGAAGTTATACTCAAATTCATAGGCGTCCATTATAGAAGTCAAAGGGGCAACTGCCCTTCTGACTTTTGAATTAAACATTTAATATTTTGTCAGTATAAGTTACAAAACCACTAATTTGACCCTTCTAAATGAAGGGTTAATATTTGGCAGCTACTGGGTAGCTCCGGAAGCTAGGCCAGGGGGTGGACTTAAATTATTGATTATACTCCTCACTTACTGGACGGTATTCGGGCGCCAATTCGAATACTAAACGGAGGGGGGGGGGGTTAGTGTCAATAACAAGCAGGTTCGGAAAAAAATAATTATTTATTGTATGACTACTTTATACAAACAAAGTTATGATTAATTCTAAACTATGCTATTTACAACTTTACTTTATCAAAACATTTATCAAAACAATATGATACATAAAAGTTAAACTGAACCTTTGAAAGAAAAATTTCTGGTAAGGCTATGTCCCTTAGTAACGAATTGAATTATTATTGAGTTAAGTGACTTGCAAAATAATATCGGCTCGGTTGCGCAATGATTACTTATTTTTACTAAGTTTCGGATAATTTAACAATAGTAGCTGGTGACTGCTACCTTTAACTAACTGGTCAAAATCTACTGAATAACTAGTGTTTACAAAAAATTGAAACTCCCTCTTGTAACTGGAAATTACCCTTGCCAACATAAACGTCTACCTAACTTGATACCAAAATTTTACGAAATATATTTCTCTATGGATGAGAAATTACGGACCGAATGGAATTTGGTTTTCGAAAATAGATAGGATGTTTGATGCGGGATTTAGGTTAGTGATTCAGATAATTACTATTTACTTTGTTCCTTACTGGTTTAAACTCGGGACGTATCGGTAGGATCACAACTTCTGAAGCTACCGATAACTGAGCTTCCGTCTCCTTCTGGATAACTGGAATTGTAGTAAGTTATATTTTCGGAAAACGGATGTTGTTTGGATGTTTAAAGGTAGTTACGTAAGGATTTCCGTCAGCCTTGTATACCGAAAGCTCATGATAACAGGATTCGGAAATCGTCTAGTAACCGTAAACGACTGAAGGTTTTAGATACGGTGTAATTATAGGAACTTTGGTAGTCTTGTATAACGAAAACTAACGATTACAGGAAGGTACGGTAGCGAGATAGAGACCTTGATAACGAAAATCTCCACCTCTCTGTTCGCAGCAAAATTTAAGGTCTCAAGCTAACAAGACATTTCCAGCTAGTTACATCTATTGAAAATTTTCCTAAGTAAAAATTTATGCAAATAGATAATTTTCTGCAACAGCTTGCAGTTATCTTGTCTAATTCTAATAATTTATATTATATGCAACCCAATTAACACTGTTAAAAACATTTGTGAATTATAATTTTAAACTTTTTTAAACAAGTTTCAAAATCTCAAAAACGCAACACAATTTGACGATTACAAAGTTTAATTACAAAATCTAACGTTTCTTTCAAATATACAAAATATGTTATTTGATACAATCATAATATTATAATATGGTTTAAAAATTTTTAAATACGCAATAAAGCAATGGTCATCCTCTTTTTTTTGTGTCTAAAGGCTTCTTTCTATTGCCTTTCTTGTGACTTGTGGCGGTAAATACCACATCACTAAATTTTACTTTTTAGTTTTAAGTTCATTTTATTTTTTCGATTTTTAATAATCAAGTTGTATATAAGTTAAGTTTTAATTGTAAATAATTTAAAAATATTAATCAAGTTATAAAAAACAACAAAAAGTTAGATTGTCAAAAAATTGTTTTCGATAATAACGCATATAAAATTAATAAAAGATGTTATTTAAACAACTGTGGATTTAATTTAATTGACAAAACCACAACGAAAAAAACACATACATAACCCACAGATTCTATTTTTCTGAAGCCTAAGGACATGTCCTAACTATCTAATTCTCTGCAATCTGGCTATATGTTTATTAGTAGTTCATCAAATAATTAACTCATAAATTTCTGCATTAGTTCTTCTTTTTCACTCCTCTCCCACTTTCTTTCTTCTTTAAATCATTCTTAGAACCTTTCGTTTTCATATCTCCAAGTATTCTTTATCTTTTCCATTTATTGTCCATGTCTCACTGGCATAAATTACCACCGGTCGAATAATAGTTTTATATATCTTTATTTTAATCTTGCCTAATATTGTAAAAAGTGAATAACTTTAGTTGTAGTACTGTTTTTTTGGGAATTGCTGTTAGATTATTAATTGGGGTATCTCTGAAGTTTGTTCCTAATTAAAGGTTTCGTATTTTAGTTGATTTTATTCTTTTCTTTATTAATAATATTTTCGCTTTTATACTCCCTAAACTCGTTTCTTGTTTTGCCGTTGTTTCTTTTTTCCAGAACAAGGTTAGAACTCGCTCCCTTATCATATCAGCTCCAATAGCAGTGGATGGCTGGTTAATGGCATACTATACATTCATAATATATACTATATTATAACACTATCAGTGGCGGAACTTCAAATTTTTGGCTCCTTCGCAGAATATTATTTGGGCCCTTAATACTACAAAAAAAAATTAACAAATAAAGTATTTTCGGTATCACTTTCGAAAATTTTACACTCTGTACATGATACATTTGGGCCCCCTTTAGCTCTGCCCCCCCCCACGCGCAACGTATAGTTCCGCAACTGAATACTATTATTATGTTTAGGTAGAAAAACTATTTACTCTATACTGATTAATTTAGTTTATTTATTAATTTTTTTGCTAAGGTACAAAAATTCATATAGTTTTAAATCTACTCGGTTTAGGCAATTTGCAGATCTCATTATGAGCTACTATAGCTAAAAGACCTGACAATGTTATACCAATACTATCAGAAAAACTGGTTAGACCTAGGGAAGCCGGTCTGTCTCTATCGTTCACCTACAAAAAAATAAAATGTTAATTTATATCATATAAAAGAGGGACTGTCCCGGAATTTAGATCACGAATTTCACTCTTTCCTAATACCATTGAAAAGAGAACAATTTTTTAAGCATATTAAATTTTTTTTTGTTGGATTACCCATTAGTTTTCAAAAAAGGGGCAATTAAAAATCGAAAATTTTACATATAAAATCGGATATTAAGTGGGAGGAGCATAACTGCTAATAAATTTAATTTAATTTAGTAATTTTAAATCCGTAATCTTCGCTTCGCTGCGGGCGGTCCGGTCCGTTTTGGCTGACGCTTACTCGCTAAAACCATCTTTAAAATCAATTCATCTTGACTGGGAGGCCCGGCCTCTCCAGGAAAGCCCAAACTCGGCGAAATACAAAACGTGTGAAGCGTAGCTGATTGGTATGCGAAGCATAGAGTGCCAGAGGTACTTTGATCTTCTTCATCTGGTGATGAAATGTTAGCAATAAAAATTCTTTATGGAATTACGCTGGCGTGGTTTTCCACGTCGCGTCGGTCTGGTCAAGACGCATGTCACAGAGTGCCGGAGACACTTTGATCTTCTTCGTCTGGTGATGGAATGTTGGCAATGAAATTCTCTAGAATTACTCTGGTGTGGTTTCAGAAATCGTCTGAGTGTCAAAACGCATGAAGCGTAGCGTAGCGGAGTGACTTGTAAAGCATATAGTGCCAGAGGCACTTTGATCTTCTTCATCTAGTGATTGAAGTTTTGACGTTGAAATTTTAGAAATTACGCTTGAGGTGGGAGGACCACGACTGTCTGGGACCAAAACGCATGTGACGGCAATCACTAAGACTATATCAGAGCACACGTAACATCAACAGAAAACTCGAGACTTGCAATTTCTATGTACTCCCATGCTAAGCATAATATGAAAAAAAATATCGAAAACTAATGGATAATCCAAAAAATCACATTTTTATACAGTTCTTAAAAAATTGTCCTCTTGGCAATGGTTTATAGGAAAAAGTTCAATTTTTTATCTAAATTCTGTGACAGTAATCATAAAAGGCTATTAAAAAACTTACGTCAGTTGATATGGTGTAAAATGTATTTACATAAGTAGCTCCGCCTAAAAGTCCTTCCCAAAATGTAAATAGAAGGACAATCCAAAAGTATGGTGTGTAGTAAAATATAGCTTCCGTTGTAAACAACACAACGTTTATAAACTAAAGAGTTTTGTTATAATACCTCAAATTTGAAAAATACAATAACTTACTTGTAAAACAGCCATTATCCATATACGCTTAACATGGAGAAAATTAACGGAAGATCGTGATATAAATACTCCTAATTGATAATCAGCCGCAAGCCATCTATATTGACTGGCTATGTCCAAGAAAATGTCTTCGAATTGTATTAATTCAAACTGTTAGAAACAAAATGAAAAGTAATCCTTCCATTCTAAAAATAATATAAAACTTACCAATCCTTGATTGATAAAATATTCAAACAAGTAAACTAATCCCAAGGGAATCATGAATTTTAATAATCCAGGCAATAAACCTAATTTTTCTCTTACAGTTAAAGGTAAATCTATTGATTCGTTTGAAGAATGTTCATTTACAACTCTTTCGGGAACTATGGGTTTGGGTAAAATTATCCAAAAACTACAAATAAATCATAAACAAAATTCTTGATGGTAGAAGGTATCGTCGTTTTAATTTTAAATTTGGGTGTTAAGAAGACGCAAATGGAGTTAATGTTTTGAAATTGGCTTTTCCAATTACCATTTGTATTGAAGAATTGTTGAAAAATAAATTTTATTTAAATATTATTGGAAAAAAAGTGCTTAAAACAAACGAAAAATCAACTGAGATCCAAACGTTTGCAAAACTCCATGGAATGGCAATGGCCAAAGAGGCCACCAGAGAAAATATGGATTACACCTTATAAAGTAATGATTATGTTTTACTTACGCCACTGCCATTAATGCAGGAACAACCAACATCATGAGAAGCGTTTTTGTAATTCCAAAAGACGTTAATGCTGCATAAGAAACAGCTGCTGTTATTCCAGCAGCACCTGTTCCAGAAGACCACGTCGACAGTACGTCTCTAAAAAAATCAAATTATAGTAATACAAATAGTTAGTTTAGTTATTATAACGTACTTATCATATTTTGAACTGTATTGAAGAAGCGAGGCTTCTCCTAATCCAGAACATAAAGAGGTTAAAATAACTCCAGTTAACGATAACCATCTTTTTTGGCCAGTGCCAAATGCTACTAAGATGTAACCACAGGAACCCACGATGACAGCAAACGCTATTCGTAGGCTAAAAAATACGAAAAATAAACTTTTTATATTGCTACTTGAAAACGAGACTTTGTGATCTTCTTGCAATCTTTGGATGACAATAGATGTTTTCGGTTTTTCCAGTATTACTACTCCAATCAGTCAAGCTTATCTAATGTGATAAATCCATTAAAGTAGATTGAATAATTTATCCAGTGAAGTGAAATCTGTTTAAAGGATCAGAACAGAAATGTTTAGTAATCCGAAAACCTCCAGTAACTATCAATCACCAGTTGCAGTAGCAGAAGAGATAACGGAATGTCACTTTAGCTGAATATTTGTAAAGAAAACACTTACTGTATAAAAAATGGTAAAAAAGGAGACGCCATCTTAATAAGTAAAGAAGGCATAATGTCTGCTAATAATATAGCTCCTGTTGATATAAAATTGCAATTTCTAGTAGTGTCGTTAGTACCGGAACTTCTTATTATCATTTTTACTGAGTCAGAAGTGTGAAGTATATCATTTGCCGCACTAAGCATAACTACATAACCGTAATTGTTACATATTCCTAAAATCCAAAATGCGAGAAGTGTTCTACATTTGTATCTGTTTAAGCTTTTGAAGTCAAATTTTTCTTGCAATTTTTCTCTAATCGTCAGTTTCTTGTTCTGCGTAATTGGTGTGTTTTCCGAAGGAGATGAGGTCATGGTGGAACTAAAAAATTAAATTAATTTTGAAATTTTGTAAAGGTATTGGTTACTGTTTCTTTTTCGAATTTATCAAAATTGAATAATAATTTGTAACTTGGCAATAAAAACTTTTAGTGACGCAACTTAACAATAAATTATTATTGATTAATATGGTATACCAATTAAAAACAAAACCTAAATTGCCAATTAGTGTCTTTAAATAAAACGATATCTAAATTAAATATATAATTTGAATTGTTTACACATAGCACATGTACTAGATAATATGTATATTACAAGGTAAATGTGTAAAAGCGATTCACCTTCAATTTCTCGTCAACTACAGAAAATATCGAAAAACTTCAAAAGAAGATATTCTAGATAGGAAAGGCGAGACTAGACTGAGACTCTGCATTGCGTTAAGACTCACTCCTTCACCCTCAGCTACCTCAATTTGAAAAACTTAATGGCGCCATACCTTTGCGATACCTCAAATTCATTTGAGCCTGGTGCGCTGGTCCTTTAAAATTCTCTCTTTTTAGGCAAAAAATATTAAAATTACAGAGTACCCAGTCTAGTCTCCGCTTATTTCCTATCCACAAAAACTTCTTTTGTAATTTTTCGATATTTGATGTAGTTCGCGAGAAATTTAAGGTGGATGGTTTTCAAATATGCACCTACATAATAATATATGTAGATGTAGGAAGTTAAGCTTACGGAACCGTATCGCGCTATAACAAATTATTCGTGCCGTGGTTGGGATTCCACGTTAAGCTGTACATTCTTGCTTGCATTTAGTTAGTAACTATTTTATGTATTTTAATTAAAAAATGTCTTGGTATTCATATAGATATTTTATTGCTAACGTGTTGTACACACATCATCAAAAAAATAATTATTTTAATTTAAAATTTTGTTTTTAATTTTATTATGTGACAATTTCAGTGTTTGATTTTATTTTATACAGTGGCGGAAATAATTATAAAAGCAATTAAAAAAATTAATATTGGTCCACCTTATGTAGATAATTTGTTGTTTATTATTTGAGTTGCTGTGGAATTGTTCGTAAATTGATGTAATTTCATTTTTCACTGTTTGGTTAGCACATTAAGTAATCTTAGTACGAAAAAGGTGGAAATAATTATAAAAGTCGTTGCATCAGATATTAATTTTATTGTGCAATATCATCAAAATTTGTTTTATAAAAAAAACTAGCAGGTCAGGCGGCCTGCCGGCCGCCATGACCTTCTAATATTTGAATAACCTGGAAACTTCTTTTTCAGTAGATCAGTAGATACGATTATCCGTTGATCTGTCCATTAGTTTGATAGGACGGACATACATAGATACAAACTTTGAGTTTTATATACTAAGATATACACAGCGTTAACATTGAACAAAGTTTTCACAGAAGTACTGGTACTGCAGTTGTGACAACTGTGACGAAAAAGCTAAATTCGATGCATTTAAAGACTCCTAGCGCAATCGACAATTTTACGGCTTTAGGTATTTTTCGTGGAAAACAAAAGAGAGGTGCGAGGAAATCAACAATCACTACACTGAACCAAAAACCGTCATAAATATAATGAAAGTTATCATAGTATTAATGAACTTTTTCATTAATTCTCAACCAATGATAAAGTTCATTGTGGCTATAAACTCACGTTCATTAATGTAATGATACAAAATAAAAATTAAAAAAATAATAAATTTAATGAACAATATCATAGTAATAATGAACAACTTTATTAATTCTCTGCCTATGATAAGTTCATTAAAACTATGATAATTTTCATTAAATTTATGTAATAAAATGTAACTATATCTATGAAAACAGTTCATCGAATCTATGAAAACATTTCATCGTATTTATGAAAATAGTTCATTGTATCTATGAAAACAGTTCATTGTATCTATGAAAATAGTTCATCGTATCTATGAAAATAGTTCATGATATCTATCGAAACAGTTCATCGTATTTATGAAAATAGTTCCTTGTATCTATGAAAACAGTTCATTGTATCTATGAAAACAGTTCATCGTATTTATGAAAATAGTTCATTGTATCTATGAAAACAGTTAATCGTATTTATGAAAATAGTTCATAGTATCTATGAAAATAGTTCATGATATCTAGTAAAGTAGCTCATTCTGTTTATGAAAACAGTTCATCGTATCTATGAAAATAGTTCATTGTATCTATGAAAAACGTTCATTATATCTATGAAAATAGTTCATAGTATCTATGATGAAAATAGTTTATCGTATCTATGAAAACAGTTCATTATATCTATGAAATGCATTTATTGTATGTATGAAGTAAGTTTATTACATTAGGATCTCGGTTTATTGCAAAACAGAAAAAAGTAAGATTTACATAATAATAACTTTATTACAATTAATTATTTAAAAATATTTTTTCTACATCTTTTATAACAATTGCTGATTTTGCCATTACGGTTTCTTCTACAATTTTATACAAAAAGGTTTGTATAAAATTCCAAAAAGTTTCCAATTCCAAAAGACTCCTTAGCATACTTGAAATTAAACAAATGTATTGCTTTGAAGCAAATATCAACAGCTCGTACAAAATTCTTAAACGGGTATCTTATTTCCTGAAAGTACACATAATAGTCAGTAGTGTTTAAGATATCAGATCTAATAACCAATATTAAAGGTTGAAAATTTTTACAATTATTTTTAACTTCTGCGAATTTCTCTTCCATGGCTTTTTGATCAAATTTCATGACTGCAAGTCTTTTTATATGTAAGTGGTTCAAAGTTGGTACCACTTACTTTAGGATATTACAAGTTGGTACTACCAACTGACAACATACGATGTTTGGAGGTCACCCTGTATTACACGGTTGCGGGGCAGCTGCCCCCTCCCTGGATCTTGCCTTAAATCATTTTTAGCCATTAAATATTTCACCGATGTAAAACTTTGTATTATAATTAAATTTTTTTAACGTGAATACGGTTATAAAATCGGTAGCATGTTTAAAAATTTTATAAAAATATGCAACGAAAAGTGTTTGTGATGTAAAGTGTACAGGGTGCACCCTTTTGGTATACTCTATGAGGTTCGAGGTTTTAGGTTTCTAAACCCTAAGTATTATTTCTCTTATATAGATAATTATAGACATAATCTGATTATCAGATTATCTAAATTATCTTACATCATCTTTCCTTTTTATCGTGTATCTTTAATTATAAGATATCTATTAGGCTTGGCCCGAGAAAGTAAATTGTTTATAGGCAGATATATCCGTCTTCCATATCTTGTTCTCTTATTTTTTTTATTAAGATATCAACCAAAAAATGTTTATAATTTACAATACTTATGTTCGTATTCACAAAGCTTTTAACGAGCCGTCTGATCATTGTATGCAATGAACGGTTTTCATTGATATTATGATGTGAATCATTATGAAATGAATCATAGATAACATGAATAAAGTATGCTAGGCAGTCAATGAACTGCATTTCATAGTATTTATGAACTGGTTCATTGTATGCAATGAACGGTGATCATAGATACTATGAAGTGAATCATAGATACCATGAATAAATTTTGCAAGGCAGTCAATGAACTGCATTTCATAGTATTTATGAACTGGTTCATTGTATGCAATGAACGGTGTTCGTAGATATTATGAAGTGAATCATAAATACCATGAATTAATCTTACTAAGCATTCAATGAACTGCAGTTCATAACATTTATGAACGGCATTTTTATTATTATGAAAATGTTATAATTTTTATTGCAAAATTTCAATGAACTTGGTCAATGAACCTAGTTTCATAGATATTATGAACAACATTTTTTTGAGTGTAAGAGGTGGATAAATAAAATTATTCATTTAGCTAAATCTTTAGATGTAACATCCACCAAAAAAAACCTCAATGTTCCAACTACAATACTTATAATAAGAAAAATTTTAAATAAGTTAATGGAAGTAAAATGGACAGAAAAGTTAAAATAGTTACCACTTTAACCTCACCCAAGAAACAAAATTAAATTTAACAATAAGAGAATATTTTTATTTAGATCGACAAATATGGTAAAACATCATTTTTAAGGATGAAAACAAGTTTAATTTGGATAATCCCGATGGTCTGAAATATTATTTATTTATGTAATTTGCTAAAAGAAAATCAATTTAAATTTACTAGAAACCTTGATGTGTGGTTTGGGATGCTTTTGCATAAAACGGAACGTTTCCATTACGCTGCATTTCAACAAGAATGGATTCCAAAATGTATATTGCGTTATTAGATAACACTTTGCTAAATTATTCGAAATCTATCACAGGAGTTAATTGGATTATTCAGCAGGAACCCACTAGAAAACCTATGGGGATCATGGTACTTAAGTTCACCTAGCTAGGGGAAGTTTACCACGATTACAGAGTTGAAACAATGCAGTCGTGATGTTTGAGCAAGTTTCAGCTATTTTGAGCTGCAAAATTTTGTAAACTCCGTGCCTAATCATTTATTTGAGATCACTATAAATAATGGAGGCAAGACTAAACATTAATTTTTAAATTTAAAAGTGTTTTCTTAGTTTATGGTCAAGTTAGGCACTCGACAGTGCTTTTATAAGTATTTTCACTAAATATTAATGTTTAATTTTGATTTTAATTTATTGCCGTGTTTAAATTATACAGGGTGCCGAATGACTTAGCCGAACATCAGAAATTAACATGTAAAAACTTATTTATGCAAATTCCCTTCCCTAATTATTTTAGAGAACAAATGAAAGACACAAAAATAATTCAGAAATATAAACTACGAATGATAAGAACATTAGATTTCATCTAACTTTTACTTAAAAAGCAAAAAAATGCTTTTGAAATTGTTAAAAGTTTCATTTATCGGACTTGAAATGAAAGTTTCCATGGTAATTATTTTAGAAAATATAAATTGAATTGAATTTATTACATGGCCAATGCGATAAATGAAAATTTAAGTTTAAGTAAAAGTTAGATGAAATCTAATGGTCTTATCATTTGTAGTTTATATTTCTGCATTATTTTTGTGTCTTTCATTTTTTCTCTAAAATAATTAGGGAAGCAGGAATTTGCATAAATAAGTTTTTACATGTTAATTTCCTATATTCGGCTAACTCATTCAGCACCCGGTATATGCTGTACAAAATTATAAAATAAAAAAAAATCACCAAAATATAATAATAATTTTTAACATACAGCCCGGGTATAATGAGATACCTTTATAAATATTTCCATCACCACTGTAGGTATGTACTTATTGTAAAAATTTGAATTTGTGCTTCTTTTCGCGCCGACAAATTTAAGTTGGCATGAAAATATTAATAACTTTTGCTTTGTCCCGGTGACTGTTCAACAACGCGGACGTTAAGCCATAACCCTATAAAAATTTAAATGTGATTTGTGTTTAAAGTTTTAAAAATTTTATGATATTTTGCAAATAAACAAGTCGATTCAATGTTGGTAAATTTTGTTTTATGAGTTGAATAGAATTGTTCAGATTTTAAAGTTATTTTGAAGATTTTTGCAAAGTTTTTACAAGAATTTTGGTAATGGTAGTATGAATTAAATCGATTTACAATGCTTAAAATTTGTAAGGTACAAAATTTAATTTTAAATTAAAAATTTGGAATTTAAAAATTCCATTTGAAAATTAACAACAGTCTCTTTGTTCATTTAAAAATTGATTCCTGGGGGTAGGTTATATTTTAAAAGCTATACACCTTAGTATATCGCAATATATAATTTGGAAATTATTCAAAATAGAATTGAACAAAATTGGATATTTTTGATAAGATTGAATTTTTAGATTATCAATAATTTGGATTTTTTAGATTTAAAAGATAAGTTTTAATTGAATGATTTGAAAATTATAATTAATTTACATGGTAAACTTATTTATGTTTTTTAAATTTTTATTAAAATTAAAAAAATATTTAAAATTAAAAATTTGAAGATATCATAGAGTAAAATTTTATATCATTGTATATAATATTATAAGCAAATTATCTTTCGATTTACGTTGAAAGATATTTATATCGAAATTTTATTTAAAATTAAAGTAAAATTTTGATTTGGATTTTAAGAAAAGAATAAATGGCAACATAATTTTTAAAAAATTGGTTTTCTCAAAATCCATTTTTGCTAAAAGTTTATTTTGTTGATTGGATATTTTGAAAATTAGCTGAGTAAATACTATTAAGATTTGCTTTTCTGGAGGAACAAGTTTTGAGTTTTTATAAATCTGGAAAAATACATCTCAGGATATTGTAACTTTATTCAAAAATTAAACCCGTTATGAGATAACAGAAAATTAAAAAACGAATAGCTTTTGTCTTCATTCAATACATTATTTAAATAATTTAAACCTACAAAACTACAAATAAAAAATTTCATTGAACTCGGATGGATTTTAATTTTTAATTAATTTCAATTTAATTTTTTAAATTAGCTGAATTGTATTGGATATTATTGGACGATGAACGTTAAAAATTATCATGATACTATAACTTTAAAAGTTAAGGTATCATGAAAAATTATGTTCAAAAATTAATGCATTTAGTAATATAGCGAGCAAGCAAGCCGTGGAATTATTGACCCAACTACTAAATGCTTTTTAAGTTCTTATTAAATTAATTTTTATAGGAATCATTTACATTAACGTTAATAAATAATTTATTATTTACAAAAGCAAATTGTATGATCTATAATGCTTTCATATCTGCAAGTAATACCTACTACAGAGTAAATGCTTCCCAACATCAACAGTGACGGCGCGAGATGGAGGGCGAATCCTGTCGATTGGAGTGCCCACCTAAATTGTAGACAATTTTTAGAAACTTTTAGAATATACCCCAAATATATCGAGCGCAATTTGTGCTCACCCATTGCAAACATGCTGATGCCGTCACTGGACATCAAGAAAAGAAGGTACAGTATCAGAAAAAGGTTTACTAATAATTTTTAGTACAAGTAATTATATACCTACATATATATAGTATATTATAAGAAATTAGTACTCACAAAAATAAGAAAAGAATGCTGATGTCCCTTTTCTGTAAATCAGTTATTGCAGTATCAAAGAATAAAGAATTAATTTATGTGGAAACACATTTACTAAAATCAAACAAACTTTAAATAGAATCAAGCGAGTAATGTGCTTAACTCAAAAAAGATGGTATGTTTTCTTGATATTAGCTTAAAAAGTTGATATTTTCTCTCTGTGCGAATGAAATTTTGCTCAAACCTAGAAAATAATATTGTGAGTCTGAAAATAGGCTTAGACGACCCTCAAGCATTAGTGACTAACACAAAAACTCGAAAAACCGCCACTGCCGGCGTCATTGCTTTTTGATAGTAATACGCATTTTAGCAAAATTTTACTAAAACCCACTCAAAAATATCATAAAAGCAGCTCAATACATCCAAGACCTGCTGAATAATAATATTTGTCTAATTTAGTCAGAAATTAATCGAGATACATTTTTTACGATTGAGTTATGTTATTTGCGTTTTTGTAAAAATCAAATTTTAACCCGAATATTTTGTAATCGGAAGATAAGCAAGAAAATGGCAAATAGCAACCATGGGCGTCCAATTTTTTTAAATTTTCCCCTTCATGGACGCCCGTGATAGCAATCTGGAAGATAATTTAATTTTAACAAATAAAATGTATTTTATTTTAGTGGATTATATAGAGTTCTTTTGTTTTTAAATTTATTTATTATATTATGTTCGTATGTTAAAGATATTTAGAGTTAAGTACGCAAGACAGAATTTTTAACACAATTCGACTTTTCGAGCTACACAAAATACTCCGTGCTTTGGAGGGCATGGATAGCCGGCGGTCCTCCTGGGTTGATGATTGCCGTCATCCACTATTAAAAACAACCACAGGAGTGGTTTGGTGTGATCGCTGGTTGAGTTACAGGGCGGAAATTCTGCGTTGGAATCTCGGACTTGACAGAATTTCTTAGCTCAGCCTTCCTGTGTGACCAACAGATTGTTGATGTAAAAATTGGTTTTATACAGTAGAGTCAAGATTATATGAACAGCAAAAATCATGTTTGTATTTTTAATACTAAATCTAAATATTTATCTTTTTGTTCTTTTCAGAAAAAAGAATTTTATAAGATAAAAATGAGTAAAAAAAAAGAAATAAATTCGGAATTTATATTAAAAAAAATAAAATGATTTTCGCTATTCATATAATTGAGAATCTACGGTATTTACATATTTATAAGTCTGGTCAATAGGGGAGTTTCCTTAGAAATAATACCTGTACATGAAACTGTTCTAAAAATGCTGCATGCTGATATAATTAGTTGCTTTTAAAACTAAAAGTAAACTTTAAAAATTTTTGTGAGGGGTTATGCGCACTTAGGGGGTCGAGAAAATCTGACTCTCCGTTATTTTTTTTCTGGAAAAGTGTGTATATACCGGGTGCTGAATGAATTAGCCGAACATAGGAAATTAACATTTAAAAACTTATTTATGCAAATTACTGCTTCCCTAATTATTTTAGAGAAAAATTGAAAGATAAAAAAATTATGCAGAAATGTAAACTACGAGTGATAAGACAATTAAATTTTATCTAACTTTGACTTACAAGGTCAAAAATTGCTTTCGAAATTGTTAAAATTTTCAATTATCGCACTGGCCATGTAATAAATTCAATTTAATTTATACAGTAGAATCCGCTTAATGTGATCTCGGCTAATGTTATCACTTATCAGTCGGTAATTGTGATCATTTTGACTGGGAACCGGCCGCTTTAATCAGTTTACATACAAAAACCACAGGATAATCTGATTAAAAAGCCGCTTACTATTATCACTTTCAAGGAATTTCCAACACAATAATCTCTTTTTCTAAGTATCTTTTTCTGATTTGTCATTGAAATTTTATATCTAGACAAAACACGTCACTCGTTTAAATTTCTATACTATACAAAATGAGGTTTCAGTTTCATGCCGCGTATCTATTTTCATTTTGCAAATGTGCACTTTGATTTATGCATTTTAATTTAAGTTTAGTTTATTCTTGCTTTTCTTACGATGTCGACGAAAAAACGAAACGATCTCTCGGTGAAACAGAAGGTAGAAATTATCGAAAAGTACGATAAACTGCCAAAAATGGGACAAAGAAATGCCACCGCGAAATTGAAAATCTCTCAATTTGCTAATTATGAAAATTTTATTAACAAATTTCTCACTTGTAACAAGCAATCAACGTTGGACTATTTTCTTTTATGAATGTAAAGTAATGTACAACTAATGTGTAATAATTATGTACATAATGTATAATAATTAACTATGTAATAAAATCACTGTAAATTAAGATTTTCTAATTTTTCGTTTCTAAAATTTCTTTCTTTCTACATTTCTCTTATTGTTATCAGTCAGTTAATGTATCGAAATGTTCTGCTCCCAAAGTGATCACATTAAGAAGATTCTACTGTATTTTCAAAAATAATTACCATGGAAACTGACATGGCAAGTTTGATAAATGAAACTTTTAACAATTTCGAAAGCATTTTTTGACTTTTTAGGTATAAGCTAAATGAAATCTAATGTTCTTATCATGCGTAGTTTATATTTCTGCATAATTTTTCTGTCTTTCATTTTTTCTCTAAAATAATTTGGGAAGTAGGAATTTGCATAAATAAGTTTTTACATGTTAATTTCCTATGTTCGGCTAACTCATTGGTATTTATCGACTAACCTGGTATATTATTGCACAACAATTTTTTAGATTGAAAATAGCCTTTTAGAAATACAATGTAATTTTTTTTGTACAAAAATATTAAGAAATAACTCATTTGCAGTCAATGTTCCACGACCCTATTATTAAAAAGCATTTTGCGGTGGGAACTTTCTATACGGAATCAGTTTATTCAAAATCAAAAATTCAAAAAGATAATATATAGTAAACACATAAGTTTATCTAGTTCTTAACAGAGCAATTTTCTTAAAAACTTAATTTTGACAAAGTGACAGATGTTCAAAGTTAAAATATCGATTTTCGTAAAAAAACAAATGCAATGCTTTTCACCCATAAAGCCATAAAATACAAAATATGCATTAAAATAAAAAATTCCTCTGTTAAGGACAAGATTTTGATGTCTAAAACCAGTGGCGTAACTACCAGTGTTCGATCGAACAAGGGCCCGGACATTAAAGGGGCCCAGTCGCTATCACGACCAAAAAAATAAAATATTTTAATGATTTAATGTGAATTCAAATTTTTGTGATTTGTAGCACTAAATATAGAAAGCACTAATAAAACTAGAAAATATGCGGCACTTTTTCAAAATAACTTGTTTATTTTTTTATGAAGGGTTTTTTTTCGTTCCAAATTCCATTTGGCCCAAATTCCATTGGGAGCCCCGCTTGAGTTAGAAACACAGGCCCGCAGCTGCCTTGTTACGCTACTGTCTAAAACAAGTACAGCAAATTGCGCATAACCCCTTAAAAGAAAATATTTAAGGGGTCATGCCCAGTTAGACGTACAAAAAATCCGTGATCTTGGAGAATTTTTTTTAAAGAACTGGAAGACTTTTTTAAGGATATTTTGGTATACATATAAAACAGGAAGTTTTTACGTAAATAATATAATTTTTTCAATAAAATATATTTTTAAACAAAAAAGTTATAGCTATTCTCCTGAAGGTCCTTTTCAAAAACATGTTTTGCGGTGACCACTGCTGCTCGAATATGGATCATCTCAAATCAGAAATTCAAAAAAATTTAGATAATTTATTAAATTATTTAGTGGGTCATCGAAGGATTTTTCAAAATATCAATTTAGGACAAAATGGCACACGTTCAAAGTTAAATTGTCAATTTTTGATGAAAATATGGCTCCTTTATCGCTAATAAAATCAAAACTATACATCGAAAAATAAATTCCTTCGATGACCCACTAGTTTTTTATATCTAAAATAAGTGTACGAAATTTGAAACAAATCGATGCAGTAGTTTTCAATATATCGTGGTCACCGATGTTGAATATGTCATTTCGAGATAAACGCGATTGAAGTTTCAAGATAGGTTTACTCTACAATAAAATATTAATTTGCAACTTACATTGAGTCATCTATTCCAGGTCCGTATTGAACATTTTCAGATGAGGTTGTAGCCTTTTACTTTTACTTGCAGAAAACGTAATAAAAAAAAAATCGATCTTTTTAAATCTGCAAGTGGGCCAGACCCCTTAATTTGCCCGCCATAGCTAACTAATCAGAATTAAACATGGCCGTCCGTTTATTATTGACAGCTATCATATTATATTAACTAAATTTCTTTATATTTTCATTTAATGCTATTGATTATTTCGTCAGCACAATGCTTTAAACTAACAAAATTGGTTCATTGTTTTAAAGAACTCGATCATTGCAAGCTAGTTTGTTTTCTTCTATATGGCGAAAAGCCATTTACGTGGCATTTAATCTCTCTAGTGTGTAAGGAAAGATATAACTAAATGCTATTGAGGTTTTAAGTTGTTTATATAATATATTATCTATGTAAAATACACAAAGAATGATCTTGTTTGTAAATAAATAATGAACATTGCCTTTTCGATGACCATCTTGTCGAAGCACAACCAATCAAAATGAAAAAATTTACATATTATAACCCAACAGAGTAACCCAGTAAGTAACAGACTTACAATATTACATCAAATTCACATGTTAAACCCAAAAGCTCGATAAACTAACAAAATTCATTCACTGCTTTTAAGAAGTCGTTCATTATCAGCTGGTTTGTAATCTTCTGGCAAAAAGTCATTTACGTGGCATTTAAAATCTCTTTTACTGTTGATAGAAAGCTATTCTAAATAATACTATTGAGGTTTTAAATTTTTTATATAATACATCTATGTAAAATACAGAAAGTATTATCTTGTTTGTAAATAAATAATGAATATTGTCTTTTCTACGAGCATCTTATCGAAGCACAACCGATCAGAATTAAAAAAATTTACATATTATAACCCAATAACAGAGCAACCTAGAGTAACAGACTTACAATATTACATCAAGTTCATATGTTAAGAAACCCAAACAATCACTTCACTATAAAGTTCAAATGTTTTATCGTACATCCAAGTTGTCAAAACTAAATCACTGGTAAAATTTGTATATCTGATTCACATCTGGAAATAATCAGACAACAGCTATTAAGTGTATTTATATTAACAAACAATGTTTAAATATACACCTTTAGGTTTTTCAATTCCAATTTCAATAAAATTTATGAATATAATCAATAATCGGCTGGTATATTATCCATTACTACAAATGAATTATTCATTTTTTAAAACTACTTACCTACTATGTATATTTTTATATTAAATAAGTATATTCATAAAATAAAATATAATCAAAACGTTAGTAAACAACGAAATACTCGGCGACCATTACCTACTTCCTACTTCTTATCAGGTAGGCATCTACATTTTAGGCCGCGTTCAGTCTGGCACTTTTTTCGCTTTGAAAGCTTGTCTACTTGCTTCCAAACCGAACGGGGTTTTAAGCGTTAATATGTAAACAAATTCAAATTTAAATTCAAATTCATTTGCAATTTCGCTTAGATCATATATTATATTACATAGATACCAAGTACTCCTGAATGTTGAGACGCAAAATGGCAACGACGTATTATTTTAACTGCGTCTCTGTCATACAATACACAACTGGTTTTTGCATCTCTTTTTGAATTTTGAAGGGACCGAGCGTATTTGCAACTAGCGCCAGTAGTGGTGATAATTTGCATAATTGGCGTGATCATTTCAAATAGTTTCAAATAGTGATATTGCATATTAGATTTTGTTTATTAGTTTCACGTGTTTTTAACAATGGAAAACGGTAGTCGTATGAATTGCTGTGTTGTTGGGTGTTCAAATAATTATTTAAACACCAAAGGAGCTGTAAAATTTTATAGATTTCCCGCAAAGCCACACGAAAAAGAGCGATGTGATCAATGGATAAACAGTGTTCGCAGAAAAAACAAGTAAGTATATTTCATATTTTCCACATTTACTGGTACAATTAGACATCCTAATTGTTTATTTTAGTGATGAAAGTTTATGGCAACCAGCAAAATGGACTCGAATTTGCAGTCAGCACTTCATTGGAAATAAAAAATCAAATCATCCACACAACCCATCATATTTTCCAACTATATTTCCCGAGGTCAGTTTTTATAACATTAATTTTTTATTAAAACAAAAGTAACAGTAAAACTTTATATTAGGTACAGTGAGTGTAGAAAGTATTCGTCACCTCCTATATTACCAATGTAAATTGCTCATTTTGAAACCGTTTTTTGACATATAAAAATCACTTTTACAGCAAAACTTTTTAGACATCTTTTATTAAAAATTTCATTATCTTTAATTTTGTATTTATACATTTTTCTATTTTGTCGCCCCGTTTTTGACTGGCAGCGACTTAAACAAGACTCTGAAAATTACAAAAAATATCGTATCCTGTATCTCAAAATCGGTGCAACAAAATGGAAAAATGTATAAGTAGTTTTTATGGAAAATTTTATTCCCTACATTTTTGTTTATATACATTTTTCTATTTTGTCACACCGTTTCTGAGATACAGATGATAATATTTTTTGTATTTTTCAGAGTCTTCTTTAAGTCGTTGCCAGTCAAAAACGGGGCGACAAAATAGAAAAATGTATAGATATAAAATTGAAGACAATGAAAGTTTTAACAGAAAATGTCTAAAAAGTTTTGCTGTAAAGCGATTTTTATATGTCGAAAAACGGTTTCAAAATGTTCAATTTACATTGGTAATATAGGAGGTGACGAATACTTTCTACACTCATTGTACATAAAAAACGGCAAAACACCGATGTTCTAGAAAAAGCTGCAAAACAGAAATGTGCCAGGTTTGAACGAGCTATCAAACGAAAAAAAAAATAAATTAGAATTCGTAGGACCTTGTGAAGCTAAAGAAGAAGTGAATATTGATTGTGTAGATGAATCTTCAAGAGATTTTTTTTGTCAAGTGAGTTTCTCTACCGACAACGATAACGAATCATTTCTGTGATTGGTATTATGCCTTTCATCTTTAAACTTTTGTTGTTTTTTAACAACCCTGTATTAGATTTAAAAAATATTAAAGGTTATATTAGTTAAATTACCGATTTAAAGTGACGTAAGTAAATATTGAGTATAAATCGACCATAACAAACGTCACAATCTCACGATAATATTATGTTTTGTGGCTATGACCTTCACGCCAAAAATGTTCAAAGTGTCCGCCTTAGGCGCCACTTTACGGTATTCGCTCGGTCCCTATACGTCCCAATTTCGGTTTTCTGTATTCTATTTTGGCGGTAATTTTAAATTTAAATATTTTTGAATGTTTATGAAATTAAACAAAGTAATTTATTTTAGGTTTTTTTTTATTACTAAATTAATATCTATTACTAAAATAAAATGTTACCACTAATTTTACAAGCGTCAACCCATTGTGCTTGTCTATTTTTTCCTTTTGCAAAATTACATTTACATAATTATTATTTATAATTAATAGCAAAATTATGAAACAATACATTTTCTTACTTGTAAAACGATATTTGAGTTACATTATTTTACACTGTAAAAACGCTTTCTTTAAATGCAAAAAACTATTTTGTTTGAATAACTTTTTGAAGCAAATAAATTTTGTTTAATTTAAATTAACTTTTTAAATTAAATTTAACTAAAGAAACTAAAAATTAATTAACCACAATAGAATAAATAAAATTTTACTTTGATTTAAACAAATTTTGGTTTAACCAATAATATTTTATTTAAATTAAACAAAATTTATTTATTTAAAAAAATTATTCAAACAAGTGGGTTTTTTAATTCATAGATAATACACTTAATCATTTTCACGTTTTAAAGATCGATGACAAAATATTAAATTAATTCATATTTCTGTTATATTCTTACTGCAATCACTGAATAACACCAACTGTCAAATTCAAATTTAAAAATTGTACATGCGCCATTCGGTTTCTGAATTCAGAAAAAGATACAAGATAGCCAATTGTAGTGTTCAACAAAGACAGCTACAAATTATTATGTCGTAACTACTTTGCTTCACTAGCTTCAATGCATTGTAATAGGGCACTTGGTATCTAGTATTTATATGATCTAGGCAATTTCGCAACCACAGCGCCAAATGAAAGAGCTCAAGTGTCAAGCTTTTAAAATGAGCGGAATAATTTTTCTTATACTAAACGCACTCAAAAAATTCTGAAAAAAAATCTGAAGGCTCCGTTTGATCTCTACTTTCACATATAAAAAAAAAATAGAAAAACTTTTCCCGTCAAGGTCAAACAAATGAAAAAAGAAACGTTCAACGTTAGTCAAAGTTAGTGTCTTACAGAATTGATAGCACAGTCCTATGTTTTCTATGGAAACATTTCTCCGCTATATTATCTTTGTTTTTTGTCCAAACAGTGTTTTCGACCTTAATATTTATTTTAAATAATAAGTATTCTAAACGAAATATTAAATATCCCCAAATATATTTTTTGAGCTTCATTTTATGAAGCCATTGTCTCTATACGTGTACAGTGTACGTCACAATCTAAAATAAGAGAGGTGGAAACGTCAACGATATGTTTCAATGATATGTTTAAAGTATATCATGAGTTGAAATTTTTTTTATGTATATTCTAGTGGTGTACAAATTCAGGTTGCCACCTTTTTTGGCTTGCAGGTTTCCATCTCTCTTATGTTACATTGTGACTTACACTAGAATTTTTTAAGAATAATGAAAATTGAATTGAAAAACAAGACGGCAAAAATATTTACCTTAAATTGTCGATGAAAATGTCCAATTTATGGCTACAGAACAAAAATACAATTTTAATTTTTCATTTATTAACAAATAAAATGTCACACTTTATTTAGCACACCCCCTGTTATTAATGTTCGTGCGCACCAGAATTAGATTACAACCGACAACTACTCGTTTGACATCGACGTTCGTCGAGATTTAGGGGATGACACCTGCAAGTAGTGGTAACCTGCAAGTCTCTCCCGTACCTTTTCAAGACTATTTTTGATACATAACGATCGATTTTACAGCAAAACTTTTTTGACAATTTTTGTTGTAAATGTCATTGCCTTCAAGTTTGTTTATATACATTTTTCCATTTTGTAGCACCATTTCTAGCTGACAGCGACAACAATACTTTGTAAAATACAAAAAATAATGTCAACTGTATCTCGAAACCGGAGCAATGAAATAAAAAAATTAATAGGAATTTTTTTTTGTAAATTTCGTTTCCTACATTTTTATTCATATCCATTTTTCTATTTTAAAGCAGCACCGTTTCTGAAATACAGATGACAATAGTTTTTGTATTTTACAGAACATTTTTTAAATCACTGTAACTCAGAAATCGTGAGACAAAAAGGAAAAAAGTCCATAAACAAAATTTAAGGCAATGAAATTTGCAACAAAAATTGTCTAAAAAGTTTTGCTTTAAAATCGATTGTTACGTATCAAAAATGGTCTTGAAAAGGTACAAACTACATTGCTAACATAGGACTGTGTCATTAATTCTGTGAGTCACTGTATGTTTATTAATGATATTTTGATAATTTGATATTGGCATATTAAATATTCCTGGCTGCTTAGGTTATAAAACAAGCATATTTCTTATAGTCCGATCATACCTAAAATCCAGAATCCAGAATACCTACCTACCTATAGTCCGATCAATCGGAAAATTTCAATCACCCGGCAAGTTTACGGTTCCGACTCCCGACCGTGCCGATTGAACGGAAATTTATTGTATTACGGTAATATTATATTACATTATAAGGCAGTCAAAAAACTTAAAGACGTAGCAAACATCTTGCGACATATTATTCATACGAACGATAATAACCACAGTTTACACCCGAGTTGTTCATATGTATATATATGTTACTGTCAATAATGACAATTCGGCCATTAACGTCAATGGACGGGCAATAACGTCAATGCCCAGCTTAGTTGGGCATTAACGACATTCACCGGTCATTGACGTCAATGACCATGCATTTTGGGCGATGTTGATGTTTAAAATTTCATATGTGGTTTTTACATCATTGTCCGGGCAATGACGTTAATGCCCAATACAGGGTGGGCAATGATAAAACTACTATTCTATAGATTCCATATTCTATCATTCTTAGTGATAGCTGTCAAACACGTTTCGTATTTCGCCCAGTTCGGGCTTCCCTGAAGAAGTTGGGCTTCCCAGTCGAGGTGGATTGATTTCAAAGATGTTTTTAGCGAGTAAGAAAGCTTTCTTTAGAGAGCTAAATCACGGATCCACCGTAAAATAAATAAATTAATTATATTAAATTAATTTTTTCTCGGGGCCGTTTCGCCTAATGTAACCACGACGAATCACGGATCCATCCCAAAATGCGTTTGCGTTTATCTAAATTAAATAAAAATCTCTGTACATTTATGAGACCTTGAAAAGGGCCGTATTGCTGTCATTTATACGGAAAAACGCGTGAACGACAAATAATTGTCCCGGGTTGAAGTGCATCGCTGTTTTGCTTTATTTATTTTATAATATCATCATTGTCCAATCCATTTTGGCCATTAACGTCATTGACCGGCCAAAGACGTAAATACAGTAGAACCCCTTTATAACTAGAGCTCAAGGGACCAGCCTACTTACTCGTTATAAGCAGATTTTAGCTATAAACAGTCAGTTTAGCATGTTGTAATGATCAAATTGTGTTAGGTAAATTACATTTTGAAACTTGTTTAGAAAAGTTTAAAATTCTAATTCACAATTATTTTCAACAGCGTTTATTTGGTTGCATACAATTAAATTTATTTAAATTTGACAAGATAACTGCAAGCTGTTGCAGAAAATGATCTATTTGCATAAATTCTAACTTAGTAAAATTTTCAATAGATGTAATTAGCAGGAAATGTCTTCATTTAAGTTTTTAGCAGATGTCAGTTTGAGACCTTAAATTTTGCTGCGAAGACAGGTGGAGATTTTCGTTACACAAGGTCTCTGTCTCACTACTGTACCTTCCGTCCGGAGGTAGAGATTTTCGTTATCAAGGTCTCTATCTCCCTACCGTACCTCCCTGTAATCGTTAGTTTTCGTTATACGAGACTACCGAAGTTCCTATAATTACACCGTATCTAACCTTCAGTCGTTTACGGTTACTAGACGATTTCCGAATCCTGTTATCATGAGCTTTCGGCATACAAGGCTGACGGAAATCCTTATGTTTAACATCCGAACGACATCCGTTTCCGATAATATAACTTAGTTCAATTCCAGTTATCCAGAAGGAGACAGAAGCTCAGTTATCAGTAAGGCTTCAGAAGTTGCGATCCTACCGATACGTCCCGAGGTTAAACCAGTAAGAAACAGAGTAAATAGTAATTATCCGAATAATCCCGCATCAGACATCCTATCTCTTTTTGGAAACCAAATTCCGTTCCCGTTGTAAGTTCTCATCCGTAGAGAAACACATCCAATAAAATTTTGGTATCAAGTTAGGTAGACGTTTATGTTGGCGAGGGTAATTTCCAGTTATAAGAGGGAGCTTCAATTTTTTGTAAACAGTAGTTATTCAGTAAGTTTTTGACCAGTTAGTTAAGAGTAGCAGTCGCCAGCTACTATTGAATCATTGTGCAGCCGATATTATTGCAAGCCACTTAATTCAATTCGTACTAAGGGACGTAGCCGTACCAGAAATTTTTCTTTCAAGGTTCAGTTTAACTTTTATGTATCATATTGTTTTGACAAATGTTTTGATAAAGTTAAGTTGTAAATAGTAGGTATAGTTTAGAATTAAGAGGATCTTATACCTAACTTTTAACGAGAAAGCATGTAGCTCTTTTATTAATGCACGGAATTTTATGCGGTTTTTTCGAAAAAATTGGAAAAAAAATCTAGTTTCATGGAAAGTCATTAACAATTTTTTTTGAAAAGATTTTCATTTTTATTTTAATAATTAATCATGCTAATAACCTTCAAATGACTTTCCATGAATATACAAACTATTTAAATCATAAATTATTTTTAATATCTTTATATATAAGAAACAAACGGAATATAAATGCAAACTAAGAAGTGCGTTTAAATCTGCATAAAGTAGTGCCCTCTCGTGCACGGAACGATATTTCATGAAAGTGCATATTTATTGTCTTATTCAATTAGTTTCCAATGATCGTACAAACGAAAATAGTGACAATTGGTAAAATTCTTTAAATTCTATTGTACATATACAGCCGTCTTAATCATAACTTTATTTATATAAAGTAATCATACAATATATAAATATTTTCATCCGAACTTGCGTGTTATTAACACTACCCCCCCCCCTTTAGTATTCGACTTATTCGAATTGGCGCCCGAGTACCGTCCAGTAAGTGAGGAGTATCATCGACAATTTAAGTCCACCCCCTGGCCTAGCTTCCGGAGCTACCCAGTAGTGGCTCTACAATGTAAACAAAAGTCAAGGAACTAAACTTTTACTCGTTATAGCCGATAAATCGTTATAACCGGACTCGTTATAGAGGGGTTCTACTGTATTACAATCATATGAAAATATTTACATTATTGCCCACCGTTAACAGGCATTGACGTCAATGCCCCAATTTACGTCATTGACTGTAACAGTAACATATATACCTACTATATACTATTTTAGTATTAAAATACACAGTGGTCATATAGGCCACTACGTTTATTTAATATTGTTAGAGAGAAAATATCTTAGCATTGAAAAAATCCACAAAACCCAATTTTAAGGTTTATGCAAAAACAATTGAGTTGCTTGAGTGCTCGAGCACCACACTACGAATTTTGAGCACCACACGGAAAAATACAAAACAGTAAATCATTTTGGAAAAGAAAACACTATAAACACTTGAAAACATTGTATTTATAATTTGCGCATCACATAATATTATGTGAGCACCACACTGCGAATCTAAAGGATGCCGGCCCTGCTTCTCATAAATTGGCCAACAAACCACTGTTTTAAAAAGTGTTTTTAATAACACCTTATATTTCTTAATGACTAATTCGTCAATTAAAACGTCAAAAATATTTGGATAAATGATTATTTTAACCGTAAATATTATTTTTGCTGTTAAAATAAAAAAAAGTTTGTTGCTTACTTATAAGATTGTTATCTACTATTGTGACACTTACACTCGATAGTAAATACGAAATGAATGTTTGATCACACTGATTAAAGTTAATCGATAACACAATGCTAATTTCAATTACAATTTATTGAGACATCGAATGACCAATATCTATATGTTTCTTTAAATTAATTAAATCTAATTTTATTAATTTTATTGTTATCAATATCTTTAAAGGAATTAGAAGTTTATATTTTTATCAATACGAAATCAATTATTTCAAGTTCTCTGCTTTATCAAGTGGTTAGAGAGTTAATATTACATAGACTTAATAACAAAACAAATATTCAAATTTATTTAATCTAAACAGAAGTTCAGAATGATAGTTTAGAATATTTTATATTTTTATATATTTTTTATAGAATAGTTTAGATTTAGATAGTTTAGCTATCGCGAGGTGAATCGCATGTCACGAAGCGCAGCCGAGTGTAATATAATCCACACAAGCAATAAATAAGGAGTTTAAGCACAAACTATAATTTATTATTTTATGTTTTTAACATTTTTTTGAAATTAAATGAATTTGATCAAAAAATATAACAAAAAAGATTGAAACTAAAATATCTTTTGGATTAAAAGTAATCAGAAAAAGAACTCAAAATAAAAAATTTTAAGTAAATTTGTGGTTTTTAGTATGTATTTATGGTTAAATTCAAAAAAATATAAGAATAATACAATACGTAGAAAATCAAAATTCAAAAAATTTTAAAAAAGAGACATTTAACAAATAACAGGTCTGAATTAAGAAAATTTGAAAAAATGAAACGTTATATTGTACTGTCGTATTACGAATTTTTCATTTTTTCAAATTTTCTTTATTCAGACCTGTTATTTGTTTAATGTCTCTTTTTTAAAATTTTTTGAATTTTGATTTTCTACGTATTGTATTATTCTTATATTTTTTCGAATTTAACCATAAATACATACTAAAAACCACAAATTTACTTAAAATTTTTTATTTTGAGTTCTTTTTCTAGTTTTACGCCTCACGGTTAAAAAACGTGGTAAATTTTGAATTTTGAATTTTTTCAAAGTTTTTAGAAATCATATTAAGAGGGCAGTGCCTTCGGATTTCAAACTAGCAGTGCTAGGTAAACGAATTTCTTAGTTCAAATCATTTTTAAATTATTCATACTTCATGTAACAAGTTCAGTTTTGATAATCTTTGGAGGTTATGGTAAGTCAATTTTGTACTATTTAGTCCATATTTTTGTTTAGTTTGAAAATATTTCTTATTTCACAATGTAATAAGTGACTGCGTGCAACTGAAGAATGGCAATAACCATGAAATAACGTTATATTGTACTGTCGTATTACGAATTTTTCATTTTTTCAAATTTTCTTAATTCAGACCTGTTATTTGTTAAATGTCTCTTTTTTTAAATTTTTTGAATTTTGATTTTCTACGTATTGTATTATTCTTATATTTTTTTGAATTTAAAAGTAATCAGTTTCGTGTTTATCAAAAAAACTTTTAGACATTATTTGTTGCAAATTTCATTGCCTTCAATTTTGTTTATATTCATTTTTAATTTTGTCCCACCGTTCTCTCTCGAGAACGACGCAAAAAATTTAAAAATTAATAAACATTTTTTCTTGTAAATTTTATTCTCTACATTTTCGTTCCTATACATTTTGCTATTTTGTAGCACAGTTTCCGAGATATAGATGACAATATTGTTTGCATTTTATCGAGTCTTGTTTAAGTCGATGTCATTCAAACAGCGAGACAAAATAAAAAAATGCATATAAACAGAATTGAAGGCAATGAAATTTGCAACAAAAAATCTCTAAAAAGCTGTACGGGCTAGTGTATGACGTTGTTAAGTTACCATACCTAGTTGTATCTTTTTTTTACTGTGATCTGGACTTCGTAAATGCTTGACTGGATAAATCTCTTAAATGCTTTATTACGTTAATTTTGCTTATTATTGGATACTTGTTCAAAATGTTCAATTTACATTGATTAACATGAGTGCCCAAGTTCTTTTAAGAGTAATTGTACAAGTATGCCTAGGTATATTACTCCGTAAGCGAGATAACTAAATATTGTAACAAGTAGATCAATTTAAACAAGTCGTTGACATAGCGGTTAATCTGGATATGTATGACAGTGAAACAGTGACTTTAAAAACACTCTGTAAACAATTTAATAAAACCGAAATTGCTCTATGGGAGAAAGTCTTGGAAAAGTACGATTTACATTGCTAACATAGAAGTGTATTAATAATTTCTTGAGCCACTGTATTTCTCGCAGAATCCCAAACACTTCTTTCACAGCAATAAAAAATTAAAAAATTAAAAGAAAACAAGGTGGAACTCGGATAACCGCAGTTCTTAGGCTTCTATACGGCTACCTTTCTGGTTAAACTTGAAAAATATAGTTTGGAATGTAGATACAGGAAAATTTTAAATAAAGCCAGCATTAAAATATCGGATTATCGGATAATTATGTTTTGTAGGTTGGTAATATAATTTGACTATTTAAGAATAATTTTAAATAAAAAATATAATACAATTCTATGTTAATTATGACTTACTTATGTTTTTATACTATTGGAATGTTTTATAGTAAAACACATAAAACACTCCAATATAATAATATAAAAAGAACTACGTAGTCGTTCGTTCATCCAGCCGCCTGCATGTTTAAAATTGTAGCTGATATTAGCTCTGAAATTAGAAACATGTGGACGGACGGACACGGGACCAGAATTCTTGCTATACTACTTCGTATAAAACTCGGATGCTGAACTAGTTATTTTCTATATTATAGAAATATAGAAATTAGAAAATCACTGCGCTAAACCCTTTCGAAACCGGGTGTGAAAGCTGATAATATGTTTTATTTATAGGTCTCAAGTTCAAGAAATCACACACGAGATCTTCTACTCCCAATAAATTAGATTCACGAATTATTAGAATTTTTTTTTCACAAAAATTGTATGTTAAAAACTTTTTAAAAAAATAACGAACATTCATGCCATGCACGTACAAGGGAATTGCATATAGTTGAGTAGCAAGGTCATATTATTGTATTACGGTCGTCACGTACATAATGACTAAATGCGGCCACGGCTTTTTGTTTTGTTAATTTTGATTAAGTTTTGATCAAAGCTTTCTTAAATGTTTTTCAAACATTTGACGTTTATTCAAAGTCCATTAAGAGCCAATTGTATAACAGAAGTAGGGTTACCAACTTTTTCTGAACAAAATAACGTATTTAACTAGTCTTTTGAAAGAGAAAAAAAAGTATTTGTAAGAAAAAAAGTATTTCTTAAATTTTTAGTTTTAAGCTACAAAACGACATACTATGTCACTATGATACTAATCACATACTATGTCGTTTTGATCAATAACATATAGTCATCGGTAATCGTTTGTGCCACGTTCTGTTTTATCTTAGGCATCGATAAATTGTTGTAAATTAGTATATATGATAGTGTTTTGTTTCGTACACAGGGCTCGTCAACCTACTAGGCGAGCCAGGTTAACGCCTAGGGCATCAACTTTTGGCAAAAAATTAACATAAAGTGAAAAATTAAATCGGCAAACTTTCTGGTAATATTTACAGTTAACTTATCGAACTGAAAATAGTTAAAGTGGTATTATCAGTTTAAAAAGACTAAAAACTTTGGATGGGCTGTGTTCGCAGAAGGGTTTAGGGGGTTTATAGGTGATTGGTAATGGGAGGGCCAGAGAAAAAAAATAAGTATAAAGTATGGTTGGCAACCCTAAACAGAAGATCAACCTCGGATCATAGCTAATCCATGGGTAACTTTGACATTAAGGATTCCGAATCAACAGTGAGTTGATCTGGGTTAACTTTTACTTAATCATGATGCAACTGACCCGAACTAATAATACAATAAAATAATTGCAAACATTTTTTAACATACATTTAATTGCAGTCAATACAGTCAATACTGCAATACATTGCAGTCAAATGTTTTTTTTATAAAAAAATTGTAAAACCGTGAAGGTTAGACCAGCGACTGGGTTACGGTTGGTGCATTATTATTTTTACGGAAAGGCAATGAAAGACAATTTCTACAATGAAAAGTAAAGAGGTCGAATTTTTAGAGCATAGAACGATTAAAAAACACGAAGGCTAGTAAAGATATTTGGTTTATAAGTTATTTTATCAGTTAAGGGTTAATTTATTAATTATTCCTGTGTATGGGCTTAACCCGTAATCACTGAGCTGGAGTCTCTCAGATTCCTCGCGATGTTTAATATGTAACCCCAATTACAATAATTTATTGTAATTAAAATTGGTAGTTGGCAACATAATAAACATCGCGAGGAGTCTGAGAGATTACATCTCAGTGATTATGGGTTTTAAAAGTTTCTTCTATGAAAATTTGTATCTAAATTTTAGCTTCTTAAAAAGTTGACAAATTGGTGAAAACTGGAAGCCTCCTAATTATTTATCTTGATTTTATGGATTCAAAATACCTATTTTTTACCAGGAAGGCGTTGCAAAGGTTATTTTCAGAAAAAATTCAATAGCTTCTGAAAGAATGTGATTTTTAAGACATACGAATACCTTTTTTCAAATTGGAAAAAACGTAAAAGATCGAGAAAATCAAGATGAAAAAAGAAGACGGCACTCTGACCAATTTTCTGTAAAATCAACCAATTAGGCGGTTGGTAGAACCCTTATTTTTTAAATCTTTTTTACTATAAATAAATTACTTTATCTGTAGAACCTCTGATGATAGTATAGTTATCTGATTATCTGACACATACAGGATTTATTTCTCTTAAAATACACCGAAAAAAATATTGATGAACAAATTAATAAATTCATTTTTTTTATTCCTGAATACTAGAATACTATGAATTTTTACGGCGACCATGCATATTATTGTTGTTTGATATTATATTATACTATTTATTCTGAGTAATACTAATAATAATAATAAACAACATTAGAAATATTTTAAATGGAATATTTGAATCAATTTGAATCAGCATCTACCTACTCATTCAGAAATTCCAAATTTGTTATTGCAGGTGTTAGTTGCATGCAGTAAGTTTTTTTACATTATAGCTAAACTTTGATTGAACATTGATTAAAAACTATAATTTAACCAGTGGCGTAACCACCAGTGTGCGGTGTACATACGAGCGCCAGTAAACCAAGAACGCAAAAACTATTCTACAAATAGTATTATACAAATACTTTCTATATTTTTAAAATAGATGAATATTTTAAACCTGAAGTGAATTCCTTTTACGATAAACACAAAATATATAATTTTTAACACAACAAAAACGTCTCATGCCGTGTCTGATACCTATTAATTTATAGCAATAAATCAGTTTATTTATACTAGATATTAAAAAATATACAGTTATTGCAAAAATTATAAAACAATGATCTTTAAAGGTTGAATTTTTCGTGCCAAATCATCATGCCTTGTGCAATTTTACAAATCTTCAGCATACAAAATATTACATAAAAAAAAAATTAAAAATGAAAAAATTTGGATAATTTACCAATCAACAGAACATTAAAAATTAATTATTTCCGATTGTTATAACACTTACCGCTTGCATTTTAGCGATAACGTAATTTAAACGCATTTTAGCGATAACGTAATTTAAACTAACTCATGAAGTGTAAATATTTTTGTGTGGTAATAAATATTCCAAATTCTTTAAATGTATGGTTTATTAGTTTTAAGTTTTATGATTCTTTTTAAAAGAAAAATAAGAAGAACTAGATGTATACCATACATAATATTATGATAGTAGAATATCTTCAAAATGAATTTACAATTACTGGTATCTATTTGTATCTTTGTATCTTACTTGGTAACATTGAAATAAATATCAAAGTATGAAACTGAAGTCTGCAAATATATCACGTTATTCTTGATTATAATAAGAAAACACTACTTATACAGCAAACTTAGATACTTAATTTCATTTAAACATAAAAATGTTGTAAAAAGGATTATTTTGGAAAAATTCTATTAGATACAAAAACATTCTAAAATAATTTTATAAATCACATGATCAAATTATGACGATACGTGTCTAAAAACAACAAAACTATACGAGTAGAATGTAATATTTTATTTTTATAATTATTTATAATTTAAGAATAATGTCTCTTTCAAATTTAAATTATTTATTTTAGCATTAAGATAGCTGTCATTTTCTCATATAATCTGAGCATTATAACGAAATTAATCAATTTGTTTGCCTACATGTTTACCTCCGAGTCGCATTGAGATAGGGCTCACAAGTATCGGTCGGTTAGGCCGAAAATTTCTTAGAATGGTCAGACATGTCGGCGTCGGATAACAGAGCGTCTACTGAACTATAAACTATAATATAATTACAACTGTAATGCATTATAATTTTAAAAAAGTCTAACGTTTCAAATATCTAGGATCTATAATCACCGAAGATAACGACCTGAAAGAAAATAAAAAACCGCCTCCAAAATGGAAACTGATTCATAGACGCACTAGCAAAGTTTTTCAAGCAAGAATATCTCGAAAATGAAAATCTATAACAGTCATAAGACCAATAGTAACTCTTCTTCTTCAAGTGCCTATCCGTTACCGGATATTGGCGATCATATTAGCTATTGCCAAGATGACGATCTAGGGAATTTGGGAATTTAATTAATGGGGTGGTTTCCCGTTGCCTTCCCCATAATAGTAATATACGGTTCCGAAACATGGACTGTCTCCAAAACATGGATTGTCACCAAACAAACGAGCAGCAACTTCGGCGTTTTGAAAGAAAAATGTTGAAAAAGATCTTTGCACTGTTTCACGATCCTATAAAGATCAGATCAAAGACGCTCATGTAAGCATGTTTGTGAAGTCAACTAAGATCTGTGATTTTCTATATTATATTATATTATAATATAGAAAATCACTGGCCAAGACTCACCCAGGGTTAGTAATCGATTGATTACCGTTTTCTGCTCATCTATACAGGTTTTTTAATTTGGAGTTTTAATCGGAGAAGCTACATAATATATCTAGTGGTTTGCACCGAAATCATTTTTTATTCAATAACGTAAAGCAGCGGTGAGCAACCTTTTGGCAGGCAAGGGCCACGTAGTGGCAAATTGAAATAATGGTGGGCCTCACTCAGGGACGAATAAGCTTCATTTTTTTCGCGTTTTTTTCAAGGAAATGCCATAATTTGTGCGAACTAGTAGTTTTGCCAACTGTTCAATAAAAATTGCCAACTTTGCCTTAATGACAAAAATGAGGAAAAATAATAAAAAAATTAAACTGTTTGAAAAAACAGCCATGGGCAGCAAAGTGGAGGGGAGGGCTGCGGGCCGCATTTGGCCCGCCGGTTGCCGACCGCTTTACGTCGTAAAGGATATGTTTCGGTTGCTCTCCGGTAAATAGCTATTACAATTTTTTGGACCAAAAGGATCAAAAGAGATCAAGTTTAAAAGCTTACAGCTAGGACCTAATTTTCCCTATATAAAGTTATTATAATTTACAGATAATTCTGTGTAGTTTAACTTATCTGTAGACAACTTTTGCATTTTGAAAGATTTATGTATAAAAACAAAAACTAGACAGAGATCACTATTAAAGGCGTATTCTCAATCGATTCGTATCGATCTAATTCTTAACAAATCTTTTGTTAATAAAGTTTCCGATTTTCCCTGCTTACCGCAAATTCCGAAACACGAGAAACACAATTTTACTCCGTTAATAATTTTGAATCGAGGAAGCATTTACTCTATTTATAATTGGGTCAGCAAGTAGACAAAAATTATGCTATAGATTGTACGCCATGGGAATAAAATCATTTATACTCATATCGGTTATTTGAAGTTATTTAAAATTATCCAATTATCTTTATAAATTTTCAGGTCAACAATTCGGTTAACCACAAATCAATATACTTTTGCAATATTAATAACCTTCTAAACAACTTTTGGATACAATGACATAACATAACATTACTTATTTTTGCTAAAGATGTTTAAAAAAAATCGAAAAGTTATTACCTACTAATCAACTAATCATCTCTTGGATATGTTACGGAAAAAGTACGTATATGGGTAAAAGTTCACATTTTCCGATAAATGTACACTTATGCCACCGTTTATGGTAAATGTACATTCAATGTATCTACTTTTCCCAATAGAATTAGGAATATCTGCACGTATAGCAAGCATAATGTTGGGAAAAGTATCTTGAGACATTACAACAAATTGGTGTGCCATATTTCAAATTATAATTCATAATACCTACTTAGATATTTTTTTAAATAAATTTAAATTTGGAAAAATAAATATGTAAGTTTTAAATTAATTTTATTAAACAAATTGAAAACTAAAAACAGCATTTAAATTAATGCAGCACAAATTGGTATATTGTTGCATTTTGAATTTATTAAGTTATTTATTTAAAAATATTATAATATTGATACCTATCAATATATAAGGTTCGTTGACATTTGATTTAGAGCTCATGTTAACAATAATATTGCATTCCTTGACTTACTTTTACCAAGGTACATGTTTACAAGTGTACATTAATTGTAAGGATAACGCTGTTTTTTAAATTATTCAAAGCACTCTTATTAACAGGTACATTTCGCACCTCCCCCCTATTTTGATTCAAAAATAGTGTTAATCGTTTGTACCTTGTTTGTGACAAAATCCTAAATATTAGGTTGTCAAATATCTTCCTTCCGCCTTTTTGTCTTTTGAATTTAGCGGCCATGTACAAAGCGCTACAGAGCTCGTATCTGGCAATACTACACATCATTTGACAGGTCTTGACATAACCTACAAAACAACGCTATGCATGATTAGTTTGGATATTGCGTTCAACAGTTGGACACGTGTAAACATGGAGTTCACTAACTCCGAAATTTGCACTATTTTAAATTTTTCCTTCGTTAAAGGCAAATCCGCTAGAGAAACGTTCCGTGAGATTAATGATGTTTTGGGGGATGGTACTCTATCACTTCGAACCGCGGAGGAATGGTTTCGACGATTCAGAGCCGGTGAAAACGACACCACGGATAAGCCAGCCGGCGGAAGACTTGTGACGACGAATACCGATCAAATCATGGAAATCGTCGTGTTAGACCGGCATGCGGCATCTCGTGACATCGCCCAGGAGATGGGAGTCAGTCACCAAACCATTTTAAACCATCTGCAGAAAGGTGGATACAAAAAAAAGCTTGATGTTTGGGTGCCGCATGATTTGACGCAAAAAAACCTTCTGGACCGAATCAACGCCTGCGATATGCTGCTGAAACGGAACGAACTCGACCCATTTTTGAAGCGGATGGTGACTGGCGACGAAAAATGGATCACATACGACAATATCAAGCGGAAACGGTCGTGGTCGAAGGCCGGTGAATCGTCCCAAACAGTGGCCAAGCCGGGATTGACGGCCAGGAAGGCTTTGCTGTGTTTTTGGTGGGATTGGAAGGGAATCATCCACTATGAGCTGCTCCCATATGGCCACACGCTTAATTCTACCATCTACTGCGAACAACTGGACCGCTTGAAGCAGGCGATCGACCAGAAGCGTCCAGAATTGGCCAACAGGAAGGGTGTAGTGTTCCACCAGGACAGCGCCAGACCACACACTTCGTTGATGACTCGTCAGAAAATACGGGAGCTCGGATGGGAGGTTTTATCGCATCCACCATATAGCCCGGACATGGCGCCAAGTGATTACCACCTGTTCCTGTCCATGGCAAACGCCCTTGGTGGTGTACAGTTGAACTCAAAAGAGGCTTGTGAAAAGTGGCTGTCCGAGTTCTTCGCAAATAAGAACGGGAGCTTCTACGAGGGGGGTATTATGAAGTTGCCGTCTAGATGGAAACAGATTATCGAACAAAACGGCGCATATTTGAACTAAATCCGATCACTGTAACACTTTTTATAAAGCATTGAATAAAGAGCAAAAAGGCGGAAGGAAGATATTTGACAACCTAATATTTCAGAAATTTTAAAATTTATCCCAAATTCATAAATATACCTATATTATATTGTCGTGTTCCCAAATAAATTTTTACAGATTTTTGATGGTAGAGATTTTTATTTGTCATGTGGAATTTTTTTGAATTTGAGCCCCCACTCCTGCCCATAAAACATCTCCAAATAGTAATAAGTTAATAACTAAGTGCTACAGATGTTTTTGCATAAAATATAACAATTTAATTTATTAGTTAGAGTATATTATTTAGAACAGGAAAGCGAAGAAAGCAACGTAGAAAATCTGTTCATTTAAAGAAAACAGCAACTTATACATTTCCAAATAACTTTATAAATTCTACTATTGAATTCTAAAGTGATATCTTCTAGAAAGTTTTTCATGTGATTTTTTAAATATTTATACCCATCAATATAAAAATAAGGTATCACGACAAAACACCGAAAATCAAAACCACCGAAAGCAAAAACACCAAAAAGCACTGACCTAGTGTTTTTTAGTGACGCGAAACTCCTTTTTGCGCGGAATCATTGATTACTTAAGTCTGAATTAATTAAACTTGATTGTTTAGTTAAGTTAGTTTGATAAACCTACACAGGCACGGATTGGCCTACCGGGAAATCGGGAAGTTCCCGGTAGGACGTAGGCCTAATGGGGGCCTGTGGCCGATTGCTTAAAATTTTTTATTAAAATTGTTAGGTAATTAAAATTAAAAGATAGAAAAATGTCCAACATAATACGGTAAAAAATCTGAATGAACAGGTTGCCGTTGCATGGTCTAGTTTCCTGTAAATTGCGTAGTTGATAAATCATCTATTTAAAAATATTTTTCATTTAAACCTTTTTGACCTTGAAATGTCTTAAATTTTTGCCTGCGGTGCATTTTAATTTTTCATACGTGATGGGGGCCGCTGGCCGGCTGCGAATCCCGGTAAATAATTGGCTTCCAATCCGGCCCTGAACCTGAACCGCTTTAAAAGCGACAATTATTGCTTGCGATGTAATATATACAATTTTAACACAATTTTGATTAAATTAAATACAGTAAAAGTAAAATATTATGAATAAATTGTTGCCTTTTTAGTTGACTTGAAGTTCGAAGTTGTAAGCGTAGCCAGTTATGGATAATTCTCCAGGTTGCGCTCACCATACGACTGTAATAGACTTGATCATGGCTGCAACGTCGCGGTACTTTTTCTTCCCTTGAGTTCATTCATGCCTTGTTCTTTCTTCAGATCATCAATAAAAAAGTTTCCACGTCATTAATTCTATGTCACTTTTGGTGTTTTTGTTTTCGGTGGTTTGTCTTCGGTGTTTTGATGTGGAATTAAAAATAACGGTAATACTTTTGGGAACCTACGACAATTCATCGCAATTAGGGGTCATCTATAAATTACGTAATACGTTAGGGGGTAGGGGGGGGCACCTCAGATTTGTGACAAAAATGTGACAGGGGATCCGGGGGATTTTATATGTTGTTATGTCACAAAGTTAACTCTTTAAAAAATATATATTTAATTTGATCGAATTATTAAATTTTATATGGTAGAAGTGTGACGTCACTTGGCGGGGGAGGGTTCAAAGAAAATTTGACTAAATATGACATAGGGGGAGGGAGGGGTTTAAAAATCTTAAAAATTGTGTGACGTAATTTATGGACGACCCCTTAAATATAATTAAAATAAAAACAACAAAAATTTGATATTACAAAATTAATTAAAAATGAAACAACACATATTTTTATAATTGTAGTTCGAAATTATGAGCTATACTATACGATATCTATAAAAAAAGGTGTACAGAGACACTGCCAGAAGAATAAAAACAATACTGCAAGATTACGCTAACAGACATATTTTAGATTTTCTTCGAGGTATTGCTTTTTTCAACTACAATAATTATAAAAATGTGTTGTTTTATTTTAATTAATTTTGTATTATAAATTTTGGTTGTTTTTATTTTAATTGTATTTAATGCACTGAATTGTCCGCGATGAATTGTCGCGCGATGAATGACGGTACATCTATTTTTGGAAATGCATTTGCCATCTATTGTATTCCAAGATATTAGATATTCCAAGAATTCCAAGATTTTGTATTCCTTTATTGATTTAAAAAAAAATTGAAAAATTTTGTAATACTTTAAAATTCAAAAAATTTAAATATTATGCCAAAACTAAAATATATCGATTATTAAACATGTGACATGCAAAAGCGATAGAATCGATCTGTAATGAAAACACTTTATAAGACGATGTTTTAAATGACTAAAGTAGTGTTTTTCAATATTCTCTGTACAGCAACCCCCTTACAAACAAAAAATCTCACGATCCTCCTAAGACCAAAATGAATGTATTTATTTTATAAGGCGAGTGGGGAACGTACAAAAATTTTTCAAAAACGGGACGTGGCCTCGCAAACCACTGTTGAAAGAATGTTGATAATTCAATCATGCATTAAAAAATCTTTTTATTTTTTTTCAAATTTCTGCACGCCCCATTAAGGTTACGGTAGGATTTCTGAAGTTTCTTTATCGCTGAAAATTTAATATTAAATTATATTAAATATTATTTTTATTGGTTGCTTTTCTTTTACTCTATTTTTTATGGTATCCTTAAAATATGTTTTGTTTATTTTTTGTTTTTAGTTTATATTTATAATTCGAGACCCCCTTAGGGTTGGGGGGTCGCGACCCCCGCTTTGAAAAACATTGGACAATTCAAAATGAGATGGGGCTGGCAAAATGCATCTCTTGCCAGCTACCGTGGAATCTGTATATTATGGTACACTACCGGTATATATGTAATGTACTTACCAGATATAATGTATTTCACTGTTGAAATCGAAACTTCGATTTACATACAGGAGTTTAAAATTTTTAACTATTAATATCGTTTGCTTTATTAAATATTTAATTTTCATTAAACTAAACAATTTCGCAAAATCGAAAAGTTTTATGTATTTGAGATGTAATTTTTTAAAAACCGGACCTGTTTAAGATTTAAAATCGAAATTATTGTTAAAAATTTAGGTATAAAAAAGTGGTTTGTTTACATTTCATAATTGCACATTACTTTTTATCGACGCTTTGGTAAATGAAAATATTTTTAATTATAGCTTAAACAATGCTAGATTAAGCGTTAAAATGAATTAGTAACCAAATGATGGAAAATTTTTAGCATTTTGAAACTTTGTAAATAAATTTCAAATATGGTTATAATTAATACTAATTCGTTGATATAAACATATAAGCTAATCAATGATGCTTTATGGAATACTCTTAACGTCCTTCAAAAAAAAGAATTGCCCTGATTTTTTTCAAGATAAAATGCAACTATTATGCAATATTATTTATAGTTAATATTTTTTAAATTTTAATTAGAGCTTACCTGTATATTAAATCCGCATTAATAACATCAACACAAATTTTAAAAACTGAAAACGTGTAGTTATATCAATTATTACATGTTTTTAATTGGCATCCAATAATTAATTTTTCTGATGGACACTGTATATTCTAATTCAATTATTATTCTAAATCTGCTTTTCCTCGTTTGTTTGAATACAGAAATGTAGTTGAATAATCTATGTAGCACTGAACAGCAACTAAGTTGCGATAACACTATCAAGCAATTAATAGGTAGGGTATGATGAAAATATGAAAGTTATAATTTATACTGTCATTTTCAAGTTTGCAAATTTCGAGTTTCTAGGGGACAATAAAAATGCACCTGTGTGCCCTAAATAATTCAGTTCATATAAATGTATTAAAGGTTAAGTACACCACTGTATAATTTTAACACAAAAATTTACTTTATCATACGACTTAAAGTAAGCTATGCAGTTAATATTAGAAATTTTAAGTAATAAGTACTACATACGTAGTATGTATCTGCTGATCGGCGTAATAAAAATGCTATCTCGCTTCAATACCAAAATGTTTATAATACTTTATCAGCAACAATAAAATTATTACAAAATATAATGTTTTCAAGCACTGTTAGAAAAAATGTAGAATTTGAAAATACAGTAGCGTAGAACGTTTTATTAGTGCCAAGTGTTAATATTACAAACAAATAAATAATTTATTAAAATAATTGTATTTCAAACAAATTACATAGTAGTAAAAAATATTATTGCAATTACCATTATTATTATGTAGACAAATTTATTTTAATAGGAAAGCGTCACTGTGATTTTTTAAGTATAGTTGAAGGTTACATAAATGCACTCAACCTTAAATGCGAACTCAATTATGTCATAATCATCTGCAAATTTTCTTAACAATATAATAACAAATTTAAAATTATTTTTAGACTATATTATTTATATAAATATGAAGCAGAGATTAAAATAATTTTGCGCTAAACTAAATCTGTCGGTAAAAGAAAAAATTATCAAGTAATGCAAATAATTATACATTTTTTTCAAGGTTTTCATTAATTTGTGGAAAATTAAAATGGGCTGATTTAAATTCTAAAATTAAATGCTGTTTTAATTGCGTTATTTCCTAAAAAATAATAACAAGTTTTAGATTTATTTATTTTTATTGTTTATTATTCAGAAGCGTACTAGTAAATTTATTTTATTACGAATTTTAAATTTCAATGTTTAAAGACCAAAATAATTATTTATAAAATACCTATATAAAATTAATTTAGAAATTATTTTATTATATTATTTCAAATATTTCATTGTCCAGATGTCGGAACGTCCAATGATCACAAACCAAAGACCCCCCCTATTTTACTAAACTCGAATTAAAAATTTGCCTAAAATAAGTAGTCTATTTATTCCTTGTTACGCCTATTACGTTTTCCTCTCTATGCATAAACGTCCTTTATGGACGACCCCTAAACTATCCAATTTGGTTGGGTGTCCTCTAAAGGTTGGCTGCTTTTTGTTAAATTGGGTGGCAAGTCGGGTCTGCGGTGGCTTCACCTGATGCATTCCTTGCCGGGTGATATTTTCATCCAACTTAAACATATTGCCTGACGACAGGAGGCAAATTCGCGATCACCTAATTATTACTTCTATTTTTGCAATTAAATATTAACGTTTTCTCAAAATTTCAAATAGTTAAAATTCCTATAACCCCATCGTTAACTATTAATTTAAAAAAATAATAATTAAAACATATCAAATAATTAAAAAAATTATTTAGTTTGTTTTTGATCGATAGAGAATTGATTGATCATCATTGACAAATTACTAAATCGTCTAAAAGTTAATAATGATCATATTAAATTATCGGCAGACAAACCTCCACGCAACCTGACTTATATTACCACCCAGTCTGATAAAAGAAACCTGATACTTCAGGGACCCCCAATCAAATCAGCTCGTGAGTAGACCGCTGATGATTATTATATTATAATATTACAAACTTGGATTTAAGCAAAATATACAAGATGTACTGGATAAGAAGAAAATTACAATTTGAAAATAATTTTAGAAAGTTTTCTCCTTGTTTAAATTTTTCCGATTAAATTTGAAAACAATGAAAACTAGTATTTTCAAATACAAATTTTGATTTCATTGTTTCAATAAATTTTAGGTAACGTTTATAGTGAATGGAGGTCGTTGAGATAACATTTTCGAGATAAACATGTTTTGATAAAATATCAAGGAGCTAGGAGCGAAGAACTACTTGTAATCGGGAAAAAAAGGTTTCGTTTTTCCCTAAAGGTCGTGTGACACGTGTGTGTCAAATGTCACACGGCCTTAAATAAAGATTTTATATAGCTACACTATAATACGTAGTTTCATTATTTTAATGTTTAAATAAAATACATTATCTTATTACAAACATTTAGTATTTGGGTTATTAATCAGAGCTCTTATCTCTGGATAACGCTCATTTATAATTAATTTAAAATAATTTAATAAATAATAAAACGATACACCGAAAACTAAAAATAGAAACCTAATAAATGTTTCATTAATAAAAATATACATTAGTATAATAATCTGTGGTATAATAATATACAATTTACTATTTAGAATTTGTTTTAGTAAAATTTTCCAGTAAGTTTGCCAACATGATTTATAGTTTATACTCCGGCAAATGTAAATTGCGCCAAAAAGATTCATTATTTTGTACATCGGTAGGATTGCTACTTAAGTAAATTTGATTTAAATAACTTTTTTAGTTGGCACATAATTTCGATACATTAAATAATATCATTATGTAATAAGTACTATAGATATACATATAGTACATAAATAAAACACTTTTTGTAAACAGTAGGTATAAATAGAAATAGTAGTTGTCGATAATAATTTTTATTGTTTTCGCATTATAGATGAAATTGTGATCCAACGTGAACAAGTGTTGATTGTTGATTTTACTAGGTGGTTTTAAATTCACAAAATAAAAACAGGTGAAATAAAATAGCTATGCATTAATAAACAATGTAATGCAATAGTATACACCACGGCAGAAGTTTCTGTTCGTATTCAAAGTTCAAACATCAAACTAAAGGTAATCTGGAGCATAATCATGTGAAAGATGAACAAATAAATTAATCGTTAAAAGTAATTAGCGTTGCTGTTAAACGAAAAGCACTTGGAGATGCTTCCAGTCAGCCATCGGCTAAAGTTGTATATAAGGTTTTACACAGGTCCGGATTATCCAATAGGCAATGCCTAGGGGCGCCGAGCAGCAAAGGGGCGCTCAAATTATTTTAGCTCTAAATGAAACTGAAAAACCTTATAAAAGGCTGAAGCAAATGGGTTACCACAAAATTATGGCTTATTGGAAACTGGAATTTTAAGTGAATTTTAGTGCGACATTTTGAATAAATCTGACAGAGATTCTTCAAAAAATCAAAGCAGATTTAGATATCAGACGTTTACCAAGAATGTGGAAAGAAATTGTCAAAGACAGTTTGGCAAAAGTGAGTATGAGGAAGTCGGGTTTGATGGGAAAGCTGAAATGAGAATTAACACTAACTTATCTGGAATTATAGACAAATTAAAAGAAGAATTAAAACAAGGGTAACTGTGTATAGCAAAATTGAAAATAATTTTGGATTTTAAATAATTTGAAAAACCTTGATGATGGCAATTTATGCAATCATTCAAAAAATCTTCAACCATTATGCTGTGAAGACTTGAACTTGGAATTTTCTGAAGAGTGCATTTAATTCAAATACTTTATTGAAAATATTTTTAACTTCTTTAAAAAAAATTTTTAACTTTTATTCAAGAGAAAAAATTTATGTCAATGTTTTCCAATTTAGAAATTGCAACAAGAGTATTTTTAACCAATACAAGTGGGGAAAGGTCATTTTCAACTTTAAAGAGAACAAAAATGTATATAAGAAATTAAATTTCTCAAGAAGGACTTTACGAATTTAGTTGTTTTGTCTATTAAATAGTGAGCTAAGCAACACTGCTGATTTTGAAAAAGTTACAACAGAATTTGTAAACAGGAAATCCAGAAGAAGAATTTAATTTTTGTAATAATGTATTTTGTCATAATAATTCTCAAATATAATGTTTTTTTTTTATATTTTTTATTAGTTTTGTATAGCAGATATCCCAAAAATCTAACTAAATTGAAATCAACTCAGGAGTATAAAATTATCACAAAATAGAAAAATAATTTTACAAAAAATTGAACTGATGTTAAGATAAATATAATTGTATTTGTAGGACGATAATTTTAAGTTTAATAAATTTCAAAAATTTAGGAACATTGAGTTTGAGCTCGGAATTTTCTAGAAACATTTTATTTTTTGGGCGAGTGGGGGCGCCTAAAAACTTTTGCCTAGGGGCGCATACATTAATAATCCGGCCCTGGTTGTACAGCAATATTAGGAGTATCGAGTTAGCGTTACTGATCTTGAGAACATTAAGCGCAATGTTTCCAATTAAATTAGTAAATAACAACTTGTTATTAATCGATTAAATAAGTATGTTACAGTAAAAGAACTAAAACAGATTTTATATTGACAATAATAATTTTACCTATTCACTGAAAAGACTAGTTAAAGTAGGCATAACTTCTATTAACCTACTATTAGTAGTTTTTTTAAAGAATCACTAAATTCTGTTAGTGATAGTTAAACACAGTTTAAAATTGTGTTGTGCATAACTAACGTGACCATTTTTAGTTTTACACAAAACGGGACATTGTAAAAATTAGGGGAATTCGAATAAATTGTTTAAAAAATATTTTTTCGGGGATCAATAATTTAAAAAAAATATTTTATGGAATTTTAAAACGAAAATTATTGTTATGAAATTTAGCTAAAGTTAGTTTTTGAATTATAAATTTTTGAAAATCGAATTTTAATCGCTAAGTAATAAATTATCTACTACAAAAATAAAAACTAATTAATTCAAAATTTATTGTATATTATTTGACAGGGTATTCTTCTTATTTTTTATTTAAGTCATCAAAATGGTAAAAATACATAGTTTGGATGGTTGCGAAGAAACAGTGCAAGTTGGTACTTTTTGAGAGTAAAAGGCGTCAATGAGCTTTCAGATTCACTCTCAAAAAGCATCAACTTCAACTGCTTCTATGTAATCACCAAAATAAATTTATTGGTGCATTAAATTCAAATAAAAATCGTCTATTGTTAACAGAGCCCATTTTATCATTAAGCGCATTAGGCACGTACCTAGGATCATTCCATGCCCCCCAGACCCCCCGCGGTTTCAGTAACAAAAAGTTTATGGTCATATTTTTTAATTAATTTGATTAAATTAAGAACTCTCACTCTTTCAGGACCAAATTGGGCGCGTGCCTAGAGCCCAATGGCCAGAGGGGCCCGAAAACAGAGAACAGAAAATCTTAATATAAAAATCAAATACTGATGAAATAACCCAAAATTTGGGATTTCGATGCTATTAGTTATACTCGAATATGAGGGGCCCGAAAATTTGCTAGAACCTAGGGCCCAACTCAGTTAAAAATAGACTTTGATCGTTGACCCTTAACTGAAAACGGGACAATTATGTATCCCGAAAGTTTCCTCGGGGACACCGGGACGGAGTACCAAAAACACATTAAAGGTTTTGAAAAAATAATGAAAAACTGTGTACTTCTAAATGTCACGGTTTAATGAAATTATGTATTATAAATTAATTGTGAGTTGTAAATCTTCCTTATATTAACCCTACAATGCATAGTGATGCATATATGCATCACTTGCATTTAGGCTTATATAAATTTGTTTTGAAAACATTTTATGTCGCAAATGCATGCTGTATCTAATGTCAACCAGTAGCCTCCTAATGAAAACATGAAAACACAAAAATAATGAAATTACAACCAATTTATGACCATTCGAACGTGAGATGTACGAATATATGAATTCCAGCTATTTTGTGCTATTTTGTAAAATGATAAAGCCTGTTATGTATTAAAGGTATGTATATTTTTTACTTCTTTGTTTTTAACGGCAATCAAAACTGTTCTAAAAATTTTCATAAAAGTTAAATATTACTATTATTTCATGCCCTACAGCATAGGGATGCAAATTTACATCGCCCAATATTTTTAAGAAAAAACTATGAAAATTTAAAAATATATTTTTTTTTGTATTTTTCCCGTAATGTAATCATTATTTCTTCTTAGTTTTTAAAGTTTATTTTGCAAAATAAAATGTCATGCATTGTAGGGTTAATTTCTAGGCGACCGGTCAAATAGGTGACGGTAAATTAGGCGACAGTACAAATTGGGTGACAAAATGTCGTGTACCGGTAAATACATACAACTACTGAATTTCCTACATTCACTGTAACATACAGTGGCTCCAGAAAGTACTCGTACACTCGTATGTTATCAATTTTTGTCATAAAAATTGCTTTTACATACTTGAATAATAATAATTAAAATACAAAAATTAAAAAAAAACAACCAGATCGCACAAAACACAACACCTGAAAATCACCGTTTTTGTATGCAATTGGTACACAATTTCGCACAGCACTGCAAACATATTGGTTCCAAACCAGAAAGGAATTGAAATTATATAATAATTAAAAATTCTTTAGTTGTGCGAAGACCTTTACACAGTTGTATGAACAATAATAATGATAGTTTATATTTTATAATCATTAAATGTAACGTTTACTAGAAATATAATAATTACAGTAACACTATTGTGCGGTCACAGTGACCGCTAGCTATTTTGTTTTCTTTCTATAAATAAAACAAGGCAACTTTTGACCACCCATGTTTGTCAACATATTAGGAGTGATGTAACTTAAAGGTACTGAAACACATAATGACTAAAATGACTAAATAAATACAAATTAAAACTTGCAGCGGTCTCAGTGACCGTACGATAGCGATTAAGGGTAACTCTAATAACTGTAACTCTAAAAAATATTTCAGAGTAGCAAGACCCGAGCACAGCTGCTTCACTGGTAACAACTGTATGCAACACAAAATTCATGGTATCAGCAGAAGACGGAAGACGGTGCTCGATCTTAATGGTAGTGCTATGGAAGTAAAGAACACAATTTATATTCTTCCCAGTCGTCGGAAAAATATAGAAACTAATTTTAACAACATCTGACGGAGTGCAGAACATCTAGCCGAAGAGTGGGTAAAGTATGGCCCGCAAAAGGCTTTAATTTAGAATCTTTATATTATAAGTAAGTTTCTAATTTAAACATTATTAACACAGTGTTACAAAATTGAACTTTTTCAGCTTCAAGAATGGGCGGGGGCGATTCTAATAGATTTTTTTGACAAATCTGACTTTGAAATTGTTCCATCAAGTCAAGTTTTTTTTTGAAATTGTAGCTTAAATGGTCAAAAAATAGCTATTTTAACCATTATCATGATTTTTTTCAAGAAACCTCATTTTTTTGTTTCAATTTTCCACAAGTGCATCGCATAGTACTACTACTTAGCTTTAAAATCCATTTTCTAAATCTTTCTACAATTTTGTTAAAATGAAGATATTATAATTTTTAAGTCAAGAGGTTTAGTCATGCAAATTCACCCGTTTTACCGCGCCGAACTTACTTTTTGACAAGTTGTTTAGTACTCTGCCCACACAGGGGTTCTTAAAGTCGTTTATGAATTAATAGATACTAAAAAACTTATCAAAAAGTAAGTTTGGCGCGGTAAAACGGGTAAATTTGCATGATTAAACCTCTTGACTTAAAAATGGTACATCTTCACTTTAAAAAATCGTAGAACAATTTTGAAAAATGGATTTTAAAGCTAATGTAGTAGTAGTAAACGACAAGCTAGTTTTGAGATATTTACGAGAAGTAAAAGAACTGTTAGAACGCAAACGAAAAAATCCGAAAAAGAAAACGCAAAAGAAATGGACGAAATTAAGGATATGATGAGTGAAATTATGAGAGAAATAAAGGAGGTAAGAAAGAGTCAAACCACATATGAAGAAGAAATAAAATTGCTTAAAAATGAAAGCAACGGTCTAAAGCAGCGGATCACACACACCCTTGGAAAATAAGATTTACAGTTTGGAATCACGTGGAAGGAAAAACAACATTGTAATAAAAGGTATGATAAAGCAAATAATAAAAATTTTGAAAGAATATAAAATAGATTTAGTGGCACTGCAAGAGACGAAGCACAAAGACACCGGTATTTTTGACGAAGGAAATTGCACCTTTTGATGAGCAGTGGGCCCAATAGGAAATTGAGTAAGGGATTCATTGTAAGTGAACGATTAAAAGCAAATGTCGTAAATTTTAAACCAATATCGGATAGAAAGTGTTCCATAAGAATAAGAGGCAAATACCAGAAAATAAGCATCATTAACATCCACGCTCCAACTGACGAAAAACCAATAGAACAAAAAAAAGAATTTTATGATACATTAGAGAAGAAGTACACAGAGATCCCAGGTTACGATATTAAAATGATAATTGGTGATTGCAACGCCAAAATTGGAAGAGAGGCAATATTCCAACCAGCAATTGGAAAATATAGTTTACACGAAGTATCAAATGAAAATGGTGGCTTTCTGATGGACTTTGCAGTAGAACATAACATGAAGATAATGAGTACACACTACCAATGCAAAGATATCCACAAAGGAACCTGGTTAACACCAGACGGAAAAACATTGAACCAAATAACCATGTTTTGATACAACAACGAGACGAAGCAAGAACAACAAACGTAAGAACTTACAGAGGTCCCGATATCGACTCCCGATATCGAAGTTTACCAATAAATGTAGGCCAGAAAAAAATGAAAACCAATAAATTAAGAAAAGTAAATTTTCACGAAAAAACAAGACGAGAGAATTATAGAAAAACAACAGAAGAAATGACAAGAAAAGTAAAAACAACCCAAAACACAGTAGAAGAAAAATCGGAGTCGATCATCAAAATAATCAAGAAAGCAATATCACAGGAATTGACAAAACCAAAACAGGAAAAAAGAATGGTATGACTCAGAGTGCGAACATGAAGTAAAAGAACGAGAGAAATGTAGGAAAATTATGCTACAAACAAAAACCGAAGAAAGTAAACACAAACATAGGCTACAAAGGAAAAAATGCAAGAACATCATCAGAGAAAAGAAAACACACGATTAATAGATTAGAAGAAATCGAAGAAAAATACAGAACCAAAGAAACAAGAAATTTCTGCCAGGGAGTTAAAAGAGTAAAGAAGGGATACCAAGCAACATCAATGATGGTTAAGGACAAAGTAGAAAACTTAATTGGTAACCTTGATGACGTGTTGGAGAGATGGGCGGAATATTTCGAGGAACTGGTCAGCAAAAACACTAATCAGACCTACGAAGCGGAAATACTAGAGACAGATGAAATAAAGGAAAATGCGAAAGAACTACAGAAGACTATTAGAAGACATCGGAAAAATAATCAGAAGCTTGAAAAACAACAGAAGTGCTAGCGAAGATGAAATCCAAGCTGAAATGATCAAATATGGTGGAGAAGAGTTGATCCGAGTAATACATGAGTTAATTGAAGAGATTTGGACCAAGGAGGAAATGCCAAGTTCTTGGAGGAGGGCAATAATATGTCCGTTGCACAAGAAGGGCAACAAAGAAAAGTGTGAAAACTATAGAGGCATAGCACTATTAAATGTAAGTTACAAAATACTCGTCATATGTATAAAAGATAAACTAAACAAATGCGCAGAAAAGATAATAGGGGAGTACCAGAGCGGCTTCAGAAAAGACAGGTTGGTAATAGACCAAATATTTGTTCTTAACGAAATTCAAGCTGCAAGCCATCAACATAAGCTAAAAACTCATGTGCTCTTTATAGATTTCAAGCAAGCTTATGACACCACCAACAGAAGACAACTCTTACATGCACTACAAGATTTTGGTATTCCTACGAAATTGATACGACTGGTAGAAATGACCCTAGAAATAACCGAAAACAAAATAAGAGTAAACGGTGTATTATCGAGAGATTTCAAGGTATAGTGCAAGGATTGAGACAAGGAGACCCACTCTCAGCAGTACTGTTCAATCTGGCACTTGAAAAAGCATTACAAGATGGTGGAATCAATAGACAGGCAACGATATTACACAATCGGCATCAGTGTCTGGCCTTTGCTGATGACATCATTAGAGCGCGGAATTATATGCATAGGGAACCCTATACCTTGTATGTGGCATATAATTTATAATTGCATAATATCTTGTGTTTATGCATAAATTGCATACTGCATACTCGATATCGGGGTCCCTGTGCATATAATTCTGCGCTCTAGACATCACAGTACTGGCGAGAACAAAAGAAGAATTAGAAAATGTCATTGCAAAGATCATGTTATCGGCGCGGAAGCTAGGTTTAGAAGTAAACGAACAAAAAACGCAATACATGGTGTGGAGTGATGAGCCATTTAGAGGTGACAGATATTTACATGTCAAAGTACGCCAAATCGAAGAATACAAGTTTGAGGAGGTAGAATCGTTTACATACCTGGGCACCGCAGTGGGTTGAAAACCAGACGCCAGCAAAGAAATAACTGCGAGAATTACTGCAGGAAACAAAAGTGTTCGCTCGTTGAAGAAGGTACTGTCGGGAAAAATGTTTTCAAGAACAGCAAAGCTAAGGGTGTACAAAACAATGATACGACCAATGTTGACTTACGCCTGTGACGTTTGAACACTTAAAAAACAAGATATATTGAGATTGAATGTTTGGGAAAGGAAGATCCTTAGAAGAATATTCGGTGGAACATACGTTAATGGAAAATGGAAAAGAAAAACCAACCACGAAGTGTACGAACTATACGACAGCGCAAATATCATTGGAGTGCTGAAAGCGCAAAGAATTAGATGGCTGGGACACGTACTAAGAATGGACAGAGAACGGATTCCGAATAAGGTTTGGAACGCCGAAATGGGTGGAAAAAGAAGAAGAGGCAGATCACGGACGCAATGGAAACAAGAAGTGAAAGAAGATCTACACATGGTAGCCGTTTGAAAACGAAACAGACGGGATTGTAGCCAGCAATTTTCAAGAAATGCAAAAACATGTCAATTTTATTATCGAGGGGGACAACTTTTGCGACCAATGTCACTTCCGTATTGTTTCATCCCTTAGCGCTGTGAAGACAACCCCTGAAATGTTAATAGGGATAATATAGCAAGTGACACCTCATTTGAAAGGTCTTGCTTCCTTGAATTCAGTCCAATAATTTTTGTTTTCAATTATTCAACAAAAAAATTGAAGCTGCAAAAATGCGAAATAAATACGATATTTCAAGACATTTAAAAATAAAAAAGTGAAAAACGCTTGGACAGGTTGATTTTCATTTCAAGGAGGCTACATTTACTGCTATTCATAAACATTTGTAAAGTTCAACCCTTAAGGTAAAAAGCAAACTACCTTTGGAATTTTGAATGAAAAGATGGGTTTGATAAAAAATCAGATTAATAAAATTAGATGTTCTACAATTTGAACAATTTTTTTAAAAAATTAAAAAATTTTTTTTTTTATTAAAATTTATTTTAAAAAATTAAAAAAGTTTAAAAAAAATTGTTCAAATTGTAAAACATCTAATTTGATTAAACTGATCTTTTTATCAAACCCATCTTTTTATTCAAAATTCAAAGGGTGGTTTGCTCTTTACCTTAAGGGTTGAACTTTATGAATGTTTATGAATAGCAGTAAATGTAGTCCTCTTGAAATTAAAATCAACCTGTCCAAGCGTTTTCACTTTTTACTTCCTTGTCAAACAAGTGTTGTGATCCCGATTTTTTTCGATTTCCAGATTTTGACGGAAATATCCGTTTTGATCTTCCCTGAATCCATTTTGACTATTTTCGTTTTGACGTCTGTATGTCGCATAACTCAAATACGGTAGGTCGTAGAAAGTTGTAATTTTGGATTTGAGACACTTATAGCATTTAGTTGTGCACCTCCTATTTTTGGTTGCGATTGTCCATGCCAAAAGTCGTAATTCATGACGCGCATGAATAGATTAATGAGATTTACTGTTAAAAACGTGGTAAATTTTTTGAATTTTGAGTTTTCTCAAAGTTTTTAGAAATCAAGTATAGAAGGTGCCTTCAGATTTCACGCTGGTAGTACCAGTTTAAGAATTTCTTATTTTAAAAATTATTTTAAATTGTTCATTTCTACACGTGACAACGTTCAGATGTAATAATTTTGTGAGGTTATGGTAAGTCAATTTTGGTCAATATTTTTGAATTCTTTTTTTTTTAGTTTTTTAGTTAGAATATTTTTCTTATTTTTCAATTTTTATTCAATTATATTCGTTAAATGCAACCGAAGATTGGTAATAACCATGAAATAACGTTATATTACATTATGAATTTTCATAATTTCAAATATTCTAAATTCAGACCTGTTATGTGATAATTGTCTTTTTTAATTTTTTTAATTTTTGATTTTCTACGTATTGTATTATTCTTATATTTTTTTAAATTTAATCATTAATACATACTACATACCACAAATTTACTTAAAATTTTTATTTTAAGTTCAATTTGTTTCATGTTCTATTCTGTGGGGTCACCTTTAGCTTGAATTAAGGCAGGATTCTACTTTGGAAGCTTATAAACTAAGCAATTTTTGTGAATTATTTTTATACAAAAACATTATTTAAATGTATTGCCTTGATTAGCAGGTGTTGCGCTGGTGTTAAAATCATAAAATTGGGTCATCTAAAACAAAAAAATCAAAAGTTTTAGGTTCAATATAACATTAACAACCGACTGAACTATAAATTTTAATGTACATGCAAAAATAATAAAATGGCGATAAAAAAAAGAAAAAAACAGAAAAATTGAATTCTTATTTTCGTTATTTTTTGCACAAAAATATAGTTACAATTAAAATTTTAAGATAATTTTAGTTCAGGCGGTTGCTAGTGTTATAAATGGAGCCTAAAACTTCTTATTTGTTTTGTTTACGCGGCCTATTGTCAAGATTTTAACACCATCGCTACTAATTGAGGCATGATATTTAAATAATGTTTCTGTATATAAAAAATGCACAAAATATATCAAAAAATGTTTTAAAAAGTATTTTAAGAATATATTATTAAGCCTTATAAACCTTATATCAATATCTTTATTAATAATCTCAAAACAATTCACAAAAATTACTTTGTTTTAAAGTGGAATCCTACCTTAACAATTACTTAATTTAAAAATTAGAAATAATGCAAAATTGGATGTTGTTTTTTATGTAAATAGGAAACCAAAAGTAAATGTGGATTGTATTATTATTTATTATATTTCCTGAAACAGTTGCAATGGTGGTTATCCGAGTAGGTGGGTTCATCGATGAGACTCTCATGAAAATTAAATGTCCAGTTGAAGTAGTAAGCGATGCTAAATGCCAAATTTTGGACATTGTGGTCCGTTGCAGAAGTAGAATTGGAAACCACAAATTATAACTAACCATCACATTGATATTTTTAGATTAACAGCTGATATTTTGCAATTTGCAAATAAATATATAGAAAATTTTGCTACAGTACTCTACTAACTAAAATGGTACTTAACTTTTGTATTAAAAGAACTATGCATACCAAAATTTTAGTAGATAGTTCAAAAATATTAATGCAAAAGTTAAAAATAAATTTTCAAATATTCAGAAAATCATAACTTTAAAATGGCTGCATATTAAGGGCTCAATAAATTTTCAGAAATTTTGTTTATTATATGTAGAGAATATATTCAAAATTGATTTTATATATTGGAATGACCCATAGGTAATTGAGTCTGTAGACCATTTATCTGTTGATCACTTTTGTGTCGAACAGAAATGAACAGAAAAGAAAGTTCACATCGAGAATTGTGAAAAACGGTTTTCTGGTCAAAAATCTATAAAAATTAGTGTTCAACAGTGAACATTAGTGAACAACAATTTTTAATACTTTCATGAACAATTTTATCTGCTTGAATTTTGATATGATCAATTTATCAATTTTGGATATACAGGATGTACAGGAAATAGCCAATTTAAGATTTTATTATTTTTAGGATCTTTCATGACTAATTTGACCATGTTCCGATTTGAATCTGTTGTAGAAAGCTTTTTTTTTCGGAAAAAATACATTTTTTCCGATACTAAAGTAAAGGGTTTAAGCAAAGAAATTTTTCGAATTATCTTAAAGCAAACCCCTTTTTCACCACATAATGACAGAGCTAATACATTGGTGTCCAGTTATATAATTTCGTAATTTATATTGATTATCATAACGTTATAATAACGATATAATATAATAATGATTAGTGATTACCATACCATGTAATTTTTGAATTTAAAGTAAGTTATATTAATAACAGATTTCTATTTTTATTACTTTCAAAATAAATCAACTGGAAAAATTAAAAAAATTGTTAGTTTAAATTATTATATACATATTATTATTAAGAAATGAAACCGGTAATATATTGTCCCAAATTCATATAATTTTGAATTTATACACAAAATCAAAGGTGAACGTGAATGTAAAACTAGACTTTATATTTTATTTTAAAAAGAAAAGACTGAGGAAGCAACGATATATATTTTTGAATAATTAAAATATCTTGAAATAAAGCCGATATTTTAAAATTTGATTAAAATAAGTGCAGGAAGTGCAGGACTGTGCTTTCGTATCAACTGTAATTAAATTAAAATTAACAATGATTTGCTTTTAGCTTTAACAAATCATTTAGCATATACGGGAATGTATGCCAACGAATTTGATATTTGTTAGTGACTGCTAATTTTGAATTAAATTTTTAGGTAGATAAAATTAATTATATCTTCCTATGTATGTGCGTTAGGTACCTATATTTATCAATAGAATGAATTGTAAAAAGTTTACAATGTAGGTCAACGTTTAGTATAAAAAAGTTTAAAGGTAGCAGACAACAACCGTTAAGGTCTTTCTGATGGTTGCAGCATCATCGCGTATCAAAAGGGTGCACTAAGGGTAACTCTGCGTCTCAGATTCCATTATGTTACCCCATTCACAAAAGCATCCCCAAATATTCCATTCGACCCGGTTTTTTATGCTTTAGATGTATGTTTAAAACAAGTACGAGAGGGGTGAGGTCCAGGTGCGAGTGCATTTGCTACACGAGCTAACAAAGATCGCAATCAGCTATAATGGGTTACGCGAATGTGACGGTACACCGGGTGTCGCCTTGTTAATCCACTCACACCTGTCCATATCGCAGTTTGTGTTCTTCATCTAACTTTTTTAACATTTCTATTTTCTACCTTTACCTACTCACTAAGTAAGTAGAACCAAACTTGCGAAACTCAACAGGAATTTAATGCGTAACTAAGTCCCGACTTCCCTCTTACCGAATATCTTTTTCTTTTTTATGTTTTTATTATTTTTATTAACTTATTAATTATTTTACTATTCATGCACAAATTACAACATAAAGTCTAAAATTTACTTATCAATTATGTCATTTTATAACTGACAACTGAAAAACCAAATTTCATATAATATAATCTAATTTGCGCTAGTTATTACATTCAATTTTTAAAATAATTTAATTTTTAATCCCTATGCATTTTTACATTTTTAAAATTTTTATTAAAAAACCACGGGGAATAGAAACTATTTAAAAATACAATAGGACCTCTACAAATGTCACATTAAAAAATTTATGTCATTAATTTTATATAAAGAATCTGTAGCTATATTGTCACATTTGAATCTGCATACTTCATCTCTCTCTCTCTCGGTGCTGTTTTTATAACATAGGAGGTACAGCAGGTAGAATAAATAAATTTTTGCTCGTGTCATGGTAGAGACGAAATAGTATACCAGGTGACCGATTTTACACCCGATTATGGGGAAATAACATTGGAAATTGATTTTTTGTAATTCCTGCTTCCGATTCTAACGGATAAGAATTAAAAATGTAGGTATCAATTTAAAAAGATTTTTCTTTGGCTGTTTTTCTTAAACAGCTTAATTTTTTTATTGAGGTTTTAACAATAATTAAAGAACAAAATATTAAAAAAGTATTAAATATATTCAAACACACTCAAAAAATTTCTTTAAATTTATATCTTTTCGTTATTATGCGTTATAATTGAAAAATAAAAAAAAATCCATTTGCCATGCTATTCACCTATGATCCGGTGTACGGTCGGCGATCCAGTATTCTATATTAACTATAATGTAGTACTAAACAATTAAAAAATCATTCCCCCCACATTTTTAATCTTCATACACCACAGATATTTTGCAATAATAATTTTTTGTTTTTTAAAATTTAAATTAAGGAAGGATTCCTCTAAAAATTCAAAATAATTTACTATTAATTCAGAGTCGCTGTACTTAAAATTTAATCTATTGCGGGTTATATTTTTAGTCTAGAATTTTCAAGTTTTCTTTTTATAGCCATCTGTTAATCTTAATTTTCTACGTTAAATGCAATATGAGAAACTGTGAAAAAAATAGAGAATATATTACACTGGGCAACAAAACAAAAACTTTTTCCTGCGCGGTCTTAGGTTTTTTAGTAAATTTAGATACATTAATGTAATAAAGTACTCGGCAGGTAGTTATTTTGTTTGAATTGACTCTAGTTCTCATGTTAAGAGGGGGGGGGGTAAAGTTAATTCTAAGCAAAAAGAGCATATTTCGATAATTTTTTTTGACGACACAGTTAATATATATTTTATTTCCTAAATTCTACATCATAATAAAATGATATTTGAAGAATATACTGTGAAATTTTTACTAATTTTTATGAAGAAATGCTGAGCCATTGACAGCGAATTTCCGAATATATTGAATATTTTTGTTTCATTTTATTTTTAATGTAAAAGAGTTGTCTTTATCTCAAAAATTGGGGTCAATTAGACAAATCTGAAATTTTTTTTGCATTCAGGAGACCACAATTACCCAAAATCACCTGTGTTATACTGCCCTGTGTTATACTGTATATTACAAATTGTTGGAGTTATAGTCGTATATATATACCTACGCAGGCGCGGAAATTTTTACAGAGATTCCTTTAAGTCACTGTATCTCGAAAACAGTGATTCGAAATAGAAAAATGTATATAAACAAAAATGAAGAGAATGAAATTTTTAACTAAAAATATTTAATAAGTTTTCTTGTAGAAGCGATTTTTATATGAGAAAACATGTCTTCAAAATTTTCATGTCTTCAAAGTTAGCAATTTTTCGTTTAATAAAATTAAAATTATTTATATTAAAAATTATATTTCCTGCTATTTAATTCAATTTACGATTTATTAAATATTCCTTAAATCTTAAAAATTACTTAAATCTTAAAACTTAAGTATTACTTAAATGATCCAGACCTGTTATGTTGATAATTGTCTTTTTTAAATTTTTTGAATTTTTGATTTTCTACGTATAGTATTATTCTTATATTTTTTAAATTTAAGTATTACTTGTTTTTCACTATTTATGTATTAAACTTAAGATTCTAGTCCAGTCAGTATAGATTGTTACCCATTACAAATTGTAAACTAGGTGAATTTCTGGATAGGGGAGGCGACAAAATAAAAATTTAAATATTTAATAAATAAAAATTTAAATATTTAACAAATAAAAATTTAATAAATAAAAATAAAAATTTATTAAATATGAAAAATAAAAAGTAAGGTACCTGCGCCTAATAAGGCCTAGCTATGGAGATTTGCAATAAAATGAAGAATATCCAATTTAATCAAGATGTTTTAATAACAATCATATTTTTGGTTCATTTTCTACAAAATATAAACGAAAAATTGTAACTTGTACCATAGACAAACACAAAATTAAACATTTTTAAAAACCTTGCCAGTAGGCTTTATTTTAATATGGTACCATTATAAGGCCTATGGCTTTAATATACTTACATAAATAATAAAATTATACGTAATATTATTTGGTATTTGAAATCAATAAACACATAAATGCAATAACTAAACATTGTTTAAAGAAAAGTATTAATTACAACGCATTGGAGCACTCAAAATCATCGATTTCTGACCTACGATTTCTTTGAATCGCTTTTTTAATATTTGGGGCTGCACGGTCTCACTTGATAATAAATGATGCAACACTGGGGGCTACAAATGGGATATTCAGCTCCCGCAAAATTTTAGCAACTTCTACATACAATAGGTGTCTGTAACTGTGGTATTGAGCGAGGGAGGTTATTTTAAGTACGATTTTTATTGCTTAGGCCTTATTAGGGTATAGGCCTTATTAGGCGCAGGTACCTTAGTAGTAATATCAAAAATAAATTAAAATTCTTTTGTTGCAAAAACTGATGTTCCCTGGAACCCTGGATTCTCTGGATCCGCCACTGTCAAGAGACATAACCGTTAGGTTTCACGTCAATCCGTCGTCGCGAGTCAATACAAAGGACGGGTCACCCGTTTTGTCTGGATACACTGATTGGATAAGACAGCATTTTGGTTGTCTCCTTTGTTGTTTTACTTAAATTTTGATTGCTGTTTATAGTATTTTATCAACGTCTAATTATTATTGAATTATTTAATACAAATCTTGTAATAAATTTTAAAAAACATTTTCAAAAAATTCAAAACCCAAAATAAACAATAAATTGTATTAATTTGTACTTAAATGTTTTCAAATTTTGTAGTAACTTACTTACTAAATTTTAAGTGGATTTAAAAAATAAATAAATTTCCCCCAACATCCTTTTGCATTATAAATATTCCAAATTGACTCGAAAGACTATGTTCATGCCTTTTTAAGTTGTCCAAAGTGTATTTTGTTATTTCTCTTATACAAAGACATTAATTATTATTTAATCCGGGAGATTACAGGATATTCATCAATTAATAATAATCGGATAAACCTTTTCAACCGTCACAAGACCATTGGAAGAAAAATCTATTAAAGTTCTTAAAAAGTTTAGATTACCTACACAATTATTATATTTTTTATATATTAGATAACGAATCATTGAATTGTAGGTCTTTTTAAACAATTTTATTGTCCGACGTTTCGGGTCATTTTTAATTGACCCATTTTCAAGGCTGTAAATATACTGATAAATAATAATAAAAACAATAATCAATTGTCAAAGTCAGTATATTTATAGTCTTCAAAATGGGTCAGTTGAAAATGACCCAAAACGTCGGACAATAAAATTGTTTAAAAAGACCTATAACTCAACGATTCTTTATCTAATTAATAAAAAAGGTCATAGATAATGATTATTACTAATTATAATTTTTATATAGTACTAGTAGTAATTTATTTACATGTTTTTTTTATTATTAATATAAAAATATTAATTTCTTTTAATGATAAATAATATTTTTAATTTCTCTCCTCTCTTCTGAAAGAGATCCTATAGAATCCAATGGGTAAGTAAATGTATAGTAAATATAAGTAAATCACTTGACCCTCGACAAAACCTGCGATCATTGAGCCACTACCGGAGCGACTGACCACCTAATTTTTACGAATGAGGGGCTAATTCGAAACACTACCACTGTTGTTACATTACAAATATTCAAACACGCCATATCGTGATTGAATACGAGAGCCGATATGTTTGTGGAAAAACATGGAAAGTTTAATTCATAATAATTAATAAAAAGACTGATATGGTATGGCAATCTAAACCGTATGGATGAAGAGAGATGACCGAGAAAGGTATGGAAATGGCCTCCTACAGAAAGACGGAAAAGAGGACGACCCCGAAGGACATGGGCACAAGGTGTAAGACAAGCCATGCAAAAGAAGACGGTTAGATCTAGAAGACGTCCTAGATAGGAAGAAATTGCGAATGGGTTACGGGAAACGGCGCATGCTGTAACAAACTCTCTGAATATACAGAGGAGTTGAAATTATTCGTACACTCCTATGTTAATCATGTAAATAAATTTGACACATAAAAATCACTTTTATAGAAAAACTTTTTAAAGATTTTTTGTTGAAAATTTCATTTTCCTCATTTTAGGATGTAAAGATTTTTCTATTTCGTCGCACCGTTTTCGAGTTACAGTGATTAAACAAAGACTCTGTAAAATGCTCGAAAACGATGCGATGAAATAGAAAAATATTAAAGTAAAGAGAATGAAATTTGCAACAAAAAATCAAAAACGATTTAAAGAAGTACTATTTACATGGTTAACATTAGGAGTGTACGAATAATTTCTTGAGCCACTCTATGTATATGTTACTGTCAATGCCGTAAATTGGGCATTGACGTCAATGACGGGGCAATGATGTAAATATTTTCAGATGATTGTAATATTTACTTCTTTGGCCGGTCAATGACGTTAATGGCCAAAGTGGATTGGACAATGATGATATTATAGAATAACTACTATAAAGAACGGCAAAATGGCAATTTAAATTTGACAGCCAACTGGCAAGTGATATTTACGTATACATATGTTGTATTCATTGTATTATAATATAATATAATCATTTATTAACAAAAATAATAAAAATTAAAAAATAATGAAATAAAATGTTTTAAATCAATCATTTTTATTCTGGCACGGGAGTGGCCCATGGTACAGAATTGCAAATTTGTTTGCTGGCGCGATACGCACATTTGTTATTTTTACATCCACCTTTGCAATGACAACGCTTGTAACCGTGGCCTCCTAAAACACTGCTTTCAGCTGCTGCTTGTCTAAAAGTAATCTCATTTTCCTTGGTCGTATCACTAACATTTTCGAACAAAATTAACTTTTCGGTATCCCTTAATAATAAGTATTAATTGCAAAGGCACATTTAATACATAACTTTCAGATGAAATCTATAGAATAATAATTTTATCATTGCCCACCCTGTATTGGGTATTGACGTTGTTGCCCGGACAATGATGTAAAAACCACACATGGAATTTTAAATGTCAACATCGCCCAAAATGCATGGTCATTGACGTCAATGGCCGGTCAATGAGCAATGACGTCAATGCCCAACTATATAAGCTGGGCGTTGACGTTATTGTCCGGCTATTAACGTTAATGGCCGAATTGTCATCATTGACCCTAACATATACATTAGTAATTAATCAACCGTGTACTTATTTGAATTTTGTTAAAATCAATGTTTTTTAAGATGCTTTATTATAACCCTAATAAAGAGTAGAATATAATTTGAAACCTTGACAAAAATTTAAAGTGTTTTTTTGAAATTGAACCAAGTTTAATTCCCTAAAAGATTTTCATATAGTATGCATTTCAAAAATGATGAACGATAAGAAAACAATGAATAATTATTTGTAAGTCTGGAGCGCGGATTTCAAGCATTATGCATATTTGTTTTTAATGTATGCAGTTGAAATTGAAATTGGATTAAATGTGTTTCACAAGAAATTGAAACGTTTGACATCACTTTTATTTTGCATATTTTGCTTTGTTTCGTACTTTCTACATGATTATCCATATTATACTTAATAGTGCTTTTTTTCTTTAATACTTGGTTGTAAAAAACTCCTTACTTAGTATACATTATATCACTTCGATAGCAAACGAAGGTTCCTAACTTTCATTTGCTAAGCGGTTTTGATTTTTAGTTTTATTCATTATAATCAAAAACGTTTGTTCACAAATATAAGTAGACCCAAATAGGCTTACACATTTCAAGGCACTTTTATATATTTTATAATGAGTTTTTATCAATACAACTCAACGTAAAGGTAGCAATTTAAGCTGCACTGATTCTGGTGCATTTTCAGGAAAAAAGGTAAAGGGATTGCTAAATATGTTCAATAGCTGTATAACTTTTTTAACATCTGAAAATCGTTTTTGAAAAGCTTGTATCGATATATTTACTTTTCTTAAAATTTCTCTATTTAAAATTCTTACCGGTGCTTGTGACTGTCACTTTATATTGAGTTAGTAACATAACATAATCCTGTTTTGGTTTCGTAATAATCAATCTTGAAACACTTTCGACGATTTTTCTACCATCCTACCATCCACATAATATAATACCCTATATGAATGCAGTTTTAATTTCAAGCGGATGGAATAAAGCGCATGCGTCAATTTTTGAGGTTATGTTACATCATGGTATAACTTTCTTAACTTAGATAATTATTATAACGTGATATTACAGTATTTTGTTATTTAATTTAATATGCAATTTCATAAGTATAACTTGTGTATTAACTTTTAAAACAGAATAATATGGATGTTGGCATTAAAATTATAGAAATAAAATTTATTAAATAATTATTATAAAAGCCTTACCACATAGGTTGTTCGTCCATCACATAAAATGTATTGTAAAATTGTTCCTTGACCATTAAAATAGATTTAAATGTTCTCTTGGATGCACTATTTTCAGGTACCAAATATAAAACTACAAGATTTAGATTTAGATCTCACAAATTACAATTTAAATAAATTAATTGAATTCCAAAATCAGGTATTGTCAAAATAAATAATAAAAACTAAAGTAGGACGTAGGGGGCGCTGTATTACTAAAGGTTTGTGTGTCTTCTATAGATATTATATTGCCGAACCCAATCACAATAAGATATTCAAATTTATTTTAAAAATTAAAAATTAAATAGTATTTTTATTAATACAACAATGCCAAAAATAATATTGCTTTTCAAAAAGTGTAAATTGGAAAATATTTTTATTAGATGCAAAACAAAAACTAGTCCGTTCGATTAGATTTTAACCATTTTCGGTGGTCATATTCCTAATATCTGGAGAATCTTCCACATTTCTGAAAAATAACCAAAATATTAAAAATACATATGTAGGTATATTTAATACTATAATACGTGGTTCCAAGGAGGGCATGCTCCCCTCTTTATGACCACCCTATTTTTTAATCTATTGTTATAAAGTTTCTTCTCTCATTATTTTAGCCTTTCATGGTATTTCATGAGAAAACCTTAGTGTTCCAAAGATGTGGAATAAAACACCGGTTGCTTATGTTCACATTTGAAATATACGCGCCCAACAATAATGCAATAGAAACCGTAAAAGAAAATTTCTTTGAGCAAATTATAGAATTATTGGACCTCATAAGTAACCGTAAAGAAATCTAATGCTAGTCATTGCATTCATAGAACGGGGGCGAAGATGAACGACCCAATGGTCTGTCGGTATGCATGGAGAAGTTGTCTTAAATAATAACGGAGAAAGATTTAATATAGAGTTGTGCCAGCAACATGGCCTAAAGATCATTAACGGCTTCTGGCAAAGTAAGGATATCCATAAATCTGAACCAACCGTGAATAAGTAGGTAAGTTCATATTTTGTGAAAACTAGATATCTTCATTTCCAAAGTAGTCCAGTAACCAGGCTGTTTTACTTCGCACATTTTTCTTAGGCAAAGGATTGAAAACTAATTCCTATGTAATTTTAAGCGTAGAATCCGAATTTGAGGTTTGCGAACAAAATTTCCTTGTGCCAAAGCCGCAATATTGAAAAAACGAAATTTTGAGCTGAAAGTAATGTACAAAAAACGAAGAAAAAGAGAAGGATTTTGATCAGGAAAGAAAAGGGCAACGCATACAATATACTGGTGGTGGGAGAAGGCGAGAGGTGATTAAAATCAGATAATGTTGTAGTAACTGGGATGCGAGGTACTGACCGACTCGCACATGACAGTAACTCGTATGATGCGGTCACATGGTACGAGTAGCTGTACTCTTTACTCTTTCTTATCTATGGCTGTACTGAAGTAACTGACTAGGTCACTTCGGATGTTAGCTCGCACTGTGTAACCAGGCCATAAGCTTGATGCGTAACATACTATACATATATTACATATATTGCTATGTTCGCTAAGTTAAAATTTTAGTTAATTTTAGTTAATTTTAGGAATCCGTATTCAAATTAAATTAACTTTTAATACATTTTATCTTCCAAATGGGAAAGCCAATGTGTGCAACACCACGCCAGATGCCACGCTATTCACAACAATTTTTGGTTGCCTTCAATTTTTATGTTTTAAACTTTATAAAATTAACCATACAATTTTAATAATCTTGCCAACCCAAACTATTCTTAATCATTCAATTCTCCAAATTTACCTTTACCAATTTCCAATTATAATTTTTTTTATCGACAATCCATATCGACTTAATTTTTAAAATTTCTTCACTTAATTTTATCCAAAAATACTCCATTTCTATCCAAACTCTAGGTGACTTCCAAATATTAAATATTAATAAAATTTTCAAACTTTATTTCACAAATTATTATAAACTAATTTGTAATCACCAATTCGGATAACCAATGTTCTGTCAAGCCAATAAAAGGTACCATAATCCGCTTGTCTTTCAGCATGACGACCAGCTGACTGCTTTTGCAATTAAGAAAACGAATGTTTAAAAACTACAAGATTTACAATAACTGCGACTTCCAAACCTTACACAAGCATTGTCCTCGGCTGTAAACCAATTAGACTTTAGACCACTGAACGTCCCTGACTTAATCTAAACCACGAAAATATTCCCTCAAGTTGGCAGAGAATTACGTTAAAAACTTCATTCAGAAGAATTTCAGTAATAAGTTCATGTTCACACTCAAACAAAAACCTTAAATAAAAAAATGTTATTAGATTTAACAACTAAATTAGTTGATTAAATAAAACTTTGTTGTAGCAACAAAACAAAACTTTGTTGACACTATTTCAAATTAAACATTATTAGCTACCACGAAAGTATTTTTAGTGCACGCACTTTATGAAGTTCTGTTCCATTTTTCAAGCAGTCAACAAAAACCCAGGTTTTCCTCTTTTAGCCATTAATTCAAATTTAAAATTAGTTTCCAAACCAATACCATAAATTGACCTTCTAACTTCTAATCCTTCTCCTTCTGACTTGGGTAAATTCATCATTTTCTTCCAATCTTAGAGCTTCAATTTTTTTCTCGCCGATATTTTTGTGCGATTCCCGTTGAATCTACAAAGTTGATTATAATGTTGTTTTTCAATTACATAAATATTTTCACAATTATATAATAAAATATAATATGTTGTATTAAGTGTTAAAACATATTAAACGTTAAAATAAACTATTTGCAAAAAGATTTAAGCGATCAAATAACAATTCAGACACAAAAAAAGGTAAGGATCTTAGAAAAAAAAAAGGTAAATAGCAATATAAAAGATAATTTAATTCTCTATAAGTTAATTATGAATATATAAATTTTTCTATTTCGTCGTAAGTCTTTTGAGATACAGTGATTTGAATAAAAATTCGGTAAAAGTTATAATAAAATTAAAATTACTCGTATCGAAATTTTGGTTAAAATTTTACAGAGACTTTTTAAGTCATTGTATCTCGGAAACGGCGGAACAAATCTATAAAAATAAAAATAAAGGAAATGAAATTTCCAACTAAACCTGTCCAATAAGTTCACTATTGTTGCATTTTTAACGAACTTTTTCTGTTTATCGATTAATTCTATATAGAAACTCTGTAAAAAAGAGATTAAAATTTAACCTATGAATAAAACTCAAACTAAATGTAAGCTTTATTAAAAATATGATAAATTATAAAATAAGCACAACAATTATAAGAAAAATAATTGTTGTAATTTTTAATTAATGTATAAAATTGAATACTTGTATCTTCTGCAGTATAGAGCTCGAGCTTAGGCGTTGCATGATTTTCGGAAAAATCCCCCCTTTTACGTTTGCCGCCATCTTGATTTAAAGGGTAATAATAATAAAGAAGTGGTAATAAGATTTTATTTCTTTCAACTTTGGTCTTCACCATTTTTACCCTAGGATCAATAATTTCAGACTTATACTGAATTCGGAAGCGGATTTTTTTTTATTATTAGTTATCTCGTTTATTATTATGTTTATAGTAAAAATAGTAATACGTAATTACGTAGAAAATTTTATTTCCTTTAGCTTTTAATTATTAAAATAGGGGTGCAATTTTTTATATTTTCTTATTTCGTTTAATTTTAAGTTTGTCATACATAACTAATAGAAATAGTAATATAGACAATCTGGTACGTAACTTGATCTTGTCTAACTCTGGTCGTGAATAGGAATGTCAGCAAGTAGCATCCTGTGGATTTGAATACCTCATTAGTTCTTTTAACTTGAAAATTATGTCAAATTCATACTAATGTTGTTTCCTTCCATAAAATACATACCTCCAATTTTAATCAAACGCAAAAAAATTATTTTAAATTATTAGGTATAAAATATACCTCAGATTGTGCATATATGTATTGAATTTTCAGTACTTTGATTCTAACCAAATATTGATCCTAGAGTAAAAATGGTAATAACAAAAGTTGAAGAAAATATAATTTCTATGCAATTACTTATTACAATTTTTACAATAAACATGATTATAAATGAGATAACTGCAAATAAAAAATAATCCATCCCTGAATTCAATATGTCTTAAAATATCAAGCTTAGGGTAAAAGTAATATGGATCAAACTTATAGGGAAGTTCATTTCCCACAACTTTGGCTATTATCATTTTTGCTCTAAAGTTGAAAATAGGCAAGTTATTTAAAAAAAATTAGGAGGTGCACAACTAGATGCTATAAGTGTCTCAAATCCAAAATTTCAACTTTCTACGACCTACCGTATTTGAGTTATGCGACATACAGACGTCCTCACCTACGTACGTACAGACGTCACAACGAAATTAGTCAAAATGGATTCAGGGAAGGTCAAAACGGATATTTCCGTCAAAATCTGGAAACCGAAAAAAATCGGGATTACAATACTTCCTTGTTTTACAAGGAAGTAATAAGAAAATCACCCTTTAAATCAAGATTGAGGCAAACGCAATGAGGGATTTGCCTAAAAATTGAGATTTACACTACCAAATATTCCCTCCTCTGAGTTAAAAAAAATAGCTTCCTCTAATTATTTCCAGGTGAAATCCTATTTTGACTGAACTACTGAACTACTAGTAGCCTATTTAAATATGCCGATATTCAATTTGGGAACCCCAGACATACTACGACATTAAACAGCTTGAAACAAGTAAATATAACGTCCATTGTCATCTGTTGTGACATTGTCTGTCAATTATTTTATTTCTATAGCTTAAATAAAAATTGTTTTATGAGATTTTGCATTTTTTATCATTCATTTTTTTTTCATTTTTTAATGACCTTGAAAAGGTCAATAAATTGAAAAAAGACAATTATGCTATATTCTTTCCCTCTCGCTATGATACAACTATTGTCCGAAACATTTTTTCATCTGATTTTTGGTTTTTGAGATATTAATTGCTGGAAGTTTTAAAATGAACACCCGGTATATAAAAGCCGGCGTAGCTATACAGACTGAATAACGGGGAAGAAGAAAATGGAAAGCAAACTATGTATATTTACGTATTGGTAAAGAAAATTATAAATTTTCTAAATTATATTTGCATTTCTAAGAAATTAGTCAATTTTTCTGGTGCCGCAGGCAACAATTTTGAATTTTGATTCAAGTTTTTTTGATTTTAAAACATAGATTTCATGGGACCAAGTTTTCTGATACTATAAATTAAAATTAAATTTTAAAAAAGAAGAAAGAGGAACTATCAGAAATAATAAAAACTACAAAAAATCTCACACTAATTAGGATTAGTGGATGGAAACACTTAAAGAAGAGAGAAATAAATGTAACATTAAAAATAAACAGTTTGAATTTAATAAAAAAATTTGTGCTTTTTACAGTTCATAAAAAATGAATAAAACATCATTTATGTAGTTTGAGCAAAAATATAGGATTAAAATCTGAACATCTTTGGAACTTATACCACTGTAAATTTTAATAGAGAAAATATAGTTATTATTAAATTTGCTAATTTAAGCATTTATTTTATTTAATTTTAAACAATTAAAATTTTTTTTTTATTTAAATTTAAACAATTTAAGATGTAAATATTTTCCATATTATTAAAAACAAAAATGAATAGGTAGCTTTGTATATTTTTTTAAAGTATTAATATGTATCTAATTAAAATTTATTATTATAATTATTAACTTTTATTAATCTAGGTAGTAATTGAATACGAACTTAAAATAAAAATGTCAAACGGATTTGTGGTATATTGTATGTGTTGGTAAAATGTAATATTTAACAGAACTAAACAAAACGTTAAAATAATAGAATTTTATAAGTAAAGTGAAGAAATAATACGTCGAGTATCATCTATTATTTAAAAAATAATTATTTACGTTTTTTCAAATATTATTAATCCTAATCTGTCAAGTGGTAAAGTAATGTTTTTTTGGTTATTTTAAATAATAATTATCTACGTATTCACTTTACCGTTAAAATTTTAAATATTTTAACATTTTGTTTACTAATTCTCTTAAATATTAAAGGTGTAGCACTTATTAAAAATACTTACCTATACAAATTTGAAGAAAAAATATTTTTTATTTTGCATATCAATGCATATTTTCTCTTTCTTATTAATTTTATTGCACATTTTAGAGAAAAAGTATTTTGGTGAATATAAATCTCAGCTCTGGTTATATCACAGTAAATCTCACAATAACCAATTAATTCATTATTTAATTATGAAAATTACATATTGTTCTTTTACCATTATATTTACCATTATACTGATAATTACATACAAATATAGGAATTTTTGTAATCAACCAATTAATTGAATATTATAATAATGAGATTTATTGTGAAATTATGGAGATTACAATAATTATAAAAATTAATTTAACTTATTAAAGCAAATACAACGCCTTCTTAGGCCGTTTTTGAGCAACTTATATTATTCAGTTTTTCAATATTCAATATTATTGAATATATTTACTATTTTACTGCAAAAAACAAGACAAAGTTTTAATTTTGTATTTCGTGGTAAAAATGCCATACTTATAAATTATCATTAAATAATATCAACCCCTTTTTGTGGGCAATAGATTTAAATGCAAATTTGTACTGGTGCAATTTTCACACTTATGGTCAATATTAGATACATATAAATAGGCCGTTCAAAAAAGTTGCAAAAATAATTAAAAAAACACAATTACCAAAATATAATTAAAAATTAATCATTTCTTCTCGTTGTACCTAGAATTTTCTCATAAAACAAGTAGTATAAGGTTGTTTTAGTATCTACGCTCCAAATTTTTTTAATTACAAAAAAATATTAATTTAAACAAACTTAATTTTGCTTTAATTTTAAAACAAATTTAAATAAAAAAAACGAGATATTTAATTTAAAACAAATAATTAAATATTCTATATTTTTTCTGTCTCAATTTTTGTCCCAATTGAATTTTTTTAAATTTACTTTACCTCTTTGTAAATTTATATTATTGACATTTCAGGAGTATTTTTAATTCTAATTGTACGATTAGTTTTATCGTATGATTTTTTCGAGATAAAAAGATTATCGGGGTGTGCATAAAAAAATATACGATTCATTTGGTTAGGGAACTGAAAAGGTACAGTAATTGAAACGAAATCATCCCCCATCCGCACATTTTGACAAGCTTTAGAGATTTCCTTCAAAAAGTTTCTAAATAGCGGTAACATAAATTTACAAAAATATTTAAACAAAATTTTTTAAAATACTTTACTTACGTTTCCAAAATATTTTTTTATAAATTTAAACGTAACTGTACTACCTATTGTGATAAATTTTATTTCTCCAATTTTAACACCAACTTGTTTTAAATTAATTTGAAACCCATATAAGTAAGATAGTGACATTTTACAAAATTGTCACATTATTTTTTGTAACATAAGATTGAATCTGCGTACTGCACTATGACTAACTTGATAAGTAAAATAGACTTGGTGAAATAAATATAAAACATATTATATAACTTGGCCAGGTATAGCGGATAAAAGTTTATTTTAAAAAATGGGGTGAGAATCTTTTTAATCCGTTCATTGTTATATTCTATAAAACCCCTACCCCTAACTGAATTCTTTAGCAGTTCCGTAAAAAAAATACAAAAACAACCGAGTTCTAAGTTAGCAGATAAATGTTTTGATAATGAGGTAAATTTGCAAATTAATATTTAAATATGACTCCATTTTGATGTAGGTGATCGTAGGCGGAGCTTTAATGGTCAAATGGGGGTTAAAATCACCCAGAGAGGGTGCCCACCCAGATCAAAAGACCGCTACTTTCCAGCCATTTGCGCATAGTATAATTGTACTACAAAAGCACCACTTCCGTTCGAAAACGGATGTAGTACCACGTGCGATACCTTGCAACTTCAAATTCAACTTCAAACAAATAAAGACCAATTTATTTAAACAATGCCAAAAAGTGTGCAAAATTTGTGACATTGTGAAATTAGTTTTGAACGCGCCTTTATTTTGTGTTTTTTACTATTGTGATTTATTTCAACAATTTGTTATTTTGGTTTTATTTTACGTTTTCATAGTTTTGTTTTCCGTTAAATTTGTTTTATTTTAAACAAAATAATAAGGTACAGTATAATTTAGATTTTTTAAAATTACTGTGTTATGGTGAATTATCCTCTAACCTCAAACTATGACATTTTCTAAAGCATTTTCTAATTTTAAACTTAAAATAAAAATTTTAATTTACAGTTTAAAATACTCGAAATATGGTGTTATTTTAATTTGCACAATTGAATTATAAAATTCAATTAAGATTTAACCGATGGACTAATAAAAACGATGATAATTAATCTGAGCATTGTATAATGTAAGGTACTGTTTAAAATTTAATTTAAAATGTTTGTGGGTATGTAATATATTGTAACATTTATAAAATTGATGATAAATTAATATGCAGAAATCAATAAAACAACATTTTTCATACAAAATTGTGTCCATGCGAATGCAATTGAAATGCAGCACATCTTAAAATGTAAATTTTTATATTAATAATGACAAATTTGTTGTTTATTAGTTATGTGCCACTTTTTTTGTTAATATCATTGACTAAACGACTGCAAAATAACATTAAATTAGGTTATTTATCACTTAGTTTTTCTAAATTTTTACAATCAATTATTTAAAATTGTATTTACTAAACCATAGATTTATTAATTTAATACAATTTCAAGATAGCTTAACTATAAATAAATAATACTAGAACTGGTTTTGTAGAACAACATTTAAGAGCATTGTTCAACTAATTAAGCTACCGATTGGTTAATTTGTGTAAATCAAGCAAGATACAATCATCAACAAATGAAAGTAGATTATTTTCGCAAAAATGTTCGTTAAATTTTTATCAACATTTATTTAAATGTTCAATTTTTACATTTATTTTCTAATTAGTGTATAGTGTACACAAACAAGTTTATTATATTTAAATTTTTAATTAGCGACTTGGTTTAAGATTTTCTGATATATTTTTTTAATAACTTAAAAAATAATGATTTAATTAGTATATTATCAAGATATTAATTTAAATTTTATTTAGTGAATCTAAGTTTTGTTATTTCTTTAGTATTATACAATTTAAAACTATCTAATATTCCTATAAAATAAGATACATTTAAACATTGCTTGTCGGTAAATGATGTATACTTACTTAGCAAAGAAGAAATTAATCATATTATGTAGGAATTCAAAACCAAAACATAAATTTGTCCATAAACAAATTTTTTACACAAAAGTTAAATTCAGTTCTTCTGGGTTATAATCTTTTATCTGTAATTTTCAAATTTTTTAACGATTTTTTCTATATACCTAAGGTTTGTGGATTAAAAATTCATAATATCCATAAAACGTGGATAATATACAATTAAGCTCATCAGCAGTCTGCAGTGTTGGTTATTGCTTTACAAAATTCAAATTGTGACTCTATCCCATTTAGTAGCTTGCATAATATATATGAAATAATATAAAAAGTCCTTTTGCTTCATAAAATTATACCTAATATCGTCTTTAGAGGCAGATCAAAAGTATCCAGCCCATCTTACAGAATTATTGTTTTGGTTCGAATAAAACTTATACTTTATACTTGCACACGGTTAACCTTGATATTAAAAAACTTGCGATACTTTTTTATTTGTATAACCCATTTCACTCAGCTCTCACCTGGAGAGAATTTATGAGTCTTCATATGAGCTAAAAGTGATATGAGATATGATTACCCAGTTACCCTAAAATGTATATATCTACCTAACCCAAAATACATCAGATAAAGCTTTCTAACATTTTTCAAAAGATGAGAAATATAAAGGGCACATATCAGAGATTTATTCAATTTTTATGAAACTCTTAGATACTTCAGGATAGAAAGCAGTTATAAACACAGGGTAATCTAAATATATTTAGAGAAACCTCATTAACAGCATATTTTCTTAACCAAATGATAATGAAAAAACTTTATAATAAAGATCTATCTAAATAGCCTTTCTTTAGAGATAAATATTAGATCAAATACAACTTTATTTTTACTTGTGTTACTAAAGTTATACCGGGTATACGTCAGAGTGTCTACTGCTGCACCTTAACTTTATTTTTTTAAATGTACTATTTTAATATTTCAGCGAAAAAAATTTAAAAGTACACTATAATCTCATTTTTGACCGATGCTAAACTGGAATATCTAGTTTGAATATTATACAATTTAACAATTTAACAATCAAACTATATTGTCTGTTACTAAAATGTTAAAAACAAATTTGTCTTGTACGGGTTATCTTCTGATTACAATATAGTTTTTATTTCAAATGTAGACTGAAGTATGTAAATCTGCAAACTAACACATTGAATCGTATCTTACTTTATGCTTTGCCATCTTTGTTTGGACAATTATTTAATTTATATCGCATGGTGCACGATATCAGGCCTAGTGCGACAACAGGCGAAAACTCACTCCACAGGGTTTTCAAAATTAATTAAAGTGTTTCCAAAATCCAATACGATGAACGATATTGACAAAATAATTGATGAAGCAAGTCTACCTCCATACAGTCAAACATATCCTATTTATTAACTGTTTTATGGTTTGATATTTGGTCTGAAAGGAAACTTTTTTTATTCATTTGGTTAACATAATACACTATTCTAAATTTTTCCGAAATAAATCTTCGCCACCTCGTATATGTACCTATATCTAAAACAATAATAATATGTAGGTATACCCATTACTAGCAATAGTTCTACATAAATATTATAAATTTAAAATTTTATTTAAAAAGATTCAACTATACACGCACTAAACTATTTTTTGTAGTTTTTAAAACCAACAGTTAAAATTTCAATATTTTTTCTCTTTTATCTAATCTTGATCTAGCTTCTGTTATTACTCATTAATTCTGCACGAACAAATTATTTACTCTAGTGGAGTGCTAACCTGGTTAGAAATCCCGAAGATTAATAGTGGATGCCTAGAATGCAACTAGCGGAACCAAGATTCAAATATGGCTGCTTTTAACGACTGCAGTACCGATTATTTCTTAAATCTTGTTAAAATTGATCTTGTGTTGTTCTTTTATTTTACAAAATTCTCATTTTCTCTGTTTATCCCAGCAGTAACAAGGTGTTCTAAGGCATCTGATCTCAATGATTTCAACAAAAAGTTTTTCTTGGATCCCAAACGTATTAAAGACATTTCAAAATTTTTTACTTTAGAGTAAATTGATGAACTTTGCCGGTGCCGGTTGTGAATAGATTAACGCGATTCTCATAGTAAGTTTGCTGATTAAGTCTTAATCTCAATCATACATTGTATGTGCTATGGACAATATATAATCTACATAGTTATATATATAGTTTTGATTTTGAAATTGAGTTGCACTGTATCCACTGACTAAGTCTATATAGTAGAAAATAAAAATGTTATAGTTTAAAATCAACTCAAATTTAATTACTGAAAACCCGAGCTTCCAAAATCGAATGTTGTGGTTATATAATATCAATCATATTTGGTAGCTAGAATGGTATTCAAAAAATGAATAAAAATATGTAATTATTATTATTTCTATGTTATTTTTAGTAATAAAAATTTATTTTTTAGCACAAATTTGTCAATTGGAAACTGCTGGAAAAAAGAGGTCATGGAGAAGAGAATTTGATATTTAACTGTCAGACAGCTACATATCTAAAATTCATCAGATTAGCAGTTGATATGGCGTCCAATGCAAGAGTCATGTCGAGGTCCAAGTGCATTATAAATCCATTGAATAGTCAATGAAGTACTAACAATGATTGACATTATACATTAGCACTAATATATTTTTAAACAAGTTACTACTCGCGTTGACAGTTTAAATATCTGAATTTTACATAGATTGTCAACCCAACCAGACAAGTGACAACGGTACTAATTTTATATTCTTAAAACAACATGCATATTTAATTCCAATTCCAATCCGAAGTGAATACTTAGCACGTCTTTGACGTATAAATACAAAATTCATTTCGTATTCTGATATTGAAAATATTTTGATCAACATTTGTTTAAATAACTTCAAAATTGTTGACCATATATATAATAAAAAAATATAACGTTGGCCAACCTAATGTAATTAAACATCAAAAATAATAAAAAGTGCGTTGCTTAAAAGAAGTTGAAAAGATTTCAACGATAGATAAAGAAACAAATTTGAATTAATAATTATAATTTGCTCATCTAAATTTATAAACAATTTTAAATTGGAGTCTTAATTTTATTTAAATTTATTTAAACATTTTTATGCGGATACATAAATTCATCGCTTCACAGTTAAGTGATAAAATTAAATTGATTAAAAGCTATGCAAACTTTGAATTAAAAATATTTTTTATTTACAAATTAAACATAAAAAATAAATTTTATAATCAATTTTAAATTCTATAAATTATTAATTTTTAAATGTATATTTTATTTTAATTAAAAAGATATTTATTATTTAATAAAAATTATATTTTTGAGTTACACAGTTCATTTAGGACAAATTTTGGTACAAAAATCAAGTTATTATTGACACGCCTATTTTACCTTTTCATGTGTGGGTGGTGCTGAATAACTTTTGACCAGAACTTGAATATTTGTTTTAATAATTTTGGGTTTTCGATACAGTACTAATTTAAAAATGTATTGCTAATTTTTATAATTTTATGTTGCAGCTAAATCATCACTATCAATACAAACCACTTTAAAAAAATATTTTCTTGAATAGTTTTGATTGTTGCTCAGAAAGCCGTATCTTAAACTGGCTTTCGGGCAATAATCACCTCTATTGGGAATTATTTTCTCTGCTACACTGAAATCAACTTTAGTTTGCAGAAAAAAAGTTGAATAAACTGAAAATTAATTATCTAAACATCTTCTGTTGTAGATATATATGTATGTATAGTATATAAGTATATACCTATTAGTTTAAATGTACCTTCCTATAAATATTTTTTGTTGCTTAATTTTATTATAAAACCTCGTATACATTTTTACGTACATAATATAATATTATAAATAAACAATTAAACTATAAATAACAAGTAAATTCAATAATATAAAAATACATTTTTTTAGCATGATATAAGAAGGTAGTGGCGTACAGGGCCGTATCTCAGACTTTTGTTCCGGGGGGGGGGGGGGTTGAAAGATAAATAATGTTTATTTATTTTATAACAAAAATATTTTCTCTTATTCGGCGCCTCCTCAGATTGGGAATTTTTTATTGTAAAACTGCAATTGCCTATACTTACCTGTAAATAAATGTGCACTGAAATCTACTAGAAAGAAACATACACAATAAAAATAATATTTTGTATTCAACTTATTTTTAATATAAACTGCAATTTTCTATTTTTATTGTTTAAAAATTCTTTGCTTTGTCAAAAAAATTGTTTGAAGACTTTTGAAGATTTTGAAGAACATTTTAAGTACCAAGTGTCATGAAACTTTAAACCAATAAACCATACAATTGAAAGAATTTAGAATATTTATTAAAACACAAAAATTATTACAATTTATGGGTTAATTTAAATTACATTATGATTAAAATGCAAATTAATGCATTTTCATTTTAAGGAATGCACATTATGCATTTTATCCTGCAAATATTTAGAGTTATACAAGACATGATGATTTGAAACTGATATTAAAACTTTCACGGATTATTTTCATAAAGAACCCCGCACAAAAGTATATGGAAATTGGGTTTCGGTTAAATTGGCTGCTATTTTTATATTTTGTAGTTCATATCCTTCTGAACAAAAGTTGTCATGGGCACAAACAATTTATATGCACCGTTTTCATTTGGCATCTTGTTAAATGTTGAGATTAATTTTATGGGGTTTCCCTACTTTCGACGCGAATTAGTGCACGATATAAAGTTTATCTCTACGTAATTCAAAAGACTTTGTATTTTAAATTATGAATTAACAGTATAAATATATCAGTGGGGGGGGGGGGCATATCAAAATAGTTTTCAGAATCTCGTTAATTCATTCATTTGCGTCAGTGGTAACCGAATGAATATAAATAAATAAATATTAAACAAATAAATAAAAATAACTAAAAGAAATATATAATTTAACAATAAACAATTATTTTATATAACCTCCAATTTTGGCATTAAACGTAATATTAAACTTTTTTAAAAAATCAATATTATGTTGTACCATTTATTATTTAATTAAATAATTGTTTATTGATAAATTATATATTTATATTGCTAATTAATAATTTAAATAAAATACAAAGTCTTTTGGATGACGTAGAAACTTTATATGGCGCACTAATTCGCGTCGATAGTAGGGAAACCCCGTATAATTGATCTAAACATTTAACAAATTGCCAAATAAAAACGGTGCATAGAAATTGTTTGTGCCCATGACAACTTTTGTTCAGAATGATATGAACTACAAGATATAAAAAATCAGTCAATTTAACCGAAACCCAATTTCCATATACTTTTATGCGGGGTCCTTTTTGCAATGACTTTGCATTTTGCAAACTTTTCAAAAATTTATTTAATTGGGATTTGTACAATCCCATATCCCAATGTACACTACCGCTCATGGAAGTTCGGACACCTAATGATATATTTAAAAACAGTAAAAAACACAAACAAAACTAAGGAAAAGCAAAATTTTATTATATATACAAAAAAGGGCATTAAAATTAACACAAAAAAAATTTTTTGTTTAATTATAAATATAAAGACATCAAATTTTCTTCTCGTCGAAGAAACCACCTTTGGCGTTTATAACTGCTCGCACTACTCTAGGCATTCTGTTGATAAGTTTAGACAAAACCGATTGCGGAATATTAGTCCACTCACTTTTTAAAATGTTCCACAGATGGTCTTTTGATATTGGACACATTTTTCGAACTCTCCTGTCCAGCTCGTCCCACAACAACTCGATTGGATTTAAGTCCGGGCTCTGTCGAGGCCATTTCATAATTTTTAAAATATTATCTTGCTCTTGAGCATTTAAAATAATTTTTACACACTACCGCTGTATGTTTAGGGTCGTTATTGTGCATGAAGGTGAAATTGGGACCGATTAAACGCAACCCCGATGGCAAAGTGTTTTTTTCTAATATTTTTAAATAGTGTTCTTTTTTCATCACTCCTTCAATTTTACATAAATCGCCCGTTCCTGCAAAGGAAAGGCATCCCCAAACAAGTACCGAACTCCTCCCTTGCTTTACAGTAGGCACAATACACTGCGGAATCGTTTTCTCCTTCTTTGATCTCCGGACAAACACCCGTCTAGTTTGTCCAAAAACTTCAAATTTTGATTCGTCACTCCAGAGCACTTGTTTCCAATCTTCAACTGACCAATCTAAATGATCTCGTGCCCACTGAAGTCGTTTCGCCCTGTTACCCCGACGTAAAAGGGGTTTTCGAACGGCAACCCACCCGTGAAGATCGGCTTCTTGAAGTCGACATTTTACCGTACTAGCTGAAATCGTTTTCTTGCGTCCGCGATTCACTTCCGAAGTAATTTCTGGTGCCGTAAGTTTTCTATTTCGTTTACTTAACAACACAATTCTTAAATCTTCAGCAGCAGTTATTTGTCTAGAAGGTCCTGGACGATTTCGATCTTCTAAACTACCCGTACTTCGATATCGATGAGTAATATCATTTACGATTGAACTTTTTAAATTAGTTTTTTTCGCAATTTGACGAACTGAAAAACCTTCCTCTAACAAGGTTAGACTCGCTCGTTTTTCTACGGTAGTATGTTTTCCGCGTGGCATTTTCAAAATAATTTTTAACACTTTTAAACTTTTAAACAAAATAAAGATACAATCACAAGCTCGTTTGCATAGAAACTGGAAAATGTAACGCCCTGTTTTTAAAATTTACAAAAATATTGAAGTAATTGTACCAAGATTATATTGCCCCAACAATAAAGCCGAAAGCTTTATTGGAAGCCTACCTAAAATTAAAAAGAAACAAAATATTTCGGTAAGTGAACAAGTAGCTATAAAATTGGACGTAGTTATGCAAAAAGGAACCATCCGCCAAACGTGAGTTTTTAGATATTGAAGCTTAAAGTTTAAGGGTTATAATTAAATCGGTTGATAAAATTATGAATATTTTAATTTTGTTTAAACAAAACATAATGATGATATTTGTGTTGCCAGAAAAATTTTTGAAAATTTGTTTATTGTACCACTAAAATTTTGAAAAATGTTGTTTGGTTCCCTTTTGCGTTTTAAAATTTGAATCGAAATAAAACTAACACATAATAATATTCTATATAATATTTATTTAAAAATTATTTATTATATTATTATGTACATATACAGAAAATATTATAAAAACAATAATAATATAAAAATATATACAGGGTGGCCGTTTGAAAACGAAACGGAAGGGATTATGGCTAGCAGAATTTTTTTTCTAGAAATGCAAAATCACGTCAATTTTATCATGGAAGGGGACAACTTTTCCGACTAATGTCACTCCCGTATTGTTTCATCCCTTCGCGCTGCGATGACAACCCCAAAAATGTTAATAGGGATGATATGGCAAGTGACACCTCATTTAAAAGGTGTTGCTTCCCTGAATTCAGTGCAATAATTTTTTTTAAGTTTTATCAATTATTTAACAAAAAAATTGAAGCTTTAGAAATCCGAAATAAATACGATATTTCAAGTCATTTAAGAATAAAAAAGTGAAAAACGCTTTTCGAAAGCTCGTTTAAACTTGTGTTTTATTTTGTATCTTATAGCTCAATATTGATAATTATATTCATATTATTTTCAAGAGCTAATAATTTAATTAACATTATTATAATGAATTATAATGAAACAACTAAAATTGAAATTCTGACGTGAAAAAAAAATTTAAGAAAACATGAAAAATGGCCCAAGGTACGACAGTTAGTCTGTACCTTAGAACAGCACGTAAATAAATTTAAAAATTCAAGAAATTTTATAATTTTGCAAGCCAACTTCAAATGTCAATTACTTTTCTCGTCTTGCAGTACCACCAATAAGTTTGGGCATTGGTAGACGTAACAGAATGTCATCTTTAGTTATGTCATAGGTTCTGTCTTCTTCATATACAAACTTGTCTGTTCCTACCAATTTCTTCAAAAACCTGACTTCTACTGCATCCGAAGAAATAGACTTAACTTCTGCCACATAGTTATTTAACGATTTTTTGTCTTGCTACCTTGACTACTACGTCCCAAGGTGTCCGAGTAGCTTGTGTCCCAAGGTAGAGAATATCACTAATTTCAAATTTACCCCTATTGCCTCAAAATGCATTCATTGACAGGAATGGATTTAGGTTAGGGATATCCCTACTGTAGTATGTCTCCGCCTACTGCGTAATTTCATAAAAAAACTATATATTTGTAACCATATTTCACTCACCTTTGAGCTGTTAATTTTAGTTTGATTACCGCAAAATGAAAATTTTCGATTTCTCGCTCCAACAAAGCTGCCACAATTGTAACGTTATAATAGTTTAAACTCAAACAACCAACAATACTACAAAAAGTAGTATAGCTAAACTTCTAGCTCCCAGAGGAAACTAGAGGTAGCACTTGTCCCAAGGTAAGGGCGTCCCAAGGTACGATGGTTTCCTCTACTATATACATTTGTTCCAGCATATTAAGCCATCTTTCAGTACAAAAATAAATTAATACCATAGGAAAGTGCAGTACTGTAGTAAGCTCTTTTGGTGTCCGAGGCAAATTGGAAAATATACGCTTCCCTCCCAAAAAATTCTTCTCATTTTGAAAATTTTAAACTATTACCTAGTCGGGACATAAGTTCTGTTACACAGTATTAATTAAATTTTTAAAGTTTCAAAATAATAAATTCAATTATGATATATACTGCTTTATTACTTAATATATAAAGAATACATTTTTAATATATTTACTCAAAATGTCCTCCTTTAGCCTTTACACAAGCCTTTAAACGCCGTGGCCAATCATCAATTGCGGCACGGACGACTTGTAACGGTATCGATGCTGCTGCTTTCACCAAATCCCGCTTCAGAAGCTCGATATTTTTATGAGGCTTACTACAAGCCATGTTTTCAAGAACTGACCACAATTTATAATCCAAAGGATTCAGATCAGGACTTCCAGAAGGCCATTGTTCTGCTGCAATAAACGCAGGTAAATTTTCTGCTAGCCACCTTTGGGTTGTCTTAGCTTTGTGTGCTGGTGCAGAGTCCTGTTGGAAAACCCAATGGTTTCCTTGAAAGAGAGAGTCGTTAAGAGGCTTTACCACGTCTTCTAACATTTCTTGGTAAATTGGTGCCGATGTTTTAACGCCTTTTTCACAAAAGTGAAGTTGAGTAACCCCTTCGTAGGATACACCCCACCAAACCATCACAGATGCTGGATAATGGCCTCTTTGAACCCTCGGAATTTTTTCTGCCGCTTCTTTAGAGCTGTGAGCATAAACACGATCGTTTTGCTTATTAAATTTTTCTTCGACGGTAAAAATTTTTTCATCGGTAAACAAAATATTTTTTAAATTATTATTACCGTGCCTCCTTAATAGGGTTTTCGATCTCTCGTGCCTAATTTTTTTTAAAGCTGTTGTTAACCTTTGTCCTGTTGCTCTACGAAAAGCCCCAAGTTTTAGGTCCTGCCTCAATACGCGAGACACGCTTTTTTTTGAAATTTGCATCTCCATAGCAATAATTTTTTGTTTTCGCAGAGGATTTCGTCGTATTCTTTCACGCACTGCTTTAATCACTCGTGGAGTTCTTATGGTACGAGGACGTCCACTTCTTTTTCTGTCAGCTATTGCATTTGTATCGGTAAACCGTTTTATAGCACGACTTACAAACATTTTTGAAATTTTTAACGGCTTTAGCAATTTTAAAATTTCACTATTTGATACACCACATTTATGTAACGCAATAACTGCTATCCGATTTTCTTTCACACCCCAATCCATGTTGCTGGTTGAACTCAAAAATTTTAACTATAGTCTGTACAAGTTGCCAAAAGAAAGGGGTTTCTAAATATGTAATTGTTTTCCACCCTCTGTAATCTTAAGCTGTAAAATCTAACGGTTCTTTACAGGTAACAGAATTTATGTCCCGACTAGGTATTTATTAGGTTTTCAGATAAGCAATTTTTTAGTTATTTTATGATTTATATTTACAGATATCCAGAATAAATAATTATATAGTATTAAATGAAAGAGCATCGTATAAAAAATTTTCAGAATTTGATTGCCGCAAATTTATCAATAACATCCTCAAAATCAATTTCTCCTCATTTTCTATAATTCCTTATGGGTCTGAGTTTGCTAAAGCTAAATTCACACGTAGCTATATACAGTTACGAGCATTATTACGAATATATAATAATAAAAAACTATAATATTTAGATTTTTGAATCCTCGATAAAATCTCATCACGAACTTAGCGCCCCCATTGCGATGGCACCTGAGGCTAATGCGAAAGTGTATGACATATAATGTTCAATACTAGCAAGTCGAGTAGTTCTGATTTTTGGATATGTTTTAGGACTTTAATAGGAGTTCTAATTAAAATTCTAAATTTTCCATACCGATGACCACCAAAAATTGTTTTTTTGCAATACTTCTTTATCAATTAATTTTATCGCTAAAATAATTCTTATAAATCATATATTATAGTTTCTTTTTATTGTAACTACTACATACAAGAATTTTTTTTAACAATCAGAACAAAAATAAAAATAAAGTGTTCTATGAGCTGATCTGATGACATCTGTTTAAAAACAAAATAAAAACTGTATGCAGGAATCGCCCATCGGCGTTTTCCACTTTGCAATGTCTACCTCAATATGGTAACAGGTCGCCAAGCTACTTCCTTTTCAATCTTCTGAAGACTTCTTCTTCAAGCAGTTGTTGAATTGTAGGGTTGGGGTGATCTTCTAGTCTTGCTTGATGGTTTTTGGTTTTTTTATAAATTTCCTCTTTCACATATTCAATTTTTAAATCTGTATGTATGGTTTTGTTGGTTACATACCATGGAGCATCCAGCACCATCCGAAGAGTTTTTGACTGAGCTGCCTAGATTGTTTTAATATTAGACATTCTTGAACATCCCCAGAGCTCTAGTCCGTACGTCCAAATTGGTTTGATGATAGCTTTGTAAATAATAACCTTATTTTCAAGTGAAAGAATGGATTTTCGTTCCATTAGCCAATTCATCTTTTTAATCTTCAGGTCTATCTCTTTCCTCTTCTTTTTTATATGTATTCTCCACGTCAGTCTACTGTCTAGATGAAGTCCAAGATATCTTGCTTCTTGTTTTTGCGGTATGGCTACTTTATTAATAGACACTGGTGGGCATTTTGTACGATTGAGAGTGAATGTGAAGTGAACTGATTTTGTTTCATTCACTTTTATTTTCCACTTTCTTAGCCATTCTTGTAGTAGATCTAAATGTGTTTGCACTAGTTGTAAAGCTTCTATTGCGTCATCGTGTGATGCCAATATTGATGTATGATCTGCAAAGGTTGCTGTTTCTGTGTATGGTGTTGTGGGCAAATCAAAAGTATATAGTAAATATAGCAATGGACCTAAAACGCTTCCCTAAGGAACTCCAGATGTAATAACATAAATTTCAGAAATGTCCTCATCGAGTTGTACTTGGAAATAGCGGTTTTTAAGATACGATTTGAATAAATGATAATAATGGTATACGGTAATGTTTTCTTGATTTCAACTTGATCGTAACTTGAGGTCGTTTAAATCCCTTTGTAGCATTCCAAATAGAATGGTCTTTTATGCCAAGGATATGCAGATGCTACAAAAAGTGTTATTTTTGGTTTCTTTAAATTTTCTTTTTAATTGATTTGCAATTCTATTAAAGTCGGTTTTGTCTGTCGGATTCTTACTTATTCGTTGCCATTTAGCACGGGCTCTTCTTTTTTGTGTTACGATTTCTCTAATTGCTGCAGGAATATTACACGAATTTCTTATTGGCTTTTCTAACATAGGAGTTGAATTCCAGCTTGCTTCTTGGATAGTAGTTATTAGATGATTTGTTGCTTCTTCTAATAAATTCTTCTTCCGTTTTGATACTTAGTGAAAAATTTAACTTTCGATTTATTTCTTCTTTAAAAGTATCCCAGTTGGTGTTTTTGTTATACAGTGTAGCTCGTGGTTGTTTTCTGATAATAGTGCTACTAATTGTAAGTATAATCGGTGTATGATCTGAAGTTAAATCTAAACTTGATTCTACCTCCATAAAATTAGATGAAACACCTTTAGTTATATAAAAGTCTAACAAGTCAGGAATCTTATCCAAGTTGGTTGGCCAATATGTTGGTTCTCCAGTTGATAGCGTGTAATAGTTGTTTTCATTGATAAGTTTAAGAAATTCTCATCCTTTAGTTGTAATCAGCCGTGAACCCCAATACGTGTGTTTTGCATTGAAGTCTCCTCCTGCTATGAATTTATGTCCAAGCGTGTCAAAGAAAGGTTTTAAATTTTCCTGTTTAATGTTGTGCCTAGGAAGACAGTATACTGCTGATATATTTATGGCGTTATGTAGTTTGTTGATTTGAATCGTGGTTGCCTGTAAAAAATTAGCTTGGTACTTGTTTAATTCATGATGTGATATACTTTAAGGAAAGTATATAAGTATAATTAAGGAATTATGATAGCATCAGTTCCTCCGTGTGCTCTTAGCTCAGTTTCTTGCATTTTTGACTGAATGCCATTAGCATTCCATAGGGCAATTCTTAAAAAGTTTGCCATTACCGTATCATTTTTGTCATGACTGTGTTCATTAGATTTATAATCATATTATTTTGTTGCATGAGTTGTCTAAACATTTCTTTGAACTCACCGAGAAATTTTGATAATGAAATATCTGGAGGATGAACTTCTTGTTGTATGTTGCTGTTTAATACTTCTGAATATGACGGTTTATATTATATAATTTCTATTATAATAAAATTGGGTTGGGAAAGGTTGAGAAGGTTAAATAGGTTAAGTTGATGATATGCTTTGATTTGAATTGGCGTTGTAAGACGATGGACTAATATATCGAGTGTATCTCTTCTTTTGTTGCATTGAGTCATATCATATTTGTATCTGTCTTGTAGTTCACAGTACACTTGACAACCTTAGTAGTTCGCAGGGTGTGAACCATTGCATAAATAGAAAGTATTTATGATTATACATTTGACATCTGGTGCACTGTACCTACTATATCTGTATTTCTTTTTGGAGGTTCAACACGAATAGTTCTATGTTGCAAATATTTTAACTCATAAATATCTTTGTTGTTAACGGCAGGTTCTAAGTCTACAAAAAATAAAGGTAAACTTTCCTTTCTTATACGATGTTTGACATTTATAATATTTCTTGTTGCGAAACCTAATTTTTCCAGTTCATCCTTAATTTCATTTATAGGTGTTGTTTGGTGAAGATGTCGTATTACTACCCGATAAGCTTTGTCTTCCTTTAATTATTGGTATGCGTGATGTATAATTTTTTCCTCTTGCATGTGTGCTATCAATTTTCGATAGCTATCGAGAGTTGTGATATTAATTTTTACTACATTGTTTAATAAGGTTTTTGTTATTATTTGTTCTTGTTCAACGACAGAAGTAAAGTTTTTTATCATTTCTTGGCAATCGAGTCCACCATGCACAAAGATGGGAGGGGGTCTATCAATTTTTAGTTGTTTAGGGATGTATATCCTAAGTATTATATTTATTGTAAAAGAAGAGTTGTTAAAAGTGTAATCCTATTTCTCCTTTATAGATAATTATTTATTATCCGCTGGATCAAAGGATTAACGGATATGCTAAATTAAAGCCGCCACAGTACCCCCCTCCTAGTGAGTCGGATATCTGTTTCGTACTAACCGTCGAACGATACTTGATATGTTATTCTATGTATACGGTTTTCACTCTTTCGCAATATCGTTCCGGGAATCTTATCCTTCTTCCTGAGCGTGTTGTAGTTGTATTTGTTTTTAATATACCCTTTTCTGTGCTTTGACATTTTGGTGTTGGTGCCTGTAGTTCTTCTGTATTTGGTTCGTCGTACAGCACATATGCTGGTTTTATTCGATCGATGGAAACTGTAACATTCTTTCCGTTTATTTCTATTTTAAATATTTTTTCGGATCTGTTTATTACTTTATATGGACCGTCGTACGTAGGTTGCAATGGTTTTCGTACCGCGTCGTGCCGCAGAAATATATGTGAACACACCTTTAAATCTTTGTGCATAAAAATTTTTCTATTTCTATGGTTGCTACCTGGAGTTGCTTTTATGGTTTGGAAATGTTTTCGTAATTTTGTTATTAAGCTGCAAGGTTCATCGTCGCGGCTTTTTTTTGGTTTGAAACATCTCTCCAGGTAGTCGAAGTTTTTCTCCAAATACTAATTCTGCCGGTGTACTCTTAATGTCTTCCTTGAAGGCGGTTCGTAATCCTAGTAGGACTGTAGGTAACGCTTCTGTCCATGATTCATTATTATCCAATGCGTGGCATTTGATGGCACTTTTTAGCTGCCGGTGTACTCTCTCTATCATTCCGTTTGCCATTGGATGGTATGCCGTGGTTTGGATATGTTCACTTCCTAGTAGTGCTGTGAGGTTCCTGAATAGGTTTGATGTAAATTGTCTGCCTTGATCGGTTGTGATTCGAAGTGGAACGCCAAATCTGGATATCCAATTACCTAGAGCTTTTGCCGCCCGGGGCGGTCTTAAATTTTGCCGCCCCCTACCCCCCCTCATATAAATATTACTACATATAAATATAATATAAAAAATGTATTTGATAAAAAAAAATTAAAATTTAATAAAAACTTAAATATTTATTTTTCTTGCCTTCTTATTTGCAAAATCTCGAATGATATCGTCAAAATTTATAACATCCGTTAGTTCTTTTTCTATTGAAAGTATTGCTAAATTTCGCAATCTCGAATCACTCATTGTGGAACGAAGATAATTTTTAATTAATTTTAATTTGGAAAAGCTCCGTTCACAACTAGCGACACTGATGGCTATTGTTAAAAAAATTCTTAACAATATTACTATGTTGGGAACACAGTTTTCCAACCTATACTTTTGAATAAAAATTAATAGCTCAAGAGGCCCTTGCTCGTTTTCCCAAAGTTTTGTTTCTTCTTGTAGACCAGGTACAGACATAAAATTCTGAATTCTTTTTCTTTCAATATGGAACTGTTCTTCGTTAATGTCAACAAAGTTATTCATTTGACATTCAAAATTGTCGTTCAAAAGATTTGATGGTATTAAACACGAATATTTCTCTGCAAGGACATGGAGTTGCTCAAAACGCACCGTTATTTCCTGGATAACTCGATCCAATGACGAAAACATTTCTCTTCGTATTTCTTCTTCTAGAGATAGTTCCACGTCTCGCGAATTTTCACCACTCATCATTTTTTTCCTTCTAACTCGTAAGTAAGTTTTCTAATTTCGCCCTTGGCTACCTTACCAGGACGAACTACTCCTTCACTGAAATCGGAATCTAAATTTTGGATTTCAAACGGGCCTTGACATACTAGAAAGACTCTTGTTTTGTCTTCAATGCTGCTAGGCCATAGTCCAATATCTTTCAAGGAAGTACAGGATGAGGATATAGGTTGCTCAGAACACTCTTCATCAGAACATGATGAAACATCTACTTCTTCGCCCGTACTTGAAGCTGGTATTTCTTCTTTTTCAACATTCGATGAAGTTTCATTACCGAATACAGAGGAGTCTTTCAGTAATCCATCTTCTTCGCCAGTATTTGAGACATGTTCTTCCTCTTCAACATCATTAGAAGAAGTTTTTTCACGAGATACAGAAACGTATTTCAGTAGAGCTCCAGCGTTACTATTCTGGATTTCCTCTCTAGCCTTCTTTTTCTTTCTAAATGAAGCTCCGCTTTCCTTTGTTCGTTTCATGATTTAATTCTATTTAATTTTCGATTAATGCAGTATTTCTATTTTTTTATATAATTATTTTGTTTAAACACCTAATACAATCCTCCTTATATAGTATTGATGCAGTAATATAGTACCAACATTACTAATATTATAAAATAGCATGTTATCTTTACCTGATTGGTTAAACTAAGTCGATGTATATTATACAGTGTAAATAGATAACTGGCTTTTTTAATAATTATTATAATCATTGATTCTTATATTATTCAAAAAAAATAAAAATGTTTAAAACAAAATTATTTTTTTGAAATATTTTTTTCTAAATTTTTTAAAATTTTTATAAAAATATTTTTGTACATGCCGCAAAATGCCGCCCCTAAAAATGTGCCGCCCGGGGCGGTCCGCCCCTACCGCCCCCCCCCTAGGTACGCCAGTGCCTCGGCTATTGTTTCTGCTGTGATGTCGCTAATCGGAATTGCCTCGACCCATCTAGTATATCTGTCTATCATGGTCATGCAGTATGTGTATCCTTTTGAGTGTGGTAAAGGTCCGACTAGGTCAAGGTGAATATGTTCAAACCGTCGTGATGGCAGCTCAAATTTCTCTGTTGGAGCGACTGTGTGTCTTTGGACTTTGGTTCTTTGACATGGTATACATTGTCTGCACCAGTTCTTGATGTCTTTATTCATTGAAGGCCATACATATCGTGTGCTAATCATTTTTCCCGTGGCTCGTCCCACATGTGCTAAATAATTAACTAAGTGTTTTCGCAAAAAATGCAAGTGGTTGCCAATTTTCGTTGATTCCTTGTTGTAAAACCGCTCCTATAGCTACATTTGACGCGTCTACCATTATTGAAAGTGGTACATTCGGTGCGGGGTGTGCGAGTATAGCAGCTGTTGCCAAGGCATCTTTGGTTCTGGTGAAAGCTTCTATTGTCTCCATATTCCATTCGATTTTTTGGTTTTCCCTTTTACTTCCGGTCAAGTACTTGTTTAGTGGAGCCTGCAGTTCTGCTGCCTTTGGTATGAATCTTCTATAGAAATTTATCATTCCCAAGTATCTTCTTAGTTGTTTAACTGTTTTGGGTAGTTCAGATTTTTTTATTATTTCAATTCTATCACTTGGAGGTTTGCTACCTTGCGTATTTATCGTGTATCCTAGAAATGTGACTTCTGTTTTTCCCCACTGGCACTTTTCTAAGTTAATCTTCATTCCGTACTTATCCAATCTTTCGAATAAAATGTTTAGGTGCTCCTTGTGCTGTTCTTCGTTTTCTGATGCGATGAGCATGTCATCAACGTATGGGAATACGAATTCTAATCCTCGCGTTATTTCATCGATGAATCTTTGAAATGTCTGCCCAGCGTTTTTAAAACCGAAGCCCATAAACAGAAATTCATATAATCCAAATGGTGTTGTTATGGCTGTCTTTGGTATGTCGTCGGGATGAACTGGAATGTGATTAAACGCTTTTACCAAGTCTATGGTCGAAAATACCTTCTTTCCGTATAGCATATGTGAGAAATCTTCAATATGTCGTACCGGGTAACGATCAGGTACCGTGCGCTCATTCAAAGCTCTATAATCGCCACAAGGTCGCCATTCGTTATTCTTTTTTATTGTCATGTGTAACGGAGATGCCCAACTGCTCTTTGATGGTCGTATTATGCCTGCTTCCAACATGGTTTCAAATTCCTTCTTTGCGGCTGCCAGTCGTTCTGGAGCCAGTCTTCGAGGGCGGCAACTGATTGGTGGTCCTGGTGTAGTTTCAATGTAGTGCATTGTTTCATGTTTAATTTTTCTGGCTGTTGTGTTTGGATTTGTTAGAGCAGGAAATTTGCTTAATAGCATATGGTATTCGTTCTTGCTTGAAATGGTGCGCACTGTTATCACCTCGTCTTTGTTTACTTTTCCTGTTGTTTTTACTTCAGCAACTGTATCAATTAACTTTCTATGTTTGATGTCCACCAATAATCCGAAATGATTGAGAAAGTCTGCCCCAATAATTGGTTTGTTTACATCTGCAATTAAAAACCGCCACTGGAATTTGCGTTTTTTGTTGAAATTTAATTCTAATGTCATGTATCCGTAAGTGACTATCTCTGTGTTGTTCGCCGCATAGAGCTTGTTTTCATTGCTGCGTATGATGTGTTTTTTTATCAATCGCTTTGGGTAAACACATATATCTTGCACCGGTATCAATTAAAAATTCTATTTTGCTCGAATAGTCGCGCACATACAGACGGCTTGATGCGTTATTGTGACCAGGCGTCTCTTCTACAGGCCACAGTTTTCGTTTTTTTGAGTTCCATGCACATGGAATGGTACATTTCTTTGCCTTATTTCCATATTTTCTGTGGTATTGGCATATTCGATTGTCAACTTTTCGGTTGTGGCTATGATTTCTGTGTTTCCCATAGCTGTTTCTTCTTGGCTCAGCTTGTGTTCTGTATATTGGCCTAGAACGTTCGTGCCTCATTTCTTCTATATCCATTGCCATTTTTGATACGCCTTCGGATAATGCTAAGATCTGTTCTTCGATGTTTCCTCCACCCGTTTGACGTTTTTCCGTAATAGCCGTGATTCCTCGTAGTGGCATTGCTTCATCTACTTTGTCTGCGATCTCTGCTAATTTTTCCACTGATATTTCCGTTTGGGCTATCAGCAGTGGTTGAAGGTGTGTTGGAAGTCGTCGTGTCCATATTGTCTTAATTAATTCCTTACTCACCGCCGGTCCTCCTAGGCTTTGTAAGTGTCTTAACCATTGGGATGGGGTTCTGTCACCGATTTGTTCGTCTTCTAATAACGCTATCGTCTTTTTTTCTTGTGATATGGCAAATCTTTTTATCATTTCTGTTTTTAACTTTTCGTACTTTCCTTCTGCGGGAGGATTTATCAATACGTCTTTTAGTTCTTTCATCACATTTATATTTAGACTTGATAGAACGTGGTAGTATTTGGTTGTATCCTGCGATATTCCCGCCACTGCAAACTGCGCTTCCAGGTGTAAGAACCATATTTCAGGTTTTTCTATCCAGAATGGTATTTGTTTCACGCTCACAGCGCTTGCTTGTATTGGTACGTTTTCCATTTTTACTTCTTGTGTTTCTTGGGGGTTATAGTTCCGTCAACTGTATTCTTCTCCTCGGAAACCATTCAGCGACAGTTTCCGAGCGTCGGGGTCACCACTTTAGGGATGTATATCCTAAGTATTATATTTATTGTAAAAGAAGAGTTGTTAAAAGTGTAATCCTATTTCTCCTTTATAGATAATTATTTATTATCCGCTGGATCAAAGGATTAACGGATATGCTAAATTAAAGCCGCCACAGTTGTGAAAATCCAACAGTGTCGTGAGTTTGGTTGTTTTGGGTCATTATTAGTAAGGAATATTTAAGGTAAATACCTGTTCTTCTGAGTTAACACAGGTGGTGTTTCTGTTTCCGGAGAACTCGCCCGTTTTCTTTTATTTTTACCCACCATTTGCCATGGGTGATTGCTAGTTTCAGTTATTTCCATAATATCTTCTGGCAGAGTATTTCTTTGAGATTCACTCTGGCTTATATCCAGGCCCGTAGCCAGGGGGGCACCTGGGGGGCCCCCCCTGGGGGCACGAAATGTTCAAAAGCAAACAAAAATTTTGAAAAATAAGATAGGTAAATAGATATATTTTTAAAGTGGGAACAAAAATTTTCGAAAGGGGAACCCCCAAAAAATTTTTTTTTTATGAGTGCCCCCCCCGAAATAAAATCCTGGCTACGGGCCTGCTTATATCTGTAGTACTGCTGTTTGACTTCTGTTCAATATTTTTCGATGCCATGTTGGATAGCTGTGATTATTAACCGCCCGAAGTACGCTTAAGACGGATCTTTTCACTTTGTGTTCTTAATTAAATTTTTCATTTTTATAAAAATAATTCAAAATTAATAAAAAAATGTATGTGCGTTTGAATTTTATCTCACTGATAACGGAGCACTTAAAACACGTCTTACACTTTCTATTGCTAACTCGTGTTACATTATTATAGTGAATAAAATGTCCTACAATTGTTGTTTAAAATATTTTTTTCTAACTGTAATATATATCGAGCTAGAGTGCTGTAAAATGGAAAGAATTAGTGAAAATTCAAAGTGTTTTATGATAATTAGTAACTGGATACCCGGCTTCGCACGGGGTCTCAATAAAAATAAAATACTTTGCCTTTCTTCAAAATGTTAACTGCATTTAATTTTACTAAATAAATTGAAGCGACGTTAATTTAATAAATTATTGAATTTCTGACGTGACTAATTTAACGTAAACACAAAAAAAAAATTGCACATGAAGTTCCAAAGTTGCAAAATTGTTACGACCAAATTTTAAAATAACGATATAAGTTGCATTATGTAGAAAAACACTTACGACAACAAGTTGCCACACATAATCTTCAAGGTGAAGTGATGACATGCTGACGCAGTTGTCTACAATTAGTGCTGACTGGAAAGGCGGGATAGCCAACGGAAAATTCCTTCAGCTAACATCGGAATTACTGAACCAAATTACAAAGCTGGGAAACTGGACTCAAATCGGGATTTGTGGTATTTTCAAAATCAACCTTAACTGATGATCGGTCACCACGGACCACATGCACAATAAACGGCGCGAATGCTTGAACTTAATTTTCTGAAGAGGGGCTCAAATTTGCACAAAGGCAGGGGCAATGCTGAATGCCACCACGGGTATTCCAGCCACAAAACACGAAACGTAACGTAAAAGTTCTTCAGAAATTGTCAAGAACCGAAAGCACCACTAAATTTTCCATAACGAATGGGTGTTGTGAATACAACCCATCCGAAGTCACAGATGTTGGGAGACTGACGTAACGCGGGAGCGTGTAACTAACCAAGTCAGATCTACTGACCTCTACTGAAAATGGTGATGACTAAAAAAATGAACTAACGTAAAACTATTGAAACTATTTTTTTTTTTTTTAAATTAAATTTAAATTAAATAAAAAGGAGTTAACAAAACTACAAATTTCAAACAAAGGTTACAATTGGTATATAGATGGTATCTCATCCAGGATGCTGAAACTTGTCTTTTCTTTTTGATTGGACATTTTCACCCATTTGATCAACTTCTGTTTGGAGACATCGTCTCTACCTGAGTTATGGCTGGAATACATCGAAGAGATGGGCATTCTGCCCAAAATTCAATCTGGATTCCGGGCTGGCTTTAGTACGGCTACTGCAATGGAGAACGTATCGAATGATGTCATTCGTAATATGGACAACTCCAAAGTGACCGTTGCAGCTCTACTCGATTATAGTAAGAGTGTTTTCACAAGAGGCGTTTTAACGCTAGCAATAAAACGCCGCGTTATTGCTATGCATCAAAAATACATGTTTTTAAATACTACCATACCATTTATTGTATCGCGTTACGTGAGAAAACCACTCATTTAAAAGCATGTATTTTCAATAACCCTGTGTTTTATTGCTAGCGTTAAAACGCCCCGTGCGAAAACACTCTAATAAGGGTACGTTTATGTTAGAGCTGTGATAACTGATAAAGCAAAGAAATTGTTTAGCTCTAATCGCTGTTCTACAAATTAACATTGACTTAGGCGCTGCTTCGACATAAACGGTCCTATAAGAATCAATGCATTACAAATCAGTGCTTCGCAAGAATCACTCCAACCATCACTGCTTAGAGCTCCAACATAAACATAGCCTAAGAGTACGTTTATGTTGGAGTTCTAATTTAGGACTAGTTAAGCGGTCGTAGGCTAGTGTTAGAATGCTAGTGTGATATAACTTAAAAATGATATATGTGGTGTGAAACGTGTCTTAAGTATTTTGCATTTTCTTATTGATATCCGGAGTCAATGAAATGTAATTTGCTTGATAAGCGTCGCGTTACATATTTCATTGCAGACAACCTGTTTAGTGACAATGATCATTTGCTGCTGATCACAGTATATTGGCCGAGGTCAATAAATAGCAAGTGTAATATTATTTGTCTAGTTTTTAGTCTTAGTCTTAGTTTTATTTGCGAGTGGTGTAATACCACATAAATATTGCAACTTGTTATGTTGCTTGTAATGTAACTATGTAATTGAACCAGTTAAAATAAACTGAACTTATTCCAAACCTAAAGCGTTTCAATGGAACGACGAACCAGCATGACCTAATTATTAAAAAGGACGAAAGCAGAATATTTCACTAGATAGCTATGCCGTAGTGGTGGGTTCGATCACTGACAAGCACATCTGACGTGACTCTCTCGACCTGACTATCTCGATCGTGTCTCCCTCAACAGATGCTGGCATCATCTAAACACTCCTTAGCTCTAGGTGAGGAGGAATCGGAAGACGTCGAACGTTATAAAAAACCAATCTATATATGTTACGGTCAATGACGTCAATGCCCGTTAACAGTGGGCAATGATGTAAATATTTTCATTTTATTGTAATATTTACGTCTTTGGGCGGTCAATGACGTTAATGGCCAAAATGGATTGGATAATGATGATATTATAGAATAAATACTATAAGGAACAGCAAAATGGCGATGCACTTCAACCCGGGACAATTATTTGTGGTTCACGCGTTTTTCCGTGTGAATGACAGCAACTCGGCCCTTTTCAATGCCTCATAAGTGCACAAGGATTTTCCTTTAATTTAGACAGACGCAAACTCATTTTAGGGTGGATCAGTGATTTTTCGTGTTTGCACTAGTCAAAACTGACCTTGCATCATGATATGCATCATGTTTGAGGGTAATTTTGATTTCTGTGGTTCAATTAATATTTTACAATTAATATATAATCTAAATCCAGGGCCGGCCTTATTTCACTTTCGTTAGTTTTCCATTGTGTTGAAGACATCTATACAATATTGGTTTAATCATTGCCTACCCCGTATTGGGCATTAACGTCATTGATGATGATGATGATGGCACATACAATTTAGATTTTTTTTCTTGTTTTCCTTGTAGAAATTTAATTTACATTAGAAAAGCTAGTTCCATCTTTACCTGTGAATTTTTCGGTTCAACTATCCCGAATTTACGGTACAGATGGACCACTGGCTTACTTCATTTCTCTACTATAAATAACGCAATTTAATGTTATGTTTATTTAGAACACAATATTTCTTGCCTGTTAAATACTAGAAATAATAAACAAAGTCAAACTTCATAACTAATTTTTGCTTTGTTGATTTTGTTGAATTTGTTGATTGCTAATATCCGGTTGAAGTCGAAGTATCACAGACTTTACTTCGATTGAAAAATACGAATCTTTTGGGCGACTTACAGCTGTAGTGAAGTTGCAGACTGCCGAGTGTTATCGGGATTACCTCTCTCGTTTTGCGAATGCTATCTCTTATGGTCCCTCTCATTTCTGGACATTTATAAAAGACAGAAAGGGCGGCTCTAGAATACCGGGTTCACTTCAGTTAAATGGTGTCGAGTACTCTGATCCTGACTCAATTGTCAACGCATTTGCAAACTACTTCCGATCAGTTTATATTGATTCAGACGCTTCTTTTTCTTCATTTTGCGACGAAATCAATCCGTTCTTATTAATACACATCTCGACTATCACGATTGCGGATGTTATTGCTGCTCTGAAACGTTCAAGGAATAAACTTACCAGCGGTATAGACGGGATTCCTGCCTTCATACTAAAGAACTGTGCATCGAAATTTGCAGATCCCTTACTGCACATTTTTAACTTGATTTTAACATCTACCACTTTCCCACAATCCTGGAAGGTTGCACGTCTTTGTCCAGTACTGAAGAAGGGCAGTCCTTCGGAAATCAATAGTTACCGTCCGATCTCGATTTTGTCTAACCTGTCCAAGGCATTCGAACGGATCTTGTATGACCACATTTATGCTCATGTCAGGAGTTCCTTGTCTCCTTTCCAACATGGTTTTATGAGCGGTCGATCAACCGTCACCAACCTGGCGACTTTCAAACAGTTCGCTTCTGAAACCCTAGACTGCCAGGGGCAGGTTGATATAATCTACACAGACTTCCAGAAGGCATTCGACCAACTTGACTTACATATACCAATTAGCAAGCTCTCATCGTTCGGTTTCTCTAATCAGCTTATCAATTTCTTCCGCTCCTATTTATTCGAACGCATGCAATTTGTTGAATATCGTGGTTACAAGTCCTTGCACTCTTCACTATTAGTTCCGGTGTTCCCCAGGGGTCCAATCTTGGAACTCTACTTTTTTTATTATTCATCAACGATCTGGTTGGCTAATGGCTATATGCTGACGACTTTAAAATTTATTTACGTATTTCCTCACTTGAAGACTGCTATTGTCTGCAAGCCGATCTGGATTCCATAGGTTCTTGGTGTAGACGTAATCGTCTGTATCTACAAATCCCGAAGTGTAAGGTAGTCTCTTTCACCAACCGCATTTGCGTGGTTATAGACTGAGGCGTAGCCGAAGTCTATAATTTTCCACGCTCATACCAAAAAGATGCACTCTCAGGACAAGATTCATAAATAACTATTTTCCAATTTTTTGAATTGTGACACTATTTGAACGGAGGTGCTATATTAACTTTCCATTTTTGATATGCGTGGTTTTATTTATCTTCTCAGCAATTCAGCGATATTTTATTAAATGAAAAGTATCTCATCCAAAAACCAAATTGGATGTTGTACCTCTCCATGTAGCTAATATGTGTATGATCAAACATTGTAATATCACGATTTGTATGGTGAGTGTAATTAGTTTGTTGCCCTGTTTTAGGGCTCATTTTGTTCTCTTTTTAGTCTTGAAAATGGAAGAATAAATCTTCTGAAACGTCGGCACATCAAATCTTTGTAGTTTGATTTAACATAATCCAATATCCTAGGATATTTTATTAATTGCTTATAGTGCTTCAAATTTATTTCCTCTAAATACTAAAAATACAGCTTCGTTACCTAAGCTACTATTATTTATAATCAAAGTATATTTCCTGCACCCATTGAAAATTTTAAAACTCGGCGCCCATGTATTAAAGAATCCCTTAATTTTGTTCTGACACTTCTTGGTCATAATGTTGTGTTTAGGAACGTTGACGAAGTTGCCGGTAAACGTCAAAAACAATAAATCGCAGTTATTAGGTTACAAATAATTTTTGAAATGATAAACCAACTAATAAAGCATTGATAATAATCACCACGTGTACTTGTGTGTACTGAATACGTGTCTTTTACTATTTTTTTAATGTTGCAGTGAAAATGTATACATTTCGAATTTTATTTATAGTTCTTGGAAGTTCTATTTTACTAACAACTACTGTGAGTTGTGACAAGATTAAGAAAGAGTTATTAAGACAAACCAAATTTCCACTATGTAAATCTTGTAAAATTTTTGTAGAGTCTTTTAAAAAGGTAAGTTTTATTTGGTTAGATAGACTTGAATTAATATTCGCTTTGTAGGCTATGGATAAAACTTCAAAGGGTAAATTTGAAGGTGGTGATGCTGCTTGGGAAGAAGAAAAGTTGGGAAGTTATTCTCAAAGCGAAGTAAGACTTGTGGAAACTCAGGAATTAGTATGTGCCGATGTTGAGGAAGGAAAAGACCAATGTTATGCATTTAACGAACAATATGACAGTATTATTGAAGATTGGTGGTTTAATTATCAATTAAAAGAAGAAAATTTATTTAAATTTTTATGCATAGATAATATTAAAATTTGTTGTCCTGATTTGCATTATGGACCAAATTGTTTGCCATGTTTGGGATATCCAGATCAAGTTTGCAGTAACAATGGAAAATGTAAAGGATCTGGTACTAGAAAAGGAAATGGAAAATGCAGTTGTGACACTGAATATGATGGCGAAAAATGTGATCAATGTGCTTCTAATTATTACGAATCTTATAGGGATAACAATAAACTTTTGTGTTCAAAATGCCATGTATCATGCGAAGGAAATTGTGCAAAAGAAGGACCAACAGGTTGGTAAAATTAATAATTTAAAATAAAAATACCTTCCAATTACATAATTTTTTTGAAGGTTGTGCAAATTGTGCGAATGGTTGGATAATGGACAAAGAAAAAGGTTGTTTAGATGTTAATGAATGTGCAACCATAAAGCCTGTTTGTAATCCTTTACAGTTTTGTGTAAATTCAGAGGGATCCTATCGCTGTTTAGAATGTGATAATTCTTGTTTAGGTTGTACCGGCGACGGACCGGATATGTGTATTGCTTGTGCAAACGGTTTTACACTAATAGAGAATGTTTGTGTTGGTACGAATAAACTACTATTTTAAGTTTCTAATTTGTTCAGCAATATGTTTTAGATTCCGACCAAGAACAAAGAAGACAGCACGTTTTCTTAACACGATATCTGACTTATCTCGGATTATGCATTGCTACATGCATAATATTTCAACGTAACGTTTTATTAGCTGCTATTATTGGTTTAGCTGTTGGAATATATATTTCGGTATCAGAATATATGTTAAACACGCCTCCAGTTCCCAATGCTACTGATTTTGCACAAACTTTAGGTTTGTAACTGTGAGAATTTTTAGGAAATTTTATATTTATTTATTACCAGGAAATGTTGTGATGACCTTGTTTAACTTAAAACTTTTAGTTAATTTTTGAAAATAATTTTAATGTTGAATTCCATTTACAAAAACAGAATATTTTAAGTGACTGTAAAATTACTGTAGTTGCTTTCGTTTAAGATTGCATAAGAATATTAGAGTGATTAGAGTGAAACCAACTGTCTTTGGTTTTTTTGCCATTGCATAATGTATTAATATCTAAATTGTTTTTTTTTTTAAATTGTTTTTTTAGTGATGTGGCTGTAGCGGCACATCATAATTCTTGGGTAATCTAAATAACAGCAACTCAAATTTTGCCATTTTTAAGCCAAGTTAAAAGTAACAGCGACGTAGCAAACAATTTTGTGAACAATAAATACATGTTATACATTAAACAAAATACATTAATATATTTAATAGTGTTGTGATATTACAATGTTTTAAAAATGTAAAACTTTTTTGAGTCAAACATTTTATTGTATGTAAAACTCAGAACTTATTCAAAATTTTTAATTGCATGTTTTTATTTTCATTAAAAGAATTAGAATAATATTCTAGTTTTAATGGTAATAATTGCAAAAAGCTGGTGTCCAAAAATAATTTTAGGAAATGCACAAATACTTGAAATTGAAATAAAAAACTAAATCAGCCTTTCGGAATGATAAATTAAAGAACAATTAGTCACAGAAACAACTTTAATTCCGGAAAAATATTTGTTAATGTGCAAAATATGTTTCGTAAGCAATGCTTACATTGCTACAGTCGCAAAATAGCGCTGGAAAATGTAAGCATTACTTATGAAACGTGTTTCACATTAATGAGCAAATATATATTTTTCCTGAATATGGTGTTTTTGTGACTACCTGTTCTTGAACAAATACTTGCTTCAATTTTCATTTTTAAGGTAAATTACTTCAATATTTTTATTTGCAAATTGATTATTTTAATACAATCCTTTATTTTTTTAGATTAATAATAAAATTATTTTTTAATTTGATTTTATGGGTTCCCACAAAATTTCGCATTTGATGGAGTTAGAGAAGACCCGAAGTGTAATCGGAAAGATGTTAATCCATAGAAATTTATTTTAATAGTTTTTCAAAATAATAATCGATAGGTACGTGGTGTAAGTAGTATAACTTGAAATTAACCATATCAATATTTTAGAAAATCCAAAAAAGGCAAGTTCATCGCTTGATGATGCCCTAATATGATGAAAACTTTTTATTAGTTCCAAAAGTGTACGTAGTTTTTGGGTTTTCTAAAATATTGATATGGCTTTCAAATTCAGCCAACAAAAGATTTTGCTTAACCCTTTGGTGTGCAAATTTTTCTGGCTTTTTTTTAAAAGTTTTTTTATTGAAAATAAACGTTTTTATGCAATTTCTGTGGTGGGAATACGTCTTCCCGCCGCTCACCAAAGGGTTAAAATATTAACCTGCGAAATAAAAATTAAATTTAAAAAAATTAACAGTAAAATTAAAAAAAAAATTTTTCAAAATCTTGTTCTCATAATAATAATCTTTATTACATCAACATAAAAGTACAATTGAACTGGATGTAAATGGTGGAGATCGGCATATGCCAGTTTTCATCTCAACACGCAAATGGGCCATTTCATCATGCCAGGAAATCGTTTACATTGTATAGCGCTTTTTCTATCAACATAGCTTTGATTTTCTTTTTGAATTTGGCCAATGATAGCCTTTTCGTGTCTGTCGGCAGTTTGTTGAACAGTTGTTGTTCTTAGGTTTTTGCTTTCTGAACATTTTAATCGATAGCTTTCGATTTTAATTTCATTGCATTGCCGCATGTTGTATTTGTGTTTGGCAGTATTTTGTTGTGTTGTTGGGTCGCATTTTATTCCTAGTATACTTGCATATAGGTATGCCGATGGAAGGGTCATTATATTGAGAGAACGAAATAATGGCTTTCAATGTGTTCTGCTCTGCACTCCCTTCAGTGCTCGTATGGCTCTTTTTTGTATGGTGAACTTATTGATTTGTGCATCATTACCCCATACAAGAAGGCCGTATATCATTCTAGCATGAAACATAGAGTAGTATACGATTTTAGCTGCTTCCTCACCAGCTGTATCTTTTGTTCTTTTTATCGCTTAGAGAGCTTTCCCCAATACTTTTATTAGATAGCATGTGTGGTCGTTCCAAGTTAATAACGTATCCAGGATTATACCTAGGTATTTTGTTGAGCTTCTTTCTTCTTTCTCGATTCTTCTATTTTTTGTGAAGTTTTGCTGCTGTGTTTTTTCTGGGTTTAGTAATAACTTGTTTGACGAGAACCATTCTATCAGTTTGTTTAGCCTTTCTTGTATCGTTTCGTCTTTTTCCAGTGTGTACGCTGTATCGTCCGCATACAAATCAATTTCACCTTTCACATTTGGTGGTAGGTCATTTATAAAGAGAACAAAGAAGAAAGGACCCAAGATGCTTCCTTGCTGTATTCCTCCGGTGACCTCTATTTCTTCTCTGTACTCCTGATTCCAGTATACCATCTGTTTTCTGTCATGGAGGTAGGATTTTATAATTTCATATGCCTTTCCTCTGAGTCCATAGTGTTTGATTTTTTCTAAAAATGTTTTGTGGTCCATCATATCAAATGCTTTCGATAAATTACAAAATATGGTTCGACATTTTTGATTTTTCTCAAGAATATTGTATATGTGAGACGTGACGCTCATTATTGCATCGATGCTGCTTTTTCCTTGTTGATACCCGAAGTATTTCTTCGTAAAAATTTTGTGTTTGTGCAGAAATTTTGAGAACCTATCATATAGTACTCTTGCGAATATCTTAGACATAACGGATAGTAGCGATATGGGTCGATAGTTGCTTCTGTCCTCTTTATCTCCATTTTTGTAAAACGGAATTACTTTGGATCTCTTTAGTGTATCTGGAAAGATTCCTTTAGTTATACAATAGTTAGGTTGTCGTTGGATGGATCATTGGACATTAAAATCTCTCGTTACTAATAACTTAGTTGTTGGTTTGCACATTTGGTATATTTCTTGCATAATATCTTCCAAAAGCTCTATGAACTTGCCTAGGTTACCTGACGGTGATCGGTACATTGTTAAAATTATTGTGTTAATTTCCTTGATATGACAGGCCGCAAATTCACCTTCCATATCAATTGATTTAGTCGAGATGTTGTTCAGCGCTGTGCATTTCCAGTTGTTGTGGCCAAATATTGCCACTCCTCCATGAATATGTTTTGTTCTTGTGTAAAATGTTACCAAGTTGTAGTTTGGTATGTTATACATGTTTATGTTATCCGAATTCAACCAATGTTCATTTATGCATGCTACGCCAATGTTTTCTTCATTTAGTACATGTTCCAACGAGGCCACTTTATTTGAAGACATTGAATGTTGAGATGCAATACTTTTATTGTGTTATGTATGCTTACTTGTTTACTGTTTGTTGTCATGTTTAGGTTTGTTTGTGTATTGTTATGTTGTTTTGTGCTAATTTTTTTGAACGGTCCGGGTGTTTCCTCGAAAGAACTGAAACTTTTTTACTATTACCCCTGTTGGCCATGTTTCAGGTTTATAAACTATGTTTGCCAGCCGTCCATCAAAACCAACTTTGAATGATTTGTTTAAGCTTGAATTTTTTTCGTGCTTCTGTATTTCTTCCACTTTAAAATTATTATTTGGAAATTTGTTTTATCATGCCGCTTTCTTGGGACAGGGTATGAATGCAGTTCCCGCTCCCTTCTGCACTTGTATTTATGACGCTGCCAGGATTTGAACTGTGGTTACCCTATTCATATTTGGCCGGTATAGGCTTTACGCTATACACTAAATAAACAATTGGGGTGATATAAATAAATTAAGGGAGGAAAACACTGTAGTTGCTCAAAAAATACTGGTATTGTAGAGAACTTTTTTATAGGAAAACTACATAAGGGTTCTTTTTCAAATTTTCAGTACATTGGATTGATTAAATAAAAGAACAGAAAAATTTCGGCTTATTTGTAGCTCAATTATCAAGTATTCAAGACGTGAAATTTAGTACTAAAAAAAAGGTCTCTGCCTTGTTGATAGGAATTTGGCTATATGGTTTGTCTGAAATAAAATGATCAAAAATATTTAAAAAGGATACCGGGTCGGGTGCTGAATGAGTTAGCCGAACATAGGAAATTAACATGTAAAAACTTATTTATGCAAATTCCTGCTTCCCTAATTATTTTAGAGAAAAAAATTAAAGACACAAAAATAATGCAGAAATATAAACTGCAAATGATAAGACCATTAGATTTCATCCAACTTGTACTTAAAAGGTCAAAAAATGCTTTCGAAATTGTTAAAATTTTTATTTATCGCACTGGCCATGTAATAAATTCAATTTAATTTATATTTTCTAAAATAATTACCATGGAAACTTTCATGGCCAGTTCGATAAATGAAACTTTTAACAATTTCAAAAGCATTTTTTGGCTTTTTAAGTAAAAGTTAGATGAAATCTAATGCTCTTAATAATTAAAATTAATAATTTTATTTAATTTATTTAATAAATAATTTAATTATAAAATATTAAATTAATTAAAAATAAATATAATAAGAACATCATCCCAATAATTTTCTCGAGTCATTATTTTACGAATCGCAGTACGTTTCCGTCTTAATTTTTTTTTATGAAATTCTGAAAGCGATTTGGATAATCAGCAATTCGGATAATTGGAGTTCTACTGCCTCCAAAAAAAAAACTTTTAAAAATCTAGTACAGTAAAACCTCTTTTTAACGAAAACTCAAGGACCAGCCTACTGAGTCGTTATAACAGATTTTCACTATAAACAGCCATCAACAATAAAAGTTTTTATAGATAGATGAATGTATAAAATTTATTAAAAAAAGAAAGTTAAATGCATACTAACATAACTTTTAACAAGTTATTGAAAAAAGTCTGTAATTTTGGTTTGTTGCAGTAATGAAAAATTTTAATCTTATCAATTGCAGTTTCTAAAGATAAGTTATTAAAAAGAGCATCATGATGAGTGATGAGGTATGGAAGCACCCATTAACAAAAACTTTCAAACAGTTTTTAAAGATTCTACATTCTGAATATTTGGAACAGTTCCTGCAACTTCTTCATCATCTTCTTTCCCTTCTTCGTCTTCTCCTTTTTCACTACCAGCATTATTTTAATTTTCATCGCAGACTTTAATAATTTCTTTGTCAGTTAAAGAGGCGCAAATGGTAATGTTTTTTGCAAGTGAACTTGCTAATGACTGAAAAAATGCAGACGTAACGACGCAGAATACAATTCCGATAAAATTCTAATATGTATCTATGTAATTTAGACCTGCAGGTGTCTTTATTTTTTGCAGAAACTCGTAATATCCGATCTACTTCTGAAATTTCTCGCAATTTTGTGAATGCCGCTGTTTTTATAGACAAAAAATTGTTAAAATAAAATGTTACTTTCGAAAGACAAAAAGGCTAAGAAAAGTCACACAAAAATGAGGGCGCTTTATTTAATTTTCGCCAAAACGTAAAATGTTGGGCTCAACGTGTTAACGTGACAAAGTGACGGGTTTAACGGTAAGCGGACGCGCGGGGCCTCGGGATACCATAGGGCACCGAATTTCGCATTTTCTTGCAGCTTATATTTCTAACTTGAGTTTAAGGGTCTCAAAATTTTTACCGCTTGGGGCCTCCACTTAACTTGAGTCGCCAGATGATTCAACTACTGCAGAACGCTCTATTTTCAGGGACGTAGCAACAGGTGGTGCCGGGCACCACGGCCCTTTCACCATAATTTCAAATTCATTCAATCTATAGAATCTGGCCCGCTTGCACCAGTGCCGGCTTTGCCTTGCTACGTCCCTGCTTGTTTTAACCTTTACAATTTAAAAACTGATGCACTTATTAATGAAAATATTCTTATTACATTTTTTAGGAATGGTACGAAGTTTTCAATTTACTTAAGGGGGTATTCTAGTCTAGAGGTATGAATTTTCGGGCGGTTCTTGAAGCTCTGTACAAACGAAACAAAAAATACTTTTACTATCCATTTTTTTTATCATTTGTTTATTGATATTTTAAGATTAGATAAAGATAAAACACTCAAAAGCAGGAGGTAAAAAAAAACTGGCGTGCATGATATCTCAAGTTCTAATGAACCGATTTATTTGAAATTTGGTGAGAATGTTCTTTATACATTCCTCTATCGCATGAACCACGCTCAGATCAAAATTTTTAATTTTACTATTTAAAAAAAATTCGGAATTGTTAATAAAACAAAATCTGTTTTCAAACTGCCGCCATTTTGTGAAAAAAATTTTGTTTTACTTTTCCGAGGTTCATGCTATAGCGGCATCTATAAAGAACATTCACACCAAATTTTAAGTAAATCGATTCATTAGAACTTGAGATATCGTGCACGCCAGGACACCCTCTTTTTTTTGGACCTCCCACTTTGCCAGATCATAACTTTGTGAATTTTCAGTTATTTTTTTTGATTAATTTTTTATGTAATCTTAAAATATCAATAAACAAATGATAAAAAAATGGATAGTAAAAATATTTTTTGTTTCGGTTGCACAGAGCTTCAAAAACCGCCTGAAATTCATGCCTCTAGACTAGAATACCCCCTTAATACATATATGGTATGCCTCCACACAGACTTCAGTTGTAACTTGAAACCAAGCATAGATCCAGCTTTTGTTTTTACTATTATGGAGTTTTATAACGAAAAATACAACGTCAAAAACTCGAAATATTGAAATATTTCGATTGGAAATATAAAATTCTATGTTGATACTAGGTTATAAATACCTACGCAGTACTTGAACTGACTCATCTGGGTTGGCTTGGTCATGCTATCCTTCTTCGAACCAAAATGTTTTTCGTCCGTTTTCTTATCTTTTAAATGACACATTTTGTTGTTAATCAACAGCAAGATATTAAAATTTAAAATGGCTATGGGGGCCCTGTGCTTCTCTAAATCAGCATATTATAGTGTTTTAAAACAATATCCTTTTACTAAGTACATATATATTTTTTAAGAAATGCCTCCCCCTCTAGAAATTAGAAATATGACCGCTCTATTTTAGGTCTATTTTAGGCCTATCCACCGCTCATGTACTACATTGAGTTGGTACAATATATCATGTAAGTTTCAAACTGCCTATTGCTCCTTCGGGAGAACCTACTAATAACCCTAATAAACCCTACTAATAAACTTTTTTTTTTAATTCAATCAGAGTGGCTGATTGTGTAAACTTGTGTTGATAAACTCGATATTAGATCGAGAAAACAAAGCATTACGAATCACTAGGGCCCGGATTCTAGGTAATAGGGAACCCGATATCTGGTATGCGAAACACAATTTATGCATAAGGACTGTTCACAATTACGTAACGACCTTAGAGGGGGAGGGGGATGACAATTTGTTATGGTGGGGGGCGGTGGTGTTTATCAAAATGTTACGTAACCAAAGAATTAGATATTTTTTCTAGATTTGGATATTAAATTTTCATTAATTTGATAAATTATCTCAAAGAAATCCATTCAGCCAAGAATCATAATAATTGTTTTAACTTTTGTTACGTTATTCTTCTGGGGGGGGGGGGGGGTTTCGCAATTTGTTACGATCTGTTACAAGGGGGTTGGGGTCAAAAATTGCGTTACGTAATTTGTGAAGAGCCCCTAAACACAAGATATTTAATATTATAAATTGTATGCCACGTACTAAATACCCGGTTACCTATTGCCTAGAATCCGGGCTCTATGAATCACTTTCAAATTAGACTAGTAATGCAACTTCTTGACTTGTTTGTTTAGGTACTACATGGTCAGGTCAATGACCAAATGGTAAAAATTGTAACCAGTAGTATACTATTAACTAAGTTTTTGTCGGAAAAGTCTGTAGCAGTTATGGTTTCCGGCCTAAGAAAGGTGCCGAAAATTTGCATTTGCATGAACGGATTCCTCATCCAACTGAAGGATTCTTTGTCGAGCATATCCGGGACTCGGCGGCTAAAGCAGGAACATCAGCGGCCACCATCGCTCGTCTGAAACTTCAATATCACTCAGACGACGGATGTTTCAACTTCTGCCTACCTGCAAGTACCTGCTTCCTACTTCTTCGCATTGGCAGACGAACGGTTTCCACATGTGACTTCCACTGTTGGAAATGGGAGTAAGCCAGAGTCACGGCTGAGTTAGGGATAAGCACCCAGCTAACCCCGGACAACAAAATAAACAGAATTAAAAAGTTATAATTTTTACAGGTATACTTTTTGGGCGAGTCTATGCTGGATTGTTTGACAGAGAGGCAACAACCTTCCTGTAGTCAAGGACGTATAAAACATCCACTTGAGGTTATGGTTTGGGGAGGTATTAGTGGTAAAAGGGTCCTTTTTATTATGTAGAATGTAGTATGTACAATGAACCAAATACAATATTTAAAGGCTTTGAACGAAATATTTTGGCCTTATTTTTCTCCCAGAAGATAAAAAAGGATCTAGTATATTTATGCAAGATGGAGTACCATGTCATACCTCAAAGTCAATCAAAAATATTTAACAGAAAAAAAACTTTACTTCCATGGGCCGGAAACTCACCAGATCTCAATGCTATAGAAAACGTATGGTATTTATTAAAAATTCGGGTTTATCAAAGGAATAATCCAAATAGAAGAGTTTTAATAGAAAACATAAAAGATGTGTGGCAAAATTCGCCAGCAAAAAGATGTATTGACCATTGAGAGTATATGCCATCACGAATTCAATGTGTGTTAAAAGCGAAGGGTGGGGTTACAAATACTAACTCAAAAATATTATGACATAATTTTGATGTAGAATAATTATTAGTTAATTAATAAATAGTTGAAAAAGTAAATGTAATTTATTTTTATTGTAAGTTCTAAACGCTTGATTTTTAAATTTGCAATTTTTGCGGAGTACTCTAGGTATGTTTATTATTTTTTCCTTTTCTCCCTAATTCGAACAAATTTAATGCATTATGAGAATTCGACTTGAGTTGACTGTAGTTCATTTTGCAGCTTTACTTTTATTACTCATTTTGAACTGGCACTCGCACGATTGGACAAGTTATGATTTGTGTGGATTCCCTAATTCACTGATAGTTAAAATTTAGCTTGTGAAACTCCCCTAAAATCAAAACATAATAAACTCCATAGCCGTAGCGTGCTAAAACAAAAAGGAGTTTTTAAAATAAATTTTAAATTGGAAATAAATTTTGGTATAATATGTACTATAATAAAGAAATGAACTTAAAAATTTTTTTAAGTAAATTGTGTGGTATTTATTGTAAAATATAATTTTGACATATTAAAAAGAATTTAACTTATAAAGCCTTAAAGTGAAGACTGCAAAAGTAGAAAATTATTATTTAAAAAATACTTTACAGTTAAAATTCTAATATTTTAGCGTTTTGTTTAATTTTGTTAAAATTATATTTGTAAATTTATTCATAATTGAAAAAAAAACTTGCGATAAATTATTATTATTCAACCAAATTTCTTTTGACAAATAATAATGTTTTTCAACATGAAACGGTGTAAAGCCAATTTATGAGTTTTATGTTACCTATTTTTCATAATAATTCAAAATAGTCTGAATATCTTGACATGACTCGCTTGTGATGGGTAATTTAAAAGCGGGTTTTTAATGACCTAAGCCGGATTTATTACGGTTTCTTAAGATATATTAACAAAAATTATAAATTCAGCAAAATTTTGGAATTTTGCAATATATTTATTTGAACCTTAAAATTTGCCGAGAGAGACGACCATGGTTTTTACGTCTTGCGCAAAAGTATACACTCGTAATACTGGAGAATCCTGAATAGATCCGTAGGTTGGTAAATTCTCGTTGGTCCAAAAAGATTAAGTTAGTGTGCGTTAAAAGTTATTAAATTTCATCAGAAAATATAAAGTTTGTGTGGCATAATAGCTGAATGGTAATTAAATCTAAATTTATAAGATGTCGTCCCCAAGTGCTGGCAAACGACGTATGGATACAGATGTCATAAAATTGTATCCTTTTTTGTGTTGACTAATAAGACGTAAACAATAACAAAATCTTTTGTATCAGCTGATCGGGAACAAGGACGTCTACAGGAGCTCACTGCTTAAAATTTGCGTATTTTTAGTAACAATAATTTAATGCAATTATGTTTATTAATTATTCCAATCAATATTATTCGTTTTTTTACAATACTTTCCTTAATTTTTTTACAGAATTGAAAGTAAACACGAAGTTACCATATTAAGTGGATTAAATGAATTTTGTGTTAAATTTTATGGCCCTCGTGGAAGTAAGTATTCATTATTGTAACTATTAATATCCTCAAATTTATATTTCTTGCACACAATAATTTATTTGCAAACAATTTTACTTGCATAAGTAAAGTTAGGATAATTCAATAAACTTATAAGTTTATGCATTTTTATAACTTATAAATATTGATAAATTTTGTATATTTATATCTTATCAAGCAAGTAAAACAAATTTAATAATTCCGTTTATTTGTATAACTTGATTTTTGATATACCAAAATGTCTTTGCTTTTTCAAATTTTAACTTTGCATCAATCAAACTTAATTTATTTACCTATAAATTATAAAGTAAAATTTATGTTTAAAAAAAATAATTTTTTTTTAAATGAGAGGGCGAAAATTCAAGTATTACATCACCTAAATGTATTCCTCCAAACCTATTGTTACCTTGCCCATTGTTACTATATAAATTTAAAAAACCTTGTGTTGATTAAGATTGATTTTTGCGATATTTTGTTAGCACATACATATTTGAAAAGCAATCAATTTTGTATTTACGATTTCCTTTGGGGAAGTTTTAGGTTATCACATTCTGATAAAACAAAATTGCATTTTTTAAAATATAATTTTAAATTCAGCTTGCGTGCTTTGTGGTGTATTGAACCTTTGTAAAATATTGATCTATTTCCATTTCGTCTTCCAAGTGTAAATAAATAATGCAATTAATGCACATTCTTCTTACATGCACTTTTTTTCATTGTTCGAATTTTTGTCACAGTTAATTTCTAAAAATAAACTTGACAAAAACTTGAATTTTTCGGAAGAACGAACGTAAATCTCACTTTATTTTAAAATAAAATATTTTTTCTTTTATTTATGAGAGGCGGGCGATTAACTCCAAGATTCAGGGGAAACTTTCTTTTTAATAACTTTATTTGTACGAAGTGGAAATTTTGTAATATCAACAAATGTCCAGGTTTTAAATTTTTCTAAAGAACAAAAATTTTTAATATAAAATCAGCATTACATTGAATACATTGTTTACCTGCCCATATGAATGCACAGAAAGTAATGCAATGTTTATGGTATACAGTTACTCACAAAAGAACTCGGGACACTCCTATGTTAGCAATGTAAATTGTACATTTTTAGACATTATTTGTTGCAAATTTAATTCCCTTCAGTTTTGTTTATATACATTTTTCTATTTTGTCGCACTGAAAAATGAGTACTTCTGTACGTTTTTTTTGACACTACCAATAATAAAGCGACGCTAATGAGGTTTTAACAGCTTATTCTACACATCTCAAGGTATACAAAAATATTTTTGATTTTGATTTAATATACTTAATGGCGGCATCGCAATAGATCAGACGAGATTGCCTTTTATTTTGGGAGGTCCGCGGCAAGCAGTGGAACTCAAGCAATTTTCATCCGATTAACTTGAAATTTTAACTGTAGCTTCTCAGATAGATTCTCTAGAGAAGTACACACGATTATTGCGATTGATTAACAATTTTTTATTGTATAAACAAATTAAGATCGATTTTTCGGTAAAAATTGAAAATTTTTGTTAAAACTGTTGCCATTTTGCGAAAAATTTATGTTTTAATAATCATGTACTTCTCTAGAGCAGGGGTCTCCAAACTTTTTAGCCCAAGGGCCCAGACTGATTGCTCCACAAAGCCCCGAGGGCCAATATCTAGCTACAGTGGCTAACAAAAATATTCGAACCTCCCTATGTTAACAATGTGAATTGCACATTTTGAAACAGTTTTTTTTTACATATATAAAAATCGCATTTACAACAAAGCTTCTTTTTAAAAATTTTTTTTGTTATAAATTTCATTGTCTTCAATTTTGTACCTCTACATTTTTCAATTTTGTTGCCCCGTTTTTGACTGGCAGCGACTTTAACAGAACTCTGCAAAACACAAAAAATATCGTCATCTATATTTCGGAATCGGTACAACAAAACAGAAAAATGCTTATATACATAAATGTACAGAATCACGTTTTCAAGAAAAAATGCCTATTCAGTTTTTCATTTCGTCGCACCTTTTCTGATTTATAAATGACAATATTTTTTGTGTTTTCCGGAGTTTTGTTTAAGTTGCTGTCAGTCAAAAACGGAGCTGCAAAATTGAAAAATGTATAGATACAAAATTGAAAACAATGAAATTGTTAACAAAAAATGTCTAAAAAGTTTTGCTGTAAATGCGATTTTTATGTCAAAAAACGGTTTCAAAATGTACAATTTACATTGTTAACATAGAAGGGTTTGAATATTTTTGTTAGTCTCTATAGCTATACCTTATTAGATTAAGATTGCTTTTTGACAACTTTTGTTGTGTTTTGACAACTATTTTTAGTCGGTAAATAAAATATCTGACTATTATTTTGTATGATTACTTTATTTGATTTGATTTATCAAAATAATGTAAAGGGCGGGCCGGATACCAGCCACATCAGGCCCGTTTTCGCGGGCCGGATTTGTGGTGCTGGCGGGCCGTAGTTTGGAGACCCCTGCTCTAGAGAATCTATCTGAGAAACTACAGTTAAAATTTCAAGTCAATCGGATGAAAATTGCTCGAGTTCTACTGCTTGCCGCGGACCTCTCAAAATAAAAGACAATCTCATCTTATCTATTGCGATGCCGCCATTATGTACAGCCATGGCCAAAAGTATTAGGTCACTTTTAAAATGTCGTTTGCTAATGTTTTAGCAAATCCAAAAATACGAAATATAACGGCAATTCCGCTGTTATAGGCTTTGATTAAAAAATCGAAATTTTCAAAAACCTTAAGAGCTAAAATAGGTAGTAAATTTTACCTTGATTCTGTAGTACTAATCATTACAAACAAAAAAGTGTCGAACAAAATTTTTCACAAACGTACCGTTTTTGACTTATACCAAAGAGTATGTATATATAGAGGGACAGCTCTTATGGGATTACTTGTCACAAGTATTTCTAGATGGCTCTGCTACGCCATCTAGTGGAGGGGGTTATCTCTACGTCTTAATTTTTGGTCCTCTATATACAGGGTGCTAAATGAATTAGCTGAACATGGGAAATTAACATGTAAAAACTTATTTTTGCAAAAATACCTCCCTGTATATAAAGGATCAGCCATAAATTAAAAATTAAAACGTAGAGATCACACCGTCTACTAGATGGCGTACCAGAGCCATTAACAAAAACTTGTGACAAATATTTGTTAATGGCTGTCCCTCTATATATACATACTCTTTGCTTATACGCAAAATTAAAACTTCGAAATTATTAAAATTCTTCAAGAAAATGGCAAATTTAAAACTTATAATTTGCTAAGTCAGCACTTTTTTTAAAAAAACCGAAAAATTTTGATTTCATTATAACTCAAAAACGGTACGTTTCTGAAAACTTTGTTCGACACTTTTTTGTTTGTAATGATTAGCACTACATAATTTAGGTAAAATTTACTAGATCCAATTATTTAGCTCATAAAGGTTGCCGAAAACATTAAAACAAGACAGTTTTTTACTAGGAAGACAGTAGCATGGTTGTTTTCAAAAAATATTTAACTGTTTTCATAATAACGACATTTTAGAGGTGACTTAATACTTTTGACCAAAGCTGTATATTAAATCAAAAATATTTTTGTATTACCTTGAGATGTGTGGAATAAACTGTTAAAACCTCATTAGCGTCGCTTTATTATTGGTAGTGTAAAAAAAAAATCGTACAGAAGACTCATTTTTCAGCCCTTCAAACTAGCCTAACCCCTTAAATGAGACTGTAAAATACAAAAAATAATTTCAGCTGTATCCCAAAAACGGTGTGACAAAATAGAAGAATGTATATGAATAAAAATGTAGAGAATGAAATTTACAAGAAAAAATTCCTATTTCCTTTTTTATTTGGTTGCACCGTTTTTGAGATTTTACAGAGTTTTGTTTATCTCGCTGTCAGTTAGAAATGAACGAAATCAGTTAGAAACAAAATTGAAGGCAATGAAATTTGCAACAAAAAATGTCTGAAAAGTTTTGCTGTAAAATCGATTGTTGTATCAACATTAGTCTTGAAAAGGTACAAACTACATTGCTAACGTAGGACTGTGCCAATAATTCTTTGAGCCAGTGTGAGCCATAAACAATAAAGAAGAGATTGAAATTTTCAATAAAAAATGTTTGATAAATTTTACTGTAAAACGATTTTTATATGAGACTACATGTCTTCAAAAAGTACAATTTATATTGCTAGCATAGGACTTGCGCTTATTTTTGTAAACTACTGTATACTAATTCCACTAAATTTTTACTACTTTGACGATGTTTTACAAACTTTCAGCTGTTTTTGCACTCTTCTTTATATGACGCTTGTTATTTTTACAGTCTTCACTTTTTTCGTCTTATGAGATAATCCATTTTAAAGTATTCAAAACCAAATTATGACATGATTTTTTTAAATTGATTTTCTATGACAAAAGGGCAGTTTTACGTACCTTAAATTTTTAATATGGCCCTTGGTAAGTTCTATGTTTTCTCATTATCATAATATATATCATATTATCTCAAAACTGGCAAAAAGTGACACAGTAACTTCTTGCATTGGACCCTTAAATTACAAAATCGCATTTATGCAAACTTGAACTATTTTCTATTAAAATCGACTCACAAAAATTCTTTTAGCTTTAGGCTTCTATACCAAGTGCGAAGCATGTTTTGGTCCCGTGTCCTGTCCGTCCGCATGAATCCTGAATTATATACATATAATTTTCAAAACTGACTAAAATGATAATAATGATAACCGAAACTATAACAATGATTATTATTGTTATTTAGAAATACCTACTATTCTTTCAATTAATTTAATGATCAGTGAATTTTATGAGGACTATCGTCATTTTTAGGTGTCTTTAGTTTCCAACAACTTTTTTTATATAGTGCGGGCCGAGGAAATGGGTGTACAAAAAAGTGAAAATATGAAATTATTTGGAAATATCGTGGAATTAATTGTTCGGGTCCACAGCACGCAAAATGCGCTCACAGGCTTTTATAGATATGATAAAAGTTCTTGCAGAATTTGAAAGATGATATTACAATAAAGCGATTGAACTATGGATCAACCTAAATTTTTCTTTTAATTTCTGATATAATCGGTTTTAAAATTTAGATTTTTCTCATAAAAGTCGGTTCACTCTGTTGACGGTAAGCGTGCTCGACGTAAATAGGTGCGGTAGTGTTTTAGTGGACGCAACTACTCGCAGTCCACTTTTAACCGTGTAGCTGCTAACAATATATTATAAGTTTATTTAACAGTTAATTATAGTCGAATTTAAGTTAAAAACAACGATCCCCTCCTTCTAAGACCTGTAATTTTCGATTTGGAGGCTCTTTAGGAATTAAAAAATTTTTTTTTGATCTACTCAAAGATCCCAATTTTCTAGATCCTTAATTTTTGAGTTCGGTCGCTCCCAGGGATGTTTTTAATTATTTAGAGCTTTTTTTCACTAGAAAATTTTTTAATTTGTGGATGCATTTTGCGTGTACTCCCAATTGTTCAAATTACAAATTTAAAAATGTATTAAAATTTATTAAGTTGAACGTAACTGGGATACTCGAGCGTAAACCATAGTTTAGTAAACGAGAGAGTTGGTGTTTCGTACGCCAATAGGAGTCCTGTCAGCCAAGTTAAACGTTTCTGAGATGCATAAGCTTAAATCTTAGTATATAATTTTTTTACTATAATTCTTCTTCAATTTACTTTTCAAGCCATCATATAAATGTAAGCAGCAAATTTGTGTTTTATGCTGCTAAAATCTGTTATATTTTATATTGTATTGAATTTTTGTTTATGCTGATTTTTAATTTGGTTAATTTTAGCACCATATGAGGGTGGAATTTGGAAAGTTCGGGTACACTTACCAGATCATTATCCTTTTAAATCACCTAGTATTGGTTTTATGAATCGAGTTTACCATCCTAATATAGACGAAGTATCTGGAACTGTATGCCTGGATGTTATTAATCAGGCTTGGACCGCATTATACGGTAAGATTTTTTTAAACAAATAATTAAATTCATGTTTTGTCTAGCATTATTTTATAATTACCTTTATTTATTAATATTTTAATAAAATAAAAGATTTAATGAATTCGCTGACTTTAAATAAATAAAAGAATTGTTACTAGAGAATAAGAGAGAATAAGAATAAGAAATAAGAGAGAATATAATATAAATACAGTTAACACAATATGAAAAGCCCGGTCGCAGAATTTCGATTTATTTGTCGTTTGTTTCGTTATATTCTTATTTTTTAGTTGAAAAAAATTTTTTTTTTAATGTTTAGCGATAGTAGTGTGTAAAATTATCAAATTTGATGGTACAAATTGCATGGAAACCATAAAATTAAATTCGCGAAAAAAATTCGCGATTTTTAATATACGATGGTTGTTTATCGGTAGTAATGAATTTTGCATAATTTATTATAAAATAATTTAATATTGTAAAAATAACTTTACAAAAGTAATATCATTGCAATATTAATCCAAAAAAAAATTATTAATACTTTGTATAACCCCCTCTAGCCTTTATTACTAGTTGCAGACGTCTTGGCATTGATTCCGTTAGGTTCTTCAGGTATTCGCACTTTATGTCGTTGTCCCAGACGAAATTTAATGCCTTTTCCAAGTCAACCAAGTTCTTTGGTGACCTATTTACCACATGCCGCTTCATAATGGCCCATAAGTTCTCAATCGGGTTGAGGTCGGGGCTATTTCCAGGCCAATCTATTACTAATCAATTGATACGTGGTTTAGGTAGTGTAACTCGATATTAACCATATCAATATTTTAGAAATGCATTTTTTGGGTTTTCTAAAATATTGATATGGCCAATCTATTACGTCAATTCCATTGTCTAAGAAATATTTCGATACCTGCAACATAAAATTTAGGTAAAAATTTGAAATTTTACAATAATTTGTTTTAAATATGTATAAGAATCTTGAAATTATAAGTAATTTCTAAAGAAAAAATTTATTTGTAAAAATATTTCTTACTTTCTTAGCTGTATGGCATGGAGCATTGTCCTGTTGAAATTTCCAATCTTCATTTTCTGCATATAACTTTCGAATAGATGGCTCCAGACTTGTATTTAAAATTTCAACGTATCTGTCAGCATTAATATTCCCTTTGACAATCTGTAACTTCCCCAATCCGCGTTGAGAATAGCAACCCCATACCATTAAACCGATTCTACCGCGGGATGTTTTAATTGTACATTTCTCGGATAATTTTTCATGTTTAAAGCGTCGCACGTACTGCTTTCCATCGGAACCATGTAGCAAAAATTTTGGTTCGTCTGAAAATATGACTCGACTCCAATCTTCTTGGGACTAATTTTCGTACTTTTTTGCGAATTCCAAACGTTTTTTCTTCATTATTTTTTGTTAAAATCGGTTTTTTAGCCGCGGTATAAGCCCTTAAACCGAATTCTTTCAGGCGATTTTCAACTGTACCGACACTAACATTAGCACCACTTTGCTCATTTAGCTCAACCCTTAGCTGTAGACACGATTTAAAACGATTTTTTAAAGATAAACGACGAAGAACGCGGTCTTGAGCTGGTGTTGTTTTCCTCGGCGGTCTTCCCTTCGGCAGTGCCTTTGTAACGCCAGTTTCATCAAATTTTTTTAAAAACGACTTAATGATCGCCTATTGCACCCCACTACTTTGCCAATATATGTAAAACTTTTATTTTCATTACGCAAAGTTAAAATTGTTTGTTTATCTAATTCAGTTAAATTACCTCTGTTTGACATTTTCACGTAATTTCTTGACTTTTTGAAGGAGTTTTATCACTTGCAAATACTAAATGAAGTCTCAACTATACCTGAAGATTACCTCAATTTTACAAAAAAATCCCACCTCCCAAATAAGCCAATACAAGCAGATTTTACCTGAAAATTACCCCCGGGCTTTTCATATTGTGTTAACTGTATATATAACCTTCCGATTAAACTGCGTCAATGAATTATCCACATTATTATATTTTATCATGTAGGAGAGAAGATTTTACGTTATGTAAGGAAGATAAGTTTTCCATCATCGAGGGATTATTTTTTATACAATTAAGTTGCAAAGTCATCCTAATTAATACTAGATTATCAAATTTGTGGTACTGTTAGAAGACTGTACTTAGAGCTGAATACAAACTTAATGATATAGATTCCTATAATATAATATAACAGATTTATAATCTAAACTAGTGATGAGAACTATCGAAATTTTTTGACTATCGATAGTTACTATTGTTTTTTTACTATCGATAGTAAAAATTTAGTTACTATGCACCAATTTGAAAAAAAAAATCTAATAAAAACTATTGCATTTTAAAGAATGTTCAAAATTTAATATAACGATTGTTATTTTTTTCTTTATACAGCTTCTTATCTTATCTATGACGGTGGTAAGTTCCACCGATGGTCAGTTTTTAATCTTATTTTGTTGCTAAGCTGCCGATATCAACATGTAAGTTCCATCAATACTAATTAAGTATTACTGCTAGACTTTTATTCAAGCTCTGTAATTGGTCCAGATTCTACAGTTAACTAAACTTATGATCGGATAATAAATAAAATTACAAATATATATATTTATTATTATTTTATTCAATTCATTTATTTTCAGCATTCATTTCGTAATTTTTTAAAATTTTTATTTGTTTCTTTTTTTAAACCAAAAACTGATTCATTTTTTTTGCAATAGTTGGTATTGGTAGTAATATAATTGGTATAAACCAAATATACATTGTATATTGATATACTAACTGACTATTTAAAAATTCATTCGATAGTTTTAGCAATTAAAAATTCATTTAATAGTTCTAGTATAACTAAAAATTTATTCAATAGTTTTAGTAACCAAAAATTTATTCGGTAGTATTAGTAACTAGAAGGTTATATTCGAATAGTTTATATAAGTAAAAAGGTATTCTAATAGTTTTAGTTATTAGATAGTCTAACTATTGATAGTTCAAATAATGACTAACTATCAAATAATTCGATAGTTTTTATTCGATAGTCCTATCACTAATCTGAACTATGAAAATATAGAAACTAACAGTTGCTATTTATGAAAGGACAAAAAATCTTAGTAGGAAGAAAAAGAAGCGTTATTTTATTTTTTAAAAGAATGTAAAAAATTTTATATGGGCATTCACATGACTTGATCATATTTTTAGATAGAACTTAATAAATAATGATTAAAAATATGGTCATAATATGATATTATACTTATAAAGCTACATGGTCACACTCACTCGCTCACTGATTCATCAAAATGTGGGAAAATATTTAAGCCCTTTGCAGTGGCTTAACAAGAAGTTGAAGAACCCCTGTGGGAAGTTATTAGCGGGGGCCGTGTTTTTGTAATAAGACAAAACGAAAAGAAAATAAGTAACTTCAATTTGTTACTCATAAAATTTTAAGATAAACAAATAGCAAAATTACATTAAGAGGCCTTACCAGTTTGACACTTTCAAAAAATCAATTTTTTTGCCTTTTTTATATAGTTTGTACTTTCAAGAATATACTGTAAAAATTTCAAAGTCATATCTCTAATACTCTCTGAATGGCAGCCTTCTAAAGAGCAACCGCTCGAAGGTATAAAATGCCACATCTGCCTGGAGGCGTAGCACCGATACTTTTACAACACTAAACATTACTTTAGTAATATTAAAAATTAAAAATAATTACTAGAGCGATGCAAAGGAGGGAATACGCAGAATATCTATAAAAGTTTAACGGCTTGCTCTGGCACCTTGCTCCAAAGCACCTTCATAATTTATTGAAAACGATCGTACTCGCTTATTTCCTTGCAGTCTCAATATTTAACGATGGTTTTTATGCTATTCTAAAAATGCTGTAAGTAATGGACGTTATCATCAACCAGGAGGAGTTACGTCATGAAGAATCCTCAAAAGAGGGACTAACAGCTCGGAGAAAAGCTTCAGCCCTTCAGCAGGGATTATTTGAGGAAGAGGAGGGTTCATCGTATGGGCCAGGTATAGCTGATCAGCAGTTTTTATGGTTAATATCATTTTATCTTGCAAAAATTGATCTTTAAACGCGTATTTCTTGAAATGACATTTTTAAAATCTGCTGCAATTGTAACTCAAAGAGCAATTATCAGATTGATTTTCTACGTCATTTTGTTATATTTTGATATTTTTAGAAAATCCTACGTGATTGTACAGGAAATACCTTCTAGTTTAACGACATTTTTCCTTTTTCGATTTAAGCTACTCAAACGGCCGGAATCATTGCAGCAGTTAAGGTACTTTTTTTTGGTGCCTCTGAAGGCAGCGCATAAGTCGCTCGGATCGCAATATTTTTTTATGAAAAAATTATCTAATATAGGTCAAATATAACCGAATAATTCTTAATTTTCGGAAACATTTAATTGAGTACTTTTCGTCCAAAAAATTCCCGAAAATCAGTCACATTTACAGCTTACATTCACACTGGTATGGCCCCTTAAGAGCCGATTTTAGAATAGTCGGATAAACTTAGTATAACGATAAATGAAAGGTTTCAGAACAGCAGAAAAGGAGATTTGCACGACAGGATATAGTAATGAACTACAGTATAAAGCTTTTATGTTGCGTTAAGCTTGAGTGACATTATCAATTTTTGGTTAAATTTTCGACAAACTTTGTTGTCAAATGTTTGAGGAAAATAATTAATCTAAATTACATTTTCATATTTTCGTCAAACTTTAACGAAAATTTAACCAAAGTTCGATAGTCACTCAAGCTTTACGCAGAACACTTTTTCATGGGAAACTAAGGTATAAGCAAGTGCTACACTGCAGATACTTTAGATGGATGCAAAGTCTAGTACCGCTGCTCTGCAGGATAGAATGTTCAGCTAGAAAATATTTTCGCACCGTTCAATATCAACTTCCGTCGTGCAATAACCTTTTTGCCGTGCAATAACCTTTTTGCCGTGCAATATCCTTTTTTTTCAAACACCTTTTTTGTCGTTAGTTTACCCTTTTCTGTCGGGTCGATAAATCATACCCATTTAAAAACAGGATACATGATGCCCACTTTGTTTACCTCAATAAAAGAAAACCTCCCATGGCCATGTTATAATTTCATTACTTTGAATAGGGCGTTTTATTACTGCGCATGACCGAAGAAGCCAAGTTAGTCGAGCGTAGACTCAAGAAGCGGATAGTCGTGCGAGATTATGACGATATTAGAATATAACTAAGCGAACAATATTAAATAGCAAATATACTATAAGAGTTTTTAGTGTGTTTTATTATTTTAACAATCAGAAGTGGGATATACCAAAAATAAACAATTGTGCGAAATTACGAAAGTGATCAACAAGATGGACGACAATCATGGAAGCTTACCTGTCGACCATGATGTATGTAAAAACGGTGAGGATGTGCGTGCGCATAGCCGTGAAGATAGACTTATGGAATTACTTATAAAATCTGAAGAAGGACGCGCGCAGACTGACGCTATGTTACGAACATTTCTATTAGCGAAATTAAATGAACCGAAAGAGGAAAAACGAGCAGAACAATATACACCTATGTTCAGTGTGATGCCAGATTTAAGTAAATCTATTGAAGATTTTTGGGGAGATGCAGGCGAAACAGCGGTAGAATGGCTACAAAGAATTAACAATTGCGCAATTTTACATTACTGGAGCGAGGAAATCAAATTGGAATCAGCGAGAATTCATTTGGTAGGCCCAGCGAAACAGTGGTGGCAAACTTGGGAAAACAAGATTAACGATTGGGAGAGTTTTGAAACACAATTTAAAGCGACCTTTTTCCTAAGGCAAAGTGTAGGAGACCTGTGGAAGAGATTAGTGGGAAAAGTACAGCAACCTCGCGAGAATGTGGAAGCGTACTTCCACCAAAAATATAAATTGTGCTGCGATGTAAAATTAGAGTTCAACGACGCGAAGGAACAAATTTTAGCGGGTTTATTGCGGGAAGGGAAATTGTATCGTATAATAAAAAGTGACGATCGGGAAAAACTACTTTACGTAATTCCGCGTTCTTTACGAAAAAGTATTGCGATTAAATATCGCGGTCCGTTAGAGATCATAGAAGTACTGCCAAGTGATACCTATCGAGTGGCTTCACTGAAGGGCAGTCAAGGTAGAAGGTTTATGACTACCGCGAACGTAAGTCAGCTGAAGGTTTTCCGGACAAATGCAGAGGATACGGAATCGAGTGCGGAAAGCGAAACGGAGGGCGAGGAGGCGAAAGCAGCAGCAATGGAGCTTCGTGTGGAAATGGAACCAAGTACATCGAACCAAGTTAACTCGCGAGTTAGAGAACGGAAAAGACCGGTAAAGTTCGTTGATTATGAATTGTAATTACGTGTATATAATCTAAGTTAAAACTGTTATGTTACAAGTCAATTTAGCAATTAAGTATATTCTGTGGATGTAAATTACATCGGGCCGATGTAAATAGCAGGATGGCCGAGTGTTATAATTTCATTACTTTGAATAGGGCGTTTTATTACTGCGCATGACCGAAGAAGCCAAGTTAGTCGAGCGTAGACTCAAGAAGCGGATAGTCGTGCGAGATTATGACGATATTAGAATATAACTAAGCGAACAATATTAAATAGCAAATATACTATAAGAGTTTTTAGTGTGTTTTATTATTTTAACAGCCAATATATAATATTTCATTGTGAATATTAAAAATGAAATGCTAATACTAGATAGGCACATATTATACTTGTAATGGCTTTAAATTTTTTTGAAAAGACTGAAGAAGGTCACTGCAGAACTGGGGGTCCTTTTAGCCGGGGGCCCGCGTGCGTCGCACTTACCGCACCCCGGTAGTTCCGCCCCTGCTCCTTCGAGACGTCAGCGTCGGGGAGATGTGAAATTTTGCAGAAGGGAGTTGTTCGCCCAAAATTATCACAAAAAAAAACAAATATGGATGTTAAACAAGCTTTATTCGAAGTAACTTACAGCGTTTTAAGCTTACAATAAACTTGAAGGTTTTCAATTTACAATGCAAGTTATATTATAAAATAATGCTCACTATAATTTACTTGATACAAAATATTTTTTTATATTTATTATTCGTAATTAAAGTTATGATAACTATTATTTAAGCAAATGTCGTTCCAAAGCTTGGAATGTTTCTTTGTAGGAGATTTGGTCTCACATAACACAGATGTGGATGCGTGCGTGTCACCTCTGTCTTCTTCGGAGAAGATTGAAATATTTTTGATAAATGCCGTCGCGGCTCTGTTATTTGCCGTCGAATTTAGCTTTTTTTTGAGTTTTGTAATCCTAGTGAGATTAGCTTTCAATTTGTTTTAAAAAAACTTGATGTTGTCGACTTTCGACTTTTTTTCGAACAAAAAAGATAGTTTTCGATTTTTACATAAAGCACAAAAGTATATGGAAATTGGGTTTCGGTTAAATTGACAGCTTTTTTTATATCTTGTAGTTCATATCATTTTGAACAAAAGTTGTCATGGGCACAAACAATTTCTATGCACCGTTTTTATTTGGCAGCTTGTTAAATGTTTAAATCAGTTATATGGGGTTTTCCTGCTATCAAGGCGAATTAGTTCGCGATATAAAGTAAAGTATACCCTACTGATATATTTATACCGCTAATTAAAATTTTAAATATAAAGTCTTTTGGATTACGTAGAGATAAACTTTATATCATACATTAATTCGCGTCGAAAGTAGGGAAACCCCCATATAATTCATCTTAACATTTAACAAGCTGCCAAATGCAAACGGTGCATAGACATTGTTTATGCCCATGACAATTTTTGGTCAGAATGATATGAACTACAAAATATAAAAAAAGCAGCCAATTTAACCGAAAGCCAATTTCCATATACTTTTGTGCGGGGTCTTTTAAAATTTCACAAGCTCCGTTAATCAGAACATGTGCTAATCCGGATTTCCTTGTAATCCGAATAACATGTAAAAATACACCATGGTAAAAATGTAAATTTAATGTTATGTATCTTGTAATCCGAACTAACCGCTGATCTCCTAATCCGTATCATATTTATATGATGTAGATTATACACAATACAATATTTTTTAATATACAATATTTTAGATGTAGTGGGTATATTATACTACATCTACTATACACGCACACATCGACGTCCCCAATGAAAACTACAGTAACTCAGTAATTACATTTTTAAGAAAAACACAATTCAAAGTGACTACATATAAATGGTAGAATTGAATAATTTGTAAAGAAACAGTATTTGCTTTAATTTTTAGAGTATATCTCAGTATAGATCTGTATTTTTTTTGAAATTGTGATAATTTATAACACTATAGCTCGTGCCAAGTAGAAATGGACTCGACAATCATCGTTTTTCGGCAATGACTTTCTTGATTTTTGAGATACGGCAAAACTTGTAATATACGAACTTAAAGAATTTTATTAGTTCTTTACATTTGTATATTACAATTTTTGCTGTATCTCTAAAATCAAAAAGTTATTGCTGAAAAACGATGATTGTCGGGTCTATTTCTATTTGGCACGAGCTCTAGAATAGATATTTTTATTACAGTAACTCTAAAAATGGATCTTTTTAGTTACTATAATTTTCGTTGTAAATTGATAAGTTGAAAAAAATTTTTTTTATTTAGTTTACGACTTTACAGTTTAAAATGGGTGAGAATTAAACCACACCATGATTTTAGTAAATAGTAGTTATAGATCATTTTAAAAATTTAAAATCGGTCCATAATTAACGCCGTTACAACTGAACCGAAACTACAAATAAATGAAAATTAAATTTACAATCAGCTTCTGTATTGAGAGCTGCTTATTTTTGATTATTAGAATTGTTGTCAAAAACGCCAAATATAGCTCAAATCAGCAAATTGTCGTTTCTACACAAAATTTGTTTTTTAAATTTTCCCATTTTAATTATGAACTAAAGATGTATTTGATGTGTAAAGAAATTACTTCTCGAAATTAGTTATTTGCGCTTTTCTCCTTCTTATGGGGAATAAGGCAATTTACATAATTACAATTTCATAAATTGTATTGATTTAAAAACCATATAATTTCATTTTGGAAATCAATTTATTTTTCAACATAGCATATCCGACAGATTGGAAAACGGAACTCCGTAACTTACAATCCATAAACTTACAATGTACTAATAAAAAATACTATTGAAAAACCCAGCGTGACAAGAAGTTTAAAAACATATGCACGAGTTTACCGAAAACCGCAATCTTAGGATAAGTTTTTGAAATATGCAATAAAAAAATCTGCAATTCTAGATAGGTCCAAAAAAGCAATCATTAACTACTGTAAAGAAGTGGAAGTCGATTCACAAGGATTATTGGATATTGGTGGCCACAAATAAATCAAGAGTCCGAATGTAGTTATTTTAATATTTTACTCGTATACTTATATTATATTTATAATTTATAAAGCTACTTGGTCATACTCAGCACTGATTCATCAAATTCACAACCCAAACCGTCGGTGTTAGAAAGCTCAAATTTGGAGATTATTGATGAAACAGGCAGGAAAATTGGGAAAACTTAAAATGGGAGCCCCGTTTTCCTTTTAATCTTCCATTTTTAATTATTGAATGGTTAAAATTGTATATCGATTTCGCTGATTATGCTTCCCTATGTGGCAAGTTCTTCATCAACATGACAATCGGTGTCAATTTTGGAATTAATTTCTTGGTAAGCATCATCATTTTAGGTTATGACAACTACCTAATCTTTCAAAGTCGCTTCATGAGCGTGAAGTAATTTATCAGCAACCCGAATGGATTCTAACATTTTTTTCATAAAAACCATGCAAAATTGAAACTCGTTAGATCGAACAATTTTGAGCAACCCAATACTTTCTACAACGTAATCATCATCTACTTATCTGCTTTTTGATAATTTTTCTAGTGTCTAGATTATTTGCACATAATTATTTTACGAGTAACATCCAAATGACCACTCCAATGCTGCTCCAAAAGAAAATTATTATTATATAATTTATAAATAAATAAAAAAAAAATTTTGTTAGAAAAGTTTAATAAAATCTTTTTATTTTGAATTAAATATTTTGGTTTTAAATCAGAATAGAAAAAAAAAGTGGCCCCAGGGCAGGCTCAAAATCTTCTAGGACAGGCCTAGCCTCCCCTGGCTACGAGCCTGATTTCACGTGGTCGTACGAAAATAACAACCCCATAACTTCCCCATTCTGATGTTATTCTAACTAGTGCTGGGACATCGATAGAAGAACATTGATGTCCGATGTCTAACCTGGACATCGATAACATCGGTTGAAAACATCGATGTTCGATGTCGATGTTCCTGTTAGTTTAAATCAAGGAAAAAACATGATAAAACACTTAAAACAGTTATTTTAATTCAAAATAAACTACAAAAAAATTACAATACATTTTTACGAAATTACAATTACAAGTCCCAAAACTTTATATCAATGCAGACAAAAAAATGGTATAATACCAACCGTCATGTATTTCACGTGGATTTATTTTATTTTATAAATTCTCCGTAACATCGAATGCAGCTATAACATCGCAAAGCAAACATCGATAGTTTCGATATATCGATACGTCTGCCATCGATGGTAAAACATCGAAACATCGATGAACATCGCCAAACACTAATTCTAACCCAAGTGCCGTGAAATCAAAAATATTTAAAACATGAAATACATTTTTGTTTAAGAACTTGGGTTTAACTTGTAAATTCAAATGACGAGTATATTGTCTAATCTCATGTAATATAATGCGATAAGACAGTACATCGTTTTCTTGCAAATAATTATACTTGGTAATGGAAAATGCATATTTTTTAAGTTTTATCATAATTAAAATTAATAATTTCAACATTAAAAGTTTATCAAAAAAGTGCGACATAAAATTCAAATAAGTAAATTCAAACAAATAAGTTGGCAACTTATACGAAACTCCTCTATTGGTACAAAATTTTATTATAACTTAAATGACAGCCAATACAGTTAGCAGTTTATCGCGATGACACTCATCTACTTAAGCGCCATCTAGCGGTTTAGTTTGGGGGTATAGGGTTAAGCGTACTCTAGAATCGGCATTATAACAATGCACATAGTAGCGTTGACTGACAGAGTTATCAAGACACGCAACTATATGGAAGACTTGCGAATACTATGTCCCTCTCACTCGAACACACTCCGCACACTATACTGCCCACACGTTCTAACGGAATGGATCGCGAGATTAATAATTGTTAATGAGGATTTACATTGAAAAATAGCGCCATCTAGTTGTCGCGACAATTTAGTATTGCATTAAAACATATGTGGTTGCGTGTCTTTATAACTCTGTCAGTCAACGATAGTAGTTACCAGTCCTCCTCTTCTAAGTCCATACAATGTGAGTTATCGAGTTAATCATGTGCAATATATCAATTTAAATCTCATTTATTTTTATTAATAAAGCTATTGACTATAGTCCAGGGAAATTAGGTTTTTTCTATGAAATAAATTATTCTACGAGGAATTGCAAAAATTGTTTTTTCGTGAATATCTTGTTAGCCGTTATTTTTACGGGAAAAGTACAAAAAAAAATTTGTAGCTCTCAAAATTGTCTACAAAAAAGATTCATATCTTTTCTCTGTCCAATTAACTGTATTTTCAATAACTCAAATAATTCAAAAAATCTAGTTCGACAATTAATAAATATATACTATTCCCAGAAAAAATGAGAAAACTGCTTCCATCTGGGTTTAGGTTTTAGGAAAACATTGATCGAAATTCTAAATAAAGGATGTTTTTATTTCATCGAGGAATTCATAAAATGTGGTCAAAATAATGAACTATTACACTTGATTCAGATAGCTGGAAAGTCCGTTTACCGACGGGAAGCTAGACGGTGAATTTCTTTTTTAGCGGTATCAATTAAAAAATTCCTAACGCTAACCTAAGATCGACCGGTGTATCTCTATTTTAACGATATAAATAAAAACAACATTATTTCTTAATATTGCAAATTTTAATTGTTCGTCATACATGTTCATGTAACTCAAGGTACATAACCCAATACTAAACAAATCGTACTTTTTTTTCAGTTGGTAATTGAAAATAAATTATTGTTGAAAATAAAATCTTTAGCTCTGCCTAGTGCGTTAGTATTTTATTGTACATAAAGTTCTTTTCTATCAACTATTTTTTATCTTCAGATAAATTTTATTATCAAAAAATTTTATCCGTTTATCCGATTATCCCCTTATATACTTATCCAATTATCCGGTTATCTATTAAGACGTTGATACATCTTCAATTTTGTATCGTACATTTTTCTTGTCTTCGGATTTTTTTAACTAAAAAAACTGACACTGCAGGAGAAGCAGCTTCTCGGGATTTTTAATTTTTATATATGTGTACATATAACTTGACCGGTGGATCTCTCTTTTAAAGGTCTTAATTAAAGAATTAATACTGCGAAACTCCATTGATGTGTAACTCGACTCGATTGATGTGTAGCACCGTGGTCTTGGTATACTTATAAAATTTATATGGTTAATGGTTTTATTTATATAAAAAACTGTAGTTTTTTAAAGAAGTTCTCCCTATTTCTATTATCTTATTTAAATTCTTTGTTCTCATCTCTTTTTGATAATTATATTCCCTAAGAAATCTCTTCACTAATTGCCGTTACTTCTTATTTTTTCTTTTTCCCATTAATACTTACTAAATACTTACTAAAAATACTTTTCAGTCTTTGAATAATTCAATTCATTCAATAATTTGTTCCAACTTCGTCATAATATGTTGGAGATATAAATGTACAGATTTGACATAAGAATAATGTTCAGATGCATGAAAATATGGAAGAATCTGCTTAATGCTCTTTAAATAAGCTTGCCAATCTTCCATTCATTTGGCTGTAGTGAATGCTTTTGCAATTGATATCATACGAAAATACTGAATCCAGTTTTGATATAGGGCGAACAGATATTTTGAGATTCTGACTGCGAATTGAGTCATTGTTGAAACGGTTGATTTCACGAAAAAAAATATAAATGTTTTTTGTTGAGAATTTTGAGAACTACAAATGTGATCTCTTGTACTTATCCCCTAAAAGTAAAGGATAGCAAGATATTCACTAAAAACTAATTTTTGCGACCTTTGATCCCCCGTAGAACTGTAAGCGGCCTTCGGATCAATGGGGAACTTTCAGATATTATTTAGAACCACTAAAACAACGTTACTACAAAAATTCAGCTTTTCGCCACTTATTTCATAGAAACGCCTTTTTTGGCCTAATTTGCTTGGACTAAAATTATGTAAAATTGTCTAAAAGAATCATAAGTAACCAAAAAATTCGAAAAATATAAATAAATTAAAAAATTTCTCATAATTACATTCGCATTTGAATTTCATGTAACTACTCATTTAATAATAATTTTGTACACAATATTATTATACCGCCTAACTTAACTGGCTCGATCTTGACCTTTTATTAATTACGCTTTATCCGTAATCTTTAAATTACACCAACTCCTATCAACAGATGGCGCAAATTTTCTCTTTACCGAAAAACTATTGTTACTATTTTAAAGCATTAGTGCTTATTTTAGCACATTTTCGATAAATTAAAAAAAATTGAAGTGGATACATAAATATCTACATTTATTTTAATTAGGCTTGCCAGACGTCCGGTTTTCCCCGGACAAGTCCTCTTTTTGACGGCTGACTTTTTGTCCGGTATATATTTCCATGTTTGAAGGAAGATGTCCTCTATTTTAACCAACCCGCGGCCCTCTCGAAAATGTCTTCCGATTTTCACGCAAAATTGAAGCGTTTCAATTTTTTATTATTCCTTTCCCTATTTTTTGAGGGGAAAAATCAAAAAAAAAGGACGAAATGCAGCGTGTCTTCTTTTAGCTCAGAAGAAATCTGGTAACCCTAATTTTAGTCCAGGAGCTAATGACGAATTGACCTAACCCATTTTATAAGTCCCAAATTTTGTGAGGTAAATATGGGGTGTTTCTTGACTAGGGAATTGAAATTGGCAAACGTTTACCGGTTTACCCCTAAGGATAAGAGCAATAAATAGGTTTGAAATTCGTCGACTAAACTAAATTATAAAAAAAAAGGAGATTGAACTAAAACTCACTTTTATAAAAGCACATTATAGCTAAATTAGCTCATCTATTAAGTAGCTGGAAACAATAGATCTTCCTTTAACAGAAGCTATAGATGTGGTAAATATCTTTCAAAATACCATTTGAAAAGTTCCAGTTTTTTAGCAAAAATAGGTTAAGTCTTCTTCTTCACATCAGGGATTAGGCCTTTACGCTTTATCATTGCCATCGCTTTCGAGGTATTCCCTGGTCTCAGTTTCCTTTGCGACGATATTGAAACGCAAGTCTTTAGTGAAATTTAAGAACACCTCAATTAACAATTAATAATTTGTTAGAAAAAAAAGTGATGTAGAGAAATTATTTTATTATTTTACATTTTATTACTATGTTTTTTTACTTTATTACCTTTTTCTTGTGTTACTTTTCAAATAAATTTAAAAAAAAAATTTATTAATGCTTATATTTAAGATGAAATCATATTTTTATGCATATAATGGCAATTTTTTGTGCTATTTTAAGCGCTATTTTCACGATTTTTTATGCTTAAAAGTCCGTACTCTAGTGATGTGATAGTAAGATAACGACGACTCCCAGTTGCAAGAGACGGTCTTTCGATAGACTCATCTCAATTTGCACCTTACGTGCTAAATGCTATCAATACATGCGCGTAGGAATGCAAATTGCATACAGTAAAAAATTGACCTTTGAGTCTTGTCTCTTAGAAAGTTTCTGCAGTATGTTTACGTATTTGCTATTACAACTGCGACGTATTTGTACTTCTGCTTTTATTGCTTTATTAAACTTTTTTTTAAAGTTATTTTCATCAATGGAAATAAACGACGTATTGGACTATTTGTTAAAAAATAATTTTAATGAATTATAGACCAACACCGATATTTCATTAAATTATAAGGAAGGTAAATTTTAGTGGCGGTTCGTCTGGGGCCCCCCAGTTTCCCCAAATTATTTACACACGGACCGTCACTGCAAATTAGTAAACAATGTTACCTGCTTGTACCTATACTTAAGAACTCAAAAAGAAATAAACTTAGATCATATCATACTCGTATACTACATTACTATAATATGGTATAGAATATAGATAATATAATAATGATCTAAGGAAATAAACGATTGGTAACATTCGTATGACTGAAATGACAGTATACTATCTTAACTATATAGGTTTTTGCCAGTACCGGATTAAGCAAACGCGGGACCCGTAGTAAATGTTATCAATTAATAAGGGGCCTTTGGTATGATTTGGAATATAAAATTGAAACACAATTTTGTTTGTTACAGTCAGTTATAATATGCTAACCAAAAAAAATATGTTCATTTTTTGGATTTTTTATTTACTTTTGCTGATAAAAAGCATTATTAATATAAGATAAAAAAACCTAATTAATAATAAAAACATAGAGGGATATTAAAATATTTAGATGTCTAAGCTTGGGCCCGAAGAGGTTATTACAAACTCTTCGTTAAAATGATGGTAATACTTTAAGTTAAGCAAATAAGTGCTTCTCCAAACTGCTTAACCCAATTTTTCACCCAAGTTTTTCTGTTTCTTCGTGTTTTCTAAGAGTTTCATTATATACTGTGCAGCAAGGTAGAGACTGGATTCAGTTAGGTTTTGTAGTTGAGTTTGGTTTATAGTGAAAATTTAGTAATTTGTAAAGAAAGACTCACCGAAAAAAAGTGTATAAATTTTTACTATTAATTGTAGCACAAAGTACTACAACTTATTATTAAAATAGTGATATGTATAATTTTATAAAAGGTTTTGTAGAATGTCGTTTTGCAAAACTGAAGTAATTTTTAATATTTCTACTAGTTTTTGTAGGAAATATTTTAACTTTTGTAACAATAAATGCTACAATGAAACAATATATTTACTTTGAAACCCTTCTCTCGTTCACAGATTTTTATTGAGAGAGTAACACTCTGCAAAAGCTTCCAAAAACAATGTATTAGTTTAAACCTTGGGAGAGGGCTCCAGCCTCCCCTACCACGGTTACGCCACTGGTAGATTTCTGAACGATTTTAATTGCTCTATTGTTAGAATATAAAATTTAAGTGCCAAGAGATACCATGATTTGTACCATGTAATTTATTAATTTTTAGTTTAGATGTTTTTATAATTTTAATTAATTTCAGATTTGTCGAATATATTTGAATCCTTTTTACCACAATTATTGACGTATCCAAACCCCATTGATCCATTAAATGGTGATGCGGCTGCAATGTATCTTCATAAACCCGAAGAATACAAGAAAAAAGTCTCTGGTGAGTCTAATATTATTATAATATTGTTCGATTTATTTATACAGTGGAACCCCTCTATAACGAGTCCCGGTTATAACGAAAAATCGGCTATAACGAGTAAATCGTTTGGACCCTTGCCGTTTTGTATACTACTCCATGTAAAGTACGTTTTTGGCATTGAGCTGGCTATAACGCGATTTTTGTTTGGTTTGAGATCGGTAATAGCTAGAAATTTCAGGAGTAGATCGGATATTACGAGAGTTTCTGCGAAAAATAAAGACACCTGTAGGTCTCAATTACATACTAGAATTTTTTTGAAATTGTATTTTAACTGTTCGGTAGTTTTTGTTAATGGGTGCATCCACATCTCATCATGATACTCTTTTTAATAACTTAGTATAATTAGAAAGTACAATTGAAGGGGTGAGAGCAAGAAGTCCTTAAGTGACATTTCAATTCTAAATTTAATTGTAATAATACTTAATTGCATACAGCATTGATTACGATTTTAAAAGGTGACATTGTATCACAGTAATAGATTTTCTTATTCCCTTCCCTTTCTTAATTTCCCTTAATTAAAATTACTATTCGATAGCACCACAATGTCAGTTTCGTGAAAATGTCACTTAGGGACTTCTTGCTCTCACCCTTTCAATTGATAACATTAAGATTCTTTACTACCGCAAACAAACCAAAATTATCGACTTTTTTTAATAACTTGTTAAACGTTATGTTAGTATGCATTTAACTTTCTTTTTTAATAAACTTAATACATTTATCTATCTAGGTATACAAACTTTTGTTGTCGAGGACTGTTTATAGCGAAAATCTGCTTTTAACGAGTAAGTATAGGTTGGTCCCTTGAGCTTTCGTTATAGAGGGGTTCTATTGTACAGTATTGTGCGAATTAATGTGAACACAGACAGATTTACTTTTTACCTATTGCTTAATAAAAAGGGATTGATATTGTTTAATGCCTACGTAACTACTAACTACGACCATTTTACCACAAATTAAATATTTCAAAAAATTTTGCTTGTTTTTTTGCAATAAAATTTTTAAATTTTATAAAAAATTTGAAACATGAAAAAAACAACTTTCTCAAAAACGGCCAAAAAGGCGTTAAATTTATTTTAAAAAGTTAAATGAATCTTTGTAATTCATAATCTGTATAATTTTCTAGTAAATTCTATAATAATCAATTAATTAATTAATTATAAAGATTACTATATTTTGTTCTTTTACCATTACTTTTACATACATCTTCTGGGTAATCATATTGCTGCATTAATGGCAGATATACATACAGGGTGGCCGTTTGAAAACGAAACAGACGGGATTGTGGCCAGCAGAATGTTTCTTCAAAAAATGCAAAAATAATTAATTTGATTAAACTTGATTTTATTAATCCCATCTTTTTATTCAAAATTCCAAGGGTGGTTTGCTCTTTACCTTAAGGGTTGAACTTTATGAATGTTTATGAATAGCAGAAAATGTAGCCCCCTTGAAATTAAAATAAACCTGTCCAAGCGTTTTTCACTTTTTTATTTTTAAACGTCTTGAAATATCGTATTTATTTCGGATTTTTGTAGCTTCAATTTTTTTGTTGATTAATTAATAAAACAAAACAAAATTATTTGACTGAATTCAGGGAAGCAAGACCTTTGAAATGATGTGTCACTTGCCATATCATCCCTATTAACATTTCAGGGGTTCTCTTCACAGCGCTAAGGGATGAAACAATACGGGAGTGGCATTGGTCGCAAAAGTTGTCCCCCTCGATAATAAAATTGACATGTTTTCGTATTTTTTGAAAAAAAAATTCTGCTGGCTACAATCCCGTCTGTTTCGTTTTCAAACGGCCACCCCGTATAATACGGACCGATATGAAACAAATATGCTTAAAGAAACGAACAACTTGACAAATAAAATTATAATTTGGAAAAGATACGTAAATTAAAATTATTTACTAGCCCTTCCCTATCATCTACCCTTGCTAATAATATTCATTAGCTTAATAATTAATTTAAAAATTATTTCAAAGCTAATATACCTATGGTGACCATATGCACTTATTTTAGTAGGACTTTTTTTTGGACTCTTTTTTGGAACGATGTCCTATGTACTTTAAAACTTCTCGAAGTACATACAAATGTATTACTTATTTTTTCGATTGACAAAAAAAACACTGAAAAAGGCTTCTTTACTTTTGGTGACTATATTATTTTCACTTTCACGAAAACAAAAGGTAAATACCTAAAAAAAAAGGTCAGAGGTTAGCAGGATATTCCTGGTAACGATTATAGTTTTAGCTGCCGTTGACTTTTTTTTATTTACCTTTTTGTCGCCGCTATGTACTTCTTTTTCGTGAAAATATTATGGTCACCATAAATATACCAAACACTTCCACAATTTTTACAGTTTTTAACTGAGTACCTTTCAATGACCGCTACTGTAGATGAAATTTTTTGTTTATGGAAAGATCCCAGAAATGAAATAGATGAATTTTTAAAATACTTAAACAGTAGAACATCAAATATACAATTTACCACTGAAATTGAAGATAAAAACGGTAACCATAACTTTCTTGATTTTTCCATTAAAAAGAAAAATGGTAAATTAGAATTTAACATCTATAGAAAACCTACCAATACCGGTTTAATAATCCATAAATCATCAAACCATACAGTAAAGCACAAAATGGCAGCTTTCAAAATCTACATAAATAGAATGGAAACTACCCCGATGAATGATAATAAAGAACGTTTAAATGAAATTAAAATTATTAAGTTTATCGCAGAATATAACGGCTACGACGACAATATAATCGACAAACTAATTAGAAAATCGAAAAAACAGGACACTAACAATAAAGAAATTAACAAATTAAACAACATTTATCATAAACTTACATATTTAGAACCAATAACTGACAAAATTAGAAGAATCCTAAATAAATATGATATTTTAACAATAACTAAAAGCACCAATACAATAAAAGAATCAATCTTTAATAACAAAGGTAAAATTAATACAATGGATAAAGCGGCATATGCAAAATTAATTGCGGATGATGCAATGCAACATATGTTGGCCAAACAGGACGGAATCTAAAAACCAGATTGAAAGAACATCAAAATAAAAATAAATTTTCGGCAGTTTCACAACATCTGTCCAAGCAGGACATCACATAAATGAAAATAATATAAAAATTTTACATACCGAAAGAAAATGGACTTGTTTGAATTTTTAGAAATCCGGAAAATTTCACGGCAATTTTTGAAATTTTTTAAAAGATCACTAATATCTCTGTTTTGCTGTTTTTTAAATTGTAAATTTTTATAAATGTCATTAATTTATTAATTGACGGTCAGATGTCGGGGCAATTTTAATTTAATTACAATTTCAACTTTTTATAAATACCTATTTATAGGAACAAGTTGATAAAGACGGATAGTTGAAACTAGTCCTTGAAAATAAAAATATAATAAATTGAGGAAAGTGTAAAATTTAATTTAATTAATTAGTCCTCAATGGGTTAGTCCTCAATATTATGAAATTTATAATAATAATTTATTATAAAATTATTTTATTTAAAAATTCGATGATCAAGATTCTTAAGCATTAGTATTAGGTATAAGTATTATTTCAATGCAAATTTACAAAAATATTAACAGTTTTAATCAATCGAATAGTGAAAAACTAATATTCGGGAAATATGTATTGTTCTTATATTATGTAAATTATACAGTCACACATTTCGTTCATTTCCTTCCCATACCTGGGAGACAGTGGACCCGGAGACTATTGATTCTTACAAATCAGAAATCAACCCTATTCTACAAAAAAATTACAATAATATAAACAAAACACTATAATATTGACTTATTCTAATTTGTCTAGAAACTTTTTAAGGTCGTTTTATTAAAACTGCTCATTTTATCAAGCTCTACTGTGTGGAGAGATGACACAACATGGAATAATTGTAGAATGTGATATTCAGGAAATTGCAAATGAGCAACCTTAACGATTCGTTGATCAAACATTATAGCCGTAGTGGAAAATCATTTACCTGCACGTTGTGAAACAGTATGTACGAAGTTGTTAACTTCTGAAGCAGATTTAATTATACAGTGAACTCGTAAAGTTCCGCACTTTGATAAAAAGTTTTAGAGGAATTTGTCAGAAAAGTCTTTTTTTTATACAGGGTGACTGACCGTTCATCCGAACATTGGAAAATTGATTTTTTTTTAAATTCTTTCTTCCCATTACAATCGATAAGAATGTTTATAAGTTTAAAGAGATTTTTTTTCCGCTTCTAAAGATACCCAACACTTGATATTTTGTTCTTTAATTATTGTTCAAGACTCGATAATAAAATGAAAATCAGTGCATTTTATAAAACAAGCTACTAAAGTTTTATTAAATAATGCTATATTTTCATGTTGTTATTAAGTTTATTAATTTGGCTGACTTCACAATAACCTTCCATTGTTCTCATTCTACCACGAACGTTTCCATCTATTCCCACGGAACGTATCCGTCCCAGGGGTCTTTTTCTTTCAGGTACTGCTTCCCATACTATTTTGATCAGTTTGTCGTTTGATTGTCTTTAGACGTGACCTGCCCATCTTAGTCGTTGCGATTTAATTTCTTAAATTATACGGGGGGTCTTTATATAGCTCTTTGAGTTCGGCGTTTGTTCTCATCCGGTATGTGTTCGTGGCGGGATTGAAAAGGGGTCCAAAGATCTTGCTCGGCATTTTTCTTTTAAAACGCCGTAGTCATTTGTTACGGTCTTAAATTTTTCTAGGCGAATTTTTGCCTATTTTTAAGTTTTCTACTTGAATTTATATTAAATTTTCATAGGCGGCATTGCAATGAAATTATTTGGTTTATTTTGGCGAAAACACATGTTTTCTAGTTATTCGCTCGCGGATAAATTTAGATACTTATCCTTTTTTGGTTGTGAACTTGTTACTAGTTAGAATAGTTATTTTATCATTGTTTTTTGAAGAGCTTGTCGGCTGACGATTTATTTTCGGAAGTATTTCGTACCATTTGTGGGATTTATATTGTCACCGTATTTCGAATTGAATTACCGACTTTTTCAAGCAATTTCGCTCAATTCGCACTTCAGTTTGAAGGATTTATTTGCTGCGAATTTTTTACATCAACGAAGAATCACACCATAACTCTAATGTCACTCTTGGACCCTTGAATATCAGAGATATTGTTTTTATCAAAGTATAGATCAAATTCTTGTACCTATCTCTTTTTTAGGGTTTTTGTTTTATGGTTTTATCTTGGTTTTGTTCGCATGGTATTACGTTCCATTTACCGCTCCGAGATTATTTGGAAGAGTATTGTCTCGAACATCAGTTGTAACGTTCTCGTTTGGTTCGTAATACCCTTTGGAAAATTATCATTGCAACACCATCTGCCGCGCCGATTTTATTCCATCATTTGCTTGCCGTTATCACTCCATCAACAGCCGTTCAACTCCAGACTCCAGTTTTGACCTTCCAGGAAATTTACTAAGATAAGATCTGTTGTGTTCGTCAGATTTATTACCTATATTTTTATTTTAAGATCAGTATATTTTTTTTAAATAATATTGAGCCGTGTTTCTAATTACTCTACAATTACTTTCCAATCATATTTGGTTTGTTCCAACAAACAGTTCTCTCCAGTTCTCAGACTATGCGCATGCTCTTTAGTTAAAATTTTAACGAAAATTATCTTTAATACATTTGCTTTGGTGATAGTCCACATCTCGGAACCGAATGTTACCATCATATCGGTCTTATGACTGTTTTGTATATTTTAATTTTCGAGACTTTCTTCGTTCGAAAGATCCTTGCCAATGCGTATATGCATCGATTCCCACTGTGGGGATGGCTTTTTATTTCTTCTTTTAGGTCGTTGTCTTTGGTGATCATAGATCTTAGATATTTGAAACGTTGGACTCTTTCAAAGTTATAGTTGTCTATTGTGACATTTTGTCCTACTCTGTCGTTACGTGTTTGCCTATTTACGCATATGTATTTCGTCTTTTCTTCGTTTAATACCACCCATTTTTTCCGTTTTTAATTTTTCCAAACATTATTGAGTGGAGGCTATTTCAATTTCCTCCTGATGATTGAGTTTTCAAATAAAATAATATATTATTATAAATTTATCACGAGTCGATGTTTTTCTATTACTATTAAGGAAACAAACTATTATGGGTTAATCCAAAAATTTAACAAATTTTCATGTAACGAAATACAATAAATTAAATGCTGACTGGACTATTCAACTCATTAAGTACCAAGCATATTTTACAAAAGTAGACTTAAAGTTTAGTTAAAAGAATAAATCTTATATGTATATTTCGTTAAGGCCTACAATGAGTTACTGTTCTCAATTGAGGACGTTGGTACTAGCGTTTCTCAAACGGGATCCCGTTTGTAGTAAAAGTACTTCACTTAATCCCGGGATTTTGAACCAATTTCACGGGATTTATATTCCAGGGTGTGTTAATATTTATTTTGGATGATTTGCAAAAGAAAACAAATATTTTTTCGTTTAAAATGCTGCAATCTGTACAGCAGAGAATTGTGGAACGACGAAACGTAAATTTAGTAGGCTCTCTGAAATATTTGAACAACCCAACGAACTATAAATACGATTAAGGATGCCACGTAAATTCAATATTATCACTGCCTTCTAAATCAGCATTACAGTCTACAGCAAAAAAATTATTTTCCAAGCTTTACATTGCCGAAGAAATTAGATGCTTCAATTTCAAAATTTCAAATGTCACTCGAATTAGGAGTACAGAGAATACTGTATATGATGTTAAAAATATTGTAAAAGAAATAAATGTGTAACTAGACATCGCACAGAGAATTAATGACCATCCCACCAACATCTATTGAATCAGAAGGAACATTTTCTGCAGCAGATCTTTTTATTACTAAAATTCAGTTATTATTAAGTGATACCTCCGAGGACAATCTATGTTTTTTTAAACAACTATTTTCAAAATATGGAAAAAAACGTGTAAATTTATTAATTTATTTTCTTTACTTATTATTTGTTTCTAAAATAAAATAATTTTTTTTAATACTTTTTTGTTACAACACCCCCCCCCCCCCCCGATCCCGGGAAATTAAAAATTTTCAACCTGGAATCCCAGGATTTTTTGACAAGAGAAGCCATACATACAAAATTTTGATTTTTTTTTTGATTTGTTCTTACTAATATTTCGCATTGTTTCTAGAATATGTACGTAAATATGCAACAGAGGAGGCGTTAAGAGGTCAAGAAAATAATATAAGTTCTGACAGTGAATCGAGTATGTCCGATTTTTCAGAAAATGAAGCTGAAGATATGGAGTTATAACGTAGGCTATATGTAAATATTTGTTCGCTCAATTTAATTTTCTGCCACCTCTTTTTACACTTTACTTGATTATTATTTGACTTGTTGCACGCATTATGTTGGAAAGTTATTTTTCTTTTATAGTTTATTATTTGTACAAATTGTAAGTCATATCAAATAACAGTTATTATAAATATTGGAGTATGTTTTAAATTTTATTACATTTTAATAGCCTGACAATTTTGTGTTTGAGATAATTTCTTCCTTATTACTTAATTAATTTCCTAACTAACAACAAATGTAATTTAATAAAAAGATTTCTTATTGTTACTAAGAATACTAATTGTATATAGGATTTACTTATTTTTACACAAATGGAACACATTGCTATTGTAGTTTTGATAAAGCTGTGAAAATTATGAATTGTTTGTTTTTAAAAAATTAATTGTTTTCGAATAAGTGCTAGTATATTAAAAAGTATATAATTAAAATTAATTATGATAAACATTTATTATATTTATAAAATCGGATTAACACTTTTTATGAAAATCTAAAAGTTATATATGTACCTACACAAAAGGATCGTATTTTTAAGGCGAACAAAATTAAATTTCTTAAATTAGCAACAAATACCTCAAGTCAGTTTTACGATCAAAAATAACTAAAAGGAAGTGGCCCATAAATTTTGAATTCCCCATAAATTTATAGCAGATTTTCAAAAATTTATCGTGCCAAATTCATTGTTGTGAATATAATTGAATCTGTATTAGTAAATAAGTAAATAATTTTTTTTTAAATTTAGAATGTTATTTATTCTTATTAATTAGAATTAGGTGCAATAGATGACAATTTTTTAATTAACTTTTAATTGGAAAAATTATTATTTTTACGTAATTATTAGCGTAGGTTCTCACGTCTTAAATTTCTGCTGCAATTTTTAAAAATTCTAAATATTTTCGATAACAGTAAAATTCTTATAATAATGCTAAAGAAAATTTTGTTTTATTACAATTGATTGGCTATTGCATGGTTTTATTAAATGTTTTTAAAGTGTTTACAAAATACTTAGCAGAGCCTTCTAGAATATATATTTTAACAAATATTTTGTAAATACTTAAGCCATTTTAAATTTATTTTTAAAAACATAGCAGTTATTGACATACGGGTGATAAAATAGCTTTAATATTGTCAAAAATGGAGCCTACGCTAATTTAAAAACAGTTTGGGTGCATATATAAATTTATGTATTAAGTGTTCGCACTAAATATTAAAATAAGTGTAAGTCACTTTATTTGGTACAAATATAAAAATCTTGGTTGATTATTATTTATACATTCATCTAGTCGTTGATCCCGGCTCTCGAATGGTTTCATCTTTGAAGGCTTGGAAGATTATACATTTTTGGATCCACCACAATACTAGCATGAAATTTTACGATGTTCATTAATTTCTATTGTAGGGTAGCTAATAGCAATCACATTGAAAAAATTGGCACAAATATATAGTACTTAAATAAATAGTAGTTGAAAAATACTTCTTCGCAATTATTTTATTTTAAAACTTTTAAAGTTTAAAAAAAAAAGAATTATAAGATGAAGTAATTGCAAAAAAATATTTTTCAACTATTTATTACCTTAGAACTTAGCTGGTTTTTAACCTTATTGTATACTACTTATTGTGATTCTTTTCGTTTTTTCTCGTTAAGGGTAGTAGCTCAAGTTGAAAATACAAATAAAGAAAAATTAAAGAACATGAAATTTTCTGCAATAGTGTTCAATAACATTTTTTGATAGAATTACCAATATATGAAGTATACGCTCATTTTTAGAGAACTTAATTCATGATTTTCTCAAATTTATTCAAATAATAAGCAATATATAAAACATTCGTATTATGTTGACCAACAGCAGTGAAACAATTGGTTTTATTAAAAAAATGTTGTTAAGATAATTAATTTGTAGTCAGTTTTATGTTCTATAATACAAGTTGTTTTATACTTTTAATATGTATACTTTTTTAAAATGGAGGTACTGATTATGAGATTATTACAAAACTAAAATTTTTCCAATATGACGGCTATAGGCTACCCTAAATTTCAGAGTATCATCATTAAATAAGTCGGATCAGTATAAAACCCAAAACGATATTATATTATCAAGTCTTCAGAATTGAAACAAAAAACCCGATTTTTGGAACCGGGTTCAACTACTGACTTGTAATAATGATTTTGAGCTTAGGTATATTATGAAAAATCGTTTTTACAAAAACAATAAATCTTTGACTAGGCATGTAATTGTAACACCACTTACTTTTAATCAAGACAAAAATAAATTTTAACACTAATTATTATATTTTTACTTTATTAATTGTAAATACAGTAGATAACGTCGTTTAAAAAATTAAGGACACTGCAATCATTGATGTTATATTCTATTTTTTCAAATTGTTTGTTGCTTCAATAAACTGTAAAAATCTATATCGGCTGATTATTTAATGAACAATGTTACGTTACTTTTTATTACATATTGATGTTAGTGTCTCTAGTGTTTGTACTACCTAATATTTTAAGTAGTACTTGTAGATGATATTTAAGATTAATTTATTTTATCTATACAGTGTCCAAAAAATGTATACCTACCCCTAACAACTGCTGTTACAGTGTTAATAATTCATTATTGTTGTTGATAGTAGAAACAATTTTGATGTTATATCTCAAGCGTGGCAGTGTTCTTGATTTTTTATTTCTTTTAGTAATTTTTAAACCGTTCTTCAAATAAAATCGAGGGGTAAACCGGAGAGGAATTTTGGTATACCAGATCTAACAATTGCAAGGAAAGTAATGAAGGACTGAAAACAAAAAGAGGAATTGGTGTACGGTTTATCCCTCCGATAAAATTCTAAGTGAAAATTGATGTATTTCAATTTTCTTAGAAAATATTTATTGATACTCTAACTCTACTTCTCGTGTCATTGTGATAATATCCATTAATATTAAACCTTTAAAATGTTGCATTAAGGTATGATCGATAATCAGCACTTGTTACTTATCAGCATCTTAAATATTACCTTATTAGCATCTTCAACGTCACCGCAAGGGCGGATACAAGGGGTTAATTACTTTCAACACTTTTCAAAACGATTAAATGCAATAATAAATTGTTATAAATTTGAAAAATATATCTTCTTTTTATCGTAAGATACTTAATCCTCTCCCATGAACTTTGAATGTATCCACCTTTGTATCATTCTCTCTTTTTTTATATAACATCCTATACATTTTTTAGGACGCTGTATTGTGAGACAAAAATATTTTATAATTGATAATTTATAAAAGCGTAATATTAATTATCGTCCAAACATCACTCATATAATATAATAAATTAGTCTTACTAATAAGGTTTTACTGTAATTGTAGGTGAGAAGTGTCGTTTTGGTAGCATTTAACAATAAAGATATCATTTTACTATTATCAATTTTTTTATTTAAATAATCCATAACTGCACCCAAAAGTGTTGTTATCAACACCGTTTCTGGAAATGATTAACTTATTTTATGTTTTATTATACATGCTATAACTAGGAATTCGTCAGAGCTACGCAAATCAGCAACAAAAAATTTAAGTTTAGTAGCTTCATCGCAAAGCGCCAATTGAAGAAAGTTGTTTCAAAACTCAACAAATGCTGAAATTTAAAATGTTCAAGACGAATATTTCTTTCAATAATAGCTTCTTATCTAAACAACATGTGGAAATAAAATTCAAATATTATTGATTAATCCTAAAATGGGAACATATTGTAGTATTTTCTGCTCATTCTATTTCTGCATATTCTAAAAATCTGAGAGTAGATTTTCAAATGTCATGTCAGCTAAACTGACGATCTTTAATAATTTACATTTGGCAACAACAAACGAAGGTAGTAAATGCGCTGGTTTTGAGGCTGCCGAATATTATCAATGGTTGTATATGGGTCGATTAAGCGAAAATACAAACAAAACAGGTATTGTAAATTACCTAACAAACAAATTTCCAAATAATAAGTTCAAGGTGGAAGAAATACAGAAGCACGAAAAAGTATCAGAGGCAAAATATTTTATTTTTAGTGAGACCCCGGGCAAAGCCGGCTATCCAGCTAGTATAAAATGGACGAATAAGTTATGCAGAAACTTACCAACCCACAATTTTCGAAAAATGAGTTAAATCAATGCTCTCAAAAGTATTGCATAAAACTGGCTTATGTTTTTTCGGTTGGCAAAAATTACCAAGGGAGTAGGTAAGTGAGTGAGTTTTCTAATGTAAAATAGAAATACATTATTATTTCCCCAACAACAAATACCATATCTTTTTTTACTTATAACCTAAAGAATATATAAATGAATGTACTATTTAAACCATAACTAGCGGAGTAGAAGGACGTAAAACTAGTAATTGTTGTATTAAAACTTGAATAAAAAGCAAAATTTGTTTAACAAGTATAATAAACATTTCAAAAATTGCAAAAATATGCAGTTAACATGTAATAAAAATTTTCTATACAATTAAATTGTATTGTGATTAGAATTCGATGCTGTTAAATAAATTGTCAAAATTTGACAAAATTATAAAATATTTTTCAATTATAACATTTAAATAAATTAACATGTAGAAAAACAAGAGTATTTATCATATTAGGTCCCCTTCTTATTATCATTTAAGTCTGAAATCATATTGGTTATTGAAATATATTGCAAGTTTACGAAATTTAAGTAAATAAGAAAAAATTAGTTAAGCACCTACCTTTTATTTTTGAATTTTTTTGGTAAATTAATTTTGGCGCTTTGCACGTTTTGTGACATTAGCAAATGTCAAACGAAGTGGCGTAGATTCTTTGTTTGCATTTTCCGGAGTATTAATTGTTTGAGTTTCCATATTTTGGAGACTTGCTTCATGTACTTTTGTAGTAAAGGTATTAATTAAATTTTCACTATATTCTGGGAACTGTGTAGCAACATCTCGGACAGAGACATAAAAACCACACTTTGATGAATTATCAATAATTTCACATTTGTCTTGTGCTTTGTCAGGTATTTTTAATTCTATCTCAGATTTACCTGCATCTTGTTTTATTTCTTTATTTATGGAAGTACTTGGTTCGATCACTGTTTCTGTAATTTGCAATAAGTTAGACCGATTGAATGTGCTACAATCTTCAGAAAATATAATTGAATTGTTTGCATCCTCGACAGTATCGTTTACGTTACACTGGGATTTTAATTCATCACGTTTGTCAACTTCACGTAACTTAAGAAATTTATCTTTCCAGACATCTAATTGTTTTACTAGTTCGTTACAAGTTGCTGAATAATGTTGGTATGGATTTATATGAGGTACTTCAGATGTAACATCATTTTTTACTATCGCAGACATTTCCATGCCATCATAATTTGCAAAATCACTTATATGTGCATCATCATAATATCGATAATCCGCTCCGTATTCATGCATTGCACATGCTAGAGGAATCATCGGTTGCTCAATTAAATAAGGTACTTCAGATGTACCATCGTTTTCTTGTACCATAGGCATGTCTATCAAATCATGTTCTGCAAAATCATGTATTTGTGTATCATCATAATATTGATAATTCGTTTCGTGTTCACGCATTTCACATGCTGGGGGAATCATTGGTTGCTCAATTAAATAATGTACTTCAGATGTACCATCGTTTTCTTGTACCAAAGGCATCATAGGCATGTCTATGAAATCATGTTCTGCAGAATCATATATTTGTGTGTTATCATAATATTGATAATTTGTTTCGTGTTCAAGCATTTGACATGCTGGAAGAATCATTGGTTGCTCAATTAAATAAGGTGCTTCAGATGTACCATCGTTTTTCTGTACCAAAGGCATCATAGGCATGTCTATGAGATCATGTTCTGCAGAATCATATATTTGGGTATCATCATAATATTGATAATTTGTTTCGTGTTCAAGCATTTGACATGCTGGAAGAATCATTGGTTGCTCAATTAAATAAGGTACTGCAGATGTACCATCGTTTTCTTGTATCAAAGGCATCATAGGCATGTCTATGAGATTATGTTCTGTAAAATCATATATTTGTGTTTCATTATAATATTGATAATTCGTTTCGTGTTCACGCATTTCACATGCTTGAGGAATCATTGGTTGCTCAATTAAATGAGGTACTTCAAATGTACCATAATTTAATTGCATATTTGGCATTTCTATTTCCTCATATTCTGTTAAGTCAATTCTATGTGCTTCATCATAATACTGATCATTCGTTTCGTATTCATTCAGTTGAGATGAATGTACTTGTATGTAATCGGAATCTGATAAATCAGCATATTGGTTTTCCACATTCAGTTGATTACTCATTCCATATTCGTGAAATGTTGCAATTACTGTAGGACTAAATTCATAAAACTGATTATATCCGGTTTCAAAAGCATTCAGGTTTATAATTGGTACTAAAGCATCTTGGTACATTGAAGAGTCTACATAGTAAGGATCGTAGTTAAGATTTTCTTCAGGAATACAATATTCATTATTTAAGTCATAATAGTTGTCGTTCCGATGAACTGGCACTAGACTGTCCTGTAGAATCAAATCATATATTATCTGATTTTCACCATAATAATATGCATTAGGAGTGGTTAAAGGATATTCAAGTTCTTGATAATTCAAATAATCAGGATCGTCCAAGTGAGTTTGATCACTTTCAATATATATGGGTTTCGGATACACAAAATTGTTGAATTCTGCATCGCTTAGTCCACCATATTTAGATATTTGATAGTTCAAATAATCAGGATCTTCTAAGTACGTTTGATCACTTTCAATATATATAGGTTTTGGATAAACAAAATTGTTGAATTCTACATTGTTTAGACCAAGATATTCAGATTCTTGATAATTCAAATAAACAGGATCTTGAAAGTACGTTTGATGACTTTCAATATAGATGGGATTTGGATAAACAAAATTGTTGAATTCTACATTGTTTAGGCCACAAAGATTTTCAGGATTGAATTCCCATCCGTTTTCAATTATTGACACAGAATTTTCTTCTAACAAGAAATTAGATTCACTAATGTGACGTGACTCGACATCATCTAAACTTGTGGAAGATGATTCATCGTAACTGTCAGGATCCAATATCTAAAATTGATTACAACTTTAGCTTAAAACATAACTTTTATAAATCAGCAAAACTGACCGTAGAGCGTTTCATATTTTTTGGCATATTAGAGTCAATCCTATGTATGAAGGCATAGCAAACTTTTTTATTGCAACCTGAAAAGATTCTCTTTGAGTAAAAATATTTAAAGTGGATTATTTAATTTCTCCATGGGATTACAACTTTACAACTACACAGTTTAAAAAAATTGAGTGCAAATTCTATCCCAATATTACTGAATTAAAATTATTTAAATCGCTTTCTTAATTTTAGTAATCACTATGAATATAATCTAAAAATATTAATGATGATCCAAATTAGTTGAAATGTTCAACTGTGTCATTACGAGAATTAACATTATTATAATGTAATAAATTTTGTATTTTTTCTTATTATTTTCCTTAACCCTTTCAGACACAGCGTCCTGTACAGAGGACATATATTTAAGGCAAAATTTTGGATAGTGGTAGCTATATGGAGAGTACCAATCAAGTTGACATGTTCCGAGGACTAGTCAGCTTGGCTCCTGAAAGATTGCATTACTTGTGGGACTTATTGTTATCCTTTAATATGCTTATTTTGTCTTAAGTATTAAAGCTGAAAGCACGTTGTTTTCGAGTTTTTTGTGTTTATTTATATTCTGGAATTTAATATTTTTTAAGTAAGTAATTTTTTCAACTTTGTATAATGTTGTATGCATTCAGTAAAATTATTTTGGGTCATAGAATTTCTGAAATTTTCGATAAATCATGATCAGAATATCTGTCCTGTACAGAGGACAAGGTGTCTCAACGACTTAGTTGGATTATTGGATTTGTTATTTAGATTTACTGTTTTAGATGATTTGATGGCTAATAGGAAAAAAAAAATTATTTGATGAGCCAGAAATGATATGTAGAATGTGGGACGATGGCAATATATCCGAAATAGAACGGTTACCTGAGGACGAAGATGATTTTATTTGTTTGTTAGACTGAATTACTGATAACGATATGTATCTGCACATCTACCAATTTTTGCTGATGTAAAAGAAGCAAGCAGGTGGAAATATTTAAATTGTACAGCGAGAACCTACAGAAAATTTGAAAAATGTCATGTAAATCTGTGTATTATTAAAAGCAAAAATAACTGCTTTGAACAATTTTATAGGAATTTTAAAACAATTCAAAGATTAATTTATGATATATTTTCGTAAGAATATTTTTAACGAATATTAGCAATTTTAAATAAATAATCTTTTTATTTTATGTATTTTTATCATTATTTTACTTTGTATTATTTTATAATTTACTTACATACATGACTTTCTTGAGTCACCATGTCCTCTACAGAGGACAGTTGGTATCTCAGTACTCGGGAACCTTAGAGTAATCTAACAAACATGAAAAATCTTCAAAAAATCAAACAAATTCACCTGCTGAGTTTGAAAATTTTCTTACAACCCCTTCATAATTCGTGTTTGAAAAGGTTAAATTTGGTCCTGTTATTACCATGATATACCAAGTTTACACTTGGCTTTTATGGTTCTATGAGCACTTGAATATATCATATCAATATTTTAGAAAACCCAAAAAATGCACCAAACACTTTTCAGAACTAAAATGTTTTTAAGTTAACACATGCAAAATACACTGTAAGTATAAATTCGCGAAAGTTTTCACCATACTATGGCATCATCAGGCGATGAATTAGGAAATTCATGAATTAGGAAATTCATAACTTGATGTTCTATAGTGGGCGATTGTAATTTCCACCGATGGTCAAAGGGTCCCATAATCCCATATGTATATTCCACCGGCGTACTAGGCAGGTAGAGCGGTTAGACATTTAATCTTTTAATTGTTAAGTTTATAATTCGTCGTTAAGTAGGTAGGCTATTAAATTAATAGGTTATTGATTAATAAATTATGTAAATGTTAAATTGCGTTTTTTCATACACTGGCACAAGTTGTATGAGGTTACTTATGTCTGATTTCATAAAAATTTTAATGGGCCTTTAAATTTAACTAACCAATGGAAATTATTCCTTAGAGCTATCAAACCAATAGAAATCATCTGTTAACTTTAACGGCTTGTTAAAAGTTTTATGAAATCAGGCATTAATTTATATGAATGAAAAAAGTATTGAATTAATTTATATTGTTTATTGATATAATTTATATAAAATATATATAACCTTAGAAAATGTAGCAATTTTGAAGTAGGTTAGTTATCTGTCGAAGTTATTTGTTGACTTTGCATTTAATTAACTGAGGCCCCCCCTTGAAAATTTCTATTTTTTCAAATTCAATTAACAGCCCATCAACTTTTTTATATTGGTATATTTTTTGTATTCTATTTGTATATATCACTACATAAATACTTCTTATTTTGTTAAAAAAAATTAATTAAATTCTTTAAACGTAATTAAATCGTTATAGCAATGTATCAAGAAATTCTTAGTTCTCGCGGAAAAACTTTGTTGATGTGTGGTGGATTCAAATTTTATCAACAGAATGTATTGCAAACGGAGAAGTTAAGTGGCGATGTTGCAACAAAAAATGTTCTGCAAATATATATACTGTGGGAAGCGGAGATCACAGAACAGTTGCAAGAGAAAATTTGGACCATAATCACGAAGAAGATCAAACAAAATTAAAGCGGCAAATTGTTAGCGGTGTTGCCAAACGAAAAGCTGTAGAAGATCCTTCGCAAAGACCTTCTCAGATTCTTAAAAGCGCAATCGTTCAGACGAAAGTTGTTGGAGTGGATATTACTCACAATGATGCTACATTGATCGCTAGAAATGTATACAATGCAAGGCGAAAGGAACAACCACCTTTACTGTCATCGATAATGGATGTTCATTCGGCGTTAGATTCCATACTCGTTGAAACGGATAATAATGAAAACTTTTTAATGTTGAATGACAGCGAAAATCATTTAATTATATTTTCCTGTGAGACAAATTTACGATGTCTATGTTCTGTCGAAAATATATACTTGGATGGAACTTTCGACTATTGCACTAAATTTTTTAAGCAGCTGTTTACGATTCATGGCTACGCGAATGGGTATTACATAGCACTGGCGTTTTGTCTTTTGAAAGATAAATCACAACAGACTTACCAACACTGCCTCCAATCGTTAATAAATATTTGTTCTGAAAATCAATTAGTCTTTCGGCCAAAAACTGCTACGGTTGATTTTGAACTGGCCATTCATGCAAGCCTCAAACACGTTTGGCAAGATATAGAATTAATTGGATGTCGATTTCACTTAAGCCAAGCCTGGTATAGGAAAATCTAAAACTTAGGTTTGGTCCCTGAATATAAAGATGATCTATCAGAAATTGGTAAATGGTTACGCTACACATTTGGTTTACAATATTTAAAACCAAACGAAGTTGATGCCGTTTATAGCGAAGATTTAGTTGCGGTATCACCAAACGATACAAGATTGGACCAATATTCGGATTATATATTCAGAAATTATATCGATGGCAATTCATTGTATCCACCTAAGCTTTGGGCAGCAAATACAGCAAGTATGTGCCGGACAACAAATGCCTGTGAATCCTTTCATAATGTATTTAATTCCCAATTTTATCCATCCATCAATTTACACTTTTTTGGAAAAATTGAAAGGCATGCAAATTATTACATACATCAACAGTCTTGACACACCTAAGCTGGGTAATAGTGACACCCTTAGAAAACAATCACGTTTACAACATTTAATTAATATGTATTCAGCTAAAACCATTAGCAGAATGGAGTTTGAGAAAAATATTTCTAATCATTTTTGTCACATTAATGATAAAAAATAATCTGAAGAGTGGTTTATATTTGATTTGTTTTAATAAATACGTATTTTAATAATTATTGTTTTCATGTAATTATTTGTTTTGAATTTTTATGCTAAATAAAATATTTTTATAGTTTCATGGTTGATAAAAAGCCTCTTCCAAAGGGATTTTAATTATTAATCTGTCTATTGTACACCTACTAATACTTTGTAATCCCTAATTACGGTTAACGGTGGAATTTACAGATAACCGACGCTGACCATTTTGGAAGGACGGATTAATTATTGACCGTCGGTGGAGTTTACATACGTCCTCTATAGTAACTATAGTCCATTTCTTTTAAGAACCAAGTAAGAATTTGTACTAAACCGATGACCTTGAAATATTAACCAATGAAATTAGGTGGTTTCAAGCTAGTGAAATTTACGGTACGCGACAACTGGGCGAGTCCCACTGGGCGACGTATAACTGGGCGACGTGTAAACTGGGCGACGGTCAACCGGGCGACGGACAACTGGGCGACGGGTGAACTGGGCGATTGGTAAACTGGGCGACGGTCAACCGGGCGACGGACAACTGGGCGACGAGTGAACTAGGCGATTGGTAAACCGGGCGACGGACAACTGGGCGATGAGTAAACTGGGCGACGGGGAAACAGGGCGACGGGTAAATCGGGCAGCACTACTGTAAATTCCGGACATTCAAAAAGGAAATTCTTATAATATATTTATGTAATACTGGTAATTTTCTATAAAATTTATTAACAATTTAAAAAATAATTTATTATTATTTATTTATTATAAAAAACTAAATTTATCAAAAAAATTAATTCATATTATAATTATGGGATCTGCCACGAAGGTATTGAATTACATTATTACGATCGTAATTGGTAACCTTATTTATATCAGCTTGCGGGTAACGTCTCCTTTTTGTTGTTACTTGGTGACCAGCAAGGTGTCTCTCATATTCAACATCGTAACCCTTTTGAATTGATTTTAATTTGTTAATAAAGTTCCACAAACTAGGGTGAGAAATTCCACTACCAAAACCTAATTGTATTTTTCGATGGCACGCTTCTGCAAAATTATTGGTCCTATCGGTTCCATTTAAAGTTCTTTGATATACGGACAAATATCAGATGGAAATGTTGCGATAGCACGGGTTCCATTGTTTCGAAGACGTCCTATATATGCGTTGGTGAACCATTCCAAAATGGGTTCTAGCTCTTCCGGCAAATAATTTTCTAAATGTGTTATAGAGTGTATAACATCGTCTTGTGAAACAAATGCTGAAGATGTTATCATTTTTGCATGTAATTGATTTTCTCGGTTTATCCGTCGCCCACTTATACGTCGCCCACTTTAACCGTCGCCCAGTTTACTCGTCACCCAGTTGTCCGTCGCCCGGTTGACTGTCGCCCAGTTTACTCGGCGCCCAGTTTACCCATCGCCCAGTTGTCCGTCGCCCAGTTGACCATCGCCCAGTTTCCCAATCGCCCAGTTCACCCGTCGCCCAGTTGTCCGTCGCCCAGTTACACGGCGCCCAGTTGTACGTCGCCCAGTTGTCCGGGTCCGTGAAATTTACGTGTTGTTGACAGATAACATTTAATTTTTTGTATTATATTAAATAGTTCCAATGCAGTATTTCTTTATTTATTTTGTCAAAATTACATTAAAATTGAAATAAATTTGTGAAAATACGATTTGGAAACTTATGATGTAAAGTTATAAGCATTCTAGATAGTGTTGGCCAAGACAAGAAGTCTCGCAAGACTTATAAAAGTCTTGTCTTGTCTTGCTGACGCAAGACAAGAATTGCATCAAGTCTTGTCTTGCTTGACTCTTGCAAGGTTACGTCTCGTCTTGTCTTGCGAGAGTCTTGCTATTTCTTGTCTTGCAGAATGACTTTCAATATTTCATAAACCCCTCCCCCTCCATATTTTTGGTTATCTTTTACAAATATTTTTAATCATACCCTCAGGGCCGTAGCTAAAAATACATTAATGCATTAAAATTATTTTTTAACAAAAAGGCTAATAATGTTGTTTACTCGAAAAAGATTTTAATGTACTGCCCAGGACTTTGTATTGTTTAATTTGGGCCGAATTTTGAATTTATAAATAAATTATGGTATACATATTAAAATTTCAGTGCAGAATTAAGTTAAAATTTACTAATGAAAACTGTTAATTTCAACTTAATTCTTCGTTTAAACTTGAATTCTTTCTTGAATTTCTCTATATCTGCTTCAGTGGCGGAACTTAAAATTTTCGCCCCCTCACAAAAGTCAGGGGGCTCCTAATAGGCCCCCTCTTCTAGGCTCCTAATAAAATTGTATTTTGTATATAAAGAGAATTTATAAAAATATATATATTTTTTGTAACTTTTCAATGGGGTCTTTGCATTTTGTAAATATGTATACTTTAAAACATGTTTTGTTGCATTATTTTACATTATTATCAGCGCACGCTAGTTCCGTCACTGGCAATTGTCCAAAGCTCTCGCAGGGCTTTACTGACAAACATTTTTAATTATAAATTTAGGATTTACATAAATAATATTCAATTTACTCTTTACAAATTTTACCGTCAGGTAAGTTATTTACCACGAGGTACCCTTACCACTTAGGTCCAGTTTTTCAATTGTGAGTTAAACCAAATTCAAGGATTAACCTACGTTTTTAGCTACCTGATTGGTCAGATATCAATATGAAACTTTGAACTCTGATCTTATAGTTTAAACCACAATTGAAAAACCAGCCCTTAAAAGCTCTCGATGGTAAAAATTTGGAAATTCCAGTTTTAAATATTGATCATATAAATCTACACAGTAGATTGAAATTCTAAATAAACAAAATCGTAGCAAGACATCGGCAGACAGGAACGTCTCAGGAATCAATGACTAATGAAATAATAGCATTGTCATTGATTCCTGAGACGGTCCTGTCTGCCGATGTCTTGCTACGATTTTGTTTATTTAGAATTTCAATCTACTGTGTAGATTTTTATGATCAATATCTCAACTATATTCACTGTAGTTTCTAAAGGTCAACTAAAAAGGTTTTTAAAAATTTTTGAATTTCTTGAAATTCAAATATTCTTTTTACCGTTATATTTTTTTCCAGTTTTAAGATTCAAAGAAAGTAATAATTTAAGATCTTTGTAAACGTAATAATTTACCCTTTACAAATTTTACAGTTAGGTAAGTTATTTACCACTACCCTAATCACTTAAATGAAGGCTTTCGATGGAAAAAATTTGGAAATTCCCGTTTTAAGATTCAAAGAAAGTATCAATTTAAGATCTTTGTAAATGTAATAATGATATAATAATGCAATGTAATATCTTTTGTGAAATAATTACATTAAGCAAAAATTGAATTTAATTATAAAAATAATTAGTTCATGTAGAAACTAGTATAAAAATAATGTCCAGAAAAGATTACATTATTTTGGATGCACTAGTACTGTTTAGTTAGTCATTTACTTATAAAAATATTATTTCCGGTTTTTCGAAAACGAAATTTTTAAAATCTTTATCAATGAGGCTAAAATTGAAAAAAAAATTACTTCCTTCTCAAAAAAAATACGAAAATTTATTAAATTAATAATATATCATTTAATGTAGTTATAATGTACTCTTTATAAGGTACTTAGTATTGAGTGAAGTCATCATTATTATTAGTATCAATTTTATTTAACAAAAATACAAAAATTTTGGCAAGATTTCTTGTTCTTGCAAATTTCTTGTCTTGTCTCGCAAGACTTCTTGCTAAAAATATCTTGTCTTGTCTTGCAATTGAATCACTAAATCTTGTCTTGGTCTTGTCTTGTATGAGCAAGACAAGAACAAGAAAAAGCAAGACAAGAGTGCCAACACTAATTCTAGATTAGCCAACACACGTAACACAATATATTAATGACGTTTCTTATTGTAAATGTGGTTTTGCATTCGATCTGCCATCACCTACATTTTTAGTATCGTAGATCGACTATGCAAATATATTTTTTAGTTTTACTATAACATACAAATATATTTGTAGTAACTATAGTTGTCCTTGTTATAGGACATTAGGCATATCTGGGTTAAATAACTCTAAATAAAATATTATGCTGCATGAGAAAGAGTAAAAAATCACCGAAACTGAGTGAGTTTCAGAACCTTTTCAAGGGTGCATCAAAATACATTTTGTTAAGGAAACAAAATTTATACGATTATACCTAATTTGAGCAAAAGTTGTAATTCCAGATTTCAGTCAAAAAAGTAGACAACACAGTTATATTAGCAGTACATACCAACATCTTGCTCCAAAAATAATTTCTTATACTTTTCAAGTATAGCTAGTATTGTCTGCATTGAGTATATTCTCTCCAAAGGAACTAAACGAAAGTTAACTTTTTTCTGAAAGGAAAATATGAATTAATAGATAATAAAAATTAACAAATCCACGTACTACATCTTGAGTTGCCTGTTCCACCAAGATAGAACATCCCTTTAAGCATTTTGTAGCAGATTTCAAAGCAAGCTTTGCATCGTCTTCAAGAAAGAAAGTAATATATGAATATCCTTCCTTTTTACGATCAGTATCATTAATTCGAACATGTTTAATTTTCGTAATTAATGCAATTGGCCCGAAACAAGAGAACTCTTCGTGAAGATCACCTTGTTTTATCGTACGGTCTAGTTTACTAACACGTATGCGGTTACGAACGGTAACATCTATAAAAAACATCATTATTTTTACTTCATACTGTGTATCTATCAATTGTATATTATGTACGCCTTTGAACAACATTTAAATTTAATGATAAACAAATTCAAATTCCTTTTGCTATTTAAAGCAAAGGTGCGCAGTCTTTTGACAGACTTGTCGCATAACAAGTTTCGACATTAGTATGAATCTTATACGAAAGCGTTGCCATAGGCCACATATAACTGATTTAAGACTAATAATTTGTAACTTACATTTTTTAATCGGTTTAATATTTGGGTCATATTTGGGCCAACAAATTGGATGATATACTAAATTTGTTCTGTCGTAGTTAGAATCAATTACTGGTAAAGGTTTAAAAACCTTTGTATTCTAAAAAAATTTAATTATTCATAAATTTATAGCACTTAACCTTCAAATAGAAAAATATAAAAAAGCGGGATCAAAAGAAAACATCTAACATTGGATAATATGCTAAGAAGAAGCATGGATAATTAATTAATATAAGTGATATTTAAAATTATCATTAACTAATTATATAACTCACCATTTTCAAATAATTAGAAGGGAACCAAAATGTCTATATTAATTGCACGTGCATTAGCACAAAATGGCGTCAAACGAAACAATTCTACATTATGTCAACGTTGCTATGGGCCATTAAATATTTATGTCGTTGATAGATGGCACCAGCAATTAATTTTATTTCCAAAAATAGTTTTTTTCACTAATATGTTTAAATTATAAAAACAATTTATAGAAAATAAATCAAATTTAATTTTTTTGCCTGTATATGTAAAAAGAATTGTTGGCTTTGATCGTTTTCTTTTTCAATTTAGCTCAGGAATCGTAGATAATATAGCTTTTAAATCTCTGTTGGCGTTTTGATTGGCGTTTCTCTCTTGATTCATTTTCTTCTCGCAGGAATAAATATTTGGACAATATGCTGATGCATTTTTGGTTAAAATTTCTGAAGTTAAAAGCACAAATAATTGTGGTTCATGAACCGGATGACACACCTATAAAATTAAATAGAGTGGTGATGTTAGTTAGTAGTATTTAGTAAGAAACGTACCTACTCTGACGAGGGGCCATCGAAGTAATCAGATTTTAAAAAATTCTCATTCTTCTAGTACTTCAAGGCCAGGGGTGTAATATTGGGTCGATGTTAACTGCGCAAATTCGGCAGGTATAAAAAAAATGTAAATTGCGCTCCAAGCAAAAATCGGTAATCTGTAATATAATAAATTAAATCAGTATAATAATAAAAAAAAATAGTAATCTGAAATGTAAACTGTACAAATGTAGGTACGATATTACGGTAAGTATGTTATTGATTTTAATAGCTTCAAATTATAAACTTGACAAAAAAATAAATTGTGTTCTAATCAAGGGGTAAATATCAAGTAAAATTTCTATATACAAGACTCGGAATTCCAGAGATTTTCAAGAATTCCTACGATTTCTAAGGAATTCCAATGATTTCCCAAGAATCCAGAGATTTTTAAAGAATTCCAGGGAATTCCAAGGATTTACAAAGAATTTCAATAATTTCCAGAGATTTACAAAGAATTCCAATGGTTTCCAAACAAGTTCTAATCTAAAGAACTCCAAGGATTTCCAAATAATTCCAGGGAATTCCAAGGATTTCTTGGAATTAATTTAATAAAATTTCAATAACTGATGAAAACTTTTTCCTAAAGTTAATATTGTTTGTCATCAATACAGTACATTTAAGATATCAAGAATATAAATTGTTTCAAAATCAAAACAACGGATGGTTGAGATACAACTTTCCTCTACTAATTATTTCTGAAATTATTGGTCGTAAGGTAACGTTTCTTTTTTTTACAAAATAAAGTTGTTTTCTTCAGGATTACAGCTTACAGCAGTAGTCATAACTCAAAATCTTAGTAACTCGAGTTGCGGCGTTATTTCTTGGGGGTGTCGATATTATGTTGCACTATTTGAAACTTTGAGTAGTAATCTGTGTAATTTTTGTAGCTGTAGGTAGATGAAGTAAAATTTAATTTTAACCGTTGCTATGACAGCTACAAAAATTATAGATTCTATTCATAGCTTCAAGTGCAACATATTAAAATACGTATACGGAATTTTGTTGGACAACAGTTGCTCGACTAACAGTTATTTGACTCAACATTTATTCAAAGAAACAATTGTTCGACATGGAATTTTATAAGACATACAATGAACGCAAATACTTATTCTGTGGAAGAAAAAGTTTTTATGTTGAAATTATATTACAGTGGTAGTAGTATTACAAAAACAATTGCTGTAAAATTTAATCAAGGCAACTAAAATTATTTTTAAAATCTCTTTATTGCATTTTATTAGTGAGTTTTTACCAGTAATTAAAAACCAAAATATCAAATATCTTTAGAAGCGGAATAAAAATCTCTTTAAATTGATACCATTTTCATTTTTATCCGTTGTGATGGGAAGCAGGAAATAAAGTTTCCTATGTTAATTTCCTATGTTCAGATGGTCGACCGGTCACTCTGTATGTTATAAAAAATGTTGAGTGGAAAGAAGTTATATAGCTTGAAGCTTTTTTTACTTATATGCTTACCCTGAGAGTTGCCCCCCTAGTATAATATAATGTGACAATACCAACCAAAAAGCTTTTTCAGACTAAATTGGTATCCCGTCCCGCGCGTGGGAGCGGGTCGGGACGGAATTTTTCTTTTATGAAGAAATTCATAAATACATTGATTTTGTTCATGAATACTATGAATTTTTCATCAATATGATGAATTTTGTTCATCGGTGTAAAAATTATGAATTTTTCATAAATATGATAAACCATTTTTTTCAGTGCATCCCGCATTCTTCTCTAGTTTATATAATAAATAATAGAAGGATTGAATAAATTATAATGTAATTTTATACAATGTATTGCATTAAAATTTAAAATGCCGTCGAACAAATGTACTATGTCGTATGAAATTCCATGTCGAATAAATGTTAAGTCGAACAAAAGCAGTCAAAAACTAACAGCTACCGAACAAATGCTTTTGAACAAAATTCCTAGAATCATTAAAATATTATATGTAAGCAGTCAGCGACTGATTCAGAATTTGTGATTGGAGGGGAGATAAGGTTTTCAAAAAAAGTTCACTCACACTTTTTTCCGTGCACTATGCGAATCTAAGTATGTCCTGTGGTAATGCTGTTGAATAATTATCTTAGTTTGAGAATAGGTTGCCAGGCGAAAGTGAGCCATCACAGCTTGTCGGACTGTAATATTATTGTAGAAATAAAGTTGGAAATCTTCGATGTTCTGGACTGGACACATCTTTTGGACTTGCAACAAAACGGTAGAAAATTTTGATTATGTCTTGTGAAAGTTTTTCAGTCTTCTCGAGCAGTTCAAACGCCTTCTTTCCAGAGATAGCAAAAGTTTTATCACCTTCAGAGACCCCATGAAACATTGCAAAGATTTTATTAGATACTTATTAATTTCCATTTTTCATTATATCTGAGGTAGTTTTAGATAAATTTAAAAGTTTAAAAACAAGAAGAATACTTTTATAATTAGTTGTGTACATTTGTTATTAATTTTATTGTTGTTTTTGAATAAATAGAAATTATTAAGAAAAAGTTGTGTACCTACATTACCTACTTTGTTATTTTTATTTTTCAAAACGTATGTGTTACAAAAATGTTTTGTTTGAAACCCATACATATTTTCACCCCTAAGAATGTTTTGTACCCCCCGCCCCGAAAGGCACGGCACGCCGCTGATGGGAGTGATAGGCAGGTTGACGAGGAATGGCAAAACTTTGATATATCTTGGAATTGGAATTCTACCGTATTTACAATATTTCGATAAGTCGATTATTTAAAAAATTTAAATATTTGAATATAATGTGAATATTCGAATATAATTTGATTTAAGGCTGTGAATCTTGAAATTCGAATATTCAAACTCCCAGTTTTGGCTGTAGCTGGTGCAGAGTACACTAAGTTTGCATTTAATTGAAATGTGAAATCCGTTTTAAAGTGTATCTTTTAGAAACATGAAACTTCATATGAAATACTTTCGATATCAAAAAATTCTGATTAGTTGTGAGAATAAGAATTAGAATTTTCCGATAAAAGGCTAAAATTTTTGAAGTCCATGGTTTCCATTTCCTATACCTAAATTTTAGGGCTACCAAGTTTTAAAAAGTTGTTGCCAATTCCATGCGGAGTGATTATAGAAAATTAGGGAGAAACTTTCTTCTGCCTTTCTAATTGGGCGTAACCAACTTTCTTAGTTGGTGTTGATCCTATAATTCTATAAACATTTCGACTTAATACCTAATTTTACAAAAGTTTACAAAACCAAACAGTATCAAGAGCCATTCATTCTGTTTGGCTCTATTTAATCGAGGACTCAATATCAATTATTAACCCTTATTTCGCAAAGGGAAAAGAATTTGACGTAATCAATTGGACCACTGGAAAGAGCGGAAAAAACTACTAAAGAATCATTAAAAACCTCAAAAATTACAAAATTGGACTTAATACTGTTTGGTTCAAAATATATTCAATTTATTATATTTAGTATACTTTTATATAAAACTAGGGGGCTCCGCCCCCTTGGCCGCTTACGAATTCGCCCGATCGTAATTACATGTATGTGAAAAATCCTTCTTGTTACAAAACTTCTTTCCATACAACATTTGTTATGTCGCTTTCACTTTGAATTTTTATTCCATTCTTTGCTTGACATCTTGTTAATGCTACATATTATTTAGTCCACGACTAAATAAAGGCCTATCGATATATATCGACGTTGATACGGCAAAACGACGTAAGCGCCTTGAGATTAGTTTTCCAGAAAATGCGTAAAACTGATTTGTCAAAAACTTTACAACTTGTATTTTTTCCCAAATACATTAAAAAATGCGTTTTTTTTCTGCATTTTGTTATGTAAAAATAGTTTTCATTTTGGCATAATTGATTTCAAGAATCATGATAAAAAGAAAAAGTTGGCGTTTACGTCAAAGTCTTTGTTCGCTTTGCGTTTACGCCATTTTAGGCGTGTCATTTAAGAAATTCACCACAGCGAAATTACGTTTGTTTTGGAGCTTACGCGCACTTACGCCAATTCCACATGCAAGTGATAATAACCAAAATTGACACTTACGTCATAATAATGACAACGAACAATAAATTTACAAAACTTACAATAACTTTTATTTATGTATAAAAATATAAAACAAAATATTAAATTCTCATTGAATATAAAAAACAACGGGTAATTTGAAACTTGCACATAAAAAAATCAAAAAATAAACTCTTAAAAACTACTAACAATTCTTTTAAATACAACATAAACAGGTGATAATATAAATTCGTACTATTTGGTATTATTGGTCTAGTATTGCTTGTTAATATTAATATCACTCATTTCCATTTTCTACAAGATCATCATCTGTGTCAGATTCGTTCAAGACATCTGGTACGTTCGGATTCGTTTTCAATGTTAGATATTCCAGATGAAATTGTGGTTCTATCGCATGAGATTCGCACAGTCGCTTTAGATCTTTATATTTTTGTTTATTGATGCCTAATTCAGTTTTATAGCAAGCAAATGGTTTGGTTTGACCTCTAATTTGTAGATCAAAATTCTTCTCAATAGGATCGTTGAAAGATGTAGTGTATCTCACTACAGAAGTGCATTTAAAAAAAAAATGCGCTTTTTACCGACGAAATTTTGATTTTCATTGGCGAAGCTAAATTTAGACCTTTGAAGTCTAAGAAATCTGTGTGGATCATCTTCTTTACTACATAAGCGAATGGTTGCTTTCTACAATTTCTTAGTATAGTGGGCCACTCAGAAGGGGCCTGCACAATTGTTTTTTTTGTAAACTTTTCGATAATAGCATGCATAGAATCAACGGGCATATAGGTATGCCCCGTGATCAAAAACGTTAAATCAATCTTCTCAACATGATTAGCTGTATCTAGAAAATACCTAATCATCGCAAATATGGCTTTATTTTTATTCTGTCCGGCGCAGTTGTCACAAAACAGGGAAATTTTTTTAAATGTTTTCTCACTATCCAGTTGCTGAAGGTAGATAAATAAATTGCTTGCAATCTCGTTAGATCCTCTCTTCCCATCTTTTTCTCCCCAAACGAAACAGAACCCGCGTCTAGTCTTTGTCTCATAGACTGTAAAATTATATACGGCATATTTCCTGCTAAACCCAAGGGTCATCGTATTGCCGTGGGGTGTTGCTAGTACTTTCTGTAAATCGAGGGTAGCCACTAAAGTACCATTATCTACTGAAGCACTTTGTTGTTCCAAAAATGCTTTCTTTACTTCATCTTTATCTTTAATATGCTCTTCAAACGCTTGTTTGTCAGAGTCGGATAGGTTTGCTCCGAGGTTTTTATATTTGTCACATTTTATACATTTATCTTTCCTTGGTACATGTATGCCAATAGTGTATTTTGATTTGAACAAGCGAATGAACATACATTTTTTCAAAGGTGGAAAAGATTTATTACCACTTTTTGCATGTGTATCTAAGTAACTTCTGTGTAAGTTGCTTATACTTTTTACTTCTGCTGGGAGGTAAGTTTTTGAGGTAGAGCTTCTGCAGTAATGACTCGGAACAGTCGGTAGTGATTTTATGAAATTATCAAGAAATGCAAGTTGGTCTGTGGTGATTTTGTGTGCCGATTCGTGGCTTCCCCTTGAATCTTGTTTCGGAAATTTTGACAAGTCCTTGTTTGCAATCACTGTTCTGATCAGTCGTTGCGTAATATTTAAAGTTTTAATTAAAAACTGTTGACAAACTGCGAATTGCACATTGTTGTTCTTCTTAAGAAAATAATCATTAGATATTCTTCTGAAAACTTTTCTGGTTGATTTTCTTCTTCTTTTCACTTCTTTGACGCCAACGCATTCACTCAAAAAAGCCTTTTGTTTGTTACTGTCTCCTAATTTCCAGTAATACTCAAAAATTTCTTTTCTTTCTATTTCTAAAAATGAGTTGCATTTATTCAAACACTTCTTTCCAGCGCATGGATTTGGCAGCATTCGCCTTTCTTCAATAAGGCATCCTTTAGAATTCGAATACTCTTTTCCCAAATTCTTAAGTGCTTTTACTTTTTGCCGTTTTGATTTGCCTTTCTTCCTCTTCAGTATTGCTTTAGTTTCTTCTTTTCCAGCATATTTAGCCTTCGTTTCCTCTTCTGTAGCTTCCGCATCTTCTTCGTTGCTGGCTGATTCAAGCTCCACGTCGTTAGGAACATAATCTGTATCTTCATCTGTATCAGTCTTGTCGAATTCATCATGAATATTTTGAATAGAATCACAGCTATCATTATCGTTTGACGCTTTGGGTACTGAGTCATTTACACATTTTGGTCCAGTTTCTTGATCACAGATATTAATACTGTTGAAGTTTTCTTTATTTATGATTGTCGTCTTGTCCATGTAATCCAATAAGTCCAAATCTTCAATTGTTGCATCTTCAAAAAGCACTTCTTCTATGACAACTTCTTCAGCCAAAGAAAGTAACTGATAAGCAGGATCTTGGGGTAAAACTGGAATGTGTTCGACGAATTTGTTGAAACTCGTAATTTTTGGAATATTTTCTGTTTGTTCTGAAACACTAACGACATTTTGTACTTTCTTTTCATTGCTGCCACTGTTGGCGGCCTTTAAAAGTTGAAAAATCTTTTCACCCCGTGCGCTTCTTTTTGGATTCATGTTCTGTAAAAAATCGTACTTGACTATCAAATAATACTTGTGGGAAAATCAAATTTTTTTGTAATTTGTATGTACTACATAGATAGACTTACAAAATTGTTCTTGGTCCACGTTTGGCATTATTTTTTATCGTAATCATAAATGACGTAAGCGACAAAAATAAATCATGATTTTTATACTAAAACATTTATTTTAAAAATATGCTAAGATGTTCAATGGATAAAGTTAATGATGTTCTATAGTTTTAAACCATTTTCCGCGAAAATATGATGGTATTTTTTAGAATAATCATAAAAAAGTGATTCATTATTTTAACATAGGCCATTGGCGTTTACGTCAAACAGTTTTGTACGATACGATATGGCGTAAACGCCATTCACTAAAACGTTGATTTAACAGGCAAAACACCTTGTTCTCTAGTTGTCGTTGATGGTATATCAAGCAGTGCAATATTATCTAGTGATTATTCAATAGAATACTTACATTTAAATCCACTAACCACCGTCAATGGACTTAGCAACACTTGCTATGTTTATGACGTCTTGGCGCTTGCGTCACTGAGAACCAACTGGGCTAGATACAGTGGCGCATGCGCAAAATTCAAATCAGCATTATTCTCAAACAATATTTATTTTTTAATATCCTAGTGGTATCAAACGATGCGGCGTGAAAAGGCGCTTACGCCAATATGCATAACTCATTTTTCGATACTTTGGCGTTTACGTCGATTTGCCGTATCAACGTCGATATACTTATCTCTTTATATTACAGGGTTTTTTTCAAACTTTTAATCCTTAAACTTCTATTTTAAGTTGGAAAATAAGCAGAATTTGAATAAAAAACTTTAAGATTTTGTATTATACAATATACAGGGTGACCGGTTGGCCATCTGAACATAGGAAATTAACATAGGAAAATTTATTTCCTGTTTTCCATCACAACGCATAAGAATGAAAATTGTATCAATTTAAAGAGATTTTTATTCCGCTTCTAAAGATACCTAACACTTGCTATTTTGGTTTTTAATTACTGGTAAAAACTCACTAATAAAATGCAAAAAAAGAGATTTAAAAAATAATTTTAGTTGCCTTGATTGAATTTAATTGCAATTGTTTTGGTAATACAACTACCACCGTAATACAATTTTACCATAAAAACTTTTTCTTCCACAGAATAAGTGTTTGCCTTCATTGTCAACTAAATTTATTGTAATCTGTCAAAGTAACTTGTTGGAAATTATTTGTTTTCAAACAAAAACAATTGCAATAAAATTCAATCAAGGCAACTAAAAGTATTTTTTAAATTTCTTTTTTGCATTTTATTAGTGATTTTTACCAGTAATTTAAAAACAAAATATCAAGTGTTAGGTATCTTTAGAAGCGGAATAAAAATCTCTTTAAATTGATACCATTTTAATCCTTATCCGTTGTGATGGGAAGCAGGAATTAAAGAAAAATCAATTTCCTATGTTCAGATGGTCCACTGGTCACCCGGTATATAATACAAAAATTTTGGTTTTTGTTTCTTCCTTTATGCAAAGCTTATAAATAGCATTTAAAATAAAAATCAGCTAATAGTTTAGGTATTAGCATCATAAGGAATTGATTGTTTCCGAGTAAAATATTGCTAAACAACTATCGCACATCCGATAATGCCAATGCTTTTCCTTTTATGATTGTTTGAGGATTGAAATCAATACTATCAGTTATACCTTAAAATCCAGTTCGTATTATTGATTCCAATGTGATATAAAAAAAGGGATAATCGATTATTATTAATAAAATATTAGTTATATAATTATTTACTTTTATAGTAAATTAAACAATATAATCTGAAATTGATAACGCATTTAAATTTAAATCTAAATAAAGGGAGTTTTGTACGTCATTTTAATGTATATTAATAAAGAAAATAATTTTCTTTTTAACTTTTATTTCAAAAAATAGTAATTGCGGTAACACCGTCACGTTTAAAAAATGCAACCGAAATGCCTAAAATCGCCACCTCGTGCGCTACCGTCGCAATTCAAAGTTGTGCACCATCCAGGGTAGATTAATATTGGTTACAATGGGGTATTATGAGTTCCGCTGTAAATACGCCACTGGACAGACAAAAAATAATACAATCCGAGTCATCTTTGGGGGGGGGGCAATTGCCATTTTGCCCCACGCTACTGAGCGTTGCATTTTAGCGTTGCATAAAAAGCCTTATCTTTTTAGTACCTCTGACTGTTTTTCAAAAACACAGGGTATATGAAGTTACTATGTACAACCTTTGTTTATATATATATTTATATGTTTGTGTCACCATATCTCCCGAACGGTTACAGGTAGCGACGTACAATTTTGACAGCATGTTTGTAAAGATCAGGAGAGTGTTCCTGGCTGATCAAATACAATTTTCACCCACGAGAAGTAATTCTATCGCAGAAAACCATCTCTATATCCCGCCCCCCCCCCCCACGTTCTCTATATTAAATTTGTTCGATTATGTAGGGTCAAATTCATATTATTGGCTAACTATTCGCGCTACCACATCGGCTGACTGAATCACGAAGCGGTTTAAATATATATTCGGTTTCTCTATACATTTTGACAAAATGTACTCCAAAAGAGTGTGAAATAAAATAAAAATTTAAAATTTAAAAAACCCCTGACTGTAAAAACACCTTACTTTAAAAACTATTCCCTTTAAAAAGGAAGAAATACTTTTTTCTTCTTCACTCAACAACATAAACTTTCGGACACTTAACTCGAAAAATTACCTTATCATTCTCCGCCCCCCCCCCCACCCGTTACAAAATTTAAACATTAATTTTGTGTATATTGAGACTTTAAATATTAATCACTTGGAAACAAAACCAATTGTTGGGGGCAATCCTATGAATGATACAAATCTTAATATGAAAAATATAATTATTTCTTTATTGTTATTTAGGAATGAGATTTGGTTAATAAATAAAATTTTAAATTGTATAGCTAATTAACTTGTGTATAGCTAAAATTTTCGGAGCTATGGCCATGTGAAGGTGGGAATTAAAAAAAATGCTTTAAGGAGGCCTAACTCTCAACGGTTTGAATTTAGAAAAAAAAATTTGGTTTAATATTTTTCTTAGAATAGTGTCCTCTATCACCACTGAAATTATGTCAAGTCTATCCGGAGACACCCTGTATAAAGTGTTTACATTAATTGGTAAAAAAAATGCAAAATCCCCTTGCACACGGACCTGTCAAGAATATAGTTTGATATGTTTATCTGTGAAACACACAGACCGTGGTGCTAAAACTACTGAATAGTGTGATTGGTGTTAGTAACTCGTTTCTTTGTAGTACCTCCATGTGCGAAGAGCCGAAGGTCTAAGTAAGAAAAGTCATACAGTGAGTCTCAAAAGAAGTGGAGCACTCCTATGTTAACAATGTTAATATTACCTATTCAAGACTATTTTTGACACATAAAAATCAATTTTACAGCAAAACTTTTTAGACTTTTTTTGTAGAAAATTTCATTGCCTACAATTTTGCTTATATACATTTTTCCATTTTGTCGCCTAGTTTCTGACTGACAGCTACTTAAAGAAGACTCTGTAAAACACGAAAAATATTTTCATGTCTATCTCGGTGCGACAAAATAAAAAAATGAATAGGCATTTTTTCTTGAAAACTCTATTCTCTACATGTTTGTTTATATACATTTTTCTATTTTGTCGCACCGTTTCCGAGATAGAGATGAAAATATTTTTCGTGGTTTACAGAGTCTTGTTTAAGTCGCTGTCAGTCAGAAACGAGGCGACAAAATAGAAAAATGTATATAAGCAAAATTGTAGGCAATGAAATTTTCTACAAAAAATGTCTAAAAAGTTTTGCTGTAAAATTAATTTTTATGTGTCAAAAATGGTCTTGAAAAGGTAAAATTAACATTGTTAACATAGGAGTGCCCCACTACTTTTGCGACTCACTGTATAAGAATGAAGTCTAAAAATAGATTTTTGAAATTTGAGTTAAATACACCCTTAGTTGTAGTTCTAAGGTAGACAGAAATCTAAATTATCTAAAAATTAAAAAGGCATATAACATGATTAATTTAAAACAAGTAGAATTTATAACAAATGCACACAAAATCTTCCCTTCGGAATTGCCAATTTAAAAAAAAATATTATATTGTGTTACCTTATCCTGGTCTTCTGCGCTTTTCTAACGAGTTGCAATTGCATTGCTGGAAACCAAATCAAATAATTTCCTCAAGCACGACACGCCACTGGAAAGCACAAAAGGAAAGTCCCAACTACATACTACCATAAACAAGTGTTTATGGTGGACACCAAACTATAACACAACTGGCATCGAATTTGGAAGTCCCACGATACAAATGAATATAAAAAATATCTGTTATTGTTGCAATTGCAATAGCGGAGCGTTCGAACATCCTCACTTAAACTGCCGGATCAAACTGACTCATTATTGCAATTCATCCAGAAGCAACACTAAATGCAAAAGGTACGGGGTAATATAGAAAGACCACGGTGCGATTGGTACCAGAAACCAAGGTTATCGTTTGCTGATATTTGATAAATGCTATGAAATGCAACTACATAATTATACAGAAAATATTATTCCCAAAAGAAAACTACGAAACTCTGAAGTGCCACATACTATAAAAAATTATTTGTCTGAATTTAAAATAATAAAAGTAGGAATTTTTAAATTTCATGTTTCAAATCGAAAATTTAGCAGCCCTGTTTATGTTTGTTGTTCCGCTCGTGTTCTGTATTAGTAGAAGGACAGAAGGACTATAGGAATTCTAGACCACTTTTAAGTAAATTTTCATAAATGAACGATTATAAACAATCGAATCAATTTTCATGAAGAGCCTCATTGTAATTGTAATTTGTTATATTGAGGAAACATTAGCTAGATAGCTAGTGTTAGATTGTTAGTGCCATTGGCGAATTTGCAAATTAGCTATTTAATTTTTGCTGCCCCTACTGACCTCTAAAATTCGATACCCTAGTTTTTCAAATTATAGCAATGATTAATAAAATCTTGGTTTTAGCCATGATGATCGCCAACCTCCTGAAAGGAGAAGGCACTTCAAGAAGAAGAAGAAGAATTAATAAAAACGGGAGTAAAATTTACTAAATTTAAATTGTAGAGTTCGTTCAGAAGCTTAAGTCTCATACAATGCGCGAAACGGGCAAAATACATAAGAATAAATGTTAAATGAAAACATCAGCTTGGCGCGAAAATTTAAAAAATCTGACTTGAACATTATTTTCATTATAATTATAGAAAAGAAAAACTAATTATAGAAAAAATAAAATGATTACTATAGGAATGTAATTTATTGTAAAACTTTATTATTATAGTACAAGCAAATACTATTGTACAAGTAAAACAAATTATTTTTATTATAATAAAATAATAACGAACAAGAAAGTGAGTAATCGCACATCGAAGTAAATTTTATTAGCCGAGTAATTGATTTTTTTTATTTTTATCTTTACAAGATGGGCTCACATTCTAAATTGAACTCTTCATCATCTTCTTCATCTTCCGAAGACAGATAATCTGAACTGTCACTTTCATCTTCGTAATTTACTCTAATAATGAGTTCATCTACATCATCCATAATATATTCCTTTTCTATATATTCTTTTTCTGTGGCTTCTACATGGCGACAAATATTTTGCCAATCTTCTATTGTGACTTTATTAAATTCTTCTTCAGTCAATCTTCGGACATCGTCCATTTTAAATGTGGTATTTCGTGCGGCAACACGATTCTTTTACCAACGCCCAAATTTTCTCAATAGGGTTCAATTCTGGGTGATATGGTGGTAACCGTAATACAACGTGGCCATGTTCGGCTAAAAGTTTATCGGCTACATAATTTTTATTACGTGGCTTGTGTAATTTAATTATATTATACAGATCCATTTTTGTATCTCTGATTTGCCATATTATACTTCTTTCTGATAACCATTGCTGCATAGCACCTTTTCTCCATGAAGACGTAGGGCATTTTAAAATACTAACGTTATGATACGAAGCGTTGTCAATAACCAAAACGCTATTTTTTTCTAGATTTGGAATTAATTTTTCATTTAACCATTTCAAATAATTTTTGTGATTCATGTCATCGTGATAATCTCCAGTTTTAAAGCCAGATTTAAATATTAATAAGGCCCTCGTAACAAAACCTCTTGCACCGCCAGCGTGAACAATAATTAATCGTTGTCCTTTAGACACTGGGGTCTTTAAACCGTTAGTACTTCCATCGTCCCAACATTTAGGAACGGTATGTGAACTATGGATGTAAGTTTCATCCGTATAAACAATATTTCTTCCTTCTTCTTTATATTTTATAAGGTTTCTTAAGAACATAACTCGTTTACCTCGAATATCACTTTTTTCAACAAGTATTTGCTTATTACATGGGGATTTTCTCCACCTAAAACCAATCCTATGTACTACAATTCGAAATGATGAAAGCGATCCAGAAAAGCCATGATCTTTTTTCATCGCTTCATACACAGTTTTCATTGTAGGTCGCCTTTTATGTATAGTCGCATAAGAATGAATTATACGCCTAATAACATCTTCTTCAAATTGGCTTGTTGTAGTTTTTGGGGATGGCATTTTAATAGTTTTCCTGGGAGTAGAAAACTTGGCTTGTTGAGGATTTTCAGCTCCTTCCTTCATTATTCTTATAACAGTTTTATAAGAAACTCCAGTTGCAGATGACACTTTTGCATACAAAATATTTCCTTTGCATTTTTCTTTATTCATAATATATTGAATGACATTATAAATTATTTGTCGTCCTTGACTATGAACTACTTTACGGTTATTCATATTAGTAATGAATTTTAACTGTAAAAAATATTGTTTGTTTAAAAAACGATGTTAAATTAATTTGTTTATGCATTACCTACCACAATAAAATAATAAACGTTTTCGTCAAATAGATGTAAAAAAAAGATTTAGTGATGCACACAGTAGTTTAACCTAAAAATAAAATTTTCGTTTAAAAACGATTTTAAATTAAAATGTTGTTTGTACTAACCTCAGTATAATAAAAATACTCAAATTGCGTTAAAAAAGGCTGATTGTTATTTAAATTATCAAATAATGTTAATATCATTTAATAATCAAAAGCACGAAAATAGCGAATCTGTCAAAGCAAAACGTCAACAAAGAACGATATTTTCAGGACTGTATTTATTTTGTTAAAACGAATTTTATCATTTCTGCGCACTATTGTATGGGACATGACCTCCTGAATGATCTCTAATATTTGTTGCCCCCTAAAATCTGCCGCCCTAGGCTTTAGCCTGCTCTGCCTGTAATAAAACATTTTAGCATTTAAAGTAAAAAACTGTTTTTTTTTAAATATGGGGTATGGAATGCCCTCTAGAACAATTTAAGATTTTCTAAGATTATTCCCGAATATCATATTTTCAAAAAGTTCCAAGAACTGGAACGTTTTGCGCGTTTATGTAGGTTGCCTCTTAATACCATAAAATAAAGGTGTCAATCCTGGGGGTTTGACGCCCTCCAGTGCATTCATTGTTAATTCTGTGGTCGGCACTTAAAAGGTCATAAGTACATAGGGATTCAATGTATATTTATGATCTTTTAAGTGCCGGTCACAGAATTATCTCGATGGTAAATATTTCGAAACGTTGATAACTGAATAACCCGTGAAGAAAGAGCAAATAGTGCACGGGAAGGCATTCCATTCCCCCCCAAACCCCCGGACTACTTTTTTTTACAAAATTTTTACTAAATTTACAATTTACTAAATTTAAATTGTAATATTGAAAAACTATTGGAATATTTTAAAAATTCATGATCACAAAAGTGTATTTTACAGAGCGAGAAATTTTTCATATACGGATGTAAGATTTGCCGCCTCCTAAAATCTGCCGGCCTAGGCTTCAGCCTACTCAGCCTGTTGGTAAATTCACCACTGGTTAGTGCTAGATTGTTATGTCGCAGTCTCAGGTTTGATTCCCGACCAAGTACATCTGGCTATTTCAAGCGTGCCTTTCTCACAATATGCTCGTAACATCTTTGAGGTATATTAACCTTTTAATGCATACCGTTGCAGTAATACAGCTTTGCATTCTCGACGTTGTAGTTATAGTAGGGTAGTCATTTAAAGGAGTAACCCAGATATCAATTTAAGGTTTTTATAAGCTTGCAGCAAACTTGTCGTTGAAGGCCTGCAAGCTTACAAAAAGCTTGTCTAGTTGACACTTGACAAGCTTTTTTTGCTTTACGTGACAAGCTTGTCGATGAAAACCTTACGTAAAGCTTGCGGCAAGAGTTTCTTATGTTAAGCTTGTCGGCAACAGCCTGGCAGCAAGCTTTACGTAAGATTTTCATCGACAAGCTTGTTGGCGAAAGCCTTGCTGCAAGCTTTCCACAAGCTAATTTCGTAAAGCTTGTCGTGACAAGCCAACGACAACCTTGTCGTAAGTTTACATATTATCTGGAAAGGAGACCGGGGCAAAACGAGGTTCGGGGCAGGACGGGAAATCTGCTAGTGCGTGTGACTCATACATGCAAATGTGTCGGCGACAGCGCTGTTCGCAAGAACTTCGGTCGCCTTACATCAGTCATAGAACGAGTAGCTACTTGTTTTGGCTACACAGTGAAGAAAAACTGAATTTGTTTATAATTTTACGAAGTTTTATGATAAAAATCTGTATGTTATGAGGCGAATTATGGCTCGTTCCAAGTAGAAATGAACTCGACAATCATCGTTTCTCCGCAATAACTTTCTTGATTTTTGTAATAAACGAACTTAAAATTTTTATGACTTCTGACTTCCTCAGACTTCACCGGACTTCCTAAGACTTCCCCAGACTTCCTCGGACTTCTCCGGACTTCCTCGGACTTTCCCAGACTTCCTCGGACTTCCCAGACTTCCCCGGACTTTCCAGACTTCCCCGGACTTCCTCAGACTTCCCGGGACTTCCTACAAGCTGTACACCAGACTTTCCGGGAGATTTACCCCTTGAGAAGAGCAGTTAACGCTGCCAGCCTGAATAAAATATGTGCTCGTTACACCTCGTGTTATTTCCCATTGTGCCCCGACCAAGGGGCAAAATGAGAAATCTGACTTCTTTATTGTTGCTCATAATTTAAAAAAATTTAAGTAATGTAGTTTGCAGAGAGTGTTGACTATATTAAGTGGAGTTATAAATGTTGCTACTTTAGTAAAAGTTATTCTATTAAACAGCTTAATTTTCTTTGAATGATGATTTTTTTCATTAGCATCCCAGTTTTCCCCGGTCTTCCCTACATGTATAAGTGGGACATTCCTACAACATATTGCCCTTTCTCTCTTTTCCATCTTGTGAAAAATGTGGTTTGAACTTGTGTTTTAACAGGAAAAACCAAGTCTTTTATTTATTAATGGAAAAAAGATAATTCAATACAGTGGACTTTCCTCGAAACCAACAAACCACAGAATCTTTCCAATTCTAATTAGGAACACTTTTCAGAACTAAATAGTTTTTAAATTATCACAAATAAGATACACTGTAAGTATAAAATATCGCAAAAGTTTTCACCTAATTAATGGCATCATCAGGTAATGAAATAAAAAGAAAATTAAAAGATCTTAAAGGTGAAAACGTTTGCGATATTTTATACTGACTGTGTATTTTATTTATGATAATGATAACTTAAAAACATTTTAGTTCTGAAAAGTGTTTTGTGCATTTTTTGGGTTATTCTAAAATATTGATATTGTTAATATCGAGTTACAATACTTAAACCATATCAATTAACTACTAATTTAAAAAAATTGTTTTAAATTTCATTTCATTTTTTGTTTATATAAATTTTTCTATTTCGTTGCACCTTTTCCGAGTTATAGTGACTTAAAAAAGACTTTGTTGTAAAATGCAAAAAATATTGTCATCTGTAACTCAGAAACTGTGTTACAACATAGTAAATGCATATGAACAATAATGTATGGAATAAAATTTACAAAAGTAAATAAGCATAAATAATAATTATAACCCCTTTATTTTTTATACTCCTACCATTATTAAATCACTTTCCAAAAAATCCCTTTTTTTCCAAAAATACCTGGCCCACCACCCCGAACAATATTTAATGGATTCTCTCTTAATTTTTCTTTTTACTTCATTTATTTTTTTCTTTTTTTTATTTTTTTTCTTTACGAATTTGTTTAAAAACGCTTTCTTCCATCTGCCAAACGACAAAATGTCTAGACATGAAAATTTTCGTTTCAAATCTTGGCCTTTTTTGTAATAAACTAAAAGTGTTAGTTTTAACAGTGAAGGGATGGTTTTTTCGAAAAAGCCCAAATAAACTTTTTATTTTCTTTTCGAGAATATTATTGATGTGAAAATTGAAAAAATTAAATTTTTTAAATTTAAGAAAAATCATTTAAAAAACTCAGAATAAATATGGCAAAAATGTTAACAATTATTTTTATAAACGTTATCTGGAAGCAGATTCAAATAAAAACAATAAAAAGCAAAAAATTTGCTAACGGAAAGCGGTTCTCTTGCGGTTCTCTTTCAGGACCCATCAAAGTAGTAACCGCGCCTGACATTGTCTTACTGATCGGATGAGAACGAATTTAGAATTAAAATTAATTAAATTTATTCAAATTTTATTTTATAAATTGTTTGGTCATTTGGTGGTAATAAACAGTGCCGTTCGGTCCTACATATTTAATTCATCTTACGGACAAGAACGGATACTAAGTACCTACTATTAATGTAAACTTTAAATATCTTGACAATAGATATTTTATAGAAAATTTAAACATTTTTAATGCTCAAAATATTATTCTATATTAATTTCAAATCAACATAAAACCGAACATTTAATTTATACCTCACAAACTGAATAAAACACTAAAAATGAATGGGTCAAAAATAATATTGACACTTGAACTTATTTTATATTGCTTATCATGTCCGAAATTTTCAACAAATTTTTACCATTTTCAGCTGGCCTCCAAGTTCCGTTATGCTGTATGTTTATACCACACTTCAAGAGATTTGGTTTCCTGATTCAACCTGTGCGATTGATATAATTTATTTTCATGCCCCAACCACACACACTGATTTTTTTTTGAGTCCATTACAATACCTTCCCTTGGAATGCCTTATCTATGGAATACGTTTTTGAATTATGCAATCGCTAGACTGCCCATCCTCACAGGTCCAAAAAAAGCAATTTTTAACTACGCCTACGCCTGCAATTAAGTATGACTGGAAACACTTGGATCGTCCGACACCCTACGCCTCTCCCATCACCTTCTTTCCCCCTTTCTCTTGCCCCATTTGCCCTCCCCCTCTCCGGCTTCCGCTACCAAACTACAACCGGGACCAAACTTAACTAGGCCGCAGGCCTCGTGCCTCGCAAAGATAGCCAAAAAATCGGCCGTTAAATTTTAATTAAATTTAAATCTTTTAAATTAATTAATTTATTATCGACACTTTTAATGTTTAAATATAATAATAAAGTGGTTAAAGTGCTTCGCCGGCTCGGTTCGGTACGATCTCTCTTCGTGCACTACTAGAGGATTACCAACTGGCGATTAGCGGCCGCAGGCCGCTGGGCGGCCGTAGGCCGCTATGAGCCCGATAAGGCGAACTAGCCGAAACTAGGCTAGTTTCCTTATAAATCTAGGGAAATTAACCCGTCTGGTGAAAAAAGCTAAATAGTACAGCAAACATTTTTGAAGTTTCACTGTAATAAGCTATTAAATTTTGTTTAATAAGTACAGTTTGCACGTAGTACTCTGCATACTCCTTTTATCGGTGATATTAGCAATAATTTTGAATGTAACCGTTTCAGTCAAGCCAAGTCACATTTTTTTTGGATATTATGGTAGAGCATCAAAAAATATGAAACCGCTAATTTATTTAGCTACTGGGACGGGGGTTTAAAAGGTGCAAGCAGCTTTCTAAAATATGAAATAAAATATCGAAATTTTGAATTTTTATGTAGAAAGAGTTTCTTGATTAGAATGGAACCAACGGCAAAATACTTCATTTTGTAACTAAAAATAATATACACATATATAATTTTTTCGAAGCGATCACTCAATATTTTCGAAGGTGGATCATCCCCAAAATTTTAAAACCTGCATAAAGCATCCTTAACTCATTAAATTTTTTCGAAAAAAAAAAGTTGCAGGGGAGAAAAAACTGTAAATTATGTGTTTCTGGATTTTTCTTAAAACGATATTTAGGGGAGTAACAACCCCTTTCTTAACTTAACACTCAGTTGTTGTTATATTTCGTTAAATATTTTAATGAAATAGGCGTACGAAAGTTATTACTAGATACAAACTATACTATATAATAATGTATTTTTTACCCTTTTATTAATACAACCCCCACCTACATGCAGTTCAAAAGTTACATTTTCCGTGCATGTAGAAAGAGTGCTTCTATTTGAACGAAACCAACGACAAAATATTTTAAAAAAAAAAAAACACCTTATGATTTTCTATACGCGATAACCGAATAATTATTGGGATAAACCACCTCCTAAAACTTTAAAATTCGCATAAAGCATCTTTAATGACATGAAATTTCTTCGAAAAGAAAATATGTTGTAGGGGAGAGAAAACTGTAAGTTAGGTGTTATAAAATATTTTCTTAAAATGATATTTTGAAAAGAGAACTGTGACGTTAGAAACCGAGCCAGGGTTAAGGACGTTATGGAAAGGGTGGCGGACTTAAAGTTGACTTGGGCGGGGAATGAACAAAATCATGATAGATGCCAATGAGGGTCCTATCATGAGGTTTGTTCGTGCTAGCTACACTTTTTACACTTTAGTGTAAAGTGTACACTTTTCTGTTCGTGCTAGCAGAGCGCGCTGTTCGTGCTAGAAAGTGTAACTACACTTTCTTACACTTTTCTACACTTTTTACACCTGCTCTGGAGCAGGTGTAAACGTTTACACTTTTTACACTTCATTTTGATTGGCTGTTAGATTTTCATAAATAAAATTTAAAAATACAAACCTAAAGAAATAAAAATAAGAGTTACCAAAAATAAAATGTTAAAAATGTCTTATGTCAAGTACCTTGTCTTTAATATTTTATTTATTATTAATTATTAACAATTTACGATTTTTAAAATTAAAATTAAAAATTTTAAATAAAATTATTTTAAATTTAAATTATGTAAAATTTAAGGAAAATGATTGCAAATCGTAAAAATTATAATTATTTTATTGCTCACCAATATCTAAATTTTGATTTACATAACCTTATAGCAACGCAAATTTGAATTCAAGGGGAGGAGTTACACTCAAGTTACACTTTTTGCGTTCGCGTTAAACCTACACTTTTGGGAAAAAGTTAAAGTGTAAATTACACTATTTACACTTGAAGTGTAAAAAGTGTAACTAGCACGAACAAACCTATGGAGACCATGAACAACCAAAAGATCCGTCGGTCGTCCACCTAAACTTTGCACCGACGATATTATTGAGACAGCAGGGAAAAATTGACAAAATCGAGTCTAAGACCATGACGAGTGAAAGAAAATGAAGGAGGCCTACATCCCCCAGTGGATAGAAAAACGGCTGAAAAGAAGAAAAGAAGATGTGCCACGCTCAAAATTGAGCGAAAAGGATTGATGGTAGTAATCCCAATCTCAGAGTAAAAATTGGCAATGCTCTGGCTAGCTACTAAATAAATAAAGGGTGGTTGGTGTGCTTCAAAATTGATAACAAAAATAATCGAGAGAGTTGAATGTTTTGCCCTAGGCGCCACGTGGTTACTAAAATCAACCTCTCAAACTGTGCTACTACCCAAACCACAAACGGTAGCGTAATTAAACTCACAAAAAAGGAAAATTGAAATCGGTACAAGAATATACTCTTGAATTGGATGTAAGTGATTTTATTGAATAAATAAAAATAGCGCCAAATTTCGGTTTTATCTAGCCCAAAAATGTTTTACAAAAAAATCGCAAATAGCTTTTCTTGCGAAAAGCGTCACCAACCCAATATAGCTATATATGGTCTTACACAAAGCTTACACAATCAACTCCACTTAGGAGGCGCAACAAAAATAATCAATAATAATTAATAATAAATTACATAGACGGCACGAAACACTTATCTTTTGAGCTGATACGAAGTCCTGGTAGATGGTAGTTAACGGTACAACTAAGATGGTAGATGTTTCCACTCGTGAAATTAAGGTTGAAACGGATTGGAGTTTCCAAAATTGAAATGAGCAAACAATTACTCTTCTCATGAAATGACGATCACCGATGTAATAATAACGACACAATGGATGGTTAAACTCGGACAGCAGTTTACTGTTTTTTTTTTAAAAAACAATTATTGATGTAGAGAAGAAAAAAACATTAGAGGGTTCCCAAAATTACCTCGCAGATGTTGTTGAGGGTCAATTTTCCTTATTGTAATTTTCTTATTTACAAGAAGTTGTAAAGATGACTAAAATAAAAATTTAACTATTCAAAAGTAGTTAGTTATTGGACCAAAAAAACTCAGTAAATGTTCTGAATTAGTTTATAGGATTCCCTGCAGAGATTGTGAGAAATGCTACATTGGACAAACACTACAACTGTTGGACGAGAGAAGGAAACAACATGAAAGAGACTGCAGGAAGGCTGTAGGAGGGCGAGATGGAGACATGGGTGAGAATTCTACCGCATTAGTAGCCCATCATGTAGATACGGGACACAAATTTAACTTTAAAGACATCGACATCTTGGACTTCGAAGAAAACAGATTAAAAAGAAATATTAGTGAGATGTACTATATAAAGAAGAACAAGTGTGTCAATTATAGGGAGGATACCCTGAAGTTGAGCCAAATTTACAGCGGTCTGATTTTGGAAGTCGACGGTAACTTAGAGTAGGATGTTTAGCGGCCTTTAATTTAATTTTTTGGTTTTATTTTATTTTGTTTGTTATGTTTTGGTTTAATCAGTTGTATTTTTATCAGGAGTTTTATTGGATTTGACGGTTTAAAAATTTTACTTTGACATTTTAATGTGTTGAATTTTGTTGTAATTTGCATTGTTGATTTTAATTAATGATTCATGGTGTTGATGAGCGATTGGAAGGGTGGATGCTTTTGTTCTTATTCATATTGTAATCTAGAGGTAGGATGTGATTGTTTTTGATTACATTTTTAATAAAATGTATTATTGTATTATTAATAATAAAGATTTTTTAGTCCTGAAGAAGCCGTGAGATACGGCGAAACGTCGACAATAGATTAGTTTTTTGAGTTTTTTTGATCCAATAACCCATTACTTTTGAATAGTTGTTGGATATGGACGTAAATAATCATGTATAAAAATTTAATTTATAAAAGCAATCTTCAATTCGAAGTGCAGCGAATGAATCCCAATAAATCGGAAGGGCTGATAAGAAAGATAAACCCACTTTCGTAGCACTTTGCTAATTCAAAAATCTCTTTCAAAAGACGAAAATTACGAATTTTGTCAAACTTGAAAATTTTCAACAACGAAAAACGTGTATGATAATGATATCAAGAAACAGGACTTCTAACATAATTTCTAAACCTTTAAAAATCGACAAACAATAAACAAAACAAGGAAATTTTGTTTTGTATTTAAAGAAAGCAAAATCATGGTAAACCAATAACAAAGCAACGGAATCGGGAGCTGCGATAACGCACCCCCACATCACATTTGCCCCATTAATTGATCGACCAATTCTGAACGGTTACAGATGTTACAAAATGACAAGTGATCTCTTTGCGAATAGATACAATTGGCATTATAATACAGGAATGGAAATAATACACTACAGTATAATTTTTAATATATTTGTGAAATTAGACTTTATCAGAACCGTTTACAAATAAATTTAAAACTAATTTTAAAATATTTCTGAATAAACCATAAACTGGAATATATAAGTTTAGAAAAGACATTGGAAAAATTTTTTGGTTTCAATTTAGCAGTGTTTCTCAAAGATGTTCTAGTTTTGGCCGAGTACCAAATTTGATAAGTTTCTAATATTATGTATATTTATAGTGAAGCTACTCGAAAAAGCTTTTTGGCATAGATATTTTGTGTAATTTTATTGAAAATTTTTAATTATACGCATGATTGGCCGTTTTACCTTATAAAATAGAAATAATTTAAAAATAAGAATAACATAGAAAAATGATAACAAAACGAGAATTTGAGAAACACTGTTATTAAGTATTTCGTAGGTATTTTGAAAATGTAATAACTAGATTAATTTGTTTTTAAATATAATGATGATGTATGTAAAATGAGTCTTATTTATACAATGTTATAAAATTTGTATGCTTTATTCAACTTTGAGTAAAAAAGATCTATCATAAAACATTTAAAACACAGTATTTCACAACAGCATCATAATAGATCACACAGTTATGAAAATGGAACATGTTCAATGTATAAATATAACATCAAATTTATATAATAACTTTGTTACGTTTTGCTGTCATGTCATGTAATTTACGAAATATGAAAAACTTAATACTAAATTTGTAATGAACTGTCAGAAATATAAAATCTTTAATAAGTCAACGGATAAATGATATTTTACTAAAAGTAAACGAGATGTACGATTACTTTATTTTGTAATAACTTCGACACATTTGATATTACAAAATTGTATTAACAGTTTTTGTTCTCACACCCTGTACAATGGGACTCGAAACTGGAGAAACAATCCTTTAAGTAAATTCCAGGTTAAAAAACTACACGTAATAATTAATTTAATTAGTTTTTTGGACCAGAGTGAATTAGGCACTTGGTAGTTTGGTTGGAGGAATAGGAAAAGACCATGAAGAGGCGACACGATGTAATTGCTATAATTGTGATTGGAAAGCGTCCAATGTTTGAACATTGTTTATACGTCGCTCCTGCAACATCAAATGATGAGCTGCACGATCCATTTCTTCCTGAGTCATATTCATAGCCTCCTGCATTTCTCTTGAGGTATATCGTACAAAGTCTGGATCACAATATTTTCCTAATCCTTGTTCAGCTAGCACTCTACCTACCAAACTTTCAGCAGAGCCAACTACTTCGAATGGCGTTGGTCTTCTATCTGCGGGACTTCCTGGTAAGGAATGTGAGAGACGTTCGCTTCCTGCATGACCATTGGGTTCGCTGTGAGGAGCTGAAACCGAACACAAATCGTGCAAATGCATAATATCGCATACGTTAAGCTAAAAGCTACACTAAAATCATGCCATTTAGGTTATTTAGTTCATGCGGGACAACTATTAGCATTAAGGGCTAACCTCTGCCGTGGAAGGAAGCCCTGTGATTAAGAAGAGAACAACGCGCATGCCGGGCAATTCCATCTGCTTCTGAGGGTTGCAACGAGCCAGGCCAGTAGATAGGCTCCGGTAAAAAGCCTGCAACTGCCATAGCTTGTGCTTGTGCGAGCTTCAGGCCACTTGCTATACGAGTAAAGCTGGGTGCGTGTTTCACAGGTGATGGCGTTGCCGTCATGCAACCGCCACCTAGGCCCAACCGAACACGGCGAGGCGGCGGCGTTGGCGGTAATAACTCAGTGTGGTCATCCTGCAGGCTGGCACAAACATAACTATCACCACATTACCAATTAATTAAAGTAAAAAACCAAAATAAAAACCAAAAACTTCAGGCAAACACACACTCCCACTTACGCTTACCGTTGTAGTGGGGGTGTAGGAAGCCAGATTTACTGAAAGTCAAATAAAATTATTACACTGCTTTTATTTTTTCGCATTTTCCCTCAAATTTAACATTATTATTAATTATATATAGTGGTGCTCCGGAGGAATTGGATCAATTGGTACATGAGAAATTAAAATAGCAGTTTTAAACAGAGATTTGCTTACATTTATAGAACATTAATACTTTTAAACTTTACTTAAGAAACCATCCTGTATATAAATAATTTAAACCATTTGCTAAGTAATCACTTATGTTAGTCTCATGCAACTATTGCACTATTCATCAATAGAGTACTGACTTCTAGCAAAACGTAACCCGATATTTGGTGTGCGGCATACAATTTATGCATAAACACAAGATATTATACATATTATACATTATATGCCACATACTAATTATCGGGTTACGTTTTGCTAGAAGTCCGTACTCTATTCATCAATAATGAACAACAATAATGAAAAATGAATATATTTAACTACAAACTTGTGAAAGGCGCAAGCGTATCCCAATTTTAAATATAATATATGATCAATTTATTAATCTTTCAATGGAAAGGACAATAAAAAAAATTACGTTGTCTTTTGCCACATTTCGCAAACTTAATAAATTTTGTAGGTACTCTAATATAAATTCATTTAATATTTGACAAGTTTTTTTTTTATGAAAGTAAATATTGAATGTATTATATTAACGTTTGTAGATTTAATTGCTAGAAACAAATTTGTGTATATAGTTATACCGGGTGACCGACCGCACATCCAATCATAGGGAAATAACAAGAAAAATTGAATTTATTTAAATTCCCGCTTCCCGATTCACAATCAAATGTGTCGAAAGGATTGTGTATTTTTCATGTACCAAACTTATACAGTAGGGGAAACCACGTTTTATGCTCTTTAGAAGCAATTTCTTTAAATTCCAACTAAGCACTCGAGAAGTTTAAATGACATACTGTGATAACCTGTATTTGAAATTAATTTAGAAAAAGCATTAAAAAGAAATATTAAATATAATTATTTAAATGTGCAAAATATAAAGGTGTTGTCTAAGTAAATTCATAAAATTATCTTACTGTAATACTAGCGGTTTTCACTAATTGGCGATGACATTAATGGCTTATTTATGCATTAAATAGAAAATTGTCTGAATTAAACAATTGTTGATATTTAAATAAAAATAAAATAAATAATATATTCATTACTGGCTATAGTTCACATTCAGTTATATTAGTAACTTTTGTAGTTAAATAATTTGTTTAAACAGAGGCGGCTTTACATAGAAACTAATGAAGCCGAAGCTTAGAGCTTACGCTTTAACAAGGTCCCCAAGACCGTAATCCCTCATTTGTATTTGTTGTTACAGAACTTACATGAGGGACCCCAAGAATATAGCTTTAGCACCCGAAAAGGTTGGATCCGCACTGCTGATGAATACTAGCAGTAATGGAGATATTATGATTTTATTTTTGCCTATATATTATTTTGTATAATTTAAATATCAGTAAAATATATGAAACTCACCCAACTATTTCAAAATTCCTTTTATCAGCATCGCTACTAAATAAGTTATTGAGCGATCTTAAAGGAATGGATTCTTCTTCTCTTAATCCTTCGTGATTATGTAAAGAACTAATGCTTGATCTATTTTGCATAATCGCGTTTTTAATCATCGGTGTTATATGATTCATGCCTTCAGTAATTCCTCGTTGAATTGAGTTGTACGGAAGAAAATCTCCACTGGAAGCGGGTGAGATTTTGATTTGAGTAGAGTTAACTTTTAAAGATTTAGTACGATTGAAGCTATGGCCTCTTCTCATTGAAGACCAAACACTGCCAAATAAGGAATGATTTCGCTAAAAATATAAATGTCACATGAAAAAACACTTTTTAAATTTATACAAGCATACTCTGTGCATAGGTTCTGGATTGTCATCAACTAGTTCATCCAAGTTTCCAGATATTGCTCGTTTTAATTCGGGTCCAGCTTCGTGTAACGTACGTAAACCAGCTTGAAGGGTTACCGTGTTATGAGATTCCTTATCACCTTGATCTTTTAATTCTTGCTCTTTGCGTTTCTTAAACCTTCTGAAGTAATCTTGGATTAAGAATGTCGCGTAAAACTTGCCAACTGTAACTTCATCTTCTACTCCAGGAGGTGGGACAACTTGATCTAATAGTTTTGGGCTAGTTCGTTTCCATATTTTCTTAATAACATCTCTTAATTCTTTATTGGCCTGATCCATATTTGCATAACCCGTTTTTATTTGCAACGAAGTACGTACTATTGCAAATAGAGTAGCATTAAATAGCACCGTCCCGTCACTATTTAGAGGCATATTCATGGATACTAAACGTTTACAAGCAACTCGATGTGGACATAATTTTCCAAAACCGAGAGGTGGAGATATTTTACGTAATAAAGTAACAACATCTAAATGTTTTATTCTGCCTTTTGCATCGGGATCGTATTCGCTCCATAATCTAATAAACTCTTCCAAGTGATGTGGTCCTAAAATTGACCAATCTCGCGTTAAGTAGTCGAAGTTATCCATAATGACTGCCACAAACAAATTTATAATCTATAAAAATTAAGTATTGTTAGTACAAATTTGATGTTGATATTTTGATAACCTACTAAAAATGAACATAAAACGTAAAAGGATATAAAATATGGATAAGCTATATCGGATCCACAATCACTTTTAGCTTTAACCACTGGATCACATTTTACGTCGTCATTATCGGCACATGACATCATAATTTCTTGCCAAGACTCTCCTATAAAATTTAAAAAAATTAAGAAAACAATCGAAACTGTTTGTTTTGTTAACCTGTTGCTGATCGAAATAGTACCAATAAAGCTTGAAAAAATGTAGAAAAGTTATTGTTTCTGTTAATTGTTTCACCACCTCGATCAATATTGCCAAACATCTAAACAAGAAAATGGTTAGCGTCTATAACAAGGAGCTTTTCAACAAGGACAACTAGGATAATTTTTGATCCAGTGACAGTTTCGTTAATTGCTTTTTTCACATATTATATGTAGGTCCACCATATATTATAATGTCTTCAATTTCAATCGAAAATAACATGATGGATGTGTGAAAACTACATATCGCAAAAATTTGGATATTTTCGTATGTTATAATTGTCCTTCTGAGGCTACCTTGACCACAAAAAAAATGTTTTAGCCTATTATTGATGATATGGATGTGAATGATACGTGGTAAATACGGAACTTTCATCCAAAATGTGAGTTTTATTTTAAATTTTAAAAACAACGTCCTTGTTGGAAAGCCCTGTGTATATATATATAATAATCATTAAAACAAAAGCATAATACCTGCATTCCTATTACAGCATATATGAAAAACAGCATAACAATCAACAAAGCTACGTAGGGTAAAGCTTGAAATGATTTAAGAAAGGTCCACAATAACGTCCTGATGCCTTCGCCCCTACTTAGTAACTTGACGAGTCTCATAACACGAAAGAGACGAAAAAAATTAATTGACATTAATCCAGATCCGGGCTAAAGTTTAATTTTTAGTGCTTTGTCTCAGTACCGTATTAATATCCTTACCGTAACTTCAGAATATATAATATCGATAAAACTTCCAAGAACAATGAGAAAATCAAAAACATTCCAAGCATCTCCAAAGTAATTCTAAAATAAAGTTGTGTAAGCTACTTAATTAAATTGGCGACTGATCAAGATATTTAACTGCTTTCTTTACGATTTCAACATTTTTGATCAATTGTGGGCACAGATTTTTTTTTGTATGAGATTAGGAATGATCAAGTAAATATTTGCATTGACAAATGAAATTATATAATATTTTCTGCAATTCTTTATTTTAAATTTTCGTCATGTGCAACATTTTTTGAACATTGTCAAAATTAATCTAATTATTGTCTCTCTGTCTGTCCTTTTTAAATATGACCGGAGGTGCCAACCAAAAAAATGTGTGACACAGGTACCAACCTGGTATCGATCGAGATGTGCATAAATCAATTTCCACTGTATTTACTGACAAGAGTGATTGTAGTGTGTAGAGTGTGTGCAGTGAGTGCAAGAGTGAATTACCTGATTGTAAACTGTAAAATACAAAACCACAACTGCGATATTATAGAAATAACCTTAACACAAAAATAAGAATTTCAAATAATTTGTGTGATATTATTGATTGTAAAATATATTATTCAACCAAACGAAATAAAACATTAAAATAATAAAATTTTAACTGTAAAGTAAAGAGTATTATATACATCATAATATCGGTCTATAGGACGTTTGATTTAAAATTAAAATTTGAATTAAAATTAAAATTGTCCCAGACCTACCAACCAGCGGCGGCTCGTCCTCGGCTAACACCTACATGCAAACGATGTAGTCATCACATGGACTGCAAGGTTTTATTGTACTACTGATGATTTCGAGATAACTCCGATTATACAGATTAAACATAGATGAGTATGCATTAAGAGATTAAGAAACTCTGGGGGGTATAGAATACCCCCCAGTTTCAAAAACGAACTTTATTGTTCATGATCTATTATGAACGTTATGAAATGTTATCTACACTATCATATTCTCTTGTGAAATTTCTCAGGTTTCCCTTCACTTGAAACCGAGAAGAAAATTGCTGCGAAGAAAAACCTAAGACTCAAAAATCCAATGTAATAGAAAATTTTAGGAAATGTAGAAAATTCTAGGTAATACGAGTAAATGTAGAAATCCAAAAAAATCTTAGGAAATTATAAAATTTTATTTCTTGACTTCAGTCGCTACTAGGAATTGCTAGAGATATCCAGCTTACAAATGAAGGGAAAACTGAAGAAATTCGAAGAAATGAAAAAAATCCTAGCAAAAGTCTTGACCCACAATGCTTATGATTAGCCTCCTCACATGAAAGAGTCAAGAGCCTCTACTGCTACCAACAGACCTGTCTTTTGCATGGACCTTCCACGGTAAGCTAAGAAAAACAACTTAAATCGGAATTTTTCGGAATTTCAGAGTTTACTTTTTGGATTACTGTCGACTTTTTTGCTCAGAGCAAAGTTTACATTTTTGAAGCGGAGTTTTACATTATTCCGTAAACCATTGTTTGGGTAACTAGAAAATTTGCCATATGTTGATAATATCTACTATTATGCCTTAAAATGTTGTGTCATCTAAAAATGAAAAATACTTAAAGATGACGCTTTCGGGTTCAAACGTCCTACTCCGCACACAACTTATGTTCGATAAAAACTTATTTAAATGTTTTATTATACTTGTGTGTATTCTTCACTTGACGGTTAAAATTTTATTCGTTTTTTGGTAAACATTATATAACTTCTTCTTTATTAAAGGATTTTAGATTCATTTTTGAATATACTCCTCTTTAAGTTCTCTTCATCGTTTTAGATTTTTATGATATTTTAGATATTTAACTTTTTTGAAATTAATAGAAATGAACTTAAAAACAAGAAATATCAAGTAAAGTCGTGTTGTATTTTTTAGTTATTTCGGTTAAAATTCTATTATTTTAACGTTTTGTTTAGTTTTGTTTAATATCACTTTTATGATATGTTTACATTTATGCGTTTTTATATTTTTTCACTTTTGATTTTGACAGTGTTCGAAAAAGGTCGTATGTCGTAGTGACTAAAACAAGTCAACCAAGAATAGTAAAAAAATAAGAGTACAATTGTAAAAAAAAAGAATAATTATAAAAATACAATTTCATTCCAGCAAGTAATTATTCTAACTCTTAAATTGGTATAGCTCTCTAAAAATATTTCTCTAAAAATTTAAAGCACAATTATTAAAATTAACCAAAATTAAAGAATTTGGCGAAACGTGGATAATCGCAGTTAAATATTTTGTTTACCAGTTGCTCGTCGATTGATATTAAATTTGTACATCTTACCTTGAATCTAAATGCAGCCAGTTTAAATACAAATTCAAGAGCAAAAGCGGATGTGAAAATCATATTAAGTATATCTAACGCCATTGAATAAAATTCAGGTTGCCTATGAAATTTCATAGCTAATGTTATGGTGTTAACCAAAATTAATACAAAAACGGTGTACTCAAAAGGACTTGAAGTAACAAGCCACCAGACTTTATATTGTATGCGATGCTTAGGAATGTATCTTCTTACTGGTTTTGCTTTTAATGCAAATTCAATACAGTTGCGTTGATTTTTCTCAAGACAACAACTCTTGTATTCTTGCTCACCTTCGCTTTGGAATGTAACAATAACAAAACCAACAAATATGTTTACCATAAAGAAGGCAATAATAATAATATAAATAATATAATATATTGCCACTATAGGACGATAATTATGTATTCTTCCGTAGTTTTCGTCTTTCGAATCGATGGATACATATAATAGGGCAGGCCAACCTTCAAATGTAGAAACCGTGAATAAGGTAAGCATGGCTTTAGCGACATTATCAAAATGAAATTTTTCTGGTTGCCAATCCCTTATTTGTAATTTTGGAGATTCAATATTTCCTTCTTCGTAAATTAAAAATGTACCGCTAAAATGAATTTTGTATGAGGTAGGTGGCAAAATCGAAAATTTTAACTTACTTGCATTCATTAGCTGTAAGTTTGGATTCATCACTGCATTTATAAAATTTTCCCTAAATTCATAAGTAATACATTAATAAAAGTTTGGTAATTATGGAAATATTAAATAATAATAATAGAAGTGGTTGCAAAAAGTCATGCACAAATTTACATAAGGCAACAAATACTTAAATAAATAGGAATTAGAATAGTTCGTGCTATGTACAATCATTTGTGTTGACGTGCAAAATATCTGAAAGTGTAATAATGAAATAATATGTAGTCAAAATTCACTTGTAGTCATAACTAGTAATAAACTGATAATAATAACAAAAAACAGACGAAGAAGTAAATCTACAAATTTTGCGGTGTTAGAATTCTCTTGCAATAGACTTGGTTAACAACCATCCGCACAACTACTATAAGCAGCGGTTGCCGATTCCCCAATGCAAATGCTATAGCAAATTTGCCAAGAACTATAAAAATCGAAGTTGTTCAAAGCCGACATAAGCTTACCAGCATCTACAGTGCCGACAGACAGGCAGGCAGATAGAAACGGTGTTCTGCGTATGAAGACTACCAAGGGTGCCGCCAAGGAACAGCAAAGGGCACGATCCCAGACGGCGCCCAACTACGGCCAAAACATGCAGATCTACCGTCATGTGCAGCACTAAGCGACGACTATTACCTTAAATAGCTGTACTCCAATAACAGCGAACATGAACTGCAGAAGGTAGGTAACCAGCATGATATTGCCGATCGTCTTAATGGCTACTATCACGCATTTCACTACATACTAGCCATTAGCAGAGTAGGCATGAACGATGGAACAAACGAAACATAGTGTCAATAAAATATGAAATTAAAGAGGAAGAAGAAGGTGTAGTAGAAGAGCGAGGCTTCGGTTGGGGCATCGCGCAGCCAGCCGGGAACAGTCAAATGCACCCAGGGTAAGTCGCGCTGCTGAGGGAGGGATTCAACAGTCAAATCGGCTGCGTCAGTGCCCTGATCTAGATATGACTACAAGTGCGGAAAAGCGCCGCTCAGCTTACTGTCCTGCAGATTTGCACACAGCACTGCACAGACACAGCGTGACATGCGGGTTAATATGTAGGCCGGGTTTTCCAACCTCAAGCTTACTTCCGCAGGTCCTAGCTCACAGGTCATAAAGGTTAATTAATATTTTGTAAGGGTATCTGTAGTAGGAAACCCATAGGTGCATTTGCTTATGAATAACAACGGACTGCTGGTGCCTACCTTAAATAACTGGACTCCTATTACCGCAAACATGAACTCAAGTAGGCAGGTAACCAATACAATGTTGCCGATGGTCTTTACCGCGACTATCACACACTGGACTACACGCTAAGAATAAATACATATCAGACAGCTAATAACCGGCCCCCGCCTCCACCACTCTGTTACCTATATTATTAATATCATTATTTTGCAGAACCAAAATGGTCTGCATTGTAAAATTTGACATTACCTTCAGTCCTTTAGCTCTGTTAATTGCTCGAAGAGGTCGCAGAACACGTAATACTCGAAGTATTTTCACAACAGATAATCCTTCTCTGCAAATATTAATAAAATTTATTCAACTATATTTATTCAACTTTTTAATATTTACCTATGAATTGTAGATACTAAAGACACGCACACGACAACCAAATCTAAAACATTGAATGCTGACCGTAAAAAGGCACCCTCGTGCAATATGCATCCATATGCAATTGTCTTCAACAGTAACTCTAGTGAAAATATGGTTGTAAAAAAGTAATCGCAACGTGACAGCGCCTAATAAATTGTAATGGATTAAATTTTAATTTTTCAAGTCGACCATTTTTACCAAGTTTAAATCCGTATTGACATTTAATGGATCTTCTAGTACCAACAGCGCCGAAGATATTAAAATGCAGGCCAAAATTATATTATCAAACCAGTTATGATTACAAAGCCAATGGCAAAACACTCGAAACCTTTAAATAGTAATTTAATGTTAAAAACTTTTTATACACAAAAATTGTGGGTGGTTAAATTATATACACTATTGTCGATAACATCCAAACCCCTTGGAGCTGAAAATACAGATCTACTAAATGCATAGGTAAGGTTGGATTGAAAGTGGTTTTCTAAAAGTGCGTTAAGATTCTATAAGGTTGTAGTACTACGAATAGATTGGTGCAGGGCTTGAACAGTGTCGGAGGAAGCAAGCGGGGCACACGTCAACAACAACCTACAGCACCAATGCCTATCACCTGTTTGTAGGAGAGAAAATGAAGAAAGATGATGCTGGAGGAATCGGTAATTTCTTATTGCTGGTTTTTATTTCTGACATTCGTCGAGGTCGAGCGGAAACAACATCCTCCTCATCCAGATCTGGAACCACATGCACACCACACACGTTACTCTTATGTTTAAAATAGACATAGCTGCAAGAAGTTTTACGAACTGAACTTTTAAAATTAATAATTATAATTATTGTAGTTCACTTATGCAGCTATGTCCCGTTTCTAAGGTGCGTACCTGTTTTTATAAGAAAATATAAAGAATGCGCTGCCTTTTGGAATTGGACGATGTTTCTTTTTGATGTTTAATTCTGACATTCGTCGCGGCCGTGCTGTTTGTTTAGTAGGCTCATCTATTTCATCGTCTGAAAATTATCGCCATTTCGTTTTTTCCTAGCTATGCATCTAACCTTATTAATGCAATGCTAATCTTTTTAACCTTAATTGGTTTAAGGAAGTAATTTTTAAAATCCAACCTACCGTTTTCGTTATCGAGTTTTTCGTCTTGTTCTTCTTCCTCCTCCTCTTCCTCTTCTATTTCTTCCTCTTCCTCTAATTCTTCGTTTTCATTATTCATGTTTATTTTTACTTGGGATTCCATTTCGTCCTCGTGATCCGATCTAAATATTTTCCATAATAATAATTGATAATAACTGATACTAGATAATTAATTTTATCACATTTACATTAATGTTTTAAGACAAATGAAGTGTGCAGTGAGGTAAGGCTTAAAATGAAAGATTATAAAGTGGAAAATCGCGGTTTCATGCCTGGTTTTTTTTTATACACATGTAAAAAAATTATAATTTGTAAAAGATTTTCACATGCTAATAACTATACCGTAATAATACATATACATAATACTATATCTATATGCAAATAATTTTTTTATTATTTTATTTTTTTATTCTATCATTTTTCATATTGCAGATTGTTTGTTTTTTACTTGCATGAAAACGGTATGTAACGGCTGCAGTCTTGATGTGAGTGGAACGCAAACTACTTTATCACACTAATCACTCGCCAATTCCATCGTGCTAATTGATAACACTGGTCGACAGTGCTTTTGTTGCCCTGGATTTTTGATTAATTTTTGAAAGATTTTATGTAAAAAACACTAAGGGTAGCAATATTTTTTCCAAATTGGCTCTAGTTATTTATTTTTTTGATATTTTTATATTTGACTGAAAAATGCATTATTTCAATGAAAAATTAAATTTGTTTTTGTAATATGAAAAGTTTATCAATAAAACACTATTTTTTTCACTAATTTATTCAAAAAAATTTTTTTTAAATATAAAAAATTCAGAAACGTTTTTATCGCTAATTGATGTGTTAGCATGCTCATATGCTCAAATCTGCACCGATTTCTTGAAAATGTTTGTAAACTTTTTTATTTTTTGACCTAGTTTCTACACCAAAAATCTAGTCAACATTTCTTATACTTCATTACACTTTTAAATTAATTTTTAACACAGAATTTAATGCAAATAACTTTTTTAAAACAAAAATGAATTCTGAAAATCGCGGATTTTTAAAATTATGCAATAACAATAATTTGCTAAACACAAATTGTACAACGAATTTGGCTAAAAATTGACATGTGCATTACTCATAGTTGTCTCAACTTAGAAAATTTTTTTTATCTTATTAGGTAACTTACATCGTGCGAAATGCAAAAATTTCCAATATATTTTGAAAATACCTCGTATATTACAATAACATAAGAACTAGAGCTAATTTTGGCAAATTTTCATTGTATTCATAACTTTTGCGTTCTTAATCTTCAAAATTCAATGAAAAAATCAGGGCAACAAAAAAAAATGCTTTTTTTGTAGACCAGTGTAATCATACCATAGTTAGTGCAATATTGTATAATGAAGAATTAGTTAACTATGTACAAACGTTTGGATTTGAAAATGGAATAAAACACAGACTATTACTAAATTTTTTATTTTTTCTTATTTTTGAACAAGATATCGTCCAAATGGGGCCTCTCTCCACTCCAAACATTGAGTACGTCTTTTTCTAAAGTTTTTGTGCACTGTTCAGTGGATGTGTCAATAAATAGAATACATATGTGGTATTGGAGTGATACGAATCCCAGAAAGCTTCACCAGAGACCCCTGCACTCCGACAGAGTGACAGTATGGTGGGTAATTTTAAGAATTGGAATCATAGTCCCTTACTTTTTGAAGAAAATTATCGAGCAGTTACAGTCACTTCTACACGTTATCTGACTATGATTCAGAATTTTTTTTTTGGCTCGGTTGGAAGGAATGGAGCTGGAAGACGTCTAGTTTCAGCAGGACGGAGCTACGGCTACACAGAAAGGGTTTGCATGGACTTTTTGTGAGACAAATTCTCCGGGCGCTTTATTTTGCTAAGAAGCGATTTGAATTGGAAGTGCACGACAATTTCAGAAAAAGGTTTACTCATTGTTTGGAGTGTGAGGGGCGCCATTTAGACGATACTTTGTTCAAAACCGAGTAAATTAAATTTTCCATGTTATTGAAACAGGAAAAAATAAAAAATTTGGTAATTTTGTAATAGTTTGTGATTTATTTAATTTTCAAATCCATACGTCTGCCGCGCGCCACCCTGTACATATGCTGTACAGAGAAAAACAAATAAGTAGAGTCGAAATATATGCATTTTGCATCTTCTTTTTGGAGTTAGAAGAGTCCGAGAGTTGTAAATTTTCGTACACTGTACGGGAGAACCTCTATACCAAATTTTATAATGTCTATTTTTTCATATTCGTACATGTAAGTGCATAATATGTGCAAAATCATTTTATTATTACATATTTTGAATTTTGCTGCATATTTTAAAGCATAATTTCATTGCATATTATTTTAGTGCATATATGACCAGTCTTTCATTGCATATAATCCAGAATAGTCAGAGTCAGAAAGACAGTGTCTAATGTTCATCCTTAATAATTATGCAAAAGTTTATAATAATTATAAAATAATAAATGATATATAGGGTTACCGGACATTTCTCTACGGGACAAAATTCGCTCCCGGACATTTCGCCATCATTCTTAAATTGTTATTAAAAATATACGTTAGTTTTTTTATATTTTTTTTTGAAAATTTTTATAATTATTTTAACTAATTTTCCATTTGTTGTTAGATATTGCTTTTAAAGTTTCTTTTTAAGTACCTATCAAATCAAAACAGTTAGCGAAATATCCTAGTAGCAAAATGTCCTGGAACCGACATAATTATAGTAATCAATTGTTAATTTTACCTTTCCGAATCGTACATTTGTCCATCTTCAATGTATTCTTCTTCTGCATTTTGTTCTTCTATTCCATCACCTTTAGGTGAAGCCTCGACTGCGGCTAATTTCGCCTTTTCGGCCTATAAAAAACCTGCATTTAGAATGTATCTTCTTCAAGTGCCATACACTATGCAGTGCCTAGGCGATCACTTGGTTGAAGCCAAGATGACGTACTAAGGAATTTAATTAATGGGATGGTTTCCCGTTGCCTTCCTCATAGCACACAGATATATTTAACACTAATTTTTAATTTTAGAGTTGACCTCGGAGTTTGAGAGAGGTCAGTAGGTAATTTTGTAGATAGATTTATAAATTTGATTAATTGGAAAAGAAAATAAATAATAACTTTAGTCATGTGGTTTTCTTTATTTAATGAATAATTGAAGTTAAAATTGAAGATGTGAAATGATTAATAGCTAAATTGGTTGAAGAAATCACACAATATGTGATTATTGTTATATGAAGTGAATATCAGTTTCACAAATACTAGTGTGACTGTATTCACAGATGCATTTAATTGTGGTAAAATTATCCTTGGTGCTATAATTTTAAAATTAGTCAAAATTTAAAAATTGAATCGTATTCGTCGTCGTTAACCGTATCTGCGCGAGTGAATTGAGGTGATTAGAGAAGTAAGCTACTCTATCCATCAACAGAAGACGCTTCTATTCACTCTCTCGGTCATATATTCGACAATTTGTTAGGTCGAATACTAACTATAGGGATCAATTGGTCGAGCACTCAGTCGTCAGTCGAGTACCCGTACCAGTAATTTAAATGCAAAGTGCATTTTGCGTGCTATAGAGAGGTCATGGAACCTTTGGTTATCAGAAATAATTTAAAATTGGATGATAGATTAGGATCGCAAGAGGATGAAACCTGCCATATTATCGTCTAGAGTTATTACAAAAATTCGGTTTCCTTCTTTTTGGAACATCCTTTACATACCTCTTCTTCTTCTTTTTCTATTGCCGTTAACGATTCGGCATCAGCCAAATTATCTACTGCGATAGCCAAGAAAACGTTTAGTAGAATATCTATACTATATTAAGGGATAATAATTTTTTCTTTAATTCCAATATTTTATAATTGTAAGAAAAGGATACAATTACCGACAATGAAAAGAATGATAAAGTAAATACATGCAAGAGCTCCAGACCCTTTAATTCCTCCGTAGGCACGTATACCGTCGTACATAACAGCATTCCAATCCTCACCGGTCAATATCTAAAATATGTTTAATATATAAATTATTTTTAAAATGTTGATTATTAGTATATTATTTAACAAGAAGTTTAATAAGCAGTTTAAATTCGAATTGCAATATACTATTTTATCCGCACCTGTAGACATAATACGGAAATTAACAAATTAATGAGCACTAACTAAAAAATTCGTGGTATAAATTAACACTTAAAATATAGATGTTCGTAGGTAAGCTATGCGAGTAACAAAGTAATTCAATACACTTATGCTTACTTCGGCAGTATGAGCAGAAAGACATCTGAGAATATAGGCGATGTCATGAGGTGACGTAATATTAACGTTGGTAAAAATATGCGAGTATCTTTGTGTGGGTGAATTAAATTTTAAAAGGGAAACTTGAGATTAAAACTAATAGGAGTATTATTATCAACTTATCAACTAGTGTTTATTATGTGTTAATTTCCGTATTATGTATGCAGGTGCAGATAAAAATAATAATGTTTACCTGAAATACAGTCAGTAAACTTTGCCAAAAACTATCAAAGTTGTATCTTGGTTTATCTTTTGTTGCATGAAAATTAAATTTTCCTCCAAATACTTGCATTCCTAATAACGAAAATATGACTATGAACAGAAATAACAAAAGTAAAAGCGATGCAATAGATTGGATCGAATTTAAAAGTGAAGCTACTAAATTAGAAAGTGAACGCCAATATCTGAAATGGAATAATTAGAATAATTATAGAAATAATTACAATCACATACTTGGTAACTTTAAAAACTCGTAGTAATCTAACACAACGTAAAACGGATATACCTAATGGAGGCATAATTTTTGTTTTAGTTAGAATCGTTTCTGTTATGCTTCCAATTACAACAAAACAATCAAAACGATTAAATAACGATACAAAATATCCCTGAAAGAAAATCTTGTTTAGTCTAATTAAAAAGATGTAGTACACATTAGAAAACTTTAAATGTTTATTTACTTGGTATTTTTCAAAATTTTCATAATGGGTATCCCACGCTTTTGGTCAAATTGATATTTTTAAGGGGTACATGTATCTAGAAGTCAGATATTTCGACCCCCAGTTGACAATATCTAATAATATTAGTTTACCCTCTCATACTTATATTATATGAACTATTTTGTGATTGTCAAAAAAGCTTTTTACTTGCAAAAGCGGAAGAAACACTAAGTCAGCGTGAAGCTCGTCTTGAGATGGTTAAAAAGCGAATCGGCGGCTAATGAAACACTGGTATACTGGCAACGAAACGTGCTCGTTATATACAACGTAAGAAAAACAAGGTGATACTCGGATGACCGCAGTTTTAGACTTTTATACTGTTAGCTTTTGGAATAAACGAAAAAACAGTAGATTTGAATATATTACGTAGATACAGAATAATCCCAATAAAGTTTGCATTAAAATATCGGATCAACGGATTAACTACTTAAAGCGTTTGAACTACACTGTACGTACGTACTATAGGTAAAAATGCAGACTAAAAAGTTAAAAAACGTGGGCTATAAATTTCACAATTTAACGGCCCCGCGCTGTTTTTATTGATGTTTTCAGGGACTTTCTTTGTTCTTATTTGAAAAATTATTTTTTAACTTTTTTGTGTATTTTTTATTTATATTTAATTTCTAGAAAAAGCTTTGATTAAAAAGTTTTTTAAAATTTTTGTTATGCTAATCTGCCGATGGTAAACATGCAAGTTCCACCTATGGCCAAAAATGCATTCTGGCAAAACTTAGAGTATTACTGGATTAAGATTCCTAAGCCTCTTATAATACTTATCGCAATACTGCAATGATAATTCTAACTGCAAGAAATGATTTTTGAAAAAATTAAATATTTTTATATTATATTTCCATATTATAGTCTTGATAATGGACACATAATGGTGTCCGAAACGTCGAAGCAGAAATAATTTTGTTTGATTGCTGCTCACTCCAACCCAATATTACCTTCTCTTTTACTATTAGCCTTGGGCGAGATACCAGTTACAATTTAAATATAATTAAAAATATTACTTTTTTACGGACAATTTCGCTAAAATAAATCATAAATTAACACTAACCTACCTAACCGATGCATATCTTCGCGAAGATTTCTCTTTTAAGGACAATAATTTCGCTAAAAAAATCGTAAATTAACACTAACCTATCTAACCGATGCATATCTCCGCGCGGATTTCTCTTTTACGGGCGATTTTGCGAAAGAAAAATCATAAATTAACACTAACTTACATAACCGATGCATATCTTCTCGCGGATATCTCTATTTTACGGATATATTTTTTAACAAATTGACACCTGATATAAATAACATAGCAACTTGAGTTACAACAGTTACACGGTAACTTAAGTTACAATGTTATCTAATTATACTGTAAATAGCTTAAAAGAAATTTTTTTTATAATTTTTGTTGAAATTTTTTTTTCTATCTCAATTAGTGTGAGATTTCTTGTAGTTTTTTATTGTTTGGGTTTGTTAATTTCGCGTTCTCGTTTTGTATTTATATTATATTATTATTCATTGTTTTTTTTCCAAATATTATAATTAAATGTTGCAATCTGATTGTTAATTTCAAAAAATAAGAGGCGATTAATGCCCCTTCCCTCGATTACTAAAAATATTATAAACTAGATGGATACCCGGCTTCGCACGGGGTCTCACTAAAAATAAAATACTTTGTCTTTTTATCGTAATATTTCGTGTGGTCTCAACTCCCATCTGAACTTCCGATGTGTTTCTATAATCTTCCCGTGCGTATTCGAACGTTTTCCAGTCTTTTTTCCGTTGCTCGATTGTTTCATATGAACGGATTTCAGTAGTGCGTATTCAAACGTTTTCCAATCTTATTTCCCGTTGCTCGTTTGTTTGTGAAGCTCGTAATGTCATTATTTTGTGTGCTTGAAGTGCGTCCCGGTGAACCGGGAATTGAAATGCCTTTAAAAAAGATTTGACCGATCGGTTGAACTTACAATCGTCCAGTGCGTGCGATGCGTTTGACATAAACCAATCTTAAGGCTGGTTTATCTTATCTGCAGTTGCTGTACACAGAGAAAAAAACAATCCTCACAATAATTTTGAAGTAAATATTGCATCAATTATAGTAAATTTTATATTAAATTTAGTAAAATTTACTTCAAAATTGGTGTGAGGTTGATTTGAACTTCATTATAGTAAAAATTACTTCAAAACACCAACAATTTTTCTCTATGTTTAATGAACTCGAGTCACACTTTCTGATGCCATCGCTCAAGTAACGAGGAATTCACTACAACTATAATTTTATGTTCAAAATTTACCGACGTTTTATTGAAAATATTTTCTATTCAACGTACATACACCAAACTTCAGTACCCTTCCATCTCACCTACATGTATTACTTCCAAGTGAGAAGAATAATACTAAATTAATGTAAACAAGTAAGTACTTCGCTTTACTTGACGATTTATCGACTTTGTCCCATTCTGAATTCAAAATGTGCTTACCTAGAAAACAATGTTTTCCTTTTTTTAGTATTCTTTTTTTTTAATATCTTTGAATCTTGAATCTACTTTTGTACTATATTTTTATTGTCATATTCCAAAATCCTTTTTTTTTAATTTTGATGATTTGATTTTAATTTTATTGTGTGAATCATTTAGTATTTTGATTTATTTGGTTTTGAAATTTTGAATTTGTTTATAGATTTTAATTTTAATTTATTTTGTAGTAACCTGGTAATATTGCTGTTTTGCCGCTCATTCACAAATTCATGTATCAATGTATCATGAATGTGATAGTCAGCTGTCAGTAAGTTAGTTTTTATCATGTAGTATTAAGTTGTAAACATATAAATAAGCGCAAAGTAAGTATTACTAATTGAATAAAACCAAAGTTAAACAAATCATTTTATAATAATTTCGAACTCACTATCAACAAATCCGAAACAGTTTTAAGAAAATATCAAATGACAATCCTGCTTTCAATAATCATACTTAAAGAGTATATCACATGGCGATCCTGCTTAAAGAGTATATTACAATTTAGGTAATTTAAATTTGATTTTGTAAATAATTTGTGTAAATAATTATTGTAAATTTTGAATTTGTGTCTTTTTGGCTCTAATAATTAGTTTGCACCAAAGTGTAAGCTCAAACATCTGATAAAATTTATAAATTGTGTTAAAAGTTTGACAATTTTGGAAGTTTTTATAAAAAAATATTGATTTTGACGTAAGTGAAAAATAGTTTGATTATTTGGATAGCTTTGTCCGGTTTTTCGGAAGTTTATGGAGTTTTTAAAGATTTTTGAATTTTATGAAGTATTTTGAAAGTGGTTAATTGATTAATTGATGAATAATAATTTGGAAAAAAAGAATTTTAAAAATTGAAAATTAAAACTACGTTGGAAGAAATAAATAAAAAGCAAAATTTAAAGAAAAATTCGAGTGGATAGTGCAAGGCATAATGCCGTTATCGGTCGCATGGTGATGCACATTTGGTTAAAATAAAATTGGACGGAGTGGTACAAAAATTTATTTAAGAAGTAAAATTGAAAAGTCTCAGCTGTCTCACGCTAAAAGATGTATGTAGTCCAGCGAAGCGCTTTTCGGTGGTAGGTGATTTTTCTTAAAATTATACCGCTGGGAGCATAGCAATATATTTTATATCAATAATATTAAGTTCATTTTAACCTCAATTTTATAACTTTGTTAGGTTTCTTTTATTTTTTAATTTTTAATTAAAAAATTTTAATTTTTAATTATATTATTTAATTGCATTGCGTTATATCGTATAGTGCGTAAGTAAAAAGATCTCAATCTAGGAACTTTTATGTTCAAAATATGAATTTTCATTTGAACTGCTAGTATGTTTTAGAAATTACAATGTTTTACAATCCTTCGTTAATGGGGCCGCATATTGTCATTTACTAGCAAAATCCTTTTTCTTCACAGGCAGCCATGCCTTACTTAATAATTAATTAATTCGTAAATCCTTTAAAAATAGTGTAATAGCCCGTCGAACGGCGTTCAAATTTAATTAACAAGGGATATTCGATTTAGCGTATAAAATGGATAGTAAACATTTATTAATTATCTGAACTGATTTTCATGAAATTTGAAGTTATGCAAATTTAGCGTGTTGAATTTTTTTCGCTTGTCGAAATTCATTCAAGTCATTTGCTAATCAAAAGGCAAGAAGAAAGACTATGTCACAGATATTTGTGATATCCAGACAGAATTCACGTTTGTTTTTATTTTCCAATAATTACATATAAATAACTCAACTTATATTATTATGCTTTCTCGGTGCTTTTATTTATTGTTCACTATATTCCTAAAAAAAATACATAAAATGTATTACACAACTGCATAAAGAAAAAGGTTGCCCTTCCCTCAAGCCCAATTTTTGAAATTGCTCCATTGGAACCCAGACATCTGATGAACAACAAGATTATATTGGAAATAAGCGATGAAGATATAGTGAAGTATGTATTATATAAAGTCTCTAAGAATAAAATGGCTGGGACACATCATAAGGAAAACAGACAATGATATAGTAAAGCGTGAAGCCATCGGAGAACAGAACGAGAAGAAGACCAAAGATCACATAGTGGAACCAAGTGATAAACGACTTACGATGATGGGAGTAAAAAAATGGAAGAGATAAAAACTTGAAAGACAGAGATGGACAAAACATTGTTAGGGCCGCTATAAAGCTAAGTACAGGGTGGAGCGCGGCAGACGCATGGATTTAAAGAAGGCATTGCTTCCTTCCTACCGGTCCTAAACGGCTGAAAGTTGAGTGCTTCGAAAAAAGGGTAAGGGAAGTTTATGTTCCACTTTTTTTTGTGAATTTCCGATTGAAATCAAATTCGTACGTGGATTAATGCATTCCAGGACACCGGAAATGTTTCAAAGGTAAGAAGGGGGTCTCAGTTTACTGTCATTACCTCATAAAACATCGAGAGGGTTGAACAAAATGATCGAGCGGTTACAAACACTTCTGCACGTTACCTGACCATGCCTCAAGATTTTTTCTTGACTCAATTGGAAAGGATGATACTGGAAGACGTCTGGTTTCAGCAGGACGACTCCACAGCCCACACAGCAAGGGTTTGCAAGGACTTTTTGGGAAACAGATTCTCCGAGCGCCTCATCTCCCTAAGAGGCGATTTAAACTTGGTCAGTACGCTCTCCTGATTTGGCCCTTTGTGATTTTTTCCTCTAGGAATACCTAAAATCCTTAGTTTACAACGATCACTCCAGAACCCTAGAAGCCCCGAAATACAATATTCGAGCACAAATCACCGAAATTCCTGTTGCAATGCTTCAAAGAGTGCATGAAAACTTCAGAAAAAGGGTTACTCAGTGTTTGGAATGTGCAAGGCGTCATTTGACCGATACTTTGTTTAAAACCGTGTAAACTTAAATTTCCCATGTTGACAAAACAGGAAAAAATAAAAAATTTGGTCATTTTGTAACAGCCTCCGTAGTATTCCATTTTCAAAACCATGCGTCTGCCGCGCGCCACCCTGTACATGCATTAGCAATTTGCGGAGTGCGATGTTTGTTAACATTGGTTAAATTTAAACGCAATGTAAACGGAAATTTTCCACAAAATTTGAGATGATTTCAATATTTTGCGATTTTTGTTTTTAATATAACCTCAAAAGAATAATTCATTGTGGTGAGTAAGTTTCCAGTTGTTTTTCTGTGGATTATAGTACATATGGCTTTAACCCTTTGTCTACTGAACGGGTCCATAAAATTAAAAAAAACACATTAGATTACACATGGGTCTAATGGACCCAAGTGGTAGGTATTGAAAGTTTTCTTTGCAGTAGGAAAATGGTTAATAAACCATTAGCAAAAATACTTATAACTGTACCCACTCTTCTCTGCACTGAAAGCACCTTACTCTAATGTACAACAGAATTTATAAGTTTTTAAGTTTTCTAATGTGAACAAAAAATAAGTGTATGGTATAACTACTGACTTACCTGGAAACCCAAACTGTACATTTTCAGGAACATCTCCAGAGTAAAAAGGGCAATGAAAAACATGTTCGTGTTTTCTAAAATAAAAATAAAAATTTAAAAATATAAATTTAAATAAATATTTGTAATTATCACCTTGAAATTCGTCTAACCACATTGGTTGACCATAATATTCGGTAGCTAAGACACAGGTATTTAAAAATACTAAAATGATAATTAACCAATAAAATGTTTGTGATTTAACTGCTTTACGACAAGCTCTTCTCATTCTACGATTAATCCGTTCAAACTCCTTTTTATGTTTTCTAAAACTGGATTCTTGTTGAATTTCGACTTCTCCAAGTTGATCTGTTGATTCCATTTCGTTCACTTTAACTTTATTATCTTGAGTTATTTGTTCATCTCCTTCAGGTTCAATGTCTTCAGCTTGAGTTATCCAATCCATGTAACACCGAACGTCTTCATCTATCTGCTGCTTTTCTCTAATTTTGTAAAAATCTCCTCTAATTCTAGCTTTCTCTCTTTCTTTAGAAAATTCTCTAAAATATAGATGATAATTGATTTGAGATATAAAATTTAAAGTATTTTAAAATTTACCCACTTAAGACACCAAGAATCAAATTCATTACAAAAAATGCACCTAATATTACCATTGATACAAAATAAAACCATTGCCATGTTCTCCCCAGAGAATCTTGAACCTATACAAACATCAAAATTATATTAACAAACTGGATTTTGTTAATTTTTTAACATTTTTAACAATGCGCAGGCAACGCGATTATATTCATTAAAGAGTCAGTCAGCAGTATGGAGTTTAACGAGAGTTGAAAAAATTAGTAAGTTATAAATAGAGGATGATTTTAAAATTAATTAATAATTACATTATAAAGCACTTCGGTCCAGCCTTCTAGAGTTATGCATTGAAAAACAGTTAACATAGATAAACCAAAATTATCAAATATTGTAATTCCTTCGTGTGGACCATCAAAATAGAAATCACATCTCCAGTTTCCTTCCATATCAGAACAATTATAACCAACTCCACAAGGTGTTGGACTTTCCATCATTTTATCTAACAAAAATTATTTTTAGTGGTTAAATATTCATCAAATTTTAAGAATTACTTGTTTCATTTTCAAAACAAGTTTGATGCATTTCACCAGAGAATAATTCGAGTCCAATAATTGCATATATAATTATAACAAACAATACCAACAAAGCAATATGTAATAAAGGCACCATGGCACGAAGAATCGAATTTAATACAACTTGTAGACCTAGTAATAATAAAATTATGTATAAAAACCCAATTAGATATAACCATCTTCAAATTGGCTTACTTGGAACACCTGAAACGAGCCTTAAAGGTCGTAAAACTCTGAAAGCTCTCAGAGCTTTTACGTCTATCGAACCTTTTGTAATAAATTGTAGCACTGTAGTGATAGTTCTAAAATTGATAATAGATAATATTTAAATATAAAATTAATATTATTTGATAATTTACCCTATAACTACGATTGTAAAATCTAATAAGTTCCATCCGTTTCTTAAATAAGCACCAGTGTGCATTATAAACCCGTACGCTATTACTTTCATTATACATTCTGACGTGAAAATTACTAAAAATAAATATTCAACTTTTTCCTAAAATGTAATAATTAAGCACGTAAATTTATAAACCACATTAGAATTACCAAATATCCGTTTGTAGCATTAGAATCACTGCAAGGAAATGGAGTGTACACTGCTAAGGCAACACAGTTGGCAAAAATTGTAAGTAAAATTAAATATTCAAATGGTCTGTAAATTTAATTCAGGAAAATCTTTTGAGTTTGCATATTTATTAAAAAATACATTTACATTTATATTAAAACATGAAATACCAAAATAGCATTGTAATAAAATGTCAACATTGTGAATAGAAGAAGAGGAAGATAGTAGGAGAAAACCACCCGATGACGCTTTGTAATGCTGAGTTTATTATTTACATTGTGCGAGTATTCTCGAATAGTTGGTAGTTCAAAAGCTGTCTGGGTTTATATTGACAACTACAATCATAACAGAGGTTACCTAGCTTACTATATTTCTTGACGATACGACTACCGAGTCGGGAAAAGATTGTGCCGATTTGTCAGTAGCGTAACAAGCAGTTGAGGAACAGGAAGAATGTAAAAATGTATAAATGTAACGGTTATAAGTAACTATAATCATTATAAATAATAAACAAAAATGCCGCCCCTATGCCCCATCACCTCTCGTCTAGTCACTGGCGTATCTAAAGCTTTTGCCGCCTGAGATGGTCTTAAAATTTATTTTTATATATTTTTTATAAATTTTTTTAAAGAAGCAAAGTGCCGCTCCTAAAAATGTGCCTCCCGGGGCGGTCCACCCCTGGCGCCCCCCGCAAGGTACGCTAGTGCGTCTAGCTAGGTCACTATGGTCAATATAGTATATATTATACAATTTTCACGAATCTTAGAATTATTATTTAGAATTACTATAATTACTAAGCGGATTACATTTTTATTATATGCGTGAAGTTAGCCCCTATTTTTACGAAAACAATTTTTTTTATTGTGTTGCATTCAATTTGTATTGTTTGTATCGTAAAACTTTTTTTATTTCGCGAAGCATAAAATTAAAAATCGCGAAAAGCAATTTTTTGCGTTGGCCCCCTTTTTTAGAAAATTTTGAAATTTTAATTTTGTATTATGTGTTGTATTGAATTTGTATAGCTTGTATTGTTAAAAATTAAAGTCGTAAGTTTAACATTAGCCGCGTAAATGGCGACACAAAATTTCGTGCTGGCCCTCATTTTTCGAAAATTTCGAAATTTTTTTATATTGTGTTGTATTAAATTTGTATTGTTAAAAATTAAAGTCTTAAGTTTAATATTAACCGCGTAAATCGCAAAACAAAATTTTGCTCTGTCCCGCTGGTTGGCTGGCTCAAAATTAAAATCATTTTTTGTATTGGTATGCAATTTGTATTGTGTTGATGTATAAAAATTGAAGTCCTGAATTAACAGTGTCGAGTATGGAATAAAATTTTGCACTGGACTGTATCAAATATTTTAGAATTGTTTTGGCAGTGAATTGTATTCAATTTGTATTGCATTGTGTATAATAAAAATTAAATTAGTGACTATATAGACTGAAACTGGAACTATATAAGTCATACCAAAGTAACTATTAGTAACTAAATGTTTTTTATTATTTTAATTAATATAGTGTAAATACTAATTTTTAAATATTTGAATTCTACATAAATGCATAAACGGCGAGTTTTTTCTGTAAGCTGAGAGGTGGACATGCAGGTTTCTTCAACAAGTCATCAAATTCAATCCAATTGATATCACGTTTTATCCATGCTCTGTAGTATCCAATTGAATTAACATCTAAACAGCTTTTATACACAGCAGTTCCAGCTATAGTACACATATCGTCTGCTATTTAAGTGTATTTCATCTGGAAATTCTTTTACAGAAATTTGTTTGCCCATCAATCCAGTCAATAAAAAGTTGCATTGAGGTGACGTCAAAAATAATGTATTACAGCATTTTCTTGTAAAAAGCCCTCCGTTTTTCAGCGTTTATGTTAATTTTCCAAAACCATGTTTGTTAAGGATTTCTATGTTTACAGCGGCGATCGATTTCTTAAAAGTTTTTGGTTTTCGGCATTTCTTGCACGTAAAATTCTCCATTGCGCTCCAATTGAAATACAAGATATATTCACACAATTTTGTTTTGCCATTTATGCGGTTAATATTAAACTTAAAACTTTAATTTTTAACAATACAAGTTGAATACAACACAATAGAAAAAAAGTTTTCAAAATTTTGGAAATTGGGGGCCAGTGTAAAATTTTGTTTCGTGATTTATGCGGCTAATATTAAACTTACGACTTTAATTTTTAACAATGCAAACAATACAAATTGAATAAAGCGCAATACAAAAAAAAACTTTTTGTTTTTGAAAGAGGGGGGGGAGGCTTCACTTCACGCTGCATATTATATTATTATACGTAATAGTGCAAAATCGTTTTTATTTACAGATGCTGGTCTACTTTATAGTATTGTTGGGGATAATGTTGATTTATGTATAGAAATAATTAATCGGAACTTTAAAAAAATGTGACTGGTTCCAGATGAATTTATTTGGACTCAATTTAAATAAAACCAAATGTATGATTATTAATGATAAACGATGTAATAGTTTCGATGTTGCAATAGAGGGTTTTTGAGCGAGGTAGAAAATCAAATTAAATATTTATTTTTATGGGTAACAGTAGCATGTTGAGCAGATTGCAAATACTGCAGAATAAAGGAATGAGAATTATTTTGAGGGCTAGTTGATTTGTATCCAGGCTTCAGACATCAAGCAATTATTATTACGATTATTATAATCGTAATAAATAAATGTTTTGATTTTTGTATTCCAATTTAGAAATAAGATGCTAGCTGAATATTTGTGCAATAGAGTTTCTAATGTTGGAAATTCTCATGGATACTCGATGGGTACTAGGTGATGTACTCGTACATGACTTCAAATTGAACATTTTTAGGAACAGTAGGGTTCAAAATACGGTTTTGTATAGTGGTTTGAGATTTCTATGTTTGACATTGAATCTTAAATTGGAGACTGAGCTGATGTCCTTTAAAAGAAGAATTAATAAATATTTTAGTTTGAATTTATCCAGGAGTTATGGTGTTTTAAATTTTATATATTACTTTGATTTGAGATATAAATAATGATATTTTTTAACAAAATAAAGTTATTTTTATTATTATTACTAAGAAATAAATTTATTTTTAAACATAATTGTTAATCGAGACGTTTATCTGCTGAACTGTACAATGCCGTTCATCAAAGTACTACACTGCGAAAAAGGATTTGTCCCATTAACAGAGAATTAACAGAGAAGCATATGGACGCTTGAAGATACAATTATTACAATAAAGGTTTCTTTCTGTGTATCAAACATATTATTTAAATAAATACTTATTTAAATACAAGTGCCTAGCAGTTTTTACATACAGTCCACTAGTTACCAATCACCATTTGGGGTGCAATCCAAACACCAGTTCTCCCGAAATTTTACAGTTTCTTGCGGAAAAAAATTACGTGATATTTGCCGAGACCCCCCGCCTCGCCCTTGTGCGATTGGATGAGATTCGGATCGACCCCCCCCCTAAACGCTTCACGTAATTAATGGATGTTCCCTAAGCGATCATGAATCCCAATCAATCTTCCAATTCAAATTCATTGAGATCGGCAATATTGACCCCATTGTATGCGGTTTGAGTTTCGATTTGTGATTAATTCCTTTTGTCTTCCGGCGCGGGCGTAAATAAACAAAGATGAAAACTTGCGAACAAGCGACATACAGTTGTCCATACGCAAAACACGGAAACTCCAAATTAATTCCTACGACTTGATGGTCATGGCGAACGCCAAACGCATGGGGAATTACAACCGTTTGAACTCGAATGGCAAGAATTTTTAAATACGCAGTCCGAAAATGCGGACTTTTTACTTCTTGCGGACTTTTTATTTCTTGCGGCCCGCCTTTAACTCATAATCTGGCCAAGTGGCCCCTAGTTCCAAATAAGTCTGTGCATCCCTGCATTACACAACATGATGATGACTGAGATTACTTTCAATTACAAATTGTGAGGTGGTAATCAGGACAATTCAAGCGAATTCAAGAATTCTATGGTATAGTTGACTATTTTTTTCATCTTGATTGAAGAAACCGATTTGAAGGAAATCAACTCACCCGCAGTTGATTCATCATCGACATTTTTATTTTTCGCAGCCAATAGGCTCCTTCCTCCAGCCAATGGTGGTTTTGAAACTTTGCACTATGTTGGGAAAAACACTATGAATGAGATATTCCTTCGAATCGGCCAATGGCAGAAATGAGTGGGCGATATTATTATTTTTTATTTCATTTTTCTTCTCTCTCAAGACTCACAAAAAGAAAGGTCAGTAGACCACAAAAGTATGGATAAATGACATCAAACAAACGGCGGGAAGATCGTGGCATCCAACTGCTAAAGATAGGGTAACTTTAGAAGAAGTTAGGGGAAGCCTATATCGATCAGTGGATAAAAAATAGCTTAGAAGAAGAGAAGATATATTTATTTAAAAATGAACAATAAAACAACTTGAATTTATAATTTTAGTTAATACCTGCTTTTAAATTTGTCGAAGTATTGCAAGCTTCTTTAATTTCTTAAACAAATTCTGTATGGTTAATATTAATGGAATAGGGTTATTATTAAATTTAACAGAAAATAAGTCCCGGACTTGAAGTAAACTACTACCATCATAACACAATTTTACAAAAAAAACAACATTTTTTTAACATAGTGTTTGCATTTATTGTTAACCAAATGTAATTGAATCTGGCAAAACTTGTTAGCAATAATTGATTTTCCAGATAGAGAGAGGTATTTTTTCAGTGTCTCACTGCAGTAACTGATGAGGTTAGGATTAGTATCTAAAAATTTGTGTCAAGTACCAAACGATGCTATAAAATAAAGTAGAAATTACATCCTGACCGTGTTCGTTTTTTTATATTTCAAAAAGGATATTATATCTCCTAAATTATTAACATTGTTTAATATTATGTATACGATTGATTTGAATAAGTACGGAGAAACCTAAGCAATTATTAATTAACCTCAATTACAAATGACGCTTTCTGAATCACAATAAATTGGAAAAGGGTTATGTGTTTATCAGTCTATATATGTATGTATTATGTATGTTTGTTCCTTTGTGGCACTCTAGAGCCGAAACGCGTGGACCGATTTTGATGATTTTTTTTTCAATCGATTCGTCTTAAACCTGCGAGTGTCACTAAAGACATGACAATAACTAAAATTTTATTCCGATTCGATTTGAATTAAATTAATTAAATTAATTGTGGTTTTACTTCGTCAAACATCTTCGTCAAACAAACCTTCCGACCTAGAAAACTTAGAAAAAAGCAAATTTAGCAAGATTACCTACCATCCATGGTTGAACCATAAAATAAAACATACATTTAAAAATTTTATAAACGACGGTTCAATAAAATTAGCTTTTCATAATCCATTCAAATTAGGAAAACTTCTTTACTCAAGAACTACAGATAAAGTACCTACTCTAGATAGAGCTAATGTTGTTTATAAAATTGTATGTGAATGTGGTCAAAAGTACATTGGCCAAACTAAGCAAAATCTATCAAACAGAATTAAACAACATCTATATGACATACGATACAAATCTACAAAAACAGGTGTCTCTGAGCATACTGTAGTAAACTCGCACAGTTTCAAAAATGAAGATGTAGAAATTCTTGCAACAGAAATGAATTACCATAAGAGAACTTTTCGGTACTACAAATTTAAGGTGGATCATTTTCAAGTGTAGACCCTGTATAAATATGTGCTTAAATACAGAAAAGTAAGTTTGAAAAAGATTTAAAATAGAAACAAAAAATTCTACTGTACTTCTGTCCTCAACAAAAGTAGTTAAATTAAGCTGCTCCCCTAAAAATAGAAATTAACCTGAGGCGCTCTTTAGCTTTACTATGCTCGGTTGAACCGGCTACCAAGAATAAATCCTATGAAAGCACTGAGTATTATGTTTCAAATTTTTGTGGATCGATTGTATAATACGTAACTAACCCGAAAATTGGTAACTTAATTAAGTACTATTAACAATAAATTAAAATAATTTTTAGGCAATTAAAAATAGATACAAAAAATCGTTAAATAATATTTATTACACAACGATTTCTGAAATTGCTTTGACAATGAGTCACTTGAAATACGATTTTTAATGCCCGATACAACACCTTTTTACAGGAAAGTTAGATTACTATTATGTATATACGTAATATAACTGGGAGTTATTCGTATTTCATTTCCTCAAAGTAGTTTCGAGTTCTAGAAATTTTCACAAGAAACTTAATCCAAGATTATTAAATAAGAAGTATATAATAGAGTAAGAAGTTTTATCTACTTCAGAAATTTGAGATTTCTGAGCGGTTTCTAAAGTTACAGAACACCAACTGCTTTATTATAATAATGTTAGGATGAATAAAGTCATCACACGTAGTGTCAAGTTTATTGAGGGAAGAGACTGCAGAAACTTAAAAATTAAATTTCAATGCCACATTGGAACATTTTTAGAATACTAAATAATTTTATAACCCAGATTTTATGTATACAAGAACGATGTTGAATATAAGAGCATGAAAATCTTGGTTTATTGTGATTTTTCAAGTATGAAAGTGTATAGTGCTACTAAAATATTAAAACTCGTAGAAAGGATACTTCCACTCAACAACATCTATGCAAAGCTTTCTGATGGGGTTCTTAAGATTCAGGCAAAAGAGGGCACTTGGCGGCCTATCTGGAACCGGTTTCCCACGCCGCACTGGCCGCTTGGGGGCAGCCGGCGTGCGTGCCCCCGTTTGTGCCGAGCTAGTCACACCCGCCCCCACAGTGCTCATCGCAGTGGCTGTTGCACTAAGTGGACCTTGCCATGCGCATCCCGCGTACGACGGCTGCACAGACCACAAATGATTCTTGTTTGTCTCTGGAAGTTCATACTGCAGTCCTGAAATGATAAAAAGGAAATTAGAAAAATTATCGAAGTATATCGTAGATATATTATATTTAGTTTCCATTCATTGTTATTTCTAAAACATAGCAAATTTCTTTTTCATTTTTTCTGTTTGAAGATTAATTGTTCGAAATGTAAACCCCACTTTATCCACAAAACAAATTTCAATTGTCTTAATCCTAAACCTAATCTATAGTTCATCCGTGATACGAACAATGTAGGTGGCGCATTAACGCAAAACCACATTTACAAAAAGAAACTTTGATTTTGACAGTGGCGGCTCGTGACTTTTTTCTATGGGAGAGCACAAAATTAAAAAAAGAAATATATAGTACATATAGGTACCATAATTCATATTTATATAGTAATTATAATAAAAATTTATTAAAAATTTTAATTTATATGAGCACTAATTGATGTTTAGCTCAAGGCGTTAAAATGTTTCAGTACGACTCTGGTTGTACATAAACAATATTAAGTAATAAATAAAATGATTACGATACATTCCGCCTACGGAAGATAAAATGAGAAATCGAAGTAAGAATATGTAATAATGTATTGTTAACATTACATTCAATATAATACAATAATTTACATTCGTAAATTTTTAAATTTGCTTTTTAAATCGCATACTCGTATATTTAAGTTATCGACAAGTATGAAATTCGTGTTAATAATTTATTTATACTTCACTTGATAACTTCCACAATTTTTGTCTTCGTTTTATTTGTATTTGAACTGAAATGAAAAAAAAATAAGGGTAACAAGTGATGCATTTGAAATAATTCAGCATTACGTTAAATTTTATTTTCAAATTAAATAAATACTACAGGTCAAAGATATTGTTTACACTTTACCTTAAAAATTTAATTTGTTTTAAATGTAGGAAATTTATATACAAAACTAAATTCATTTTGAGACATTAATATTAAATCACCATTAGTCACTTATTATTATAATCAAGAAATTTTATGTTGGTATTTTTCTTGGCTTTTTTGTACGAGACCGTCTTACAGCTTTAAACAGCTTGTATGAAACGTACCGATAGCAAGCGAAGAGGGAATATCTGACGGACTAGATTATACATCGTTGAGTCACGTTACAACGCATTCCTTTTTGAACTTTGAAGTTTGAAATTAAAATTTGAAGTTTATTATTGTTGATAAGTCGTAAATATATTTCCAAAAAAATATGTTTTATTCATTTTTGAGTATAATTTTGATACAAAATAATGTAATAGGTAGAAATTGTTAAACAATTTTTTATGATTTAAATAATTATGTTTTGGTACGGTTTTTGGTTTTCGACTGAGAGGGCACGTGCCCCTGTGCCCTTTAGGACAAGCCGCCACTGGATTTTGATAAAATAAATAAGAAATACTGTAAAGAAACTATTTAAAATAATACGAAAAATGAAATGTTATCTGTCAACAACACGTAAATTTCGCTAGTGTGAAACCGCATAATTTCAAACCAATTTCATTCGTTAATATTTCGATGTCATCGGCTTAGTACAAATTCTTACTTGGTTCTTTAAAAAAATGGACTATAGATTTCTTAATACTATTTGGAGACGCACCGCAAAGTGATTCAGACGCACCAAAGAGAAATGAGCATTTAGAACCAAACATCCTAAGATCGGAGATCGAGAGAGCAATAAAGAAACTAAAAAACCAAAAAGCGGTTGGAGTAGACGGAATTACTGGAGAGCTCATTAAGGCGATGGGAGAAGCTGGGGTGACAGTGATGCACTTGTTGTGTCAAACCATATGGAAAACCTGAAAATGGCCGGAGGAGTGGTGCGAATCGACATTCATTCCGTTACATAAGAAAGGCTCACCAACGGACTGTAACAACTACAGGTTAATTGCTTTAATCCCACATGCAAGCAAGATAATGCTCCACATAATCAACGAACGACTGAAGAGTTTTCTCTTGCCACAAATTTCTGAAGAGCAAGCCGGATTTGTGCCGGGGAGAGGAACAAGAGAACATATATTAAATATACGTCAAATCATCGAAAAGGCGCGCGAGTTCTGCGTCCCAATGGTTCTGTGTTTCGTGGATTATAGGAAGGCCTTTGATTCTGTGGATTGGAGAAAATTGTGGAGCATCCTTGAAGACATGGGCACACCAGGTCACTTGATACATCTAATAAAAAAACTGTATGAAGAAAACTCGACAAGAATTCGTATAGATATAGCAAGAACTTTGGTCTTCATGTTAATAACAACAAAACAAAAATCATGATAGTAGACCGCGCCAATAATAATTCCCCCGAAATCCACACAGCTATGGGGTTTGAGGTGGTTCGTGACTTTATATACCTAGGCTCCATGATCTCCAACTCAGAAGGAAGTACACAGGAAATAAGGAGACGACTGGCTATGGCAAGGATGGCGACCACCAAACTCGTCAATATATGGAGAGACACAACCGTTACCAGAACAACGAAAATGAGACTGGTGTCGGCACTGATATTCCCTGTGGCCACGTACGCGGCCGAAACGTGGACAATGAAGGTGGACGACAGAAGACGAGTTGAAGCCTTTGAGATGTGGGCATACCGGCGCATGCTGAGAATACCTTGGACGGCCCACCGCACAAATGTGTTCATCTTGAACAAGCTACGGGTCAAAACGCGGTTGTCAACTAAGATCAGCCAGTCTGTCCTACGATATTTTGGACACATTGCAAGAAGACCAGAAGCTATGGAAAAATTGATGATCCAGGGCAAGATCGAAGGAAAGCGGCCGAGAGGAAGATCCCCAACAAGATGGATAGACCAGATCAAATCCCTGACGGGACAGACTATGCATATGGCGACTCACGCAGCACGTGACCGAGAAGCATGGAGCACTTCGCTGAACGCGCTATCATAATGATGCCACTATGTTCTTACGTAGAACGATGGAACCTGAGAGAGAGAGAGATTTCTTAAAAAGTAAATTTGTAATTGGTTTAACTTGGAATATAAAATTTGCGAAATTTAACAATAAAATTCTCGTCATAACTTTGATATAGGAAGATGGAATATTGGGCTTAGGGGGATTCAAATAGAACTAAAATTTTTACAATGGCGACGTTTCGAAGACTTTCTGCCTTCATTTTCAACACTTAGTAAAAAAGATATCGAGTTGTTCGACTATTTTAAACAACAACTTAGTCAAATAACTCGAAGATGAAAACATAAAATCTTCAAAACGTCGACATTGTAAAAATTTTAGTTTGATTTTAGTCCACTAAGCCCAATATTCCATTTTTCTTTAACGCAATTGTAAATTAAATTGGATATCGTCGCACCTAGTCTGGTTATCGCTGCGATTTGCGTTCCCATTTGGTATATAGTGAAAATTTTATTTAACTTGAAAAATTTTGATTTGGATGGAATTTATTTATACAAAAGAGCTTCATGCATAAATCTGTGGTCGGCACTTAAAAGGTCATAAGTATATAGGGAAACAATGTATATTTATGATCTTTTAAGTGCCGACCATAGAAATATGAATTGTTGGTAGCGAGGGAAATTTTTTTTGAAAGTTATATAAAAATAATTAAATTAACCACACAGTCCATTGTAATACATTAAATAGTTTCTATAAATTACATAAGAAAATAACAAAAATAAAAATGTATCTATACGATTTTATTTCAAATAATCCACATTTTCTAAAAATATGTATAATAAAAATAAAAATAGCATTCGTTTATAAGAAATAATAATAACAAAAACAATAAAACTAATTTATATTGGGTTGGAAATCTGAACAGCACTAGGGCTCGAATAATATCCGAGCATTTTTTGAGTATAGGCCTGAGTCATTGCGAAAGAATAAATACCTGTACGATGGAAATACTAAAATGAGCCCGGGTACTGTTTAAAAGAGCAGAGCCGGCAACAGTTGTGTTGCTTGAGTGCTCGGGCACCACACTACGGATTGTGAGCACCACACGAGAAATTACAAAACGTAAATAATTTTACGTGAAATTGCCAACGATTTTGTTCCTCGCAATATGCCAATGAGCTTTTTTTTATTTTTGTTTTTAGCTTTTTTGCGTTTTTTCTAGAGAATGCCATAATTTTAACTGTTAACATCACATAATATTATGTGAGCACCATACGGCAAGTCTAAAAGATGCCGGCCCTGTAAAAGAGTATAATAAGAGAAAACAATGTGAAATTAGATTTTATATTAAAATTGTTATAATGTGAAAGAAACTATAGGAAGATTGTGAATTTAAATAGTGTAGTAATAGATACTTGATGTAACGTAGCACGTAGCAAACACCTGAATAACATAAACGTGATTGTGCAGTATTAATACTATATTATTATTTAACAATAGTTTAATAAGCAATTTAAACTCGAGTATTTATAATATACTATTTTATCTGCTTCTGTATACGTAATATAGAATAACAACTTTTTAAAAAATTGTTCAAATTATAGCAAGAAAAGATTAAAAATAAAATATTTCTTGAAATAAAAGTAATCGGTCTCGACTTTATCAAAGAAACTTAATACAATTTGCACTATTGGAATTGTCTAGATTGGTTCCAGTGATGTTATACTAGAGTGTTGTTATAAAATTCACTACTATTATACTTTGTGCGTGGGAATATTACTTCGTAAAAGAGGAAACTGAAGATTGTAACTAGGAATTTTATTACCTACTTACAGTAGACGTTGACGAAGCGTTAATTTACATATTATTAGCAGATAAAACCGATATAATTACGCGTTCTAATGTAAAAGTTTGCAAAGTTTAAAATTAAATTATTTTGAAAACGTAGGTTAACGCAAAAAAATTGATATAGAAGCAATGCAAAAAAAATTATCATTATGTAAATATGTAAACTACAATGTTCAAGATCGTATTAAAATAATTGCTATTAACTTGTATACAAGCGACTTATCGCATCTTGCCTGCGGAAAATGGATTTTTTTTTATAAAGCCCTAATACTACAAAATTATTCGGAACTTAGTAATAACGCATATAACATAATATAAACATAAAACCATATGTGTCACCTATTGGAAATTGATATATTAAATTTATAATTAAATTGGTAATTTTAATATAAATCAAAATGAAAAAAGCGCGCGAAATTAAATAAAAACCGCTAAATTTTGGCGCCTTTTGAACTTTGGTGGCTCAATCGACACCCATGGTTTATCCTTTCCCGGTTATCTTTAATTGTGACATTTGTTCATTTATTAAACTATTAAAATCGGTAGATTTAACACAACGGTAAGATTACTGCAATAAATTACAGTGGGTATTAAATCCAAATGCTAAAGTAAAATTATCTTCTGTTAGTGATATCTGTGGGAAAGCTAAATACAGTGTTGTTCTTAATATCACTTAAAAACATCAAAAAGTTAATGTCGCATTAAGAACGTTGTCCAGTGATGTATTAAATATTTCTTGTTTATGTCACTTCTATAGAATTGTACAAAATATTAAATAATTACTAGCTTCTACTAATCTTGAAACAGTTATTTAGGCAAATACGGAAGGAAAATAAATTAGTTAATCTACAATATATTATTTAATATGGTATAAAACTAAAATTAAAATAAAAGTAAAATTACTACAACTACAAGTTTCACGTGACTATCTATTAACCAACCAGAATACCTTTTTTTTATTAATGAGTGAAGTGTAATCAACACCTAAGATTAGCCCAAAGTTTAATGAATTAATTAATGTATTTCTAAACGTAAAAAAAGATTGCTTTGTTTTTCGTGATAATGAGGTTATGCATTTAACATTCGCAGTCTACTATAAATTAAATCCACAACATCTTCATCGTCTGATAAAGATGTTGTAAAACAATTATGTTTTATGTTATAAAACATAATTATTGTAAATGATAATAAATAATTACATTTGAAACTATCTTTTCGAACACATTAAAATTTGCTTTTTACAATTGCGCATGTTTTACAATACGCATAAGTATACGGTATCCAGTCATTTGGCCGAATTTTTTTGGCCGACATTCGTTTGGCCGACAGTTTTTGGCCGATATTTCATTTGGCCGACACATTATTTGGCCGACAGATTATTCGGCCGAACAGTTTTTGGCCGACAGACTATTTGGCCGATAACTTTTTGGCCGACAGTCATTTAGCCGATAACTTTTTGGTCGGCAGTCATTTGGCCGAAAGTCATTTGGCCGAAAGTCATTTGGTCGACAGTCCTTTGGTCGACAGTCATTTGGGCAACAATCTTTTAGCCGACCAACAATCATTGTTATTTAATCTTAATAATCTTATTATTAATCCAATAATCTTCCGTAAGATTAATTATTAATTACAAGCCAGATCGAATCAGGTCAAAGGAAATTTTGGTATCTATTAACGTTGAAAGTAAAATTAATGAAGATATTTTTTAGATAAGATTACCAACTTATAGTAGGTATATTATTTTATAGATAGTGCCCATTAATTTGTTAATTTCCGTATTATGTCTACAGGTACAGATAAAATAGTTTATTGTAACTCGAATAATTTCTTGTTAAATAATATATTATAAGTTGGTAATCTAATCTAAAAAATAATAAGCCGCCGTAATATCTTCATTAATTGTACTTTAAACGTTAATTGCGAAATTTCTTTTGACCCGATTCGATCTGGTATCTCATTGGATAATAATTAATCTTACGTTAGTTTAGTGGGGGGGGGGGGTATAAAAAAATAACAATGATTATTGGTCGGCCAAAAAGTGTTCGGCCAAATAATCTGTCGGCCAAATACTGGTCGGCTAAATAATCTATCGGCCAAATGACGTGTTGGCCAAATGATTTATCGGCCAAAAACTGTCGGCCAATAGAATTCGGCCAAATGACAGTGATTCTAAGTATACAGGGAGAGAAATATGTGTTACTAATTACTTACACAATAGGCTTGAGACATGAGATTTTTTTTGCATATTTGAAATCTATATTTAAGACTTTGTTATTAAATTTTTTCTCTAACGTTTCTAAAACGTGGACCTCTCTTTCCAGCAGCTACAGTTGGAGCGAGCACTCTTTGCCGCCGCTGTTGTAGCGAAATTTTATTGTTTTATAGTTCTCCTGTATTTATTTATAAAAATAAGTGCATAATGTAAGCGTATGAAATATTCTCCATAAAATTCCACTTTTGTCACGTACACGAATTTTCAAATTTTAGTGTTACAAGAATGCAATTAAAGAAAAACTTTCCATTTTGAATGAAAAAATTTCATACTTTCTCACTGCTCGTATAATATTAAATTAGAGATAATTAGGAATACTCGTTATAAAAGTTGATATTCACAAACTAAATTTTTTAGATCTACAACTAACTATTAACAATAACCAAATTCAGTTTAACATTTACAGAAAACCAACTCTAACAGATACTTTAATACCATACCATTCACAACACAGTTTTAAGCACAAATTATCTGTCCCCCACTTTTTAATTGACCACAGCCTTAATATCCCATTATCCAACCTAAATAAAATTAAAGAAATTAACATAATCAAAAAACTCGCTACAGTCCATGGATATCAAATTAATGTCTTTGACAATCTCTTGTCAAAAAAAACAACGAATACAACCAAAATCTATAAACTTGTCACATATCAAAGTAACATCAATTTAAAAATGGAAAGAATCTGCAGGTAACACAATATCATCTTAGCCAAAAAAACAAAATTCAACTTAAGTGATCTATTATGTAATGTTAATCCGAAACCCAAAACAATGGAATCTAATGGCGTATACGAAATAAAATGCAAAGATTGTGAATATTGTTACATCGGTAAAACTAGTCGAAAACTAAAAATAAGAATTAAAGAACACGAAGCAATCCATTCAACTACACAAGTTGCAAAACATCTGAGATTTAAAAATCATCAAATAGACAAAAACAACATAAATATTCTACTCAAAGGAAACAAATATCTAAAACAAATTTTATGGGAATCATACGAAATTTCTAAATCCAAAGAAAATTTACTTAACAAACAAGAACAACTATCGTTTCAACCCTTACATCATGTTTTCCTAAAATTATTGTTTTTTATCCACTTTAACTTAACTTCAAAAATTTAACTTCAAAATAAAAAATAAAAGACGAAACAAAAAACGTGGCAAGTAAAATTTTCAAAACATTGTTATAATCTTTTCGATCGACGCGAAACGCACTAAACTTCGGCACAAAGAAAACTTGGATGCACTTTTAATTTTCCGGTATTTTTTACCGCTATTTACTTTTCGTAAATCTTTTTTCTTTTTTGCGACCATTACTATTTTGAATTTTTCACCTTTGTTATATATTTTCAATCTTCCCTTTTTCCAAAATTCGCCTTCCTGTTTTTTTTTAAATTTAAATTCTAATTTAAAAAAATTAAATCACCAAATTATCTAAATTTTTCACATTGTAACATAAAATTATAAAATAATGGTGAACAGGTACTTAAAATTAGTTGTCAAAAAAACCCTGGAAGCTTGCGGTCGGCTTTCAGGACCCTCTGCACAATTTTTCAGGGCCGGGGATTAACCCATGTTCGCTGACTTCAACACCTGTTCGCGTTTCATCGCAATACTCATATCTACGGTTAACCATAAAAAGCATTATTATTATAAAAGTAAAATTCAAAACCTTAGTTATTTTAATATTACTTCATTTAGATAAGAAGCTCAAACAAAAATTTGTTTTAACTATGTTGATTAGAATGATTACCAAGGTAGTATACAATTTGGTTTTAATATTCAAACAAAGTTGGAGAAACGAAATATAAATCCTTCCTTGTTTGTAATCTCGAATTTCTCCAATAAGCTCACGAACTTTAATTGGATAACGTTATGATAAAATTAATTTTCTAAGATTAATCTTAGAACATCTCATTTACCGTTGAATAATGTGACAATAACAATTAATAAAGCTGTAATCAAACCAAATCAAGCTATTTTCACGTTCAACTAATCTTCTGTAATAAAATTTATCAATTGACTTTCTAGGATTTAATTTTATTTCAGCGATTTAGTTTTACTAGCGCAATATTGCATGTGCTAAAATTTTTATTTATAAAACTATCTGCTTGTTAGAGGCTAGTTAGGTGTAGGGTAATAGGATCCCCTAAATCTGCATGTGTGCCAAACTATAGTGAGTTTTCAAAAAGAAAACTCCGAAGAAAAACTTGAATGTAAAGTATCTGCAACTTCAACAACATAGTTTTAAGTATATGGTTTACGAAAATAATTTTAAATTAATTATTAAATTTAAAAAAAATTGAATTTGTAAATTAAATCAAGTTCTATTGCTATAATATTAATAAACATTTAGATCACGAGCCACCTAGGTAGGTGCCTACTCTCTTAGGTTTTAATGTATTTCTGTATTCTGTACTGTATTCCAAAAGTTTAAAAAATTATATTGCAATCGGTTAAAAAATAAAGAAAAGAAAACCGAATTTCGAAAAAACTCTCATAACTGAGTGAGTTAATAATAAATGAATCAAGTTTTCAATAGGGATTACGCAGATTAATTCGTTAATCGAAGTTAGAATTAGGTAATATCAGAAAGATGTGACAATTCGTTAGTAATGATTTTGAATTTCAAGAATCGGTGAGTTTCAACTCGTTTGAAGTTTCAGTTCGTTTGGTTTACCGATTATATCGTCCCTCTAGCAGGGTTAGTGTTAGAGAAATCTATTTTCTAGTGAACCGTGTTTAACTATTCTACTAACCATTATCTAGGGGTAAAAATTACTTTATTGCAATCAGATAATGTTAAGTTTTTTGTTATAACTGTTACAAGTAAAAAAAAAAAACTTACTGAAAAACTCAAACAAATATAAGAATAATACAATACGTAGAGAATCAAAATTCAAAAAATTTAAAAAAGAGACAATTAACACATAACAGGTCTGAATTAAGAAAATTTGAAAAAATGAAAAATTCGTAATACGATAGTACAATATAACGTTATTTCATGGTTATTGCCATTCTTCAGTTGCACGCAATCGCTTACATTGTGAAATAAGAAAAAACATTTCAAACTAAACAAAAATATCGACTAAATTGTACAAAATTGACTTACCATAACCTCCAAAGATTATCAAAACTTTTTTTTACTGAAAAACCTTTAAATAATCTCGACTGAGAACTAAGCATCTCACAACTTCGAAAAATAGCGTAAAGAGGCCTGCTCATTGCTAGTAATCATTTAAATAAAAAGAAATAATTATTCTATTTACCCTCAGGTTAGTTAATGGGCAAACAAATCCTTGAACACACACCACTTTCTGTGGAAGACCTAATTGATCTAATTGAAGTTACTTACACGCAGTGAAGAATAAGCATAAAAGTCGTTTCTAAAATTAAAAATATTCTAAAAAGTTTGCTTCAGTAAACTTAAGGCAGTATTCTACTTTGGAAGCTCAAAAAAGAAGCAATCTTTGTGAATTTTTTTTTAGATTATTAATAAAGATATTTTCTGATTTGTTTTGATTTAGATGGCCCATTTTCAAGATTTTAACACCAGCGCTACTTTTCATTCAAATAATGTTTCTGTATTATAAAGAATGCATAAAACACATTAAAAAAATTTTTTTAAGCATTTCAAGAGTATATTTATTAAGCCTTTCAAACCTTATATTAATTATTTTTATTAATAATCTCATAAAAAATTCACAAAAATTACTTTCCTTCAAAGTAGAATTCTGCCTTAACATACAATAATGTTAAAATCAAAATTAACTACCAGTACTAATTTGAAATTACATCAAAAGTACAAAACCATTGCCGTTTGTTTCCCAATTAGACTTGAATATGGCCATTGCCTTATTCTCAAAACCACACAATTTATTCTACTTAGAAAGATGTTCTCTTTTATTTGTAGATTATTAAATTTATAGATAATTATTTGGTTTAAGCGAATATGAGGTTAATTGATCTCTATGTAGTCTATAATCGTAAGAAAATGTAATTCGCATTAAAATTATTTCGCAATGTTAATTTTTCTTAACAAGGTAATTTACGTATAATTTTCATGAATACTTCCTCAGGTAATTGGTTATTTAGGAACTTGGTTGAAAATGATGAAAAGAAGTTAAATTGTTATTTCCTTGGTTAATTACACTTTGTGAAAACGGAACGAGGTATAGTTAAGCTTCGCTTAATAACCGATTTTTATTAAATTCTGCACTAAAATATAAAATAGCTATTTGTGCAAAAAGTAATTTGTACAGATTATTTTTTCTACTATTATCTGAATTAGAAACAAAAAAAATTATTAATTAAACTATTGCAGAGTATTGGTTTGCAAATGCTGAAGTACTTAATTCTGATATTCGCAAAAAACTATTCCACATCAGACAGCTTAAAATTTCAACATTATTCGATACTTTATTAAACTATTAATTGGATTTATATTTCTTATTTGTTATGCATTTTTAATGCTTATGTTCATTGTACATCCACACTAAAAAATTTACCAAATGTTAACCGAAAATGTTATTGAATTTGTAAATGTAACAACATTTTTGGTTAACATTGTTCGTGAATTTCTTAGTTTTTCTCCTTGTTTTCTTTAAAAACACGAAAGCATATACGCATAGATGATACATTGACTACTTCTATATATCTCACATAAAAAAGCGCATTTGCTCTTGTCAAAATACCAAAGTGACTCTGAATTATCTTCAGTATTGGATTCAGCAAATGCGACACTCATGTTTATAGCATCGATTAAAAAGCTTTTAGTAAATCGCATTAAGGAAAACAAACGTAGTGTAAATGTTATTTCGTAATACTTCAAATTATATTACATCATAATACACACGTAATTGTTAACTAATTAAAAAAATATCTTTAATTAAAGACACAAAACTTCTAAGTTATTTCAAGTTTCAAATAATCAAAACAGGACAGAGCTAACTCTATAATCCAAACTGTTTAATTGAATTTTCGGATTAAGGAATTAAATTAAATAAGAAAAAAAGTTCACAAAATAACAAAAATGATATAACATAATTTGTGTACAAAATTAAAACAATATATTTTTCTTTTGTGTCGTTTTTTGTTTCATTTCTTAAAATATGTAGTTCCAGGTAGGTTTTAATTCGTAAAACATTGTTTACATTAACAAATCTGTTACTTGTAATGTAAGTTACATACAGTAATAAGTTATATACAGTAATATAAATTAATGAAAAACTTAACAAAAACAAAAATTTCGTAACTCATTCAAATTCGAATTATCGTGAGTTTGAATTATTGCACTTTAGTTTTGAATACTTTTATATAATTTTTACTTTCCCCATACATATTAATGTACGTATAGGAAAAGTATTGTAATCCACTCAAAAATCGAAATTTTAGTATTAAAATGTTCCTTATCAAGCCCTGATAAGATTTTGATGAATTTTACTTCAATGTTCGTCTGTGTGTGTCAACGTATATGTTGGTGGTTGGGGTATGAAAACAAATAATATCAATCGCATAGGTTGAAGTGCGCAACCAAATGTTATGAAATTTGGATCATCATAACTAAACTTAGAGGCCAGCTGAAAATTATGAAAATTTGTAGAAAATTGTGTAAATGATAAAGAACATAAAAAAGTTTAAGTGTCAAAGTTAATATTTGACGTTTAAAAGTTTATAAAAAATAAAATTAAAAAAAATAGCACTTGATTTGAAATTAATTAGTTACCCAAAATCAATCAAATTTTAAGTATTTTATTAAATAAATGGTCAGATAACTTTTTAATATATTTTCTGTCGACAATCTACTAAATTGGTGTTAAATTGGCAGAAATCTGTTTTAATTTTCAATTTTTATAAATTTATTTTATATTTATATTTTGCAAATAAGAACCAAAAGTCTTTTAAATTTAGGTTCTATTTTATAGCCTTAAAGTTGGTTTATGTCAAACGCCGACGCACGCACTGCACGCACGAAAGCAGACTGCACAAAATACAGCACAAACATATTGGTTTATGTGTAAAAATATAACTTGATCAAGCTTAGGTACACACTATGCTTTCGCGTATTATTTTGACTATGAATACCGGCCGTAAGTGGGAATAAAATTGTGTAATTTATTTACACATTTATTTTTATTAGACAATACTATTTGTATGCAACATTTACTACGATGTTCAACTTGAATTATACTGTTATGTAGCGTTAAATTGTCATTGTTGTTTTTTTTGCGTTTAACCGGTTAGTTATATTTCTTTCATTACAATTTTTCTTAATTTTATCAAATGACTTGACTCTAAAAAGTTCAAGTGGGCTAACTATAAATTGTACAGAATTGTTTTTATTATTAAAGATAAAGATTGAGTCTTTGTATGTTTTAACATTCATTTAACGTATAATATTCAGAATAATCTGATTCACAGGGTGTTTTAGTACATTTTTGGTGGTATCTATTCCAAAAACGGCTTAAAAATATTATTTTACACAATAACACTGTTGGGCATTTAATTATCTTTCCGTTGCCATTTTATTGCTGTCTTTATGCTGGTCTTTATGTACTGGGGATGTTCAAGGATGTACGTGGATGTAGGTACACACCAAAAGGATCGGATGTTCCTCACATACTACTTCCCTTTTTGTAATCAAGTGTGAATTTAAAATATATTTATTTTTTTTGAAATAACACTTTAGAGAAAAGTCTCCCGTAATCGGGGTTTGTATCTGGTCAAAAAAATAATATCTTGGATTAACATTAAATAGAAATTACACTGTCCGTTAGATGTGAGTCTGCGATATTTAGATGAACTAATTAAATTAGATGCTTTAGATACTTAGTGGGGTTACTTGATTAGAGAAATGGAATTCCTTTTTTTAACTGGTTAGGGGAGATTGTTTTTGCTAAATAAGGGAAGTCCATATTTATATTAAAGATGTTTAGCAAAAGTCAAGTTAAAAATATTTTAGCTAATTTGTAACAAATCAGTAAAAACAAAATTTTTTATTGTTTTATTGTTAGTATCAATTCCTTTTAATATCTAATCGTAACTTTGAAATTTTTACGAATGCATTTTCACCACAAAGCTTAAAATTGAATTTTTAAAAGTTTGTCGATTGTATGTCTGTGTGATTATGATTGATTGTATGTATGATTAATAGTTAACCGAAAGTGTTCATTATCTTTGTTAAGAACTCACTAGTATTTGTTGAAAATAATATTTTGCGGTTGTTTTATTTTGCATTCGGTACCATTGTGGGTATCTGAATGCACCATGCGTCTTTTCGCGCTAAAATTTTTAAGTTGGTACGAAAACGAACAATATTTTGGCTTATTTCCGAGACGTTTAACCGTCTGAGTGGTTGTATTTAAGGGAGGTTCCCGTAAAATTTTGTATTTTGAAATTTAAGTTCAATATTTTGGAAATCTTGAATAAATTAATTTTTGATTTAGTGAGTGAGATTTTATTAATTACTACATTGGAAGTTTGGACGGAATTTGGAATTTTTGAAAATAAAAATTAAATTGGAAATTTGAATTGAATGTAATTGAAATCGGAGGTAATAAGTAAAACTGAACAATTTTGATAAAAAGTTAATTAAAATTGGTATATGTTGGTAAAAATTAAAGAACATAAAATTTAAAATTGAAAGACAACGTAAAAGTTGATACGAGTGCAACGTGTGGATAACAGCGTACATTAAAGATTTTTGCACAAATTAAAATAATTTATAATTAAGAGCTTCGGGTCATAACAATATATACCTACTAATAATTAAAATATCCGTTCGTTATTTTTAGTACTAATTGTAAAAATATTTTATACTATAATTGTTTGAGATTATCGAAGTTCAACTGTATAATATTTAGTGCAAATAATAACGAATAAAGCAAATAAAATTATTTGTAATAATACTAAAATAAAATAAATAGGTCGGCAAGTAGAAAAAATAAAATCATGAAATATTGTCATCGAAATAATTCCCTTTGATGTAGTAAACCCGTAAAATTCGGTAAAAAACTTGGCAATTTTTTTTATTGAACTCATTTAATTTAGGTTCTTGATATTGAACGAAAAATTATTGGGGCAGTAATCGAAGTTAGCACTTAATGCAAGTTCTTTTATAGCGTTTTAAATCGTAAAATTGGAAAAAATTTATAAAAATATTTTGTGTAATTTACTCTCACGTACTTAACCACTAACAACAATGTAATATAACATATTAGTAGGATTATGGATTAATTGGATAAAATTGTTTACATTTGGGAAGTATACCTACATAATAATTTCAAAAATAAGTGTGGGAATCTGTTTTAATAATTTAATAAAATAAGAGGTATGCAATTTCATTGTGTATTTTTAACCCTTTTAAAATAAACAAAAAAGTTGTAAATTAAACAAAGTTTGATACATTTCAGTGCTATTTTATGTTGTAGAAAAAGATTTTATCTCAAATACATCTATTTCGCTTTGAAATAGTATAATAGATGGGTGACAACAAATGAACGATTAATAATAGAATGGTGGATGAAAGAGTATATCGAAATAAAATTTTGTTAGAAATATTATATAGAAACTAGTTATTAATAATGGTGTGTTATCTTCTTTTTTTAAAGAAAGTGATTCTGTTATTTAATATTATCTATAAAATTATTGATGTTATCTAAATAAATTACCTACTTATAAAGGTATACATAATAATAGTTACATATTTTTAACCCCTTCAGAAATCTCACAAATAACAAGTGTCGTATGCACGATTTCCTAATTGTTTGCTTTTACACACAAATCACAAAGTTACCTTCAATGTAAAGTTATTTTTCAATGTATTATATTATTCTATAATAAATAATATAGGGAACATTTGAATCCTATAATTAGGAATTTACAAATAAGAATAAATGATAGTAAAGTGAAATTTTGCATCTTTAGAAGTAGTATTTAGCAGGATGATGTAGTACTTAGCAAGATGATGTAGTACTGCAAATGTTCGTCGATCTAGATTTGAACCCTGACGTATATTACAACAACTGCTCTATCAAAATGATTTTTATTTATTTTCTGGGGTTTTTTGTGAGGTGAATATAAGGTGCTTCCCGAGTAGGGAATCAAAATCGGCAGACGTATACCCTAATGGATAAGGGTAGTAATAGAAGAACATTACCTTTTGACAAATTTTTAATTTTTCTACAGTAACTCGCACTACCCGTGTAACAAATTTTTGCAATTTGTTTTGTTGCCGAGTACGCCCCTGCCTAGAGTCAGATTAGGGGGGATGGGAGTTTGCGTTTTGTAAACGCAAGAGAGCAATTTTTGGGGACTTTGGTGTGAACTTTCGTAAGTGTGAGAGTGTTTTCGTGTGTTCGTCGAATTTTGGAGTAAGTTTTTACTTTTTGTAATGAACTTCGTAGGGAGACACCTAATTTTGACGATATTCTTTTTACTCGTTTGATCTGTTGTTTTGTGCTGACTGGGAATCTCGTATTTGCTTCCGAATTGCCGTATATTATTTTAAATAATTTACAACGGTAAATTATTTTATATGGAATCAACCCATGCGAGCTTATCGTCAGATAGCTTTTATCTTCGTTAGCAAATTTTTCCAACATTGAATATTATTAACTATGTTAAATATTTAATTTTAATAATTAAATTTATTTACTTAGCTTGGTTCAACAATTAACGCATGCTGCTTGTTCTTTGTTAAGTTTCTCCGAAGGATAATAATTGAGACGAGTAGCTGCGACTTTTTGGTGTTTGGTTGCCACTGCCGTTTGGCAGCACACTTCTTGCAGAGATTATTTTTTTGTTTCTTGTTACCTTTTTACCGGAACTACATCTACAGGCATCTACAGTAAATAAAAACTGGTTGATCTTTTCCCAGCGTGTAGAGAAGAGTTCTGGAAGCCCTATGAAGGGAAGAGGATTAGTCCTCGTTTTTATCATAGAGTTATTTATATAATATTTGCAGGCCATTGTGTTTATTTGCATCACCAACTATAGCAGCTCTCCACAATATTCTCCGTTCCGTCACTATCTGCTTTTATCCCGTCACATCCACTTTTTTCAAATCATTCGTCACCCCATTCCATCATTGCTTCCTTGGTCTTCCTCTAGTTCGTATTTTGCTGGTTTTCTACATCTTTGACAATTTTGTCGTTTACTTTTACTCATTCCTTTTCATCATTCTTATCAGTTTATCAGGTAACATTAAATTTCTTCAAAACTATTGCTAACCATAAAAGTCTGTTTGAATTCATAATTATAATAATTATTATCCACACTATCTACATATATATCGGTCTCGTAACTTTTCTCCACAATTTGCTTTATCCATTATTTTCTTAGCATATACCCTTGATAGGGTTTTATATGCCATGTTTAACAGAGTTACTCCTCCAGAGTTATTATTACAATCCTTTGCATCCTATTTCTTCTTGAGTGGTACCTACTATAGGTAACTACCTCATCTATTTTTGTGGCGTAGTATCTTGTTTCCAGATATGATTTATTAATTCGAATATTTTGGAATGTAACATTGTTCCTCAATTCTTAATTATTTATCAATTTTTTTATTATTTCAAGAATTTCTTCGGTTGTCGGTTCCAGTACTTCGTCATCATTTCCTAAGCTTTCCTTTATTTCCTTTAGCCGTATTTTCTTGATATTCTCTATAACACTTTCAAACTTTTCCTCTTCATTCAATAGTGCTTTTACTTTTGTCTTTTTTTTCTACTTTTTCAACAACTTTTCTGTTGTTCTTCATTTGTCTATACAGTTTTCTTATATTGCTGGTACTGAACCCTTCCACTTCCTTCATTTTTCGTTCGATCCATTCGTTTTTCTTCCTCTTGTATAATTGGCTTGCTTCTTTTCTTTTTTTTTTCTGTAATTATCCAGATCTTCTTGTTTATTTGTTGTTAATCGTTCTTTTTATTCCTATTACTTTTCTCACATTCATCATAAAATCATATTTTCCATTTTATGAAATATTACGAAATTAAATTTAAAAAATTGATTTAAAACTTTTCGATTAAAATTATTATTAATGGATGCAAATATGTAAGTATTGTATAAAGCCATAAAGCTTATTTTTATTCTTCTTTTTAGTTTTGTTGACTAAAGTGATATCGACTAGATTTCTTAACAAAAATTATTTCTGCCCGCTTACTTTGTTTATTATACTACAAGTGTTCCATGTTACAGTTTTTATTTTAGAAGTTATTACAACAGCTATCTGAGTATTCGAGAGACATCGTTAATGTATAAGAAGACTTTTATAATTTTACGCAGCTATATTTAAAAATGTATTTTTAACTAGGGATTGCCCTAAATAATTTGATTTTCCATATATGACTAATTCGCGTGTGATTTTATTGAAAGTGTGATAATACGGCCATAATGAAATATTATGTTTCTAATATAAACCAAATTACAATATGCTACAGATATTTGTTTCTTTTTTCTATAGATAAATCCGTTAAGTACCACGGAAAGCGCGATAATACATCATTTTGAGAAGGGTTTTCTTGGTAAATTACCTCGATAGTTTATCATTGTTCTCCGAGGGAAGACGAACAGAAAATTCCATCTGGGTCTTAGCAGGCAACGCACTTAACCGCAAAGATAACTATCTACACAAAATGGCCAAGGTATGGTTCATTGCAATCAGCATGCGTTAGCTCATCAAGTTTGATGAGATTTCTTTTGATTTCTCAAATTTGAGAAAATATTTTAGTGAAAGTTTTTCAAATAATCCTCAGACATGTCAACTTAATTTTTTTCCTATTAACATGTAACATGTTTTTAATCGTATTTCGTTTTTGAGCTGTGCAGTCATCGCAGAGTTTTTTAAATGACAACTCTTATTGTTCTTTACGAATTTGTAATTTATGGGGAAACATTTACTGAGCAAATGTAAAAACAATATAACCTTGAAATCTCAAAGTTATAAAAATACATAGACACCTTTATATTAAATCGGTTTTTACACGAAAGGATTTTTTTAAATAAAAAATTATTAGATTTATTTGACGCTTTCAAAAATAGCTCAGAAAATCCGACAAATCTCCAAACGTATATTTGCTCCGAATACAGCATGCTGGCGACAAGCTACACTAAAATAGAATTTTAGCGTCGCGTCGCCAGAGTTAAGTAGGTACTGTAGTACTTAAGTATATTTAAGTAAAACAATTGCTTTTGTAAAAATGCTACCTTATTATTTATTAATTGAATACCAAGTCAAGTTATTTTTTTATTTTTTTTTTGAGAAAAAGTAAGTTAATATTATTGGCTAAAATGATAACGACTACACTTGATAGCTTTCATCAACTTTGGTTCCTTAAACCAATTTTGTTTGTTTACTTAATGCTCGCCGTGCCGAGACCGGGTCAAATTATAAAAAATAAAATAAACATAAATTAGCCGTTTAAACAGTAGATCACTGATGACCCGGTTTTGGTAAACCAAGAAATTGTTTTGGTACGATGAAAAGTTTTAAATATTTAATTACAAGAAATTAATATCTTTAAAGTGATTGTGTCTTGTGGAAAAACAATATTATTACTGATATATTACGCTTTCATATTACATTCATTTAAAGTTGTTCTCCACTGTTATAATGAGTACGCTAAAGTATCTATAAACACGGGGGACCTACAGTTTAGCTACGGTAAATTTTATATTCCTTAATAGTATGCAATGAAGTTTACTTTTTTCTGGCATTTATTTATGTAAAAAAGTTTATAAAAATGAACAATGAACTGACATATAGATATGTGAATTATAAGAATAGCTAATGATGCAACTTTCGTGATTTTAACTATACAATATTAGTAACTATGTACGGTTAACCTGGTGATAAAGTGCTTTACTACCGAAGCGAAGTAACGAGGTTCGATTCCTGATAAAACCATGCATCAAAATTTAAAACTAATGTTGCAAACAACCGTACACAATTTCCCAAGCTGATGTGGGTAACCGTGGAGTTGTGGTCTCAAAATTAAAAAAAAACAATATTATAGAACTAGAAATCTTTATTAGAATTAGAAAATAACCTATCATTATTTTATTATTTCTAGTAGGTACTAATACAAATCGCATAAATAAAATTTTGGAGTGAAGCCAGAATCAGTACTACTATATAGAATTTATTGGTTATACCTAATGGTTTGTGCTGTTAATAGCAGTAAAAGATGACAATTTCATGTCTCACTATTGCGCGATAATTAGGCTAATTTTATCTAAAATAATTCAATATAGCTTAGAATTCGTAAAATTGAGTAAAATAAATGGATTATCTCTAAAAGTATAATAATAATATATTTAAAAGATGAAGTTGACTTCGAAACTAAAACCCATGCTAAAACCTTTGATGGACAGATGGGCTAGAAGATTAGTCAATGGATTCGCTAAATTTTCGTCGAAAATAAAAACATACTTTATAAAAATTAGCACAGTGGCGGACCAACTGTGTAATGTAAAGCTTAAATCGGCGAAGGCTACAAAGCAGAAAACCTTATCGTTTGTAAAATTTGTGTACACAAGACTCGTAATTCCAGAGATTTCCAAGAATTTCAACAATTTCCCAGGAATTCCAATGATTTCCAACAATTCCAACGATTTCCCAGGAATTCCAAAGAATTCCAACAATTTCCAGGAATTCCAATGATTTTCAAGGGATTCCAATGATTTCCAAGAATTCCAATGATTTCCGACATGCCGAATGTACCCCACATAGTTATGACGAAAGTACCCCACTAGCAGTTACATTGAAAAAACGGTTGTAATTAAATTATGTGAAAGTTTTGACATTAACTACTTATAGAAGATTAATAGCAACATATCAAATTAAACACCCAAATAAAAGCAAAATAATATAAGTACATCAGAGTTTGGTTTATTTAAGTATTAAATTTCAATAAAAATTTACCATAAATGCACAAAATTAAATAACTACAGATAACTTTTAAATATAGCATCTATTTCGACTCGTTTAACAACCAATTTGTAAAGACGGGTTCTGACACTGCCTGTACTGAAAAGTAGGCACCAAATTTACGTTATAAGCGATTTATTCGAGGTGGCCGAATGTACTCCACTGCCGAAAGCACCCTACTTTCAATATAATTAAAAAAGATAAATTATAATAAATGCTAACTGACGATCGTGCACCCATTTTTCAGTAATTTTGGAAATATTTTTATAGTTTTATTTAAAAAAAAATTTGTTAATAATTTTTTGAAATTGCATTATTTTTAATTAAATTCAACTGACTGGTATAAACTAACCAATGCTTTAACCCACTTATTTAAGTTTTTTAAATAGTTTTTTGATTTCGCGATTTTTATGACCTCTCTCATTTAATTTATATTCAATAAGTAAAATATTTCTATTTTTCGAAATATTTTCAAAATGTATTAATTATTAGTTATGTTTTTAAATAAGATTTTAAGCCAGTTGTATTTATAAATCAACTTTCTGATGATTCAATAGGAGTGCTCAAAGTCAATCCTGGTTTAACTCAGATCCGAGGTTGGTCTTTTGTTATACAAAATACATTCAATGTGTATTCAGTTACAATCAGAATCATGAATTCTTTTAATAGTCTGAAATTTAATTATGCAAAAGCCTAATCAAAAAATAAAATAATTTACTAAAAGTTGGTATTAGTTAGTAAAAGTTGGTATCTTCTTATTTTTGGTGGTTCTATAGCTCACCAGTACTTATGAACAAACCGCCCCTAGTTATACATAATATTGTTATATATTGTAACAAAAACTACCGATATTCCTACCTTTACATTAAAATAAAATTGGTTTGATTTTTTTAATATTTTTAGAAAGCTTTTTAAATTTATTGCAATAGTCAACATAAAATTTATTCTCTGCCTTTTGTTCAAAAATTCATAAATTTCTGAAGTTCTTTTCAAAGTAGCTATTAATGTCAAATGCACATTGAAAAAGTAAATGGGAATAAAACTAAAAATAAGTTATTTCAACCAATATAATATACGATAAAATAGAATATCACTATAAAACATAAGTAATTCGATTAACTTAAAGAACATATAATACGCGGGGTAAAAATATAACAATTTTGATTTGATACCTGAACTTAGAAATACAAACAAATTATTATATTGCAAAATGTGATAGATTAGGTAATCGATATTTTAATATTTGCATTCAATTATTATTGTAATAATGCTAAAACATTATTTTGCAAATTTTTGCTTACCTTTCTCAGTTTATTTGTTTAATTGCATAATTTATATTATGTTTAGTTAATAATGTAATCAATTGATAAAAACACTATTATACAACTTTTGTTTCTTTAAAAAACCCATATTATATTTATAAAAAAGAAATTTTTATGATATTAATGTTTTTCCTCATTTTTAACTCATTCGTGCCATCTGCTGCTGTAGCCAAGTCTTTTATCTGTAGATTACGCACACTGGCTGCCCCTGTTGATTTAGGTAAGATTGTCCGATTGCAGAGGAATAAACGACGTATGTGCATGATGCACACAGTTAGTATTATTTATACTTTGTAAAGTCGAGACTTGAGTTTGAATCTCGCGCCCCCACATTTTCAAACCTCAAATCCCCAGCACCAAATACCTAGCCGCACGCTCGTGATCGTCAAAGCCAACATCCATACGTCGTTAGGAACCTCCAGTTTGTAGTAACCCAATCTTCAGATTCTTTTAAAGAACGGACAAGCAGTTTGTGAGATCGACATAACCTTTGCTAAATATTTAGTTGTTGACATAAACAAGATGCAACCCAACTTACAGTTTCCTAGTTGGTCTGAACCAGTGACGTACTCAAAGCTATTTGATGTAAGGTTAGTAACAATTAAATCTCAAAAGTTGATTCAATCAAGAGCAAACATCCCAACTTAATATATTTATATAGATTAATATCCCCTTTTAACCAAATAGACATAATAAAACACAGAATGAGGTATATTTTGGTATTTATTAGTAGATAAAAAAAAAAAGAAAAAAACTTGCACGGAAAATTCGAACAACAGCCAAATCGGTAACTCTAGTCATTATTCATTAATATCATTAACAATTAAATACAATACTTTATATTTTATATTACATATTGGTAGTTTTCTGTATTATTTCATTGATATAATAAATTCATTTTCTAAACTCCACTTTCTTGTCCCTAAATTGAAATAATTGTTATTATTTTCTTGATAATCTTTAACTTCAAACTCTTCAGTTATCATTAACATATAATTTCCTAGCTTGACTTTTTAGTCAGAATTAACTTCATATTTATAATAATTAATTATATTTGTATGAGATTCTTGTTCTCTTTGAGAATTTTATATCATTTTGTTTGGACTTTTAGTCATCGACGTTTTTGTATAAGAATCTAAAATACAAAGATAACACATAAAATAAATAATAATAACGCAAAACCCACTGTTTCTTGTCAAACAACGAAACCAACTCACTCAAATAATGTAACGATTTGAGAAACCACATACCAAGATTAACATAGGTCAAATGGGGGGGAGGGGGAATAAAACCATCGATTCAAGCACACGATGCCCTAACTAATATGATTGCCTCATCTCCTGATTTGGCAGCTATACCATATGATTTGGACTCGGTTACGTGCAACAAATCGGTAAAAACCTCATATTATTGTTAATTCTAAATAACATACAAACTCCTGGTTCGAAACGGTTACATTATCAAATAAGTCGCATCATTGTATGCAAGCGTTACCTACGCCATTTTGTAAAACCTAACCAACCCGCCATTTTGTAAACCAAAATGTTAATATAACCAACCTTTTCAACAATAATCAACGTTACACTAAATAAGCTACCAATACCAATAAATTAAACACATTAATTACCACACATGAATAAAATAATACCCCATCATCATCTCCTCAAATAAATACAGAAAACCAAACACCAAAATATAATATTCACGAAGTATAAAAACCCAAAACTAATTTATAATTACCAATAAGCAAAACCCTTCATCCCTGATTATTTAAATAAATGAAGATTTAAATGCATTAGATCAAGCCACCATTTTAATTTAAAGCTTCACAATAAGTCACCTCGTGGTCAAATCAACTTTAGTTAATAATTATAATAATAAATACACTTACTTGAGAATTTCAATTTTATAGAAATACCTGATTTGTAGTATTTAAATTTAGTATAAATTTAAATTAATTTAATTTTGAAATTACAAATATTTTATTCACACTTTGAATGTACGTCCGATCACTTTGACCCTCACCAGCATCCGAAGCTTCTCAAGCTCTTCAGTTGTAACCAACCCCTCTCTTGCTTATCAAACTTCTGTTACCCTCCCACAGATGGTGCTTTCAAATATACAGTGTCGTATCATGAATATTTCATAACCCGGTAAATTCAAATGTCTATTGTGAATATTACAACTTTGTTGAATAAAAATACAATTATGATTAAAATCTTCACTTCGTGCAGTGGTGTAAGTAAAAGATATAGGATCTGGGTTCAAAATCCTTACCACTTGAGACATTTTTTGAAGTATTTTTAAGATGGAGAATAATCCTACTTATTGTTTAACGCATGATTTCTGTTAAAAGTAATGGAATTATTAGATACCTTTTTATGACAGATTTACATCAATTACTTAAATTTTAAGGAATATCATTACCAACTTTTAATGGTTGTCAGTGAAGTTATAAATCTTTCTAATTTTAGATTTTTCTGTTACAATGAAAACATTTTAATGTTAATCTCTAATTTGCTATGAGATCATATTCTTTTGTTGTGTTAATTAATGTCACAATATCGATGTAGTTTGAAATTTTAATTTTTGTTGAGGCGAGCTAGGCGGACCGCTTAGGGCGCCAAACTTTTAGGGGCGATAAAATGGAAAAAAATTAAATCGGCATATTTATTTGTAAAAACGAACTTAACAAACTGAGAATATTTAAAGTCATCAATATAAAAAGAATAAAATCTTTGGAAGGGTGCCTAGGATGGCAAACATGATTGCACCGGCCGACCGGCCCTGTGGTTCGGACTAATAAATAATTAAGCCGCCCGTCTTATATTTACTTTTATAAACTATAAAATTAAATTCTCATTATGAGAGATGCCATTATGTTGCCTGTGGTGTGTAGAATTACCGTATAAAAATATAATTATACATTAATAGCAGTAATATTTTATGCAATCTCTTAATTCGAAATTTTATGCTAGCTGAATAATTAATTCAAGAGTTATTTTTCGTACTATCTCTCTTTACTATCCATTAAATTTTATTACATTATATTAAGATTACATTAAAAAAATTTGTTTAAAACTGAAACGTACGCGACTGTTATCCGTGATCAAGAGCTAGCTTGCTTAGATTTCTGCGTTAAAATTAATAGAAGCTGACTAGTAATTATTGTTTCAGTTTGATAAATTCGTCAATGAAAACGTGTCTAGAAAATTTTATTTAAAATTTAAAGTATGGAAGTTTAAGAATAAACTACCAGTTTAAATAATAATAATTAGCGCGCTAATTTCAAATGAAAGGTTCTTCTTTCCATCAAGTTTTAAAAATGTTTTAAGAGTTCAAACAGAAAAACTATTACGGTAATACATATACATTAATGAATTAAAAGTAAGTATTAAATTACAAAAGCATTTCAAATGGTAAAGTAAAAAATGATAATTAGTAATTCCTCTGTTGATTAACAAGCTAACTAAGCGTTAATTATATTTACCTAATTTATATTATTAAATTATGTAAACATAGTGAAGTAGAAATATGCATTAATCAACGTACATTTCAGCAAGCATCAATCACTGTAATATGGCCAATTTGAAATTATTAGTTAGAAAAATCTTTTGATTATAGAAAAAGAAAAACTAATAATTAATGGAATTTTTTCTTCTTAAAGCAGCATAATTAATATTCCATCAGCCGTTCAATGAAGCTTGCAAAATTTACAAAAGTTTTTGCACTTGATATTTAGAGACAAAAAATTACACTAACATAGAATTTAAAATTTTTATGTGGTGTAGTAAATTTATAAAATACAAATATTGGCAAAAATCAACAAATGTATCTATCACAAAAACATGGATACCTCAGCACCTAAAGTTAATTGAACATACATAATGTATAGGTAATAATAATCATAATAATATCAAGCATTATTTCAAATTTAATTCAACTTTTCAAATATGCAATAATAATATAATAATTTCAATTAGATAAAATCTATCTATCATAATATTTTTGCAGGTTATAAGGTTTTAACTCGAAAACCTTTTTTATCAAAGAAACTCGTATTAACTTTTGTCAACATTTTTGTCAAGGCATTAAAAACTTTTACACGCATAAACCAAGGTTTTTCTCCGTCAGACTGACCCTATGAACTAGAAAATTAATGTCCAAAGTTTTTACATGATAACCAAAATTTTTCCCATTCTCAATAAATTTCTATCTATTTTTGAACAAGAACCTAAAGTACTCGTACAAACCCAATGCAGAAAAATAACAGCAGCAGCTGTTACAATAATTCTTTTGTTCTCGTAACTATTTTTCCAAAAATTAATCTCGTAACTAATAGATTATTCTTTCAAAGTTTGTCAAATACCGAATTTTAAGTACTTTGGTACTTTTACTATTTACTAGATATTTTTATACCATAATAAATTTTATTTAATTTCTTACACACTAGATATAAGACCCTAAAGACGAATTTTTGATTTCACCTAATAAATTTGGAATCATGTTAATTTTTTGCTACTTCCGAAAGTTTTCCACTAACTTGGAAATTCCATATCTGTGAGATCTACATACAATCAATTAAGAGTTTATCATAATATTCTCTTTTTGTTGTCTTATATAATTTTTTATATGTTTGACTGTTTTGCTAAATGCAAATAGCAAATCTATACTTATTGAATCTATACCTACCAATCATAAAGGATAAACATTGTTTATTTATTGGTTGTATGAAAAAGGCTATTAAATAGCAATCAACTAAACAAGTTGTCTGTTTAAATGCTCCAAATTGGAATATTTTTGATAACTTCTATCGTTTTGGATTAATGCAAAAAGATTCCATTCGAATTCTTTTGATTTCTTGTGACTGTAACTTTATAATGGTAGTATTGTCTTTATGGCATAATATCTTAAGAAAAATTCATAACCAACTTCTAGAATAATTACTTAACACAGCCTTGATTCTTTTATTTACATAATATTGTAACTTTACAATTTTACAACAAAAGTATGATTTAAGAAAAATAATTAGAAGCAATAACTAGCCGCCATCTTGGATCTGCCATATTAAACTTTCTCAAAACTTGTCTGATGTGAATGAAATTTAAAATCAATTTCAATGTTTCATTAAGAATTATAATTTAAGAAAAATATGGTAAAAATTTTTTTGTCATTTTGAACCCGCTATATTTGCGCTTTTGATTAACATCTTGCTCAAAGTAACTACAAAATTTGTATACAAATTTACGTTCATTAAAAAAATAATCAAATAAAATTGAAAATTTTCAAAAATTTGAAAAAGAATTAAAAGAATTCCCATTAATTAACTTTATAATTCTAAACCTTAATTCTATTTTCACTTTGTATAAATACGTATGTATTATGTATATCTATGTATAGTAATGAGCTTCAATCAAGTATGTATGTAGAATTATGTAAATATGAGCACTGCCTTGAAGTAGTAAACTGTGCAGTTCTGAGATTTAAAATTCATTGAAGTAAGTAGCAGTTTTCAGACTTGTTAGGACATATATTTTTTATACAACGTAAAAATGGAATTGAGGTTTAGAATGTAAAAAGTTATTATTTTATTTCTTTTCCAAAAGCTTTTTTTTTAGTGTTTAATTTTTTTACATCGTGCGAAGGGAGTATTTTAAAAAAATTTAATTTTATGTTTAACTAGAGAAAAATGCGAAACTACTTTTCCTTGCCCCATCCCAAGGGTCCTACACCTATATAAAGTATAAAGAAGTAAAACAAAGAACGTCACAAATCAAATATTTCTCAAAATACAGACGACTCTAGGATATCATAAAGATTTATCGCATTTTAGTCACTGGAGGGGAAGTAATGGGGCAATTTTAATCCCAGAATCTCACATCAACAGTAAACTTTTAATTTATTGCTATATAGACAAAATTTGTTTATTGTGAACGTAAAGTAAACAAAATTTTAATTATTTAATTTTAATGTAACTAACTGATCATCGACTCGATTGACTCACAAAAAGTGAGATAACTTATATTTATTTGATCAATTAAAGATTTTATTTATATGAAATAAATAAAAATTTACATTATTGCTAAAAGCCCGTTGGAATTTGTTTCTAGTAGAATAAATAAAAGAAGATTTATACAAAAAGGGATATTGGGTTTGCGGACTCCAAGTAAAACTACAAAGGTTACTTTGTCGACGTTTCGAAGGTTTAATATGCCTTCATCTTCAGGATTGTGAAGAAAAAACAAAGCATGGAACATCGGCAATAACCAAAAATTAAAACAAATTTCACCTCCGTAACTAGATGTAAAATGTACATAAAATTCTTGGAAGACAACAATTGTGAAAACTTAGCAAATAAATAATTCAATTCTGAGAAAAATTAAAATTTAAGAAAGTTTAGATTTAGAGGGAGTTGATTATACCAGCAGATTTATTATTTATTAACTTTTTTTATCAATCATTGCTAATAATTGTAGACCGATACCGAATGTAGCCTATGATTATTATTAGAAGATAAGCTACCAATAATTGATACCACAGTATCTTATCAGGCTGGTAATATTATTACATGTATAATTTTCTACCCAAGTTTTAGATTCAAATTTTATTGGCCTACAATAATAATGCTTTACGATAGGTAGCAGTGTTTTAAGTAAAGTAATAAAAATGAGAGTGTTTTATGAAAGTTCATATTTATTTTGGACAGAATGCTTACCATAATAATGTTTATAAGAGAAAAAGTAAGTTAGTTTTGTAACAAAACGAAAGTTTAATAAGGTTCAAAGAACTGCAACGCGTGGATGTAACGTTAAATATTTATCTATTTTTAGTATCTCAGTCCAGCATAAAGATATATTTTTGACAGAAAAAAAATGATTACTAAATCACTCTTAAGTATATTAATTTTTTATTTTGGTGCAGTTTTCCAAAACAAAGAACGTTAAAGAAAAGAAGTTGTAAAAAATCTACAACTATATGGCCGATTTCGTTGATTTTAGAAAACAGTAAATCGCATTCTAGAACGTTAATGGGCTAAAAATCTGATAAGCATAGTTGAAAAAGTTAACATTAAGAAGACTACACTCGCTTGTCCCCCGTATATCATTATAATATACAGGACGATTCTATACAGCATAAAATGGCTCCACGTCTTTAAGCCTAAAACTTTACACCTAAAAACAGATACGACTAAGTCATTACGCCTAAAGAATTTTACGACTAAGATATTTTACGCCTAACATCATGTACGCCTAAAACTTTTACACCTAACTAACTTACGCCTCATAAGTTAGTAAGACATCAACGTTTAATGGATGTATGGCTACAATAGAAATAATACGAGTATAAGGTACCTGCGCCTAATAAGGCGCTCAATACCACAGTTACAGACACCTATTAATTGTATGTAGAAGTTGCTAAAATTTTGCGGAAGCTGAATATCCTATTTGTAGCCCCCAGTGTTACATCATTTATCATATAGTGAGACCGTGCAGCCCCAAATATTAAAAAAGCGGTTCAAATAAATGGTAAATCAGAAATCGATGATTTTGAGTGCTCGAAGGCGTTGTAATTAATACCTTCTTAATAATAAATTAATAAGGTACCTTATAGTATATTTCTATTTATTTAAGAACACCACAACAAATTTACAAGCAAAAGGATAAAACTAAATATAAAATTTACACAAAATCAAATAAAAAAGGCGTAAGATTCTTTAGGCGTAAAGACTTAGGCGTACTGACTTAGTCGTAAGTGTTTTAGGTGCAGTTGTTTTAGGCGTAATGACGTAATACAACATAAAATACGGTGAAGTTGATTCTTTCAAAATAAAATAGCAATACCTACATATTTTGACGCACCTAGATTTTATATAAACTAATAAGTAGCAGAAAAAAAATATAAAATTAAAATGTGCTAATAAAAAAACTATTTTGGAATTGAACAATATAGCTTAAAATTTTGTTTGCAATCGATAAGCAGACAAAATGTGCAGTCTAGCGTAATTAACTAATAATTTTTACGCTGATATTAATATTTCATACAAGTCTATTGATTGCATATTGTTTATTGAGTGCTCTAGTCCCTAACAAACATTCCTGCACAAGTAGGATTAATTCATATCTATAGCATTTAATTAATATAATGCAAACTTCCAGTTTCACATAATGTATGTATTATGTTGCATGTGGAATATAATTAGTTAATAATAATAACTAAACAAAACGTTAAAATAATAGAATTTTTACAGTTTAGTGAAGAATACAATACGTAGAAAAATTAATTATTTAAACATTTTTGTGTGAATTTTGAAATTGTTTTTAATAATTTTTGTCTTTTTTTGTCGTTTAAATTAATTTTTTTTATTCTTCACATTACTGTTAATATTCTATTATTTTAACGTTTTGTTTGGTTCTATTAAATTCTATAAACTAAGTGATTTTAAATGTTTTCTCTATTTTTATTGAAATTAAAACAATGTTTTCTTGTATTTTATATCATTAGAAACATAAGAAAAATAATTTAAAAAATATTGTTTCTATTTTATTGTTGTTATTATTAAATCTTTTATTTAGCAAAGAGAAAAGGAAACTCATATCGTCGTTGAAATTGATGTGTTAACCTGCTAATTCAACTTATATCAAAAATATATTAAGCTATTAGTAGAAAAAGCAGTTAAACATTTTTTTAATTGTAAACTTTGGCAGAATTTTGCGTCAATAATACCTGCTATTTCCAGTCAATTTAAATTGACAGCCGAAAACCAGCTATATCCAACAATAATGCATAAGTGCATACAGCATCATCATTAATTTGTAATCAAGTAAGCAATCAGTGATAGTGTTGTGTTTGCTCTTCTGTAAAGTTATGTTAAATGAGATTAGCAAATTAACGCATTTCAACGACGATGTATGAATCATTGCACATTTGTAATACAAAAATACAAAAAAACACTATCTGGATGCATATATTATGAATTTCGAAGCACTGTAGGGTTAATGTACCTGAAAATTCAAAAAGAATTTTAATTTTGTAATAAAGCGTGATTTTAGACTTTCGAAATCGTTAAATGACTTTATCGCAAAAAACCGTTTCAGTCAGTTTTTTTTCTGCCTTTTCACTTTTCATCGATTTTACAGCAATATTTTATTAGACATTTTTTATTGTAAATTTTGTTTTCTTTATTTTTGTTTATCTACATTTTTCTATTCTGTCCAGCCATTTTCTAGTTTATAGTGACTGTGAAATACAAAACATATTGTTATTTGTTATCTCAGAAACGGCACAACGGAATAGAAAAATGAATAGTTATTTTTTCTAGTAAATTTCATTCCCTACATTTCTCTCTTATACAGTTTTATATTTTGTTGCACGGTTTCCGAGATACACATGAAATTTTTTTTGTTTTTTATAGTTTTTTTAAGTCATTATAACTAGGAAACGACGCGACAAAATAGAAAAATTTATATAAAATACTAAAATGAAGAGAATTTAATTTGACACAAGAAATAATGTTACGAAATGGTTGTTTATTTTTGATGATTCATGTATGATAACTCATCCGTGATGATTCATTTGATGGCACATGCATGATGATTCATATGTGATAACTTGTAATTATTGTTTAAATACTGCCGGGTTTTGCAGTCTGGATCGTTCTAGAAACGTATAGAAGTCTATAGAAATTCCTGGAAGTTTGTGGAAGTTTCTAGAAATATGCATTTGGATATAAATAGCAGAGTGATTTGCTGTGAAAAAAAGTCCGAGTACAGACTCGGAAGTGTGTAAACAAATATCTGTAAAAAATATCATGTAAATAAATAGCAGTGTAAATAAATATACGGTATATTTATTTACACTGCTATTTATTTACACTGCTATTTATTTACAATCAGTAACAATCAGTTAATAATTGTAGTGTAGTTTAGAGTTAGTGTAAATATTAGTGTAGTAGTTGTTGTATTGTTGTTAACTTTAAGTTAGCCCTTTAGTTTAGACCTTTAGCAATAAATTAAATATACTTTTAAATATTCGTTACAATATCAAATAACAAATGTTGAAGTAAAAGCGATTTTTACATTACAAAAAAATAACTTCAAAAGGTATAATTTACATTGCTAACATAAGAGTGTACGAATACTTTCTGGGGCTATTATATGTACTTTACATAATTTTTCAAGCCATAACAGTAGGTGTGATGCAACGAATGTATTAAATTAATACTTTGTTCAGTTCAATGAATTAAAATGTTTACTATGAAATTATGTCAAAGGTTTTACAAGGAAGTTAATATTTTGCAGTTCAAGGTGATCGACTAAAAATCAATCAAGAGATAACTGCATTGTACCACATTATTAGCTACATATTGTAATAATATGTGCTCCAGAGCTTTTACGTTGTTGGTTAATTGAAATAATAACTATCGAGCTCTACGTTGTGAACGTTAATTGAACTTGTGTTTTTCTGATGATTGGGTTTTAGCGCTACGGTTTCGTCGGGCTATGCGTTTACTTTGACGTTCAAAATAAATGCAAAATGTTATGTACATAGATAGATAAATGTACATATTAGGTTTGTTGCTACATTTTCCTATACTTATAATAAATTGAATTTAAATTAATTTTTGAATAATGCACCCGCTTTGAAATGAATTTAAATGGTTCCTATAGTCGATCCGTGATGCGAACAATGTAGGTGGCGCATCGAATGCAAAACCACTTTTACAAAAGGAAAAATCATTAAAATATTGAAATCGAATGTGTTAGGTGTGTTGCATAATTTAGAATGCTTATAAGTTTTCGTCATAATTTAATAAAACGTGTTTTCACAAATTTATTTCAATTTTAATGACCAATAATTAAATAATTAAATAAAGAAATACTGCATAGGAACTATTTAAATTATACAAAAAATTAAAGGTTATCTGTCAACAACACGTAAATGTCGATAATTTCAAATCAATTTCATTGCTTAATATTTTGAAGTTTCTCATGTTGAATAACAATAAATTCAACCTCAATTTACCTCAAATTTACACTAGTAGCAATAAATTTCCTTGTTGGTATAATTTGGTTTATTTGTTATATTAGGTAGACATAAAAAATTTAGATAGAACTTACATGTCAAAAATTTGCAAGAACTGTTGTCCGATTTTACTTGTTTAATTAGCAAGATCTGCTTTTTCGAATTGTCCTTTTGTATTTTATTTTAATAAAAATAAAAATAAAATTCCTCGATCTTAGGTTGAAAAACAAGAAAATCAAGTGAAATACAAAATATACCGCAAACTTACATATTCCTTAATACTATATTATTTCAACTATTGCGTCACAGAAATTGACAGCTTTTCATTATATGTATTATGATGAATAGAGCGTTTACAATAGTAATGAAAGGAGATCAAAAGAGCGAAATACAGATCACTAGAGTTGTAAACAAAATTATATACATATTGTAATGAGATTTTTAATCAATCGTGAAATAAATACAAAATATTCACTATCCACTACGGCTCACTATCCAAAATTATAAAGTTAACAATATAAAAGTTTTTCACTAATAATCGTTTGTTATTTACCCTGTTCCCACTCAGCACGGCACGCCAATGAAATTCTTCGGACGCTCCCAATTGGTTGTGAATGGTTATCAAGTAAACGGTAGCATGCAGTTGGTAACTTGCTTCGGTTCCGCTCTCGTCTTCACCAAGGAAAAAGTCCATTCGAGTGTACAATAAGGGATTTATAACAAGTGCCTGGTCTATAAATAAGTAGGAAAAAGATAAAATCATACCAGTGACAAATTATATGTGGTCAACGTTCCAACACAACTCAAATTATCGTATTTAAATAAATTCCAACAACAGGTACGTAAATTAATTTCTTGAAAACATGTGGTTTCCTGCAAATTATAAAATCTTCGAACATTCGATTTCCATTCAACTCAATTGACTAAATATTATAATAATCATCCATTTCAGGCTCTTCTGCATCCAAATTCATCAAAAAATATTCAAAAATCTTCCTCCAAGATGGAGGAAACATTCATCAAAAACCAAATTTTTATCACTTAGCCGTTAGTCTCCTCTCGTTTTTACCATAAAAAAATTAACATCCACCTACTCCATGTACTTCCTCTCTTTCAAATGTAACTAATAAATTGTACGAAAATTATAGGATGGAACCATATTTAACCAAGACAAACTTTTACGTCATGGCCCTTGAACACCATCATACCAAAGGCCTCGTCTTCCCCGCTGCTATCTTCCACCACCAAAATTATTATCCACGCTCTTCTTGTCGCGTGACCCTAAAATCTTGTTTACACACTTTTCACAACTTTATACAGGGCAATACACGAATCTGTTATAACTAACACTTTCACACATATTGTTTATTTTTATAGCTTGTGTCAAGTAGTGTAACATTTATATTTAATCTTTGTCAAAGCACCAATAATCGAAACCAAGAGACACAAATTGTCGTTTCCGTTGAAGACAAATTCGACGAAAAACTGCATTAATCATTCCATCCACGACAACATGGAAAATATTACTACAATATATATTATGTATGAAAAAACGCTTCATAATAGACTTGACTAGTGCTGAAATGAGATTTAGATTGGTTGAAGTAGCATTGCAATTAATTAATTTTAACGTTTTGAAATGTTCAAATAACTTCATTTCTTGCACTTTGCAGTACGATTTTTGTTTTTGCCCTCCCAGGAGAAAATCCTGGCTACGCCCTTGGTTGCACAGTAGATACTAGTTCTCTTTAGTTTAGTAAATGGTAAGTATGAACGTACTTATATTAATATTAAAAATATTCAAGTAAAATACATATGATATTTTAGCAAGTTTAATTAAATTTAGTTTATAAGCGAATACTTTCAGCAATCTATTTTTCGTAACAAATTAACCAGTAATTTGATCGGCTTTAGAGAATTGTTCCGTGAAATGCTTCAACATTTACAGAGAACCACCCCGTTGTTTCGTCAGCTATCTGTCATTGTTGTCATTTACCTAAGTATGAGAGGTATTGATAAATTATAGAGCCATTAAAAGCAAATCGCTAAATGTAGGTATATTATGTATAGATATTGCATATATTGGTTTTTGACAGAAATTGATCAATCATCTTTACATAAAGCATTCTACGAACCACTTCTAAGCTATCACTTATTGTTAGACTAAATTAAAATGGAAACTGTTTTCACTACAAACTAAATTTATATAATAATAAATGTTTGAACAAAAGCGTTTCTAGGTATTTCCAATTGGCTAAATTATTTTAATCAAAATTTAATGTTTAATCAGAAGTACAAGTCAACTGGAATATAATCGGAATCCAAAAGCCGCTACTTGCTAAGCAAACTGTTTCATTTAATTCTGGAAGTAATAATTTCAAATATTTCAGAAAATCGTTGGGAAAGTGGAAGGATGAAATGCTTATTCTATATATTGTTGGAGAATTTCACAACAAACAAATAAAATTAAACAAAATAAAACGAAACTTTGTATGAAGGTTTTTCAGAAAAAAAATAGGTTGCATACATGGACGAATCGTCTATTTTTAGAACAAGGATGATGTATCTCTTGGGATTAACCTATGATAGGGGCAGTTAGTTAAAATTAATTAAAATCTTAACCGGATTGCTATATGGAAATCTTAAAAAATAATTGTATTGTTTAAAAATGTTCATTAAAAAGTATATAACTTTGGAGAAGATTGAATAAAATGTTATTAACAACAAAATAAAGCACTCCATAGTTCATCCTGGTGGCACGCATTATCTTGCTAAACTTTGTTATTGTGACTTAATTATTTATAGGTTTAAATATTTACTATTCAAATGCGCCATTTCAAAACTCCTATATCTATTTTTATTTTATATTCTAATTTAAATACATTATAACCATTGAGTTGTCGGCAATAAGTTAGAAACACACAATTATTTAACTTCATGGTTGCATGGTTGCTTCATTAAACCAAAAAATAGATCAGCTTAATAAAAATTTAAAAAGCTCCTTACAAAAATACGTACATCACATCTTCATTTCTTCAAAATCTCCCAACATTTCCTCACATCTCCTGACATTTTCTCAATATCCCCATTAATACACTGGGTACAAACAAAAATATTAACAGTGAGAACAAAATTAGACAGGGCCGTCGAGAGCCACGTCGGGCCCCGTGGCTAGACTTCGCGGGCCCCCTGCCTTAACAATTTCAAAAATAAAGAAAGAAAAAAAAGTAAAATATGAAAGTTCTTATTTTTATAAAAAAAACAACTCACAAAACATCTAAAATATGTAAAATTAACTAAAAAAAAGAGTAATCAATTAATTGTTGGTTTGATACAATATTATAGAGTTTTATTTGCACTTTCAAGATGCTTTTATGAAATTTATTTGGTAATTAGCCCTTCCGGAACCTTGAGGGATCCCGAGCACCGGGGACAAATCCCCGAGCCCCCCCCCCCTTGGTTGGGCCTTAAATTAGAAACTATATTATGAACGTTAACGTTAATAAAAATTAAAAATAAAAATATTGCTTTTCGCCTTTCTTTCTTCAAGTGCTGTTTCATTTCTTTATATACTGTTTAATTATCCTAGAACTCTGTACATGGAATATTGCCCGAAAAAAGTAAAACAATTCTTATGATAATAAATAATGACAATAAGATTTTTGTTATAAAAGTTTAGTATTGTGATAAATAAATATATAACTAAAAAACTATGTTTTATTCATTTTAAATATCATCTGAAATTTTCTGCATCTGATGAAATGTGATTTCGTTATTACCAACGTTCCAAGCTGAAGTAAAAAGATTATAATGAACAGCATATCAGGTCCGCGCACAAGGATGGAGTTTTGGGGGTTTAACCCCCCCCCCCAAACCATTACATATGTTTTTACCTATTAACATAAACACTTTTTATATTGCCGTGATATAATCTGTAAGGGGCTGCCTTAAAGAAAAATGTTAAGTTTTATTTTGTTTAATTAGAAAAAGAATATAGTTGAGTTTTAGGTTTTTCAAACAATTTTATTGTCCGACGTTTTGTTTGAAAATAATTTTTGTTTTAAAAGTTTTGTAAATTTTGGTTTTCGTCGCAAATTAGTTTAGCTGAGTCTGCTAACGACAAAATCAGGCTTTTTCCGTATTAAAACCGTCGAGTGCGGACGTTTTTCAGGAGAGGTCTTCGGCGAAATTTGATTTAATTGTGATTTTGATAGAAATTTTGGTTTGAAGAATAAAAGTTATTAGAATTTCACGTAAGCGATTTTGTTTAATTTGAATTGTTTGGAAGTTGGAACTAATTCATAAACAGCAAATTTACAAAACATATTGATGTAGGCAATGAAAACATTTACTACACTTAATTGTTAAGAAATGCATTGATAACAAATTCTTCAAATTACTATGCTACAAATACTCTACTAGGTCAAGAATACTAGTACTTAGTACATAATGTACATGTTATTTGTTTCGTCAGAAATTATTATTAGGTACTCTAGTTATTAAATATATAAGCAATGTAAATATGTTAAAAAACCGATTCTCATTCAAATTAGATTGATTGACGACGGTCGTCGAAGTATCTGAAAGATGTAGTTCATTTCAACTTAGAAGAGTTTCTCTTTTGTTCCAGTCTTCAGAGGTCATCTCTTTGGGATTTTGTACAGAAGATTCATTCTCTTTTAAATAATTGGATTATTAATAATTGGAAATTGAATTGGTTAAATTAAAAATATAAAATTTGGAAAATTGAAAATAATATTATAATTGGTTTAATTGGAAAATACGTCAACATAAAATTGTAAAATTGCGTATTGATATTGCAGTGTGATATTTCACAAATGGTAAATTTATTGTAAAGTTTAATTTGAATTTAAAAATTTTTTAAGATTTGTATTTTTCTTGCAAATCGGACTTAAAAAATTTGGTAGCTTGGAAAATTACACTTCAATATATTTGAAAAACTGATATAAACATAATACTATTGTTTACTAATAATTGATATATATATACAGTGGAAGCTCGATAACGTGAACATTATTACACTCGGTAACGTGAACAGCAAAAGTTAAGAGTTCTTAAGAGAATGGAATACAGACACACACAAGAAAAAAGTTGGAATTAATTAATTATTAGAAGTTGATCATGAAGATAAAGGTTGTGAAATTGTAAATATTGAAAATAATTGTATTAAATTCTAAATATGTTAGTAACACATCGCTCAATAAGTCCGTAGGATGACATATAGATGGCAACACAAATACAGAATACTTATGATTTTTAGAAAGTGGCAACCTTCAAACGATAACCTGTCAAAATTTCATGACATTCGGACTATTATTTACCAAGTTACAGTGTGAACAATTAAATCAACTTTTGTGAATTGAAAAAAATGGAAAAATCTGAATTTCGTGTGCTCATTAAGCATTGCTTTTTGATGGGAAAAAATACGGTGCAAACTAAACAGTGGCTTGACAAATGTTATCCGGACTCTGCTCCATCGAGGCAAATGGTTGAGAAGTGGTTTGGTGACTTTAAACGTGGTCGTACGAGCACCGATGATGCTGAACGTTCCGGTCGCCCAAATTCGGCAGTTACTGAAGAAAACATACAAAAAGTCCACAAAATCGTCTTATCCGACCGCAAATTGAAATTGAAGGAGATTGCTGAGGCCGTAAAGATATCTGAAGGCAGTGTGTTTACCATTTTGCATGAACATTTGGGTATGCGGAAGCTTTGTTCGAAATGGGTGCCGCGTTTGCTAACACCGGACCAAAAACAACAACGAATCGATGATTCTGAGGCATGTTTGGCCCTATTTAACCGTGATAAAAAGGATTTTTTGCGTCGCTATGTCACAATGGACGAAACATGGATCCACCACTTCAATCCTGAGTCAAGTCGGCAGTCGGCTGAGTGGACATCAGCCGGTGAAAGCCGCCCAAAGCGCCCAAAGACTCAAATCTCTGCTGGCAAGGTTATGGCCTCCGTATTCTGGGATAGTCATGGTATATTGTTCATAGACTATCTTGAGAAAGGTAAAACAATCAACAGCGAATATTACATGGCATTATTGGAACGATTGAAGGCTGAAATCGACGCAAAACGACCGCACATGAAGAAGAAAAAAATTCTCTTTCATCAAGACAATGCACCATGTCACAAGTCGATGAAAACGATGGTGAAAATGAATGAATTGCACTTCGAATTGTTGCCCCATCCACCGTACTCGCCAGATTTGGCCCCCAGCGATTATTGGCTGTTCTCGGATCTCAAAAGGATGCTCCAGGGAAAGAGATTTGGATCGAATGATGAGGTCATCGCCGAAACTGAGGCATATTTTGAAGGGAAAGATAAATCGTTCTACAAACATGGTATCGAAAAGTTAGAGAAGCGTTGGACTGACTGTATCGCCTCAAAAGGAAACTATATTGATGAATAAATTCAAATTATGTCAAAATATTGTTGTTTTATTAGCTATCCTACGGACTTATTGAGCGATGTGTTACTTTAATAGGATATACGTACAAGAGGTTTATACATCTCCTCTCCAGATCTGTGGATTGTCATAAATAAATATGTTCATATGTACATGTTGTAGTTCTAAATATTTACGACTTAGTTTATCAACTTTTCCATTCAATTCAATATCGGTAAAATCAAGTTCATTTTGTTCATTATCATTATTGTTATCTATTATGTTTTCTCTTTTTCACACTCATGTTTTTTTAGTTATAATATTATTATTATTATTTATAAATTTCCACACAAGACACCTACTTGAAATATTATGAAATGTTTTCGTCAATTAATATTAATAAATTATTCATGTTATTTCAAATTATACAGGGTGTCTTCGGATATATTTTACATAAACAAACAACTATTACAAATCAGTAATTCAATAATTGAATAATTACAATTTAATAAATCAACAACTGCAACTCAATAATCACACCAATGCAGCCACAGGGGAGTGAAATTCGAGATGAGCATTGCATCAGACACTTCTCTGACTATCCGCATGAATGTCACACAAATGTGACACCATATTCAAATTAGTGCACATAACATTGACCGGACTTCCATGTTGATTTGATTATTATTATAATATATTTAATATTAATAATTATATAATTAAGAATAATTTAATAATTAATTATTATAATATTAAATTGATTATAACTAGGGGTGCGCATATTTTACATAATCAATAATCGATTTTTAAACTTATACTATACTTATAACATGGGCGACAAAATCATTTCGGGCTCCCCGAAGTAGTGTGAGTTTAAGTATGGTATCTTTTTGGAAGATAACAGTAATAGTCATCTAGAAGTTAACCAAAAATTTGGAGGTTCTTAAAAATAAAATCCATCGGCAGCAAAGAGATATCAATCAACCGAAGTCAAAATAGCCGTGTTTCGTTACGTCCTTAACGGAATTCACGTGAGTTACGTACATTACTAACATCCTAAATTTCAACCAATGGAGATACGATTTCTAAGTAGAATATTAGAAACTACCAAACTAAAGATCAAATTCGCAACGACCGCATTAGAAAATAACTATATCTATAGTCTATAATAACTATAGTCCGTGCATATCTACAACAAACATAATTTGGATGGTTTGGCCATTTTTCAAAACGAAATAAACTTAATAAAGGCAGGACCCGTTAAACAAATTGTTGTTTTTCTAAATAATATATGTTTGTCTTTCTATACTATGTATAAATATACATATACCTATGTATAAGACATTAGAATGAAATAGTATATAGAGCGCCATACTCAGCCAATTACGAAATAAATTGTTTTTGAAAACTTTCTATATTAATAGATATTTAATAATTATATAGGACGTTTGGAAGTTTATGGTCTCTATTTTCCACCTTGTTTTTAATTAAATTAATTTTTGGAGCATAAATTATAAAACATCGTATAATCCTAAAGTTAAGCTTTAAACTTTAAGCTCATTTTGAATGTTTATATCGAATTAATTGTAAAGATAACTATAAAAGTAATAATATAATAATAATAATAATAATACAGGGCGTCTTAAATTAACTAATTTTCTTCTCATAATTCCCAAGTTTAAGTTAGCGCCAGAACACTTTGGAAGAGCACTTGAATAGCAAGAAAGAGGCACAATAATCTCTACACCGTTTGGTAAAAGAAACTCGATTATACGATGTCTGGTAATATGAAAAAACATTTCCATGATTTTTTTATTAACGTATGAAAATTTACCTCAACACAAATAAGGAATTTAAAAAATGTAATTTCTATAAAAACAGTGTGGCTATTAGTTTTACAAACCAATAAATCGACATTCTGTTATTTTTTAATATTGAGAAGTTTATTAAAAATTTGCTAATGATAAAAGGACCGAAAACCTGAGTCACAAAGCGGAAAAAGTTAAAGATAAAAGCGACCAGCCCTTTATGGGAACGGTACGATTTGCCGCGCACGATTCGCCGTGAGTTTTTATTTTTATCCGTTCAGTAACCCCATCTATTGATAATCTTTGATAAATTTTTAACCCAAAAAATGAATTAAATATATTAAACAAATTAAATTTCTCAAAAGTTAGAAAAAACAACAGTAGTTCTTTATATTTTCGTTTATTTTCAAATTTTCAATTTTATATAGATTAAGCCTCCAACATTTCGAAATTGTGGGCCAAACCACGAAGGTATTCTAATATATCCCGATTCTCAAAATCATTGACTAATCTAAAGATTCTTTGATCTGCAAAGATAAACTTTTTATGCTTTTTTGCAGTATGGTTCCCGGCAAGTAGACATTCATAATACACGTCTCTTTTTTTTAACTTTTTTTAATTCGTTGATGAAACGCCAAATAGTCGGTCTTTCGATGCTCAACTGCGAAATTGATAAAGATAAATTTTAATCCTAACTTACAAAAACATGGAAGGTAAAGAGGTATAAAAGATAAAATTTGAACCATATTAATTGACCTGTGTATTCATGTAAATACAAAAGGTCAACATATCGAATAATTTTCTTTTTGTTTAATTCCGAAGATTATTGATATGTGGCGCTAGAAGCTCTCGGCGAATCGTGCCACCGCGAATCGTGCTTGCCGGTGAATCGTGCCACGCGGCGGCGAATCGTGCGCGGCGAGTTGAACCCACTCGCCCTTTATCTAAATAACACCATGTCTTTCATCAATATCTTATTACGATAACGCAAACAGAATAAAGAAAGCTTGATTCAGACGACGCCGCTCAATAATGGAATAAGTGTAAAAAGAAACGGTCAAAATAGTCAAAATTTCTGAAAATTTTTCAAAAATTAAAATAAATAAAATGAAATAAAATTACTACAAATTTGAAAACCGTTATTTTGAAATTGAAATATGAAATTGAAATATATTACTTTAAAATTATGTACAAATTAAAAAATGTAAAAATTTTTAATTATTAAACACTCCCACCTCATATTCCGTTCACATTCTCTAATACCTGAATGGTGTAAAATTTATATAGTATATATAATATATTAGTAGTATTAAAACAGCGGAGAAATTTTAGTGTACAAATTTGTGTCTGCTGTTCTCCCCGCACCCGCACTTGATCATCATCATCGTCGGCTTTTTCTGTCTACTGCAAATTAAATTTGGGAATGCTTGTAACCCGGTTTTTAATAATTATTGATAATATTAACCCAGAGAGACCGACAATTTTGCATGCCCTCCGGAGCACGGCGACAGTCTTAAAAAAGTTTAAGCTCTCCCGGATGCATTTAAATTTATTATTTAGACTTTTGAATTGAAAACATTAATTTTTTATTTGGTATTTATTAATAATTCATATTGCAAAATTTAATAATCAAAACTATTTTATTAACACTACCAATAAATAACCCCTTAATTACTAAAAGCTAAAATGAAACTAAATTAGAAATTATGTTTGATTATACGTTTGATATAATTTAGTACAATGCAATATGCGGTATTAATGTTTGACAACAATATGATTTCTATATTATTATTTATTAATTTTAGAATGCAATTTGCACTTTCTAATAAATTCATTATTTGAATATTATATTATTTGCACGTTCTTACCGAATTATACGGAAATTGCTATATAATAAATGCACTCTTGATGTCTTCCAAATGTACAATTTATATCGCTAACATAGGACTGCTTGTACGCTAATTTTTGTTAGGCGCTATATGTATCAAAGTGTTTTGATAAACGTTCAAATGTAGGTTATGCCTATTGTCAATTTAAATAAGTAATACCCACATAAACTTCAAATTATGTACAACTACTCTAAATTAAATTAACCGTCAAATCCAAATTAATTCTACTATCTGTGTCTAATCTATTATGTCACATACAATTCGCATAGTGGTAACGATCAATAATTTTTAAAAAGATCAGAAAAAAATTCAGTTATTTGTAAATATTTTAATGTCAGAACTTTCTAATGAAAAGATTAAAATATTTATTCCAATACCTATTGCTTTTCTAAATACAAGAGAATACTAAATACAAAAACATATTTTGCAAATATTGAAAGATCTTATTATTACAATAAATGTATTAAGTTTGTTGTTGTATTTTGCTAACAATGATAATTGAAATATCTAGAGGGAAAATGTATAAAATGCTATTTGCTTTAGTAAATAAACTTTATGCAACTGATTTGATTCGCTTTGTGAGATTGAACTCAAATAGAACTCGGAGTTGCTGTAGCAAACATTACGTAGGTAAGTATAGAAAATAATGCTGAATAAAATTCAATTTCACCAATAACACAACTTTGATGTCAGGTTTTGAATAATATAAATATTATTATTCATTTGATATTATTCTATATACAGATGCTCAAAAAAGTAATTGTACACTTCTCAAATCAGTATTTATCGTATCATATAACAGTTCGGCTGAAAAGTTCGTATCGTTTTGAAGAAAAAAATTTCTTTTTTGAAAAATTCAATTTAATTATTCAACATAGTTGCCTTCGTGGGTGATACACCGATTATAGCGGTCTTCCAACTTTTCGATACCATTTTTGTAGTATGATTTGTCTTTAGCCTCAAAATAGGTCTCTATTTCGACGATTACTTCTTTATTTGTTCTAAATTTCTTTCCAGCGAGCATTCTCTTAAGGTCTTCAAACAGGAAATAGTCGCTGGGGGCCAAATCTCGAGAATACCCTGGGTGGGGAAGCAATTCATAACTTAATTCATTGAGTTTGACCATCGTTTTTATCGACTTCTGACACGGTGCATTTTCTTTGTGAAACAAAAATTTTTTTTTCTTGAAATGGGGCCGTTTTTCCCAATTTCATCCTTCAAACGCTCCAACAATGCTATATAATAGTCGCTGTTGATTGTTTTCCCTTTTTTAAGATAATCGATGAACAATATACCATGCGCATCTCAAAATACAGACGCCATAACCTTGCCAGCCGACTGTTGAGTTTTTCCTCGCTTTGGATTGGTTTCGTCGCGTGCAGTCTACTCAGCTGACTGCCGATTAAACTCTGGAGTGTGGTGATGGAGCCATGTTTCATCCATTGTCACATATCGACTCAAATTTTCAGCTTTATTACGGTTGAACAGCTCCAAACACTGCTTCGAATCATTACCATGTTGTCGCTGTTGATTGACATTGAGCTCACGCGGCACCCATATTGCACAGAGCTTTCCCATGCCTAAATATTTATGCACGATATGTCCAACACGTTCCTTTGATATCTTTCGAGTCTCAGCTATCTCAATCAACTTCATTTTACGGTCATCCAAAATTATTTGGTGGATTTTTTTGACGTTTTCACCTGTAACGGCCTCTTTTGGACGTCCACTGCGCTCATCATTTTTGATGCTAGTATAGCCTGTGCGGAACTTAGCAAACCACTTACGAATGGTTGTTTCTGCTGAAGCAGAGTCAGGATAACACTTATCGAGCCAAGTTTTTGTTTCAGCACTATTTTTTCCTATAAAAAAACAGTGTTTAATTAACACACGAAATTCCTTTTTATCCATTTAATTCCCAATAACAAAAGTTGCTTTACTCAAAATGCTATAACTCACGAACCAATTGACAGATCGCTGTCAATTTTTGACCCATATCGTTTGAATGTTAGTTCTCACAGAAAATCACATGAAAAAAATTCTAGTGGCGCTCTCTCTTAGAAACGATACGAACTTTTCAGCCGACCGAGTATACTTAACTTATCAAATAACATGTTTTTTTGCAAATTTCATTTCTTTTCTTTTTTTTATATTCATTTTTTTTTATTTTGTTGCACCATTTCTAAAATACAGTAACTTACAAAAATCACTTAAAGATTGCCATCTATATCTCAAAAACATTTCCATAAAATAGAAAAATGTACAGGCATGTTTTGTAGTAAAGGACCCCCCCGCACCATTCTTATGGGAAATGTTTTTCTGTAGATTTGGCTAATTTTTGGATATGTTGTAGTTCTCATGATTCTGAACAAATGTTTCAGTGAGCACAACTTGATCTGATGTACAGTTTCCGAGTTACAAGTCCTTAAAGGTCCAGATTTAACATAAAAACGTACACATAAAATGTATACAAACAAAAATAAACGGTTTGAAATTTGCAACAAAACATATTATCTAATAACTATTGATGTAAAAGCGACTTTTAATGACAAAAAGTTGTTACTAACTGAGTTCTTAACTGTTCAGAAATGATTGCTCAGAGCACTTCAAAAAATTCGTGCATCACATGATTTATATCGTTTGAAAATAAAATTATTCCTTTTATAATTAACTGCAAGCATATAAGATATCAATTATTGTAATTATATTGCCTTCGAATATTAGGTAAGCATACGCAAGTATTTATTTATGCAGGCAAAATCCGAGAGAAATAAGTATCCTCCTTAGTAAATAAATAGATAATACATGTGCGTTAATATTTTTCCTCTCTAGATAAATATCAAACGAAAGCGTGAAAAGATTGCATGAAATAAGAAAAACAAAAACTATACGGTCGTTAATCCAAAGTCAATAATTTAAAACACCGAAATTAATTAATAAAATCAATATTAGTTAGTACGGTAAAATATCAAGAGACATCACACGATTTGGGCCAAGTCTTTTTTCTGGAGAAATATTTGATTTGAAGAAATGTTACGTACGTTAACAGACCACACCATAGGCGAATATGGCATTTTCGAAAAACTGCATAATACATTTGTTTTGCTACACGAACAGCTTGTAGTACAACACATTTATATAATATGCTCGAACCATCCCAATCATGAGGAGGCCCTATTTTTTAATATTCGTATCTCCTAGTTACGCCACTGCACCCTATATTATATTTAATATGTCGGCCTATGACCTCCAAAGTATTTGAATGGTGATAAATTCGATTGGTATATAATTCGATTTCTCAGGTTGTGCGGCCTGCAAGCCGCACTGACCCGTCACTCTTCCCAATCTTTTCAGATCAGCAATAAAATTAGCCAAATGAAGGTAGACTATTAAAAGAATAACTGTACACATAAAACAAACGTTTGGAAACTTTCAGTTCCCAAATTATAATAAAATAAAAAATTATAAGTTTAAATTGTTTTTATTATAACCAATATCGGCATAATAATCTACTTATAAACTTAACTAATATATTAAAAAACAATTTTTTTGTAAAATTTTTAATTTGAATTTTGTGTATAATTCAAAAACGGTAAGTTTCTGAACAATTTTTACTGAATCTTTTTTGTTTTTAATGATTAGTAGTACTACGTAATTTTAGTTAAATTTTCTATATATTTACCGCATTAAAAGTGGCGAACAAAATTTTTATATGGTTTTCATAACAGGTGATTTTGAAAAGTGCCTAATTTTTTTTTAAAGAGTTACAGCTTTTTATATATATATTTACGGTCAATGATGACAATTCGGCCATTAACGTCAATGGCCGGACAATATCGTCAATGCCCAGCTTAGTTGGGCATTAACGTCATTGATCGGTCATTGGCGTCAATGACCATGCATTTTGGGCAATGTTGACATTTAAAATTTCATATGTCTTTTTTCATCATTGTCCAGGCAATGACGTTAATGTCCAATACAGGGTGGGCAATGATGAAACTACTATTCTATAGATTCCATATTCTATCAGTTTTAATCTTCGTAGTGATAGCCGTTACACACGTTTCGTTTTTCGCCGAGGTCGAGCCTCCCAGTCGAGGTGAATTGATTTCGGGGATATTTTAGCGAGTAAGAAAGCTAATATATTAGAGAGCTTTTTAGAGAGCTCCGGGCGCTCAGATCCACTCTAAAATGAGTTTGCGTTTGTCTAAATTAAATAAAAATCCCTGTACACTTATGAAGACGTGAAAAGGGTTGAGTTGCTGTCATTTATACGGAAAAACGCGTGCACGGCAAATAATTGTCCATGTCATCATTGTCCAACCCATTTTAGCCATTAACGTCATTGACCGGCCAAAGACGTAAATATTACAATCATATGAAAATATTTATACTATTGACGTCAACGGCGTCAATGACGTTAATGGCCAGCGTAAATGGGCATTGACGTCATTGTCCGGCCATTTACGTTTACGCCAATTTATGTCATTGACCGTAATGATATTCATTTGTGCTTCCTAGATTTTGCCGCCTTTAAAATTCGCACTTTGGGCATTTACCATACTTAGGGGCGCTGCTTGTTTAATCATACAGCAGATCTTCTACGTGATTTCCAATTTAGAATTAAGAGAATACCTACACCAAAAGAAATGAAGCTTTGTGGCAAATAAATGGTGATTTGTTTAAATTAACACTGTCACATTGGGAACCATTTAAGTTTTCTTATTTGAACAAAATCAGTGATATATTTGACTGATTGATTTAGTCCCGTGAAGCTTTGTGTATCAAAAAATATACACACTATGGTGACAGAATATAACAGATACCTAAAATTTAAGTAAACTTTTTACTTTTTCAAAATTTTTAATTATCTCATTCACCACGATTGGAAAACCGGTATATGTTGAAGTTGAGGCCACAGTATCTTTGAATTTACAAGTTTTAAAAAACGCTCTTTTAAAAAGAAATTAATTATTGAAGTATGACATTTTAAATATCGATAATATTAAATACTTTTATTATATACTTGACAAAGTCATAAAAGTATTAATTTTTAATGATTCTTCTTTTTATAAAATTTTTATAAATTTACAGATAGTATGCAAAAAAAAGTATTATATTTTTACCTTCCATGCCTCAGTTATTGATTCCTAAATTTAGCTCACAGTAAGTTAATAGGTGAAATTTATAAAGACAATAATGGTTTACGGAAATTTTCCTTTCTAAGTAGTTAAAACTATGGTATATGCATCACTTTCATTGTTATATTGTAGATAATGTTATGAAAAGGAGAGAGAAAGAGAGAATATTTATTGGATTATCTTAATTTTAAACAAAAATTTCATAAAGCACTAATGGACGTGGATAAACCTTTACTCACTTAATTGATTGCGAGGTTTGTTTAGTTGGAATTACTCAAACAAAATGAAACTAAAACATATTTTCATTCAGAAAAATAATGTTCGAAGCTACATCGTAAAATACTCTAACGATCAATTGTTTAATTTTACCGAAAAGCTCATATTTACGCGAGAAGGGGCAGAACGGTTATTCAAATATTTAAATCAAGGTTCTACAAATTTCTACCAAACAATAAATATATATAATTTGTATGTACGAGTAATAGGTACCCTTTCGAATTTTAAATACTGCTTAGTAATATTGACCAAAACCTGCAAATTCAATAATAAATAACATCATCTCTATTATTTACTTCCATTTACTTCTAGAAAATACAATTTGATAAGAAATTGTTATAAGTATTTTTAAACTAAAAGCAAGATTATTTCCTATCGTATTTTATAAACTTTTAAAATCTTTTGTTATTGAAAGATAAAAAGCATTCTATTTTAAACAAATAAATTGTTTTTTCTTATTTATTAAAGAAAATAAGAAAAGCGTTCCCATAAAACTTTTTTTTATAGTGAATTTAAAAATAAAACTTGCTATAGCTGTAGCTCGCTTGCTGTATAATTGTGTAATTATACAATTTTAATGGTAACTATACATATTGTTAATTGAACAATTAATAATCAATAATAAAAGTTTCAAAAAATATAAAGTAACTGTCGGTATTTCGTTTTAAATATACTTTTTAAATTTTTATAATATATCTACTGCCGAGTAATCTGGCGTGAAAGGATCAGAAATTATCAAAAATGTACTCTTCATCCCTGACCAAATTACCGTACTGCGAGCAATGAGACTCTCAAATTTCCAAACAATCTTAAATCCAATTTCAAAATGAAACTCTCAACCACAAACAGATTTTGGAAAAACAAAAAATCAAAATTTCAATTTCCATTAAGTGGAATGGAATAAATTTTATTCTTCGCTTAAATTCAAAATTTAATTTATTTTCAATGTAAAACAAACTTCCAATTTAAATGGGAACTCAAATCGGAAAAATATCTCACATCCAACAATATCCAATCTAGTTCCGATACCCTAAACTTAATTACAATTTTCAAGATCATCCAAATAAGTAACCATTCTTCTTTTCATCTTCTTCAAGTGCTATACACTTCGCAGTGCGTAGGTAGGCGATCACTTAGATCAAGCCAAGATGACGTACTAGGGAATTTTAATTAATAGGCGGTATACGGCGGTACCATCTTCACTTAAAAAATCGAAGAACGATTTTGAAAAATGGATTTTAAAGCCAAGTAGTAGTACTATGCGATGCACTTATGGAAAATTGAAACAAAAAAATGAGGTTCCCTGGAAAAAATCATGAAAATGGTTAAAATAGCCATTTTTGACCATTTAAAGTACAATTTCAAAAAAAAACCTGATGTAATAGAGCAATTTCAAAGTCAGATTCGTTTTCAACGCAAAATAATTTATAAGAATCACCTTCTCCCATTCTTGAAGCTGTACCATGTAACACTATGTAATTGATGTACTTATTTTATAAATATTTCTTTGTAAATCCCCCCATGAAGAAATGCTGCGCAAGGGCCTGCATACTATATAGATGTCTAACGTTTTGCTTGTGACGTTTTAACGCAAGTCCAGATAAGTCACCCAACTACCAGGTCAAGTTGTTGGTTAAAACAAACTTTCGATTTTTTTTCTACATTTTTAAAATTATTAAATACCAGTAAGCTTTTAAATGAAAACATAAAAAATTAAGAAAATCAAATTGTATGTAGTGCACTGCATAAAATTCAAATGTCTGTAAAAAGGGTAAAAAGAAGACGTGGGATGTAGCTTCAGGAATTTCAGTTTTGAAAGTTTCATTAGCCTAGCTTCATGCAAAAGTTTCTGTTCAGGCATTGCACCTGCGGGTTAATTGCGATGCGATGTAAAAACTACCTGCATGTATGTTTTTGACTGGAAATTCTGATTTTGCTGTAGCCCCGCATTACTCATTGGGTCACCTTTGCGAGAGAAGTATCTATCTTTCATGATAGATCTTTGCAAACAAAAATCCACTTACACTCACGTTTCGTAGGTTTTATTATTTTGAATTATCAAATACGGTTGTTTTGATACGTTTAAGTTTGATTTTCTTACTTTAATATAGTATTTTCATAAAATATAAATAATTTAGATAAGTTTTTCAGAAAATGAAAGCAAATAATGAATTGTGGTATAATATGGTACATAGTATAACGAAAGTCGAATTTTGCAGACATATTTATTTCAATAACTTGTTAATAACAATAACAATAATTTTTTGTTCTCGGAAAATTTCAAACTCAATGAATTCAAATATAAAGTCAAATTTGCAAAAATTCAAAATCAGGGTTTCAAATTGGTAGATGTAAATTGTAAAAAATTATCTACTCATCATAAAATTTAATATCCAGAGAATTTTCTGAGCCAACTAATATGAAGTCAAATTTTAATAATTTTTTGGTTTTTGGAATTAAACTTTTTTGCGGTCAAACTTCTAAAATAAAAAATAGTGCGCTCAATATCGCACATTACGAAAAGTATTAGATGAGATAGGCTTTCATAAAAAAAGGATAATACACAAGAACCTAAAAACCCTTTTAAAACTTCGTACAGTTCAGTATAGTACTTAAAAATTAATTATAAGATGTTAAAATAAAATTAATAATTGGTATCAATTACGTTGGTCACTGAATAATTAAATAATATTTACGTGTAATAAACAAACACATAACATTTTTTTAGGATTTTAGGATAATCCCTAATCTTAATATAATAAACTTTTTTGTAAAGGAAATAGCATTAGGGTGTTACTTTGATGTTACAATCATCCTTGAATTTTCTACTAGGCTAGCTTACAAAGCGACTGAGAATTTATATCATAGTTAAATATTTTCCAGTAGAAATGTAGCTGCTGTATATTTTATTTTTTATTTATACGGCTTATTTTATTGACAGATGTCGTTCATATAAAAGAGCTTTAAAAAGTGATATCTGATGATATTAGTCTATCATAATAAAATATTCAAAAACTTTTTAACCAACATTTTATTTCGTTAAGACATAATTTTTGCTTTTAATACAACAATAATCCCGATTTGTATTCTGTAGATTTCTAAAAACCGACTAGTAACATAATTATTTAGATTTATATATTTTTATTTTTGGTTTTGCAAAACGTGCTGTTTTGATTTTGCTATTGATTAATAAGAAAAATTTTAAACCATACGTTATCGTAACTAACACTCGCAAACCACGTACATTCCAGATTTCTCTATTATCCGTTATCTTTTATTTTAGTTTTAATAATTACTTTGGACAACCTTGTGAAATTTCGTTCGTTGAGCTTATTCTTTAGAATACCATATATAATTCCATATATTCCAAAATAAACATAAGTTCGTTGAGTATATACATGCATGTGTATGCATTTACATGATTATTACTTTCCTCATACGTACTAACGTATGTACCTGTAAGGGACAGTATTAATAATTGTAATCCACTCAAAAATCAAAATTTGAAATTTTCTTATTAAAATGTTCCATATCATGCCCTGATAAGATTTTGAGTGCCTCCACTTTCTTGGGGCCCCCAAAAAATTGTCCGAGTTCCAAAAATTATATTTAGCACTGATAGATAATATCTGTATTTATAAAGGGCCCCATACCTCAAATAGCTTAGGGCCTTATCAAGTTTAAATCCGGCCCTGCTCAGAGAATTGATACTGAGATACGCAGATACTGAAGTGATCTGCGTTTGAAGTTTGGTTCTAAAGTAGCAATTGGCCGCATTTTTATCGACAACTGGTGATTGAGTGAACAATAATTTCCTACTTAATATTGTCTCAAATATTAATTACCATTTACTAATGGTAAATTAACTAAAACCAAATTATGACCTTATTACAAGCATATTTAGGATGCCCAACTAAACATGTGGTTATCGTTACAATACTAAAATTGCGTACAGATATCTCTATATTTTATCTATTTATGATCTATTAATAATCCATAAAATAATCAATCAATAATCAAAGTAATCAATGTTAAAATATCTAAAAAATTATATATAAAAAAGAAAATAAATTTAGTTTTACCAGGGTCACCAATTTTACAAAATGATGCGTTGAAAATATTTATCCAGTTCTATTGAGTTAATCAGTTTTATATTGGTTAGATGTGCTATATTGTGTTACTAATTATAGGACAAGTTCAAAGAGTTTTCGGTTAAAGAGAATTTCTAGGAAAAGGGAATTGTGGAGCAAAGGAAGCTTCCGCTAAAAGGGAGTTTCTGGTTACGGAGAAATGTGGGTGTAATCAACTGTTTAATTAAATTGTCTTAACAATAACGTGTGACTAATAATAATGCATAATTAATAATAGAGAATTTGTAAGTTAATTCAATAAGTGCGTAAATTTAGATGCCTTGCTTTTAAGCTCCAGCAAGTATTGAGTAACGCTCGTGTTTATAGATTCAAATGTCATTTGCAACCAATTTAACATAGGAGTTCAATAACTTCCCATTAGGTACTGCAATTGTGTATTATTGAAATATATTTGATTAAAGTGAATTAAAAGCATTGCTGCATTTACAGTAACAATAGTATAAAACAGAGTCCTACACCTATTAGCGTCTTTAAATCTATACTATATATTCCATTAGCCAAGAAACACCTTTGGGCTTCAATCTTTAATTAATTTATTGTAAGAATAATTATCAGTTTAATTTATTGTTAGATTGAATTTACTTCCTGTAGGCTATTCCTTATTCACTCATCTATAAAGTCCTAGCAAAATCATGAAGAATCCGTCCGCCGTAAAACCCTGTTTTAATTAATTGTTTTAGTTAATTTTTAATTTATTTGCATTGTGTTTGTTACTTAATTATTTTTATAAAATGTTGTTATACAAACTTCATTTTGTTTGTTTGCTTTAAGAGATTTGCTTATCTTCACAAGATCTATACTTTGTCAAATTTCAGAAACGCTACCGTAATTGTATTAGCACAGTATATTATACTACAAAGGTTGTGGCATGTTTGCACAATTAATTATGAAGCAGTTTAATTTTTAAAATTTAAGGTAGGCTCGAAAATTATGTTACGGCTTCCTTGGGTAAAGGGTCAGTGCAAGCAAAATTGATTTTCAGTAGCATTTTATTGTAACAATGGTTTTGTAAATACTGATTTATTGAAGTATATAGAGATCGGATTTTTAGGCATTTGCATGTTTTTTCTGCGTACAGGCATATGAGAAATTTTAGAAGGGGAACATGTTTTACGCCTTTCTGAGTTGTTTTATGTAGTTTTTATTTCAAATTAAATATTAAAATTTTTGGTTTTTGCCAACTTAAGTGTTTTTTTTAAATTTTTTATTATTTTAATTTATTTATTTGTTAATTGTTATATTCTGTATAGTTTATTAACATTTTCAACTTGACCGGTCAAGAATAATAGAAAATAAATAAATAAAATATTCAAAAACCGATCCTCAAGAAGTTTCACTTCAAAAATATTTTTTGAGATGTCATACTTCTAAATATCTATTGAATTTTATTTTACATTTGTGTATTAAAAATGTCCAAAGCTAAAGTGTGCGTAATTTTCAAATATCAAAAGAATAAAAAATAAAACAATATTTTGTTATTATTTATTTATTATTTTATTTCTAAGGATGTATGAACTCTCGCTGTAGCTACACACATTTTAACTCCAACTGAACTTCTAACAAAAGTAGTTAATTCATTATTTACATCAATTTGAATCCAACATTTTCAGGCATAATAAAAATATTTAGTGCATATTAAGTGCTTATTTTGAAGTTTTTAGAGCTTATTTGCCTGCATATTTACAAGTTTTTAGTGCCTATAAATTCGGACCACATTGATGACGTTTTGTAAAAATATTAAACTTGAATGGGATGCAGGTTTGAATTTCACCGGATTGTATAAGCAGTAAGGCTGTAGGGTAAGATGATTTTTTGCAGTTTTGAAATGTCATTTATCATTGCTCCTCTGCTGGATAATTTTCTACAAATATTTATTAATTATCGTTAAATTTTGTTACGCCTATGTTTTTTTACCACGTTGAAAAATAAATTTAATTATAATCAAGGCTTAATAAGTTCCGTTACGATTGTGAGATCTGCGCCTTTAGCTAATACATCAGCACAATTTGTTGTGCTTGCCAGTTTTCCGTCGAGATCGTGTGGAATTCAACATTCCAGAACTCGATAAATATTATCATGCTTTACCAACTCCGCCGTAACCGTGGGATTATGTACGATTCAGCGTCTGGATTTACAGACAGTAGGCGACCCCAGTGTTGAAGGGGGTAATAAAAAGACAATATATAAGTAACACAGACGGTAAGAACAGTAGTTCCGACCAAAACCATGACACGAAATGGTAACGAAGCCTACGTGTCCTTCTGAAAATGTTTTAAGTTCGGACGTGGGTAAATTCGTTGATTACGGGTCGGAATTCAAACAAACTTGATGGAATTATTTTACGAACCATCATTAAATTGTAACGCGATTAGAATGATCAATTCGGATTTCGATTGCGGTCTGCTAGGTCGAAACAAAAACCTGAACAAATTTGTGATATGTGGCTTTATGGTAATTTGGGCGAGCGGCCGTAGTTAGAACTTTGTTGAGTCAACCGTGCCGTGATAACTTAGATAACTGGCAAAATTTAATATGGTTCGAAATCAACGAACTGCATTATTTGAAAGGCGCGCAATAATTTATGAGAATTGGTAACCGCTTACAATATCCGAAGGTAGCTCGAAAGTCCCGACATCTGTACATTAATTTTGGAACAACACCAGAAGGAATGGTCCTTGGTGAAACTGGAAGTGAATTGTTGGTATAGTGTGGCGGCTTAATTTTCCGCCTTGGCATGGGCCAAGTTGTGTGTGACAGGTTAAATACGAAGTTATTTAGATTGTTTGTACTTCGATAATGATGGAAACTCTGATTACTAAGTAAGATTTTGTATTTGTTGAGTTTGGTAATTTGATGTATAGTTTTAGTAAGCTGGATCCAAGCCGATATATAAAATTTTTGTGATATTTTTAAATTAAGTTGTTTGATGCACGTATTAAACAATTTAAATTATTTGGCATTTTTTATTGTCTTGCATTACAAACACACCCCCCTGACATGCTCTCCGGTTTTCGTATTTTTAAAATTTGTTTGTATAAGATTAAAAAAAAAAAATTAACGTAACAATTTATTATCATTAAAGTGGTGAATTCAGTACTCGTTATATATTTATTCAACTATAATTTTGTTATTTACATTCTGTTCTTCCATTTGCTCTAAACGATCACAATTTTTATTTGTATTATTTCCACGTAAGCCGGTGTAACCAGGAATATTTACCTCATCAGTGAAATTATACAGTAGCGCTACAACCCAGAGTGGGTTTTGGCTAACCACTTCATTTTATGAAGGGTTTTCAAGGCACATTACCTCGGTGGTTTGCCATTGCCCGCCAAGGGAGGACGGTCAGAATAAAGCTCTTGTTCTACTCGGATTCGAACCATGATTCTCTGCTTAGTAGCCAACACACTTAAGCATCATCAATAATTAATACATACAAATACATTCCTGTACATCTCCTGTGTATCCCAGTACATCCATTGTTTCAGATTCCTTAGTCCTACGTAAGAGCATAGTGACCACTTCTAATTATTTGCCATTAAGAGGTTCTTGTGTTTATTCATTTGCTATGTGAGAAATGTTCTTGGATTCAAATCTTGTTAATAGAGCTTAAATAACATTTATCGTGATTGAAATTTAACATTTCAATTTAGTATTTCGAGTTCCTATCAAAATAACCTTTTTATGTATTGTTTTGTCAATGCCTGCTTCTCAAGATCATATTGTAATGTAGAGTGTGTTATGAACAATTATTCATAATTTTGAAAAGATCAATAGTGCAAGTACTTACAGAAAATGTTTTATTAATTGCGATTGACGTTAGGTAGTAAATATTATTTTAAATAAATATATTATTTGAAATTTAATTGAAACCTTAAAACTTCTAAAAGTTTGTCCTTCTCTTTGCCTATCTCATTATAAACTCGAAAATCGAACAGTTTATTGATATAAAAAGTTTTTACTAAACGTTCTATTCAGAATTCTAAGATAAACTTTGGTATTTCCAACTCTCTACGTCATGTCGGTGTCGCTAGTTGTTTCGGCCAAGTATTTTTCAAACATCACTAGCTTTTTTATTCAATTTTCATTTATTCACCTTTTTAAGGAAATATTATTTGTTTTCAGACCCCATGAAAAAGGTATACCTAAAGTTTAATTTTGAGACTAAATAAAATAAAATAAAACTGTTGATTTGAAGCCAGGTTGAACTATTCAAATCACCAAAATCGGCTCGTTAATCAACCTCTAAATAACAAACAATATTATATTACGCTTATAACTGGGAAATTAAATAAAGTTAATTAATTTCAAATAGCGGCAATATAATGTGATGTGAAAACCTATTCGGTTATAAGTAATAGAAATTTGTAATTAACGGTATTTTACAAAATATAATGTACTAATGATGTTGTGGTTAACGAGTTAATGAATGCAATTTAGTAATAATTGATAATATTTATTGAGTAAACTAAAATAATATGGAAGTATAAATAGATGCATAAATAATAATTATTCCGAAATCTAGCACAATAACGTCAATGTAGTAAGAGAATATCGGATAATGAGGATTACCAATTAGCCAAACATTTGAAACAATAACCAACTCATCAAGCAGTATGTAATAATACGTAAATCATTAATTAATTCTATTTCATTCCTTCACGTTAATGTATTAAAATTAGAAAAAAATATACTATAATAACAATTTAAAAAAATTTTATCTACACCTGCATACCTAATATAGAAATTTACACGTAATAAGCGCATAGTTGATAAGTTGACAATAATACTACTAGTTGTTGCAATCTCAAGTTTCCCACTTTTAGATTTAATTCACCCACGCAAATTAAACATTAAAGATACTCGCATAAGTCACCTCATGACATCTCTTATATTCTCAAATGTCTTTCTGCTTATACAGTCCCTGGCCATCGAATTAGGACCACTTATAATTTTTTATTAATTCGTGTTTTTTAGTAAAATTAAAAGACGGAAACAACTTCTATTGATATATTTATTTAAACAACATGTGTAGTACAAAATTACATTAATATTTTGTAATTCCACCTTTTGCCTTTATTACAGCGCTTACTCTCTCGGGCATGCTCCATATGCAACTCCGTATCATACGTTTTATGTCCTCATTATTTTGCCACACATCTTCAATTTTTGCTTTCAAATTGGCAATTGTTGTATTTGGGGACGAATAAACAAGCGATTTTAATAAACTCCAAACATTTTCAATCGCGTTTAAATCTGGAGAATTGCCTGGCCATGGGAGTAAAGCTATCTTCTTCGATGCTAGGAGTTTTATTACAGATTTTGCTCTGTGGCATGGCGCTCCATCCTGCATATAGGTATATCTGGATTTCCGTGTTCCTAGAGATGCGTAATACGGAAAGAGAACAGTTTTTAAAACTTCCTGATACTGTTGGGCATTCAAAGTTCCGTCAACGAAGTACACTGGACCTGGCCCTGTATTCGTAATGCACGACCAGATCATTACTGCTGGGGGATGTTTTACAGTTTGCACCACACAATCTGGATGAAATCGCTCTCGAGGCGTTCTTCTTACAAACTGAGCCCTCTCCGTAACCGCCTCTAACCGTGTTTCGTCGCTAAAGATCACCTATTGAAATTTAAAAAAATTGTGAAAATGCAAGAATGTGCCAGAACCATAAAATTTTAACTTTATGACTAAAAATAAATATAAATTACCTTTTCCCAATCTTCTACGGTTAGGTTACGATGTGCCTTTGCCCACTCCAATCGAGACTTTTTCATTTTTGGAGTCAACTTAGGTTTTCTAGCAGGCCGTCTACACTTAATGTTAGCTTCATTAAGTCGTCTTCTTAATGTGCGCTCCGATATTTCCACTCCACGGTCTTCTAAGCTTTCCACGAGTGCTCTGGCAGTTGAGCGACGGTTTTCTAATGCCACTTGAATAATTTTTCGATCTGCCCGTGGTGTCGTTTTACGTATACCACGACAAGACGATCGTTTGTTTGTAGTCGACGATACATTTTCTTTCATATTTTTGGCGATTCTCATTACTGTTTGATGAGAAACGCCCTCATTTTTGGCGATTTGACGCTGGGATAAGTTTCCAGCTTTAAGAAGACCAGCAATATAAAATTTTTTTGAGTTAGCAATATCCTGTCTTTTGCCCATATTAAATTGTAATTAATACTGGTTTCCTATTACAAAAAAAAGATCAGAAATTTTTTAACACAAAATATAACATTCAAATACTTACAGAAAACTAAATTTGTTAAAAAAATTGATAAAACGACACTTTACTACACGAAACTCACAGTTAGAATGATTTAAATTTAAATAAGAAATGACCAAAAATCAAATAATGCCTTATTAGGGTAGCGGTAGGGTAGTTTGGAAGGGTAGTTCTATTGTATACCTAATCTTTTACATATTTTCTAAGAATTTGTGCAGGTAGAAATAGCTTAATATATATAAATCCAGTGTAGTACTTCGAACAATTAAAAATTGTAAGTGGTCCTAATTCGATGGCCAGGGACTGTACTGTCGAAGTAAGCATAAGTGTATTGAATTACTTTGTTACTCGCAAAGCTTTCCTACGAACAACTATATTTTAATTATTAATTTATACCACGAATTTTTTTGTTAGTTCCCATTAATTTGTTAATTTCAATATTATGTCTACAGGTGCAGATAAAATAGTATATTGTAACTCGAATTTAAACTGCTTATTAAACGCTCGTGTGGATCGTGTATCACGAGATGCACCTCTCGTTTAATGAGCCATTTAAATTTCTTGTTAAATAATATACTATTAAAATTTTAAAAAATAACATTCGCATGGCTACTCCAAAAGGCCAGAGTAAACAGAGAGTGCAAATACATAGTTCATTTATGTATGTGAAAGTGACGTATTTGCGTATGCGATTCAAATTATGTGAGCTCGAGAATAAGACCCCAGGATTTCTAAATCATAATGATCTTTTATTGATTTATATTTATTGTATTTTAAGGTTTCAGTTTTCATTACTACCAAACTAGCCATTTGACAAGAAATTTCCAAGTGACGGAACTTACTCCGTCACTCTCAGCTACCTCAACTTCAAAAATTTAAATGGCACCATACCATATGTGACACCTCAAATTAAAGATCTTTTAAAATGATATCTTTTTAGGTAAAAAAATTAAAACCTATCAACTTGAACTTTTCTCAAATTTATTTCTGTACATTCTAAAGATATAGTGGGTCGAAAATAACCCAATTAATAATAAAGAAAATAAACGTAAATACTACATTATAGGAAAACAAATTACAACAGATAATTGTAAATTATTTTGATTTAAAAGTTTAATAAATATAGTTTAATTATACTATTAAATTATATTATTAATTTTATACTTATTTGGATAGTTAACTTTAATTTATTTTTTATATTAAAAAAATTCTTAATGGGGACCATTCGGGAAAACTATTATTATTAAAGATAAAATTAAGCACCGAAAACAGATTAAAGATAAATAAAATTATTATCGACTTCTTAACCAGTCATAAGAATATTTAAAGTAAAAGAGAGTTTTACGTATAAGTAAGGCAAATTTGCACATATTTCCCGGATGAAAACTTTGTAAGTTTAAAATTCTGATTGTTAAGGATACATCCGGTAGAGTATATACCCATCTCTTTCGAAAAATTATCTTATATTATTTTATTCTATTTTAATATTTTCATAACTTTTTAAGGATTTTAAGGAAAACAAAAGGCAAAATGGGTTAAGGTACCTGCCCCTAATAAGGCCTAGCTAAGGAAGATTTTCAATAAAATGAAAAATATCCAATTTCATCAGCATGTTTTAATAATAATCATATTTTAACGAAAAATGGTAACTTGTACCATAGACAAACGCAAAATTAAATATTTTTAAAAACCTTGCCAGTAGGCTTTACTTTAATATGGTACCATAATATGGCCTATGGCTTTAACATACTTATTTGAAATCAATCAACACATAAAATCAACAACTAATGATTTTTTAAAATGAGTATTAATTACAACGCCTTGGGCACTCAAAATTATCGATTACTGACCACGTGGCTCGTTTAGGAGGCATCGGCCCGAATCACTAAAAATAACGCTCAATGATTTAGTAATAAATATGCCTACTAATTATTTACATTTGCAATATCTCAAAAGTACTATAAAATACATTATAAAGCAAACAAACTTTGATACCATAGTAAGACTATGGTAAATTTAGTAGGCCTTCATAAACGCACACCACTTTTTGTAAGAAAAACAAAATAAAAAATATTTGAACCGCGATACGATATTCAAATTTTTAATATCATCGAAGCATGTACTTATAAAGATAAAAATTTAATTTTATATGGCTAACTGTGATATTACAAAAAATATTTACGATTTATTTGAACCGATTTTTATTATTTGGGGCTGCACGGTCTCACTTTATGATAAATGATGTAACACTGGGGGCTGCAAATGGGATATTCAGCTCCCGCAAAATTTTAGCAACTTCTACATGTAATAGGTGTCTGTAAGTGTGATATTGAGCGAGGGAGGTTATTTTAAGTACGATTTTTGGTCCTTAGGCCTTATTACCTCATTACGTGCAGGTACCTAACTCTATTTTAGATAGTAGGTATAAGCAGAAAAAAAGAAAACTGCAAGTACTGCATTCAGGGTCCTTTGAATGTGAAGGTTCTTCTATAGAAATCTGTCTCGAAGAAGTTGATAATATTGTCGAAGTAAATTTCAAAAAGTGGCTCCAATACAATTCTGCACCATTTGATGCTGTATTGGAGCATTGGTAGGCAACGTTTGAATATAGAATAAATACGCAGTATCAAAATAACACGGAGTATTTATAGTTGTCAATAAATATTTGAAGAAAAATAAAATATTATATCTTTGAATTAAATTTTTTTATTCTCGTTTTAAAAGTATACACAATTTTAAATATAAATACCAAATACATTTAAAAAGAAAGCAAAGTGTTTTCAAAATAAAATTTTAAAAATTCAAGTTGAAAGTAACAGCATTTTGTTTAAATATTAAAATTCAAAGTGTTTGCTTTTAAAGTAAAATTTTATGTATTTAAAATAATTTAAAAATTGTAACATTAAAGTAAAAGTAGTTACTTTTATTATAGTATATTATGTTCAAAACCATGTTAATTTTTAAAATAAATGAGATTGCTTTTGACGCATTTTTAAAAGTAAGACATTAAATTTAAACCGTAATTTTTTTGATATTGTTGTTGCAAATAATTTATGTACCTATTCTAAATATGTACTACACCTCTGCTCGAAATTTTAATTTGAGGGTTTTCGATTGAATTTTGTTTTACTTAATTAAAAAAAGTAATAGAGAATTCAAAAAAATTAATGATAAAGCACTTCAGAGACATTGTAGTGAATGTTGAAAATACTCAGACTTGGAATATTACAATGAATTAAAAAAGTAAATATTGAACATTAAAAATTTAAAACTGATAACTCACTTGAACATGTTCCAATCGTACTGAACGAACAAGTAGAACATAATCAGGTTATGTATAATCTTAAGCCATAGTATGGTAAAACTATTCTATAAAATAAGTGAGTGTGCATTTTTTGAGTTTTCTAAAATATTAATATGGATAAAGTTAATTCTATAGCATTTATAGTCTTCCTGTAAACTATATAAATTAATAGTAAAGATTTTCTTTCCATTACTTGTCAGACACTGACTCGCCAAAGCTTTTTAATTGAACCACTCGTTGATTTTTATAAGCTTCTTTTTTATATCATAAAATTGAGAATTGACAATCGAAGTGATTGGTTACTCTTTTCACCACACCCTCCACTGTCCCTTAGTGAATAAATTAGTGGCACACAGACTAATATTAAAAAAATAATTAAGAAAATTTTAAGCACTTGCCGAAAAGATTCGCCATCATTGATCTAGTTTGGTTGAGCCAAGTCTGTAGACTTGCTTAAGTGTGTGTAGCAAACTTTAGTCAGAATAACTGTTTTGACTTAACTGTTAACTGCCATATTGACTGAATGTAACATAGATAAATAAAATTAAAAAGCTGATAAACATAAGAAGGATTTTGAAACAGAATAGTATAAAACACGAAATACATTAGAATCTCCGCTTTATCCATCAAGTAGCGGTCACAGTAAGCCACTGATGTGGTTGCCAACATTATATGTATACATAAGATGTATAAAATCATTATAGTTAGTCATAAAATCTATATTGTTCACAAAATATGTAAATTGTTCCACTCTGCTGCGGTGCGGTGCTTTGACGAAATCTCTAGTATAAATAACAGACAAATTTCAATTAAAATATAAAAATATAATTACCCTTCTAGCAATAATTTCTGGATTAACTGATGAGATTTTATGTAACAAACATTATATTTAAAAAGAAACCAATAAAAATTGCTATGAAAAATTTTGTTTGGATTTATGTAGTAATTATAATATATAATAAATAGTATTTATTATAGCAGTCGCTTTACGAACAAAAATTTTTATACATAAGGATACAAATTATGTTATTACATGGGCGTTGATGTAACTGCTACATATTCAGCGTAAGCTAAATTCGTGTTATAAATTTAATAATCAATGTTAAACGGGCTAAATAAAAATTGCTTTTAGCATGCATGAAAATTAAATTTGTTCTCATACAAAAGCTATGATGTTTACGGATAAATGGTATATATGTAAAAATTCAAAGTGAAAGAAAATTTAGTCGCAGGTAATAACAATAAATTTAAACTTGATGAGGTAAATAATCATAGTACACAAACCACGCTTTACACTTCTGTGTAAGCTGTCATTAAAGCTTTTAAACCTTAAAAGCTTACACTTTGGATCCAATAATAGAGTAATTAATATTTTTTATCAATATTCAATATTGATCCAAATGATATTGAAAAAATATATCACAACAAATTTACGTATTTGCGCTTTTTAACGTTTACGTATAAAAGCCTTTTAGTCCAGTCATATTATACATTTTTGCGTAGAAATTACTCGAAAATAAAATTTTTTGCTGAAACCCTTTAGTTTATCATCAAAAAAAGGTTATAATCTCTAAACCGTTTCTTCAATTCTCTGTATTATATTATTCTATCCTCTAAACCGGTCTAAATAAAATTAAACTTAAACGAAATTCTACGTAACTCTAAAAAATATTCCTTTTGCTTCTAAGGCTACTGCCAGATATAACTTTCCAAAAACCCTGCTTTTCTTTTAAAATTCAAATGATTTTGAGAATGAACTCTCTATTTATACTGTCACATGAAATAACTTATTCCTAGTTCTAGCTATCCATTGTCATAATTCATCACTGTCTACCACATTTTATATTTTTAAAAATAACTCAATTTTAGAATTTCTGAGGTAGAAAACTCAATCTAAAGTGAACAGAACAGAATTCTGTAGAAAAATAAAAAAGTAGATATTGCAATTTGAAATTTTTTTAGAGATATTATGGGATTTCAAAGAACACTAATTTTTATTCAATCTTTGAAGAAAATTGTCAATTGTGGTTTTTTATAGTTCCTTTCATGGTAGTTCTACAAGTAAAAGTTGTAAATGATTCAATTCTTCTAATTCTACAATTTTCTACTATTCAGTTGAAATCTAAAATTACTAGTAGCAGAATAATTTTTTTATGCTAGTACTAGTACTGTCAATGAAGGGCTTTAGAGAGAAATGCCGAGATACTCATTTTTGACTTCAGGGCTAATTACTTAGGAGATAAACATACATACATACATAAAACAAGGTTTATTGCGAAGAACCTAATACTGTTCGACGCAAATTTCGAATGATGTATTTAAAAGAATATTGCAAATCTCCCGTATATTTAGACATGAATGAGAAACTGTGCAGTTAGTTGCAATAGTGAATAATTCACTTTTCTTAGAAATGTAGAGGATGTCTTTACATATCTTTATGCAGACGATACCAACTACCTATAGGTCTTAGGCCTAATTATAATTAGGCCTAAGAGCATCAAGGAAGAACTAGAAAAACACCAAATAAATATAATGGAAAAATTGAAAAGTTTGAAAGATTATTATAATAATAATAAATAAATAAATAAAATAATAATAAAAATAAATAAATATTATAATTTCTAATAATTCACTATTGTGAATTAAACTTATTTTCACTATTGTGAATTATTCGGGATACTTTATTGGGGATGAAAGATGAAGGGCTAATGTGTATGTACATACAGGTACATATTATAAATAGGTGTAATAAAATAAAGATACGTAAATAAAACTGCAGCTATGAAGTAGCCGCATAGTGCATGGCGACCGAATCAAATTTTAATTAAACATTGATAATCAAAATTAAAAGATTTCAAAACAAAATATGAAATTTCTTATGTTTTTTTGGCCCCTAATGAAACAAGTTTGTCCACCCCGTTTTCTTTTTCGTTGTTGTGTTTTCTTTTTTCCTTTTGTATTATTATGCTTAGCGCAATGTATTCACACAATTAAATAAAATAGACCAACCAACATATTACGGCCCTAATTAGGATCGGACGAAACGTTGACGAAACTAAATTACTATATTATTTATAATTATTTTAATAATTCTTAATACTTTATATTTACTTAAATACTTAATATTTTCGTCGACTTACAAGTAATTTTGTGTTTGATTGCTGCCCACTCAACCTGATATTCCTTTTACTATATTAAAATAATTATTTGACAATAATTTAAAATATTATTAAGGGATCTAATATAAATAAATAATTAAAAAAATTTATTGCACAATAATTTGTTCTAACAATGTTGATGCACTTCAAATTTTTGTCTTGTGTTTTTATTTGTATTTGTATTTGATAGATAAATAAAAATAATTGGTAAATAATAAATGATGTTGGTGAGAATAACTTGATTGATAAATTCCGACTATAGGTTAATACGCCGGGTTACTGCCGATTAACAGAAATTTCATATTTGGCATGTAATAAAATACCAATATTTTTTTATTTTGTGTTTGTAAAATTTATACCGGGTAATGTCAGAATGTTTACCGCTGCACTTTATGTTCTACTATTTTAATGTATCATCGAAAAAAATTGTTTAAAAAAAAAAACTGTTTAGTTTGAATATTTAAAAATCGACTAATCGAACAATATTGTGTTACTAAAATTGATTAGTAATACATCAATTTAATAAAATAAAGACATTTGTTTTACGGTTTTGCTATTATTTAATTTTATATCGTTTCGTGTACGACAGCGGGCATAGTACCAAAACCATGGGTACCAAATGAAAGATGCAATTTAACAGAAAATATATGACAAAAGTGAAAATTTTCAATGCGACAAACAGTGCGGTTATATTCGTAAAACGGAAACGAGTATTCTGAAACAAAACATAACATTTTTCATTAAATCTTATAAAGCGTTGTGATATTATATGAATGAAGTACTATTAAATGTGGAAGAAAAAATTTAAGTTATGGTCGTAATAAATACGTAAAATATTATTGTAAGTAATAAATGGCTACATTGTTCAGGTGTTTTAAAGAAAATCTTCTATTTGCAGCCATTGAACACATTAAAATTAATACTTAAAATGTATATTACGTAATGCTACCAAAGGATGATAAATAGTTAATTTATAACATTTTTAACAAAATTGGAAAACTTCTTTGTTCTTCCATATTTATGGGGAAACCGAAATAAGTGCGGGATATAGAGATAATTTATTTATTTTAAATTGTATTTTGTTCATTATAACCGAATTTAACTTAATAACAAAGATCTGCATCTTTCTAGATCAATAATTTTCGAGTTGGGAGGGCTTCAGGGATGTCTTAAATGAGTGGACCGACTTAAAGGTTTGCGTTTTTCTAGATTTTCTGAATGATTTTAATGAGTGGCTCCAAGATTAAATGTCTAAATAGATCCGCCATATATCCTTACTCAAAATCGGTGTACCGCATTTGCACTTACGAGTATTATATATTATATAAAACTACGTATTATATTTTTATATCTTAATGTGGTCCATATACCAGCAACGGCAAAATATAATTATGTTCTACTTTTTCACCACTTTTAACAGTTAAAAAATTAATTCGATAAGAAAGTAATATACACTTTAGAAAGTTTAAATTTTTACTTTTAAAAATTTTAATGACCCTTTCAAACTTTACACTTTTAAATTAGTAATTTATTTTAAAGCAAGAGCTAACTAAATAAAGTTATAAACTTGTAATGTTGCAAACTTATAAAAGACTTTCGGTTATGTGATATAATTGTAGCAGAAAATTTGTAAATAATTCCCTAAGGATTGTAGTTGCCGTAAGTACATCAGTAAAAGTTAACTTTCATCTATATGAATAAAGCATTAACTAATTAAAAGTTTTACTATCTCAACTTTTAAAAATCCACATCAGTGGTTTGGTGTAATTGCTGTTTAAGTTACAGAGCGGAAATTCTGAGTTACAGAATTGCTGACTTAACTGAATTTCTAAGTTCCTACCTACGTACGAGTATATCTATGTATAGATTTAAGAACTGGTTCATATTTATTTATGAATTTTGGTTTTTATTTTTATTTTGAATTTTAGTTTTGATTTCTTAGGTTAGCCCTATCTCAGTTTAGTAATTTGATTTCAATTTTATTATATTTATTCGGAAGCTCTATGAAACAAAAAACTTTTTTGTTGAACTTTATTTATCTCGAAACTCTTTAAGGTTTCGTACAATTTTAATTTTTTTTGCAAAGATCAGGTTGTTTACGAATTTCATTATTTATTATTTCAGCAAAATTGTGAGTAACTCAGAAATCTATACTACCAAAAAAGGTGTTTGTTAATAAAAGCTATAAATTTTCAAATTGTCGGATGAGTCATGCCCAGTTCACATTGTATTTTTAAGTTACTTTTTTAGGAAAAGAAGTCAACATCTAGAGTGGACGATGAATGATCGTCTCGCTACAGGTGGCGCCATCTGTGATACGGTGATGGCATATGTTAGAGAATTGGCATTAGTAAATTGAAAAAACAGAAACAATTATTAATATTACAGAGAGTTTTGCACCACCAATCTAAAACTACTGAAAATAGTCATACTAGATTTGATCACACTTCATCTAGTTAAATTTCCTTTTTTTGACTACCTAGATATAATTTTATTTAAATAAATACATTTAAAAATATATTTCACTTTTTTATGTAAAAATTTTCTCTCGGCACATTTTTGATGATACCCAAGAGAATTTTAAAGGCTACAAAAATGATTAGATTGCTATATTTAATTGATTTAATTTTATCCAATCGTCGTGCCGTTATTCTATCGGGAATAGTCTTATTCCCTCACAAATATAAAAGGTTTTAAATTAATCAATAAATTAAATCATGTTAATAAATTTTAATGTGAAAAAAATAGAAATATCAGTTTCATTAAACGCTAAAAACTTCTTTTAATCGAAATAATCATGAACTTAAAGGTTTTAGTCTTAGCTTCTCTAATATTGTAAACAATATTTTAAACTAAACGCTTCTACAGAAATTAAATGTTTGAACTTTTTTCGCTTGCGTACGTAGCCAGGTCGGCGTTTGACATAAACCAACCTTAAAAGCGTCGCTTTTAAGAGGTAGAATGCAAGGTAAGTTTATAAATCAATATTTTACACACGTGTAATTTTAATTTAACCCTGCATTATTCTAATCAGTTAGCTGGGTTTAAACCTCATAATTTTCAATAGATATAATATAACGAGCTATTACTCGCTTTTAAGGAAGTTATTTTAATAAAAGAATGAGATTATGAGAAAATTTAGAATATATTTCATATTTTATTAGCAAAAATAATAAGGTAAATTGTAATTTATTTAATAGCATCTTATTAAAATGTCGAAAGGTATTCTCGAAGCAAAATTGTTTTGTAGACTAAACTGAATTCCAAAGAAACCTTTTACATGAAGTAACTTGTTATATGATATAATTCAAACATTTTAATGTTCTTCCTCGCAAATTTTAATTAAAAAAAGTTTTTTAAATTTTTTATGACATGATGTAATTTAGAAATGGCACACATTCTTATGAACAAGAAATTATATTTTATTATATATTTTTTCTGTAAAAACCAATAGATTGGTCAAAAATATGAATTCATTTTTATTTAAATATAAAATTACGTAATCGATAAATCAACAAATATGATAATTTAGAACTTAATATGAATAGTAAATTACTTGCACGATAAAAATTATAACTAGACAAATGTCTAAATTGAAAGTCAAATATTAGATAACAGTAAGAACATCATTAATTATGTCTAATTATGTCAGTTTATAACTGAATATTATTTACCAGGTACACGGCATTTTAATACCAAAGCAAATTGAATGAAAAACATTGTTATTAAAAGCGAGTCTGACGCTGACGAGCGCTGACAGACGTATCGTATACAGACGTATACCGAAAAGAATTGTGGGAAAATGTATAGAACATTTTTTTGGCGTTTTTTTAATGGGATAGTAATAAAATGCTGCTTATGGATAAGTACTCGTAAATAAAATATTTGAATTTTTGGAAAAAAGTATAATTTCATGAATTTATTGGCAGCCTGATTCAGATGTAGATAATCTTAATAATCTATCAAAATATTGGAACATTCCATCAAATAAAATCACTTTTTCACCCCTGCCGATTTTGTTCAAACTTTGTGAATGTTCTCTATAGGTATATTATAAAAACCATTTCCTGAAAATGTTTGCTCTTAATATGCAGCCATTTTAAAGTTATGATTTCATTAATTTTCATTAATTTTTTTGAAGTAAAAAACTTTTTTAAAAAAATTGGAAAAAGTCAGTTTTTTTGGAAAAATTCTGAGCTTTTCAATGAAAATATTAGTTTTTGTTATACGTAACAGAAGACTCTTTAAAATTTAATTAAAGTGGAAAAACGCTTTTTCTCACTGTGTGGCGCTTGTTATTACAAATTTGATATTTTTTTCTGAAAGTTAAGAGTTTTTCCCACAAAATATGTCATTTTAACAATGTACATATTTTTTATCTAAATTCAATTAATTATTGTTTAAATACTTGTCATTGATTAGATGATTGTTTATTTTTTTACACGGAGTTGTTTACTCGATTTACACGGAGTTGTTTTAACCCATTTAACTGTACATTTAACGTTATGTAAAACTCAATTAGTTGGGAACTCGATTGAAGTACTATAACTCTATTGATAAGAAACTCCATTGATATGGAACTCTACTGATGTTAGATCTACGATATTCCCATTCAAAAACGGTGGCAGCACGATAAATTTATAATAATTGTAAATTACATAATAATATTTGATTTCATTTCAATCAGATAAAAATTGAAATAGCCTGATTCAATAATTTTTAAAAATATCATAGTTTTAATTTTAATGTATAATAATGATCAAAATTTTTAAGAATAATAACTAGTAAGCGGTCAGACATTGGAAAAAAAAACAAATGTAATATCTCCGGGGATAATTTTCTTCATATTTCCCCAAAACTGTTTTTCAACTCTTCGGTTGATTAAAACTCTTACCATTTCGATAAATTTACGGTGAAATAATTTCCCAAGGTTTTCATGGGGTTTACATAAAAACTAAAATAAAATTATACAGATCAATTAAAATAATAATTACTTGAGTTTTCTTCAAAAAAACATAGGAGAGCCTATTCTTAATATTTTCTGCACTGTATACTATTTATAAAATATTCAAAATTTCACCATAAAGAGAATTTAATACTATTAAAATATAGTATATAAAGTTTAGAAGTGTTTATAAATTTAATATTTTCAATGGTAATGAAAGAATTTAATCGTGCCGAAAAATAGGGTGATTGGAAGGTCATCTCCATTGCGTGCAGTAAATGATTAACGGCTTTACCACGCAAGTGGGTACTTACTGTATGTTAAGGTTTCCCAAGAAAAACATAAATTTGTAAAATTTAAGTCATCAATGGATAAAGATGAATACAAAAAATTATACCAAATACCAAAAAAAGGTATTTCACGGCCAGCGAAGTGTCGACATTGTTGTTTGGATCTGTTGGTTCTATTAATTATATATTGGCTTCTCTAACACGGATGTTGGCTAACAAGTTGAACACGAACTACACTGGCAAGTTCAACCCTGTGAGAATCAAGTCGTCACATAACTCGTGAAGTACCTACTTTGATCATTAACAGTATCCCCAACAGCCGATTTAAATTTACAATTTCAAAACTATCATAGATAATTTACAATATGTATAACATTCCATTGTTTAGGGTGGTTAGTAAAACATTAATTGGCAGGTACGATAATTTTATAGCCCACTGAGATTTTTCAGCAAATCAGGAGTTTTTAAGTTAATTAGTGTAGCCGCTAAAGCCTGGCCAACATTCCAGGAAACTTAAAAATAAAGTGATTAGAAGAACTTCTTTAAGTTTTTCTTATTGTCTTTTAAACAAAAATGAATATTTTAACGATTAAATGAAGTTCAATCTTTGAATTTTTCTAAAATTGTATTTTAAAAACAAAATTGGTTTTCTTTGTAAAGTAAAATTAAATAAATTTTTGCTACTATTAAGAAGTTCTTAAATTTCCAAGTAACGCTTCAAGTATGCATTAATTTACATTTTTTCTCAAAGAAAAATTTATAATACCTAAATGATGAAAAAATAAGAGAAAAGTTGTTTTAAGAATTTTTTTAAATAAATTTTTAAACTTCGTGAATGAAAAGCGAGGGATGAATGAGAATACAACTAAATCAATAACGCATTTTGAAATACATGTAAAATTTAAACATGGGGTCAACAGAAGCTAATCATAAAATATTAGTGCGTTCGTGATATGAAAATAAAACTGTTGAATACAAGCTTTTAAACCTAACATTCCGTTTGTTATTTTTAATACCTACCGTATTTCCCAATATCATATTAAATTTAGTTAGATTTACTCACAAAGTGTCATGTTGAAAATTTCTTTTTATTAGAATGTTAACCTATGTAATCAAACATTTTATTTACTTTAAATGGCAATTATTTCAAAAACAAAAATTATTCCAACATTAACATAAGTTTTTATGATTTTGAACTATTTTGTTTGTTAAGTAATCGATCAAATTATTTTTAACTTAATTTCAAAGATATCTACATGTAAGTAGTCTCCAACAGGTGTATAGTATAACAACTACACTTGAATTTGAATCTAGATCGATAAACACAATATTTAAATTTATATTTTGTATGGTTAAAAAAAACTCTTTTTCTTGAACGACGTCATCTCTAGTAGTGGACGAAAACGACTAGATCATGATGATATATATTTCAGCAGTTATGATCGGTAAACCTTTCTCATGATATATGATTGGGGCAACTAATACGAAAGTATATATGTAGATTGTGATCTATTTTACATCTCTTGACCGCTTTTAAAAGCCACTTGAGATTACAATAATATGACATACAAGGAAGCGCAAAGCAGAAGGGATCCGTCAAGAATTTCAATAATTTTTGGATATGCGTTACAGTATAGAAAAATAAAAGAAGATAAATTATTAAATTTTCATATAGAAGTTTTTTGATTTCAATGCAACCAATGCCAAAATACTTCATTTTATAACTAATAATACATATAATTTTTAAGAGTTGGCGGGAAATGTATCCCGGCTGTTCATCGTTTCTCGTGGTGTTCCGCAGGAAAGCATTCTTGCTCCACTGCTATTCACATTATTGTTGCGAAACAATAATGGTTAATTATATATGATGACCCATCCATAATGATTCATATAAGCTGATGTTATTGTTTAAATACTGCTGAATTGCAGTCTGGATCTTTCTAGAAGTCTATATAAATTTATAGAAGTTCCTGGAAGTCCAATTTTGTTAGAAATCGAAAGAAAAAAAATAAATGTGTATTATTATTATTTATTGGTTCTCAGCGATCACTTAACATTTTCAAAGGTGGACCATCTCCTAAATATTTAAAACTCATAAAATAATTATAAAAAATTATGTATGTAAGGTAGAAAAAACTGTAAGTTATGTGTTTTTGGATTTGTTCGTCAAATGATATTTAAAGGAGAAGCAACTCTTTTCTCAACTTTGCCGGATGTCGTCATTTTCGAATAAAAATTTTAAAATATTTTTTTGAAATAGCCTTGCGAAAGTTATTACTGGATGCAAACTGTACTGCATAATGTACTTTTATCCTTTTACTAATACACCACTAATAAACATATTAACCTTAAGTTCAAAAGTTACATTTGCATTATATCTAGAAAGAGCGAAATTAGAAAGAATGTAACTTTTGAACTGCAGGTAGGTAGGGGAGTATTAATAAAAGGGTGAAAAGTATATTATTTAGTACAGTTTCTATCTAGTAATAATAACTAATAACTTTCACAAGCCTATTTCAATAAAATATATTAAAATTTTTATTCGAAAATGACGATACACGGAAAAACTAAGAAAACGTTGTTACCTTCGAAAATATCATTTTGGAGAAAAATTTTAGAGAAAATAAATATTTAACAGAACTAAACAAAACGTTAAAATAAATTTTGTTTAACGTTAATTTAAAATTAACATGAAAATAAATTATTTTAACGATTTTTTAGTTCTGCTAAGTATTACATTTTACAAAATACATACTACATACCACAAATTTACTTCAAATATTTATTTTAAGTTCACTTTCTACATAACTTGAAAGATTTTCTCCCTTACAATGGATATTTTATTCAAAAAAATTTGATGACGTTAAAGATGGTTTATGCGGGTTTTAAAATTTTAGGGGATAGTCCACCTCAAAATAAGTGATCGCTGCGAAAAAATTATATGTATTTCAAGTTATAAAACGAAGTATTTTGGCTTTGGTTTCATTCAAATCGATAACTCCTTCTAGATATATGAAAATTCAAAAATTCGATTTTTTATGAATTTGAGGAAAAATTTATTACAGTTATATTATCTTTAGCTTTAGTTGTGATTTTGAGTGGTATTTAGCTAGCCCTTATGATGAGCTTCATAAATAGTATCTATAATCAATAATTTTATTTTCTTCTTCTTGTTTTTTTTTACACGTTTTAGGTTTAATTTTACCCGTTACGTCACCATCAATCCATCGTAAACCATCAATAATTTTATTTTATATTAAATGATTACTTGTATTATTAAATCAAATACATTATTACGGACTATAAAGTTGTACTGTTACTTGTTTGATTTGGTTATTAATCAACCGCCGACTAATTTAATCGGAGTTTAACCGGACATTGCAAATAGTTTATATTCCTTAATTGCACATAATAAATAATATTATTTAATTTTTAGTTTGGTCCGTGGCTCTTTTATATTTCACAGTCCAATAAAATTAATTAATTTCATAAATAATAAAGTTATATAAATTAACAAATATAAAAAATAAGATTAATAAATTTATGACGTAAATCTATTCAACTGAAAATTAAATAAATATTTATATAAAATTGTAAAAATCTTACCTTTTCATAAATGTATTAACTGCAATTGACGTCTTCAATGCACGTGTTCGTTCCTTTGTAACTCAAAAAAGCTGAATATTCTAGTTATAGTAAAATATGTGCTTTTGACGCAAACAGATTTCAATGAAAATTCGATATTTTTAAAGTACATAATTATGTTTGTGATTTTCTTCAACAATATAGAATAAGATTAGAGAAGGATGGAGCTAATTTGAAAATAAGTCACCTGCTCTATGGTGATACTAACTGTATGTGTGGGCAGTGCAGGCAAAGGAATTCTGTATTCTATGTTATATTTACAGTGAGAAATTATATTTTTCTCCAATGTCTGAACTTGCCCTATCTTCCCTTTCACAAGCGACTTATCACACTCTCTATATATGCGATCGTTAGTAGAGAAATAAACAAATATCACATTTTTCAAAATAATTTTAATGGCTTCGTTGAGCAATGATCAATGAATACATTTTATGATAAAACGCATAAAAATGAATTCTGTGATCTCTGGCGATGGCGGAGTTAAAAAATGAAACTTGCATAAAATTAAAGAAGACAGTATGTGAGCATTAAACTTCTGCAATATAATATGTCTGTCATTAACTTTCTTAACTTTCTTAATTAACACGAAATGTATTTTTTTATGTTTGAAAACCTGAAATTTGTTCAAACTTTCAAAAATCACCACTTCTAATATAATTTCAAGATAGTACTTGACTACTACATGTATATTACAGAATCAGTTAAACGTAATTACAAATAGAAACTGCAATTAAGATATACTTATTCAAAATACAATTTTGTCGCATTTTCACCAAAATTTAAATTGATTTAACGTTTTAAATTCTACAGATAGATGTAGATTAATTAAAAATTTAGAAAGCTTACAACTTACAACTGACTGAAGAAATAATTTAATTAAGATACTCTTTCACGAAGCATTCAGTACGAATAATTTTATTCCACTGTAGTTGCCCTTTAAATAAGATTCTCATTTAACATGTAATCCACTGAAAGATAAAATCTGTCACAACCACATTTAAATAATATTATGATATAAGTTTATATATACGCATCATCATCGCAGATTTATATAAAAAAATGTGCTTTTTATTGTTATCATAAATAAAACAATAATTATTATTTAATTATATTTTTTCGGGAATCTAGACCTTTCTCAATTAAACTGCTGTGTAACTAGTTAACGTTGGGCGAAACTTTGTCGTTTTTATTTTTGATTTATGTTAAAAATCTGCTTTTGTCGTAGCTATTTGAATAATATTTTATTAATTAAAAAGATCACACAGTGCAATTAGGTAAAAATTGGAAAACAACATTTTCAATAAAAACGTGACAATACACGGTAGTTTTTGGGAAAGTTCAATATTCCCAAAAAAATGAATTAAAGTGATATTAATATGAACGAAAATAGTTATTTAACAACAATTATAATCCTATATTGCTGTTAATCTTTTATGTTTTGTAATGGATTATCATCAATCCACAAAAATAATTATAATAAAAAATGCACGAATGTACAATTTCTTTTTCTCCAAAAAGATGGAAATCTTATATTAGTAATAAAGTTAAATTAACTTGAAAAGAAGTAATAAGAGCATAAGATCTTTTAATTAATTTTCTTTTCTAATTAAGCATAAGAGTTTAAGCACGTTTAGAATTTATTTAATCATGTTTGAACTTGTGCTCTCGCATTTATTCTATTGACTCTTCAGTTAAGGCGTTAATGTATTGTATTGTTTTGTTATGTTAATTGTGTTGTTCTTGTACAGTGGGTCTGAAAATGATAGTATGAGATCGAAACTCATCACCTTATATAATATAATAAATTGTGAGAAGAATGCATAGTTTTTCGGTTCTTAATATGTGTAAAATTCTTTTGATTGCTTGGATAACTTTCACCTAATAATATTAATTGTTGCTTATATTTATTAAGATATAATAGAAACATTAGATAAATAATATTTATTTTGTATACAGAGCCGGAGCCAACCGTAATCGGTTTTCTAACTAAATTACTTTGGTTGTTTGAGAGTTAAACTTGAGCAGTTCTAGTTATACAAAATACAATTTTCTTTTATATTTTCTATTTTAAGACTAATTTCACGTAAGTAAACATAAAACAAAATTCATTTTTGTTAAATGTTAAAAATATTTTAACAGCCACGAACTGTATCTACATCTTCTGCATTAGAACTAGTTCAGTATTTTGATGTTTAGGAATGTCATTTATGTAGCTATTAACCCTCCAGTCAACGGTTAAAGCAAATCACATGTATTATACCATATAAGTAAAGCCTCACCCGTCGACTGCAAGAAATAAGAATGGGATAAAGATAAAGCCATGCGGTACTCTAACTGGAATTGATTTTGGGTATAAAAATGAATGTTTGATCACGTGAAACATTTGGTCTTTTACAATGATTAGGTACGACAGAGAAATTAGCATTCATACAGCACTCAAGTTTAATATGTACAAAACTTATTAGATGATAAGCTGGTATTTGTACTTCAAAAGTGTTACCATCTGCAGAAATAGAATCAACCGTAATTTGGAAGTTTACTCAAAACTAGAAATCTTCCAGTGAATCCATTAAGCAAGACATTTCATCCGCAAAAATTTATGTGATTACTGAGCTACCTAATTGAAACTAAACTTTGAAACAATTTGAATATTGCAATGAAGTTAATTAACCTTCGTATAATTTAACTAACTCGACAGTATAATTAAAATTACTCTATGGTTGCGTTAAATATTTGACAGTTTTATAAAACTTGTGTTGTAGCACTCGGTTATATTACAAAACATTATATTGTTGTGAAAAAGCAAAAAAGAGCAATATAAAGTGTATAAAAACGATCTAATTAAAACCTTCTTGGAAGTTTCACTGTGTATTTATTATTTGTAACTGTAATTATTTCTACCCAACTATAAAACTACCATTAAATAAAAATAAAAACATAGCAGACGTGTTTTTTTGACGTTTAACCTAATTTGTTAGAAAACTATATTTGGAAAGAGATGGGCATTAAGTAATAACTTATTGCCGGTTACCTAAATACCCTAAAAATTTCAACCGACAAGAAGTTTCTAGATACTATCAATGAAATCCGATGATTACTCCTCGAATAAATGCGCCTCAAACAAGCCTGAATTAGACCGGCGGTCAAAAGGCAATTTTATTTTCCAACTTTTTTGTTTTCTAAATTTGGACCGAGTAGTCAGTTATGTATCTTTCTAATTTTCTTGCGTTTTTGGTGGTAAAGTAACCTAAAATAAACTTATTTTTATTTATAGCTTATTTATAGTTTAATTTTAGTTTTCATTTATAACTTAGTTTATCTATAAAGATAATTATGAATAATTTTTACAATATCACGCCTAAACAAACAGAATATAATAAATTAAATACTGAGATTAAATTATGTACAAAATTCGGTTTCTTTATCATGCCGTAACCTCGCCCTGATTGATCTACTGCTTTTTTGTCAAGTTGAACAATTGGTGTTTCACATCAATCGAGTTGCACATCAATCTAATTGCACATTAATCAAGTTTCACTGTATTTATTCATTTAAGTTAATATTAAGTTAACATTATTACATATAAACAACTTATCCACTCGATAAGTTGACACTAAAGCTATCTATCACATTAAACAGTACGCAAAAAATATTTTTTATAAATAAAATTTAATACTAAATACAAAATAAAGTGAAGCAAAGCAAGACAAACGTCAGTTCATGATGGCATTAAATTAAATGAAGTCACTGATTATGCATGAATTATCTTGTATTAATTGTTGGAGGCATTTATTTATGTAGTTAACCATGGGATTTAAAAAACTCAAAAGCTAAAGTCGAATTCATTACGTTTTCAAGTGGTATAAAGGCATTTTACCCAGGGGAGTAAATAAAAATTTACTCCTATTTTGGGGTTGTAGTTAGGCGAATGACGCTAGCCAATACACGTATCTCTTTTTAAGCTGACGTTGAGACGAAGTAGATAAAAATACAAATATTTGTTTTCGATGGACCACTCTGTGTATGCATTTACTGAGAGGCTATAATATAACGCTTAATAACTTATATTTAGTTGACTTGAATAATAATAATTAATTTCATATTAATTAAGTGATATTAAAGATAATTGAAAAATTTTCAAATAAGGCAATAAATAAAATACAATTTATATTGTGTTGAACAGCTTTTGTGTAAATATATTGAATTGGTTCGGTGTTTTAATTAAAATAAGCATACGTATTGTTATCTGTGCTCTATTTAAGCTTGACTGAAAATAATCCTACCAGAGTTATAGGTATACACAATAAATTTAATTCAGTATTATCCAGCTTTAAATAAAATTATTTATAAAAAGTAAAACAAAAATTTAAGTATAAACCCAGCTATTAGAAGTTCGAACCCAGGTTTTACGTACACTCGTACTCGGTGCTACCTACACCTACAGTTTATCGATGTCGGCAGAGAAAACTTGTTTATTGAAAATGAAATTTTATACTCGCAACAAAATGTAATTTAATTTATTATTTATGTTACAAGCAGTATGAACGCTAGCAATACAAGCGTAAAAGAAATCATTTAATAATCTTTTATGGCATGAAAACTTTTATATAAAAAAGTAACATCATAAAATAATTTTTCAAATTTTCATCAAAGCTGAGTTTGCTTCCCATAAGTCTACCTATTATATTATATTTCTCGTTAGCTATATGTATTCCAAATGTCAAATTAAAACCGACAATCTGTAAAAATACAATATCATTTGCATAGTATTGAAATGTTTATATTATGAAATTAATTCATGTTGATTAAATTTTTTTTTGATTCTTGCAAGCATAATTTTAATAGAAATAAAACTATAATAATTTTAGTAATTATCTAGAAATTTTGAATAATTTCAGTAAATGCCAAATCAAACTGGCTAAATATACTTCGCAACTTAACTAAAAAACTTATTTTTGGTAGCTCTCCTTAAATAATTTCTCGTGTACTTGAACTGCATTTCCACAGATTTGATAATATATACCTCAATAATTTGTATTTACTCGATATAGTACACATTTATTTTAATACCAATGTCAATGTCTTCACCAAAATATATTGTGTATAATATATAAATTAATTTTACCAACGCAGAAATCATATTGTTAAGTTTTATAACAATGTATATTATTATAAAATCGTAAAATCTAAAAATGCTCAAGATTAAGAGTATTTTAAATTATTGTAGTTTGTATGGCATTGTAATTATTTTTATCTAAAGAATTTAGACTACTTTTATCTTATTAGCAAGCATAAATTTAACATGATTATTTATAAATTGTAGCATACATAATATGAATTTGCCAAAACTTATCAAACTTAATTATTGAAGTATTAAAGCATTTAATAAACAAACAATGATTATCAAATCTGTACATTTGTAAGGAAATAAATATTTCAATTTGCAATAAAGGAGTTCAATAGAGCTTTTTTTAATTTAACTTTTTTTTTTCGAGAGCCTACAATTCCGAGTTTAATTAAGGATTCAATAAGTTTCTTCGTTTGTTCCTTTGTGTACAGGGACACTTTGTCCTTATATTTATAAAGTTAATATATATTTAAAATAGTACGGCCAATTGGCGAAAAGTCAAGACTATGACTAAGAAGAAGCATTTAACGAATAACAAAACAAAATATTAATTTAATTTACCCCATTTACATTTGAGAAAAAAAAGTAAGTATTATCTCAAAAATCACTACCACAACTTTAAATAAATTTAATACTTGCATAAACAGTGCTCAACAGTAATCGACCTCAATCGGGAGTGTACTTATAGTTATGAAATTTAGGTATAATAAAATCCTTTAGAATTTATTATGTACTAATTATATATATTAAATAATAATCATAAATTATAAATTATATAATATCAAAAGTTAAATATTTTTACCTATTTTATAGAAAAATTTTAATTTATATTTACATTTACTTAAAAGTGAGTTGCCATAACTTGAAGAAGGTCTTTAAAAAAAATGATAGAAATCGTGGGTTTTTTCAACCCCAAGAAGGTCCCTATATAGAGAAAGTAGCGTTAAGGGTGATCGGACGTTCTGAGACATTTCGTGACCGGCAATTTCGTTACCGCTACTAAATTTTTACTAACATTCTGCGTTAGGTGTTATTTAGTTATTTACATAATTATCCTTTATACCATTATTATTTTTCAGCAATAATTAGTATTAGTAGCACAAGAAATTCGTTTTGTCTCACTTACAATTCTGTGATCGGCACTTAAAAGGTCATAAGTATATACAGAAACAATGTATACTTATGACCTATTAAGTGCCAACCTCAGAATTACTACATTTTCTCACTTACCACTACTACAACTCTCCCCTATAAGTACTAACATTAATAATAGTTTACTTAATAAAAATTTCACATATAAAGTCGGGCGATATTCAAAATAAAAAATCAATATATAGTTTTATTTATTAAATTTGACTGAAAGCGCAAGAAAAACATCCAATTGTTAAAATAAAAAATCAATCATTTTAACAATCTAAACCAGCTCCACACAGTCGTGAACGCCTACGATATTATAACGTTTACGAAAACACTGCTACCAAATCTTTTAAAAAATATTTGTTTATTTCAAATTATATGTATTATATTTATTAACAATAACAGCCATTGTAATTAGCTAGCATTTTTGTTAACCATTAATAATTCATCTTAAAGTTATATTTATTTTACTAGTAAAATTTTTTTTAATTTTCTGAAATAATAAAAAATGTAACCCTTACATAATTTATCATAATTTTATTACAAAGAAAATTTAAGTTCTTTGGCGATTGGCCAACATAATAACATTGTTCAATTAAACCAACAAAATCATAATGCACTTTAAAAAGTTGTCTTAAAATATTAAACATACACATTACAAAATGTGATTGCTGTTCTGTTAAGGTTAAAAAGTAAACCTCGTTTAAAGTTATTCCTTACTCTTAAAAATATGAATTTTTTTAGTTGCCAAGAAACATTCCTGTGTTGGATGGTCGTAGGAGATAAACTGTAAAAGTATACATGCCTGATATTACAATCCTTTAATTTTGTCTCTAGGTTATTTTAAAAGTTATTAGGTATACTTACGCATTTTGCGTATCATCAGCCCTAGCCCTTTTTAATGCAACAGTTTTGTTTAGGTATCTATTTTTAAATGTTACCTTCAATTCAACACAATACTAAATCTATTGATTTTTTAATATAAATACTTTAGTGCTCTTTTAATAAAAAGCGTGAAATTCTTTACAAACTAGCTTATACTAGAGCTTTCAAGTTTGACTGTAGCATATAGAGGTAGTTCTCAAAATAAGTCGAATGTATGCTAAGATTCTAAAAAATATGATTGAAGATCTGTTTGAAGACAACGAAGAACAGAATGGCTTTGAAGGGAGAAGATTATGTGTAGATGACAGTTTCTGAAGAAAAGATCCACACGAAACTTGGAATCACACTTAGCGTATGCAAAAAGCATACAACAGTGGACCTCTAAGTGGATGATGCACCGCATCAAATAAATTATAAGTAACTTTAAAATCACAAAGAGACTGCGACAGGGATGTTGTGTGGCAACATCACCATAAATAATTTATTAATGTATCAATTTAATTTATTAACATTATTAATTCGAGGAATACACCAATGGAGTTTACCTAGAAACATTAATAAGACCGAGTATATGGCAGAGTTGGAGCCGATGGTGAAACTCTAACTGCCAATGATGGTATGATTCAATGCATACAAAATCTATAAATATCTAGGTACATTTTATATAAACAGAAGCGGAAATTGTGATGGTGTATGGCTCAGAGGTATAGCAAATAACAAAAAAGAATAGAAAAAAGCTAAAAGCACTGAAGATGGAATACCGAAGACAAAGGATAGAGTGAGAAATCATGACATCAGAAGCCAAGCTGAGGTAGAGATTATAGAAGTAAAACAATTAATATGCTACACCCACTTTAACAGACTGGCAGCAGAAAGTTGGTCAAAGAAAATATTAAACTGGATTCTCCTTAAAAAAGGAAACAAGGTAAACCAAAACTCACACGGATGGAATACGAGCAGGGACTTCGTGAATGATGACAAAAAATCAAAAAAAACTGTCCACAAACAATACGTGTTCAGATGAAAACAAATACAATATATTGAGATGTATTTTTTCGGATTCAGATTTTTCCAGTCGTCTTTCTTATGGAAAAGATACACTCTTAAAAAATAACTTGCCAGACCTTAATTAAATTTTTAAAATAAACCTTCGAATATATTGAAGCGACAAATCGAAAATAATTTTTTAAAGTTCCTCGTACAATCCAAATTAATTTTATACAAAATAAATTCCAATATCAGTACTGTCCAATATTATTTGGACAGAAAATCTACCGACACATGCAACGCTATTAAATTTCAATTGACGACACCTACAATCTTTAATTGGTATATATTTTATAATTTCACCAATCTAATTACAACAATTAATATTTCCAATTTTCAAAATTAATCTCCTAGTCAAATCAGATCATCAATCCTCTAAACTAATTAACCGCATCCAAACAAATTTCAATTGTCCAAACTTGGGCCTTACCATAATGTCAAAAAAATTGCAAAAATATAAAGGAAACGACTTTCTCCCTAACCGCTTTTGGCGGTCATTTTTGACAAAAGTCTGGTTTTCACCGCCCATTGCTGCCATTACAACTTGTTGGTGGGAAAACCATCAGCAAATACAAAACTATTTACAAATTTTAAACATATCAATTGAACAAACCGATTACAGATATCTTCGAACGTGTAAAAGTTAAAACTAGTGTCGTAGTTTGACTAAAATCTCATTTTAGTCTTGATCAAAAGTCAAAACTAAGTTAACTGACAACAATATCTGAGTTATTTACAATTATATCATCTCAAGCTCTCATGACTGAATATAGAAATTTGTTGCCAGATCAGAAAGATAGATCCGCGTACAGTAGAACACAAAACTAAATTATTAGCAATGCTTTAGACAACTAATTGATAAAGTCGATAAAAACAAGTATGTAGATAATCCAAGAATGTGTCATCTTTAGGGTAATAATTTATTATTTATAAATATACCAATAAGTTCTGTTAATAAAAGTAGCATAAAAAGCAAAAAAAAATATAAAAAATTATTATCGTAGTGTTTACAAATTGAAATAGCTAGGGATGTTAGTCAAACTATTTCAGAAACTATTTCAGATGATCTAAAGAACATCGTGATTCTTATAGCGACATAAAATAATTTATGTTGAACGTTAGTTAGTAAAAAATACGGTTAAAGGAGAATCACTTTATTTTTAACAGAAATTAACGCTTTTTGGATTTTTTATTGGCAAAACTAAGCAGTAAATTCATTTCATAATATGCGGGTGTAATTATTATTAATTTGAGTAATCATAAATATTTTTTAGTAATTTTTACGAAAAATCGCTTGCTATCGATGACATTGCGCGGAGTCTCTTGTTGCGTGATGGTACACGATTGCTACACTTGAGATGACTAAGGTGAGAATTAAAAATTTAAACGGCGTTTTACTTCATATATAGTACATGTGCCTATCGAAAAGTCAAAAACACATAAAACAAAAATACCGAAAAACAAAAACACGAAACCAAAAACACCGAAAGTGACCTAGGACGTGGAAACTCCTTTATTTACGAGTATGTTCTGAAGAAGGAACAAGAAACAACATTCTGGATGAATTCAAAGTAGAACAGTACTTTGGCGGTCCACAACCAACTGAAAGAAAGAAAAAGTACCGCAATATGGCAGCTAGGATCAAGTCCATAGTATAGTCGTATGGTGAGCGTATATAGCCTGAAAGATTAATTAGTATAACTAGCATCGCTTACAAGTTCGAACTTCAAGGCAAATAAAAAGATCGTGATTTATTTATAATATTTGACTAAATATTTAATTTAATCAAAAATGCAATAAAACGTTTTTAACAAATTATGTAGTAGATAGTACTAAACAGGGCCGGATTAATAATGTTAATTAATTAGCATAAAAAAAATTTAAGAAAGAAAAAATTATCATCACTTGTTACCAAAGAAATACTAGAAAAGTATCAGGTAGCATTGTATAAAAATTAATGCAAAGCAGACCAGTGTGGTTGAACCCCCCCTCCCCCCCATTACATATTTTTTACCTATTAACGTAAACATATTTTTATATATTTGAAAAATTGATTTAAATGCATATAATATTATTTACTAATAATTGATATATTTACTTTATAAATATTTTTGTAACCTCCCCCCCCCCATGACAAAAATGCTGCTCACGGACCTGATGCCAAAACATAATTTCCGTCTACAGCATCATTAATGTTGCCACAATTTTTGTGTAAAAATTAAAAAGAACACTAATATTTTCGGCACTTCAGTATATACTACAGATGAATCCAGATCGAGGAATATCTTTTAGGTAATTGAGTATTCCAGGGAGTACTAACTCCAAACTATTATCTATTCCAGAGGAACAAAGCTATGCGGTATAAACCTAATTGCATATTTTTCATGGATAAAATAGGTTTGTATATTAGAAACTAAAAGGTTAGCTTGCATGTTAGTAACAAAATCAATAAAATACACTTTTCTGTAGAGTTACATTTATTTCTGCCGACTAGTTTTGTGCACTTCCTGTACATATCTTCTTAAATCTTACGAATACTTTTATAATTAGCATTATATCTCCATATACAAAATTTTAATACTTTGAAGCAAGCAATATAATTATAACAATGTCAATAATTTAAAATTTAAAAATAAAATAAATTGAATGTTAGTACTTAAGTCTGAGAGGTTCATGTCATGTAATCTAGTATAAGGAGCTTAAAGCAGGTTGGTTCATAATAAGGAAAATATTATAGCTTTTAGAAAAAATAAAACAACAATGTTTCCGAAAGTGGCAGATGATTGAAACGCCTGAAAATGTTTGCTCAAGATTTGAAATTAGTGAGTAAACCTACATTTCAATATAGATAAGATATGAAAACTACTGAATACACAGAAATCAAACGATTACTCTCTAGCTCTAAGTAATGGCAAAAATAAAAAGCTTATAGAAACATAATATTTAGTAATAAATTTAAATAAGAAATCACCACTTGGCATACCACTTAATTCTGGGCTCTTGACTATATAAATCAGATGTCGGCAACCATTATTGACTGCTGGTCAAAATCAACCATAATTAAGAGACGGTTCGGGTCAATGGGTATTTTCATTTTATCATCATTTTCATACATCCATACATTCAGTTCATACATCTTGAAATAATTTCAATTACAATTTATTTTTATATATTATACTTAATTGTGGAACTCAAGTCGGTCACCTAAAATTACCAAATGGGTCACTTGGTGACCCGCGGGTCATAGTTTGCCGATATCAGATATAAATTATGTTTTATTTAAAATCTTAAGTTACCCTTTAACTTAATTAATACTCCTTTCCTTTTGCATATTCTCACATCGCGTGTAAACGTTTTGCGACATTGATCTTCGTTGATTAGGTCAACTGACCTAGACTAGCTCAAATTGCATGATCTCACGGGTGGGGTTTCTTGAAGAAGTGGTTCATGGTTTGCTTAAGTTAAAAAATAATAAATAAAAATCGAAAATTTATTTTGAGTTTGTAGTGAATTAATAATTTAATATTAACACAAAAACAAAACTATGAATAAAGATTATGAATTAAAAAATTACGTAATATATCTAAAATCTAGAATAAAAAAATCTAAAGTTTAAAAATCGTAACTATCTATTAATAACCACTAACAAAAATTGCCAATGTAATTTTTTTTAATGTGTCCTTATAGTTGCACTAATTGCACTAAAGTTGCACTAAGTTACAATAAAAGTGCACTCGTTTGAATTATTTTTCTTAAATCTAAATATAATCAGTTCTCTATTTATCCACTGTAAATTCAATAGTTGTAAGTGCATGTCAAATTGGCATGTAATTTAGTTTAATTTACTAATTTTGGGATGCTGGTAGACTTCAAAGTTCAAAAATCAAAAATTTATCAATTAAATTAATAATTTGCATAAACTTAATTTTTTCAAAAATTTTAGCTAAATTATCTTTGAACTTCTCTTATCGGGAATCTTAATAAGAACTAATATTTCTTACATCTTTTAAAATATTAATAAAGAATCTGAGGGAGTTTTTGGGCTGGGGTTGGCTTGACATGGCCAGATCAATGACACTCCGACTGCTGAGATACTAGAGTTTATCCTAGAAACAGGATGGCTTGAGAAGTTTCAGGACTGGGAGCCGCTGCATCGGAGGTAGTACAACGGGCCCGATTTTAGTGGCCTAAGTGCGCGTAGGGATTTTTCCCAGAATCCAGGGGGTTGTAAAATGAACGTTTAGCCTTTTCTTCGCGGTCAATTTAACACTTTGACAACTTATGTATGTATGTAAATGGTATGTAAAACAAAATTAAGTTGCCCAGATTTTTGATAAACCCATTGATTATTGTCATGAAAATATTAAAAATTCGATTCGTTACAGTTTTTAAATTGTATATTTTTCAAGTATATGCTTAAATTTTCCAATTTATTTAAAAAAATGTAATACCTACTTCAAATATTTAGAGGAAATATAAAATTAAAAAAATATTTATTTTATATTTAAACAATACAAAGTTATGTTAGATTTATGAATCATTTAAGCTGAAAAGTTTCCAAAAGTATAATGCTTTGAGTACATTTATTTTTAGTATACGCGGATCGATAATCCAAAGCTACGTAAAGTGTTCTATGAATAAGGCATTCCCGAAACACTTAAATTATAGGTAATTTACACTAATTCCCGATTTGTAAATTGAATTTTGGTTTACTAACTTTTTTTTATAATCTAGTACTGTTCTAAATTTATATATTCAAATCTTGTACTATTAACAATTAAGGATATGAATAACAGAACAAACTGTTCTTGGTTCTTGTATTTAAAATAGGTATAAAGCAATTTTTTAAAATACCAACAGCTCCGTGTAACATCAAATTGACAAAAAGTGTGGGGTGCTGATTTTACATAAAATTAATAGCACCCACATTTATTTTCTTCATGTTTTTTATGCTTTTCTGTATGAAATTTAAAGCTTTATTTTATTGTTAGTTTGATGTTTTCAAGGAACAGTTATTTCAAAAATGTATTTTAATATACTCAGATATGTGATGCAACTCTTATCCTCCTAGCTAGCTAACCACAAGCCACAGGCAAAATAAAATGTTCGAAAAGTATGTGCAAATCTTACCTAGAAAACTGTTTGTTCCAATAAGCAGTTCTACGACTATATGTGTGCTTTTTAATTTATTACATTTCATAATACTACAGATCATTTTAGCTAATTTAACCAAAGAATGCGTGTAGGCCTAGAATTGGAGATAACTATTTGTTACAATAAACCTATTGTTACGAAACAATAATGGTTAATTATATTGTTTAATGACTCATCTGATGACTGGAGACTGTATCTACTACTGACTTGCAGATTGAATCTTTCTAGAAACATATAGAGGTTTCTGAAAGTTTCTAAAGAGAAGCATTTGGGTATAAATAGCAGAATGAATTGCTGTGAAAACAGTTCTAATTGTGACTTGCAAGTGTTAACATAAATACTGCTAAATAAATAAATAATGGCGTAATAAATAAACATACAGAGTGTTGCATAAATACAGTGACTGAGTTTAAATAAACACAGACTTGTTGTTAGGTGATTGTTATTAATTTTAGTGTGTTAGTATTAGTGTGAACTTTAGTGTATTAATTGTTCTATTCTTATTAAGTCTGCCTGTAAATATATTTTAGCCCTTAATAATTAAATAAAAGTTTAATTTTCGTTATATGCACTATTACTAACCATGACACTAATACCTCGCGCGACTTGCGAACAATTAAAAAATTGAAATGGTTTATCCGATGAAATGGTTATACATATTCGGACTAAACCACCACAATACCAGGTTAACTATGTTAAAGGTTTAGCAAGGTTGCTAACCTCTCCATTGCAAAACATACGTTTCAATCAAAATTTTCAATAAAAATTAAATTAAATTGATTTAAAGCAATTTTATACAATTGATTTAAAGCAATTTTATACAAGTTAATAACTAAAACATTAAAAAGTATAATATACTGGACTCCTATACAGATCAGATATTAAAGCTATAATTTCGCTCAAAAGCGTCACCTTGTGATAAAATGTCTCTTTGTGTCTAATTTAAAATTTGTCTGCTTCACTCCAGATTAATAAAATCAATTTTGTTCCGTTTATAAATTCAAAATCAGAAAAAATTCGACAAATTAGTATATTTTAATTTCATATTTGAGATTTATATCCTATTATAATATATTGCCGTGTAATCTGTTTTTCAAAAGGAGAGGTTAGAGAGTTAGAGTTACGGTAAACGTAACGTTGGGAACTAGTTATAGTTACGGCAAATAACGTATCTTTAGTAAAACAGCTTATAGTTACTGCAAAGGGAACTTTTAGGAAGTGGCGAAGTTACGGCAAGAATGTTTAAAATGTAATATATTACATTAATTTATGTGTGAATTTCACAAATAAGTTTTTTATTTTCAACAAATTAAAAAAATATAGAAAATATTAAAAAAATTTGATTTCTAATTTAAAATTGTATTACAACCGTAATTATTTTGATGTATTGTACTGGATTGTTTCTTTTTATTGTAGTTTTTATGTAATTTAATATAAATTAAAAAATTCCTTAAAGCAAAACTTGTAGAAAGAGAAAAAAACAAGGAAAGGATAATTAGGAAATTATTGAAAAAGTTTAATCTTTTTAACTACAATTATTACCTCCAATCAACCCAAAAAAATTGGAGGTATGGTAATCGAAAATAAATTTTAATTTTTTTTTTTACATTTTTGATTACCGTATTCCGAAACATAAAGATCTGTAAAAGACAAAAAACAAATTACTGTGTCGGTCTGTCTGTGGTCAGATTTTGTCCCTCATTTTATTCCTGCACCGTCCAACCAATCACGATCAAATTTGGTATGGTAGTAGGGTTTACGGTAGAAAGGTAAAATTACTGTTTTTCTCCAACCGCATTAAAAGCAGTACATTTTTAATAGCATTACCTCAAATGAAAGTTGACGGTTTTGTGACTAATATACAAATGCGTGCAATACTAAGCAACACATTTTTTTACGTGCATTTAAAGAACTTTTTTGTGCTAAACCTAAAAATTTCAGATAAAAAACAAAAAATCAAGTTACTGGATTTTCATTACACGAATATTCAAACAAAATGTTTGAAGTAATTTAAATTTTGAATTTCGAATTATTAATGATGTACGTAGTATTTAATTTTTGGTTGGAGAAAAAGTAATATATTCCTCAATTTTTTTTAATTTTTTTTTTTTGAGGAATTGAGGAAAGTGTAAAATATTTTAATATAATTAATAAATCCTCAATGGGTCATAATATTTTAAAAAGTAATATATGTCTCATTTGGATTAAAATTAACGATTAACGTGCAATTATTGCATTCGCTCGACTCCGTTAGCGCTCCGCCTCGCAAATACCAAAATTGCTTGTCAAACAAAGTTTCACTTTTAATCCGAATAAGACAATGTACTATTTCGTCGCGATCTATCAATTACGAGTGCCACTACAAGAAAATAACACAAGATTTATAAAAACGATTGTGTCTTATGATAGGTTATTTTAAAGACTTTGAAAAGCTTTATCTAGAATAGCAGGTGAAATTAACTTTCAATCTGTTATCTGTCAAAAATTACAAGCTGTCAAAGTTGAAACTTCAAAAGTAAATAACTCATGAAGCAATGAAGGGATCTCAACCAAATTTGGTATGTAGGAACATTATCTCCAAAGGACTTGACAGCATATGGAAAAAAATTAATTTTTTTTGCAAAAACTTGAAAAAAGTCCTTGTCCCTCGATTTTCTTCGTCATTTCTGCGTAATAAGGTTTTGACAGAGAAATCTTTTCCAGGTCGACCACATTAAAAAAATTATAAAAATGAAAGTGTCACCGTATCTCCAAAAATGTGCAACCGATTCAGATAAAATTTTGAGTGCTGATGATTGGAGGTATTGCGGCAGAAGTGACGATATTTTTTGTGTTCAATGGAAGAAGTAAAAGTTTAGGGACTAAGTAACTTAGTCTTGTCTGAAATAAAATTACTATCCATCTGATACTACCCGAGTATGAAACTCGTCAAGTTCAATGAGCAAATGCACTGAAAAGATTTGTGTCTTTCACATTTTATGACGAAAAACCACTGACTATTGTAGGATTACCACATCTGAAACAAACTGAGTAATTGCTTAATACAAAAAACTGAATGTAGAATTGAACTGAAATAAAATCGTTTAAAAATCGAAGCACTGTGCAAATAAACAAAATATTTGGCTGTCGTAACTCAAAGTAAAACTTATAACACATTTCAAAAGAATAATTTATTTTTGTGTAAATTGTAATGCGAATTTCAAAGATCCACAACAAAAGTTATAACTTTTTTGAAAATTGTCTTATTATGCTGGGTGAATATTTAATGTTTAGCTGAAGGCAAATTGAAATAACCCTCCATACAAATAAGAACAAAGATTGCTTGTGACATTAAAATTGTCGAGTTAGGTTAGTATATAAAATATTTTCCTTTGCAGCTAAAACTGCAATTTCCACTTGGCTACTTGCATTCGTTACTTAAAGTAATTTCATTTTATAGTACAATCAAACAAACATACATAGAGAATTTTAATGTTTCATTACATTTATATACAATATGACAGTTTAAACCGAAAAAATGAGTATCCTCTATATATTATGGTAATAATCCAACTGTTTCAATAGAAATTTTGTGTAAAAATAGTAGGATTTTAGATCGAGATCTGATTCTTAGTTTGTTTTGTAGCTGATTACAATAAAATAAATAATTCTATTAATTGTGTTCAATAAAAGTATCCGTGAGATAGTGTCAACACAACATAAATATGGCACCCAACGTGGGACCATATTTATTAACTTCTTTATTATTTATTATTTCTTACAAAGAAATATATCTATGACGATATCAACATCGACGTTGCCTTATTATTAAATAGATATCTTCTTCAATTGAAAAATTACTAGGTATATATAATATTGCAAACTTTAATTATGGGATATTCCCGAAAGGCATTGAGAACAAGTGCAACGTTGATTTTGCTTTATTGGTTGATTTACAAACATTTGCACATTTGTAATTATGTTGCTTATTTTCCCATAATTAAAGCAAGCTGTACAATTTCAGGGATACAGAGTTGATTTTTTCTTTGTAGAATTTACTAGATTATAATAAGGTTAACACCTCCCTATGTAACATAAAAAATCTACTAAAGGAAACTTCTAAAAATAAGTTGTTGCTATCTATTCGTTTACAAGTGTTGCGTATAACTTTCCGATAGATGAATAAATTATTGATTTTTAGAATCTAATTAAAGTAAGACAACTAAATTTTACGTTCCATTATTAAAGTATAATTTAATATTTACTGCAATTCCCGAAAAGTATTAATGTTAAGAGAATTTAAATTAAATCAAATGTAATAATAAAATTTTACTCGAAAAAGGTATTTACATTTTCAAATTTATATCTTTTTTGTAATTATAAAATGAATTCATGAATTCATAAATCTAAAGAGTAGGTATACATCGATGCCATAATTAAAACATTTTGATGTTGGGACTTCTTTTAAATAAAGTAAGATCGTTAACCTTATGATCGATCAATGTTTTGCTTATGCCTTTGGTCATTATTTAATCGACACTTTGTAATTTAACGATATACCTACCTTTATTAAAAAATAAAACCCACAACAATTAAATTTTACATGGTTTTTATTTCAAACAGAAGCTCTGTTTTTTAATGCAAAAATTTCATTAATTATTAATTTATTAGCCGGCAGGCATTCATTATACACTCAATGAACCAAATAGTAAATTTTTACACTTTTAACATCGGTTTCTTACGCAAATGAATATTAAATTTGCCTGAAACAGCTCGACTGGATAATTATGAAAATTAATTTTATGCAATAAAACCAAATTTTAAAAATCATAAACTTGCAATATTTCTCGGCGCCATGCCATTGACTTTGCAGTACGGAAAGTGAAGGTAACACTCTTTTAAGCTGTTTTTAGAATTATTAATCCAGAATCTATTTTAATTTAATATATATTTTAAATCTTATTTATAAGTTCTAATCACATTGTAAATTCGAGGAGTATTGTACCTTCTACTACACCGTTTCTTTATTTTGTGTGAAGTTTTCCATACTCCCAGATCCTTTGAATTCAACATCATGATTGGTACCACCCAATTAAAACATGATAATTATGACAAAATGATAATTGATAAAAATGAAATGATAAAATTCGAGACCCGCTATAATTGGGTCGGAGAGATTCGATTAATTATTAAGTAAAACTTAGATGTACTTTAACAAACAAATAAAATAGCAAAATACAATCATTTAATTTCAAGTTTTGATCGAATAATCTATAAGTTATGAAATTAAAATAATTTTAAACTTAATATAAATATGAGCACATGTTAACAACCATCACATCACAATAATAATAATCATATAAATTAATATTATCGTGAAATTTGAAATTTTTTAATTTGAACGTTAAACTTAAAAGGCTAGCTCAAAAATTCGGAAGCTTTCGACAAGAAATCGTCCGGCACAGAAGATTCCTTGTGATACAAAATCAAAAATAAACAAAATACATTCAAATAAATGCTATGTACTGGAGGTGAAAAAAATAAAAGTAACTTCAAACAAATTTACCATCTAAATGGGAACGCCAAATGCGTGCAGCACTGCACCAGATTGCCACGCTATCCACACAAACTTTTGGTTGTCTTCAATTTTTATGCTTTAAATTTTTTATTCACCAATTTAACCAATTAATAATTTCCACATCGATTCAAATCCCTCAAATCTCTCCAAAGTTTATCCAAACTTCGGACAACTTCCAAACATTAAATATTAATATATAATTACTCATGCAATTCAAACTTTATATCTCAAATCAAAATCAATAATATTACAATTGAAATTCAAAATTAACACTTATTACGGGACCTCCCGCAAAAGCGTCCGATCACTTCCACGATCTGGTAGAAGACCCAAATTGTTGTTTGATTTTGTGCCCACTTAAAAATTGTTGGCGCGAAAAGACGTACATACATGTTCAAATCTTTACATTTACATGAAGATTATTTAGAAAGTCAAATTTTAATACATAATTAAATAAAGTCCAGATTTACAATACAAATTCAAAATCAAAAAAATAAATTAATTTTAAAACCTCAATATTTAAGGGTTTTTGCAGCACGATAATATCTAATAAGAAATAAGGAAACTAATAATACAATAATTATTATTATGTAGATTATAAAAGGAAAAATGGTTAGTAGTAAGACAGTATGTACTAGTTTTGACCAATTAGTCTTAATCAGCATAATTGTCAAGAAAGAATAACAAATAAAAACACATATTTCAAATTCGTACAATTTAGAATGAATTCCAGTGCGAGTTATGTTAATTGTCAATTATCCTCAAGGGTTTCCTAACCAATCAAAAAGAAAAACAGCAAGAAAGATAAAACAATATTTAAAAGTGTAATTTCAAATATTTAAAAAAATAACAATTACTTTTTAATAAGGCAAACACTTTTTTACGAGTTTATTTTATAATATACCATATTATGCTCAGTTATAATTAGACCGAAGACAAATATTAGCTACATAACTTATTTTACAAAGCTCTCGTGTAACCTAAATTACGTGTGAAATAATTATAAAAATAGTTAACCATGAAAAAATTTAGTCTCTTTAAATTCTATTTCGTGCGAAAGAACTAATAGACAATTTGCCTGAAAACTGTTTTGATAATTTCACAAACTTGAAAATTGCCACTAAGCACAACTGAGATCAACTAACCACTTGTTTACAATAATTAATTGAATTTAAATTGGTAATCGATACTCTAATGTTAAGGTTACTTAGTTTCGTTTAATTTTAACACCGAGACCATCCAATCTGGCAAGCATAAAATTACCATATGTAAAATAGTTCAAAGAAAAGGGAAAAAGAGTCAAAGACAGTAAGTTTTTTATGAAACTCGCACACAAACGCCAATTGTCATTTTTTATTATTGAGTTGTGTGCTATTATTTATATATGTATTTTTGCGAAATGTTTATATATTATACAATTTTCACAAATTTCAGAACAAAAATGTTATTAAGTTATCACAAATAAAATACACAAAATGTAATAATCGCAAACTAAAGAGATGTTTTAGTTTTTTGATATATTACTACACCAATTCCATTACTTTTATATGCGGGTACCTGGTTGGTCTATGCGTATACTTTCCTCCAATTTAAAAACTTTTTTTTTTAAGAATTAAAAAAAATTAAAAACCCGGATCGTGGGGATCCGGGAGGTTTTTAGCGATTTTGTTTAAAATTAAAAGGATAAAATAATATTAGGAACCTGATTGAATTGCAAATAAAGCATCATGGAGAGTTCTTAGGATATCTAAAGTAAAATGTTCGATCTTGGTATCTAGGGAGAGGTTTAAGAATACAAATCGTTTCAAAGGTAAAATATTGTTGAATTTATTTTATTGAAATTTATTATAAAATTTTAATGTTTTTTAATATAATCTAAAATGTTTGAGAAATTACACTCTAAACTTTCTTATACGAAATATAATCGATAATTCATATAATCAGTCTAATAATAAAATAAGTAATAGCAAAAAAACTACAGTTTGTCTATTAAATTACAAAACCGTCTCAATAATGACTGAAACCTGACTTCAATTTACGTAAGTTATTACTATTATAGACCTACATAAATAATATAATATCAGTGCAGTGACGCAATGCGCTTGCATAAATTGAACTACTATTATCAAACAGAAAAGTGACATTTAGAAATAAATTTTCTACTCAATATGTAGGTTCCTACACCATACACAGTATGTTTTAAATGGAAAGTGTGAAATGCTTAACTTTTCCAAAAATAAATTATTGACACAATTCAATTTTCAAGTATTTCATCTTATTTCACAATTTAGTTTAGTATCTAAATTTTTATATGATTTTAAAAACATTAAAGTACTTTTCGTGGGTACCCAATTAGTAACTCTTCAAGTGAAAACATAATGAAGTTAAGGGGGGGGATATACTTTTAGAGTCGCCGAGAGCAACTTACGAAGAAAAATTAGCTTTACACGGATACTGAAGAACTACAGTACGGCCCTTGAATTGCAGGCTCGTCGGTATAAGTCACTTATAAGTTAATAAATGCTTATTTATTTAAATAAAAACCGCATTTTTCTCAAAAATACATTTTTAAATGGTTTTAAACAATAATTTTAAAAATACTTGATTGAACCCACTGAAATTTTACACACATTTTTGTAACAATAAAACTTCGTACTTCAACCTTTAAGTCTCCAATTTCTTGATTTTTTTTTGAATTTTTTAGTTCAATCATATCGTATGAATGTTAATAATAATACGAAATTTTCTTGTTTGTTTCAGATCAATACAGCAGAGGCTAGTTACAGCCTTCCCGGAGGACAATGCCAAAACTCCACCTTTGTAAAAAAAATATGTTGTGATAGTTTCAAGTAATAATAAGCAGTAGGTACCCAAAGTTTAAAAAACATTAAGCAAAGTCATCTTTTAAGAAAATCAATAAAATGAACTTTATTTATAATATTCCAAAGGTATTTTTCTCTTAAGTCTGAAATTCACGAATAACTAGCTATGCTATGAAATTATTTAAAAATTTAATTAATTTTTCCTGATGTTGTATTTTGTTGAAATACGATAATTGCATTTGCTTTCTTACTTTTTTTTCTTGACAACGGTTTATTTAAAATTTAATTGAAATTAAAAATTCACTTTAAGTATTAGTAAGAGACTGATTGAAGTTTTGTAAATTTCTGAATCTTATGCACGTAATAAATATAATAAATAATAAAAATAATATAAAAAATAATAAATCTAAACAAGAAAATATGTTACAAATAATTTCACCTTATTTTATATTATAGAAATGATTCAAGTTTCAAATTCAATTGCAGTGTGTTGACTATTCTTATTTCAGACTTTCTCAAAAGATTTTCAATTTACCTGTCGTAAAGTTTCTGATATATTTTTTAATAAAAAATATTGTTATGTGAAGCTTCAAATCAACATTAAGTGTATTCTGCCTTTTTATATTTATTGCTTTAATTATTGTATGTATTCATAAAAATAATTATAAATCATACAACTTAAAAATAGATTTTAGAATAAAAATAGAAATACATTTTTAACCTGTCTAAAGGCTGGTTTATGCCATACGCTCTATATCTTATCTAAATCTCTTATCTATGAAATACACCAATGACGGATGACGTTTAAACATTGAATTTCGGAAAAGCAACGGGAAACTACCCCATTAATAAAATTTTCTAATACGTCACCTTGGCTTCAGCCAAGTAATACCCTACGCTATGCATAATGTGAAATTTGAAGAAACTTAAAGAAATACTTCTATCCAATTGTTGAAAATAATTCACAGAACTACAATATTATTAACTTTCGGGTTTTCATTTATGACAGTTTTTTTAAATTATGCTTAATTTCAAAATTCGTTTAGTATCAAAATTTAAAAGAAAACTTATTTGGTTATTGACTCACATGAATAGATTAACAAATTTTATACATTTTCAATCGTCGAATCGCATCTTGTGATCAAAAAATAATTTTTATTTATAAAACAAGTTCTGTCATACTTATAATGCCAATTTCGCCAATAGGAAATGACAAATAACAGTTTAAGTACTACTGAAAGTAGTATGGTGTAAATGGGAATAACAAGCGTAATTATGTAAGCACTACATTAAATGTCCGGTTTCACTATGATTAAAATTTGACAACAATTCAAAAGTTATATTGTTGTAACATTTTAATCATATGTAGATTAAATTTTAACTCACTTTTGTGAGACCGAGCATATTCGTAATAATTTAGTGTTTACATACACATACACATTAAATTTGAATTGGTTGCTCTATTATATATTTGGGTAGTTTGCCATTACTTTTCAAAAAAGACGGTAAAAAAAGTTCTCACTTAAGAAAATAAACTTATTTGATTTTAAAATATGTTAAAAATTCGTTATGGTGCGTAGAATTATAAACTTTTTCTGTCAGTTATATTTTATTTCTACCAAAGTTTGACATCAGTCCTCTCTTTTGTAAGTAATCAATCATTGCAATATAAAACCAATAGCGTCGAGAGAGCTTATTTTTTATATAAAATTGAAAATTTAATTATTAAAACCAATAAACCAGAAAGTATTGTTTTCGCCAAAAAATGAAAAAAGATTTCAAAATTTTCGATCTACTTCGAGCTAATAGACATGATCTGACACCAACACAAATTGAAATGCATTATAATAGTTTTATCACTATTTTTACTATACAATGTTAGTGTATTCAAAAAGTATTTACCTAAATTATAATGTTAATATTAATACTATTATTTCATCTTAGCAATTGATAATTTCAATTTTCTGAAGATCCTGAAACGTTTTAATTTAAATTAGCGTTGAACATTTAATAATATTTTATTAAATTACTAAAATTCTTACCAACACTTTTTATAATTGGAGTATAAATGTCATTATAAAATGAAATGAAAGTCAATAAATAATCTAAATAAAAGATACTGAATTTTATTATATTTTTTATCAGCATCAGTTGATAAAATAATAGTAAGTACTATATTAAGCTGTATTTTCCCGGGTTCCAAAAATTCAAATGAACTTCTCCGCGAAAAATAAACTCTTTAAAAATAAACTTACCAGGCCAGGCCTTAAAATAAACCCTCCAATACAAAAATTAGAAAGCCAAAATCCAAAAAATTCCTCTTTTAAATCGAAATTCGATTTAGTTGTAACAAACTTTCAAATATAAAATGGAAAAATAAATCAAACTGATAGCCTGACCATACATGAACGCTATCAAATTATTTCATTTAAAATTTATAACATTAACTATTAGAAAATCATTATAAATATTTATCCAATCTCTAGTTATTAAAACAAAAATCTTTTCGTTTAAAGTTAAACTCAAAATTAAACATATTTATTCGTCAAATATAAAAATCTCAAAATCAAAATCTCAAAGTAAAACGCAAAATATTAAAATATTAAAAGAGACGACTTTCTCCCCAACCGCTTCAGTCAGCAATTTTTGGTAAAAGCCTCGTTTTCCCACCTCACCGTCCGAATCTCAACTAGATGGTTAGAAAACAAGAAATTTCAAAATATTTACAAAAATGAGATTCTGAAAAATGTAGGCAATAGAATAAAATTATTCCTTGAGAATTTCAGTTAAGAGATTGTCATAGAGTTTGTGAAATACATTTCAAAGAAGATTGTATAGCCAGGCACTACTGTTTTTCAGATGCTACAAAAGATAACAACTTTTCTTAGATCTTTACTTCTTGTTTTCAAACGATTTCACGATGAACACTGGTTTCAGTCAATTAATTTTTGGGTGGAGGGGGTGGGGTATTTGTAATTTTGAAATATAATGAAAAATAATGAAATAACTTTAGCAGAAATTTACAAAAATAAAAATCCGATACATTTTAAACAAAATTTAATAGCAAGTTAAATAATTTAATTAAAGAGAATTAATAAGAAAGAGAAAACACACTAAATGGGAAGATATTTTAGCACCTTTCTGCAATCCAAATTTTGAAAGAGTGAACGAGTATTCTTCTTTGGTAAATATCAAGAGCTTTACGAAGATTGACACATTCATGCAAATTCATATTTGTTAGGGAATTATACAAATTATTAAATTAACTTTAATGAACCGATGTAGAAGAAGTTCCTACATATTTGGTTCAAAATGTGAAATTTACATTTTCATTCATATCACACAAAACGGAAATGGATGAATTAAAAATACAAAAACACAAAAACTTATTTGTTTAAATTTTCAACAAATCTCTAAAGATTACTAAAGTTAAATTTTGAACAAAAAAAGAGACGAAATTCTGAATAGTTAAAAGCAACTGAAAATTGGTTTACATAGTATGTACTAGTAGATATTTATAGTTCTGAATAATATGTAAAAAAATCCTCTCCGCGTGGTAGTGAGCTTAACTTTTGAGAGAACTTCAAAGTGTTAAAAATGTAATAAAAATTAATTTTTCGTAGATAAAATAATAATAAGATATAAAAAAAATGGTAAGAAAGTTCTCTATTAGAAAGGTATAACGAATAATTTCTTTTAATCTTTTAAGTAATTTATTCCACAACTTACGGCTAGTTAACGACTTGAATGTCCATTAATGGTCGGCATAGAGAATAATATCTCGAAAAACTATAAAAAAAAGTTTTTCTGTATAGGAAAGGGAAAACTCTCATACAGAAGATTTGCTTGTGCCACTGTTTGGTGTCAAAAGCTTTAGATGGAATTATAATAAATAGTATCTATCTAAAATGATAAATCAAATCGACCGAAGCCACTTACACTTTATGAGATCAAGATTTCATATTGAAATATAGAAATCCATATTTCATAATAGAAGATGAAAAGAACCAAAGTCCCCAAAGTGTATATATACTATTTTTCACAATTTTGCTGCAAATGATAAATTACATTGGTTAATAACTAAATTTGAGATTTTGAATTTGTAACTTTAAAACGTCGCTAGATGTCAAAAACCCGAGCAAAAAATTTACCCCCCTTGCCCCAATTCTTCAACGATTTGCGAACAAATAAAAGTAATACTTTGAGTATTACCACTTGAATCCCGAAATTGCGAAAAAACTATTTTTTAAGAAATTATTCAAATAATAACAAGAAAAAATTAATAAAAATATTTCTTGAATTAAAAGTAATCAATCACGACTTTATCAAAGAAGCCTAATACAACTTGCACCATTGCTGCTGTTTAGATACTGGTATGTTGTTAATAAAATCCACTACTATTATACATTATGCGTGAGTATATTACATCGTAAAAGAGGAAATTAAAGATTGTAACAACTAGATGTTTTATTTCCTACTTAAAGTGACCGCCGACGAAGCGTTAATTTCCATATTACGTGTGCAGGAGCAGATAAAATATTTAAATCTTCAAGAATAATTTACACATTTTCACTTCAACTTTCCCCGGAAAGCATTGTTTGTACGGAAAACTGAAGTTCTACCTTTTTTATAGAGAATTTTTGTACCTTTTGTTTCATATAGAAGTCTTATCTCCATTTCTCCATAGAGTCAAAGAATCAAGTACATAATTTATCAATTGTCAGGTAATTATCTATACTAACAGTGGAAGTGTCACTTCCAACAAAAAGCTAAACTAAAAATTTCATAAAATTGGAAATTTTAATTTATAATTTTTGAATCTTCTTTAATTATTGGCCAGACTAACGCATGCGTACTTGATTCATTATTAATTATTGTACTAACAACAAATTAAACATGGTGCTTCCTTTAATACTCCTACACAAATTGAAGTTTAAGTCGGTACATCCAATTAGCAACTGGCGATTTCTTTTTGTAAGTGGTTGCTTGTTAAAGCAGTGATATGGATGTAATAAATCGACCAATTTTTTTTTATCAAGATGAAATATTTACTATACGCTACAATATTACTTATTACATTGCATTGGTAGAAATCGACATGTATTTCGTATATTTTGCGTAGAGTAGACTACAATGTTTATAGTTGGTAAAAGCCCTCTCGAAGTTGATTCAACAGAATAAATAAAATAACACTTTCCTCAAGTCAATTTCTTTCATTCAAGAAATTAAAATTAAGTTATATTGACATGTCATCAAGTTTGATATTTTTACAATTTATTACAACATTTTTTTAAATAATATCAAATACACCGAAAAGACTAAACAGTCGAAATCAATCTGTTAATAAAAGAAATAGACTCCATTTGACTAAAATGTTTATCACCATAATATCACTTGACGAACTGAAAAAGAAGCACACGGTCTGTATTGTCGTGAAATTAAACAATTTTAATTTTAAATTCATTATTCTGAAAAGGAAAGTCGGAATTTTCCGGATCAAAAGAATGCTCTTATTATGTATGATGTATATACTATTTTATCTCTCTATTACGAGATTATCTCTTGGTTCTGGTAAGAATCGGTATTACGTTTTTATGCTTCTCGTTTCTCAATTGGTTTCAATCTGTTAAAACATTAACCCTTTTGAAAGTCGAACCCGAATATAATAAAAATAATCTAATCATGTTTACCCTACAAAATTTTACGAATTCAAATCCGCTGATTATGAAGAATAATATGGATTGTTAATGAAAAAGATTGATGGTAAAATGTAGATTGCTTCATTGTATTTTGAAAATTAATCTTGACTTGTTTTTTTTTATTATTACGGATTATTGAACAATTTAATTATTTTAAAAATCATAAAATATAGTTAAAGTTTTGCTAACTTCAAATTATTCAAAATTTGATTTTCCATCCATAAGCGACTTAACAATTTGCGGTTTTCAAACATAAAAATCAAATGCATTTTATACATAGAGAAATACAACAACAAATTATTTCAAATTATATATTAAAATAAATGTCATTTTATGGGCTTTCTGTTAATAGTGTTATCTCGTTTTTTAATAATAGTGCCCTTCTGCCCATTCTAATTTTTGACTATCTTCCAATTATGAATGTAATATAAGGTTTTATTTTAAGCAAGTTTCATAGTTTAACCCTTTTTTCATTTTTAAGCGCTTTATTGGGGTTAGCACTCTACTATTATGCAAACACGCGGCTTCAAATCAATATTTTTCATGATCATAAAACGATAGTAATATTGATCGGGAAAAAATAGAAAATCTACAGATAAAAAATATTAGATAAAACACCGTAGACCGTACCTATTCTGGATTATTAATTTTATCTCAAACACCAACATAATATCAAAACTACATTCTCGTGAAATGTAATCAATATTAAATAAGTTTGAACTAGTATGCACTATTAAAGTCCATGCAATTCTAATATATGGTATTAAATATCCAATAAAATGTTGGATATCATAAATATATAGGTACTTAAAATTTTCTTTGAACCTAGATTAAAATCAAAAATAATATAAGCAAATAAAAACTTTAAGATTGCTCGTCGTTATTTACTTTTAGATAAGCTTTACGTTGGAGATTAATTAATTAAATTCTCAAGTGTTTTTCCTGAACGTTCTGAACATTTACTCTTTACTAACTAAATAGCAGAAACTCAAATTTTAATCAAGTTCTTGAAAAATTGGTTTTATTTAAAAAAATTTACTTATTTTAATTTACGGCATATACTCGCAAAAGAACTCGGACACTCCTATGTTAGCAATGTAAATTGTACATTTTGAAGCCGTGTTTTGTCATTTAAAAATCGATTTTAGAGCTAAACTTTTTAAACATTTTTTGTTGCAAATGTAATTGTCTTCTATTTTCTTCCTATACATTTTTCTATTTTGTCGCAGCGTTCTGACTGACAGCGACTTAAAACAAGACTGTAAAATACAAAACATATTGTCATTTGTATCTGGGAAACGGTGCGATAAAATAGAAAAATGTGTATAAATAAAAATGTAGGAAATAAAATTTACAAGAAAAAATTTTTATTGAGTTTTTTATTTAGTTACACCGTTTTTTAGATACAATTTTACAGAGTCTTGTTTAAGTCGCTGTTAGTCAGAAACGGTGCGATAAAATAGAAAAATCTATAGATATAAAATTGAAGACAATGAAATATGCAACAAAACACGTCAAAAAAGTTTTGCTGTAAAATCGATTTTAATATGATTTTAAATGTACAATTTACATTGCTAATAGAGTTCTTTTAAGAGTAACTGCAGTATCGCCTTACATATAATGTATTTCTGAAACATTTCGAGATAAATGGATGAAATCCTTTGAATAATTATTATCACTTTCGTCAGTTAGTTGAAAATTAATAATAAATAATACCAAGTAATTAATTGGCAGAGCAAGAAAAGTTAAAATAATTTTGACACAAAAATTGAATTTGACAAATAAAATTAAGGTACTTTTCCTGAACATAAACAAACTTATTAAGATATGTAGATATTACAAGCACGTAGCCAAGGGGATAATCTTCTCTAGTAGATCACTGTAACAGTTGGGGAGAATTCTGATTAAGCAGCTATTCTATTGAAGTTTACTTTTAAATTTTTGCTGTGTATATTATTACATGTACAATACCGATCGCAATCTGGAAAATTTAACTGCATGAGAAACTCGTAGTAGTACAGTATAATTAGATGTGAACTCCGAAATCCAAAAAATAAGAGGTTGGATTGTCACAAAATGTTTATAATCAGTTGCTCTATAAGTACTAAAAAGTCTGCCGCTTAAGAGCGACGGGTTTGGGTGGGGCGAGGGGGGCAAGGAGTCGAAACCATACATTTCCACAGTTTTTGTCAAATATCTCGAAAATGCCGTTAGATAGAGCAAATCCCGCCCTGTACAAAATTAAAGGCCGTTAAATTTTCTAGAAAAATTGCCTTAAACATGTTTTTGGTAAACCCCACAGATTACAAGATATGGAGGAGGAAAGTTTTAATAAATTTTTGCCTTTCTTGAATACTTTTTTCCAGAATTAATATATTTATATGCAAAAAAAATCTTTGTAAGTTACAGACTGGCGTTTGTAAAAAGCATTTTAATACATTTAATTATAATTACATATGGACATACAAATCTATAATATCAAAATGAAACGAAAAAAATGTATGTACACTCATCACTTGAGAACGACTCTACCGATTTGGCTGATCTTTTTTTCGTTGTGTTCGTAATTGTCAGGAAAAGGTTTCTATGTAATAATATTTACAAAAATCCTATTCGAAACCGATTTTAGTACAGATTTTGGTCATAGTTTGTGACGCACACGAATGGGTTAACGAGATTCCATTTGAAATGTGCATTACAGGGTTAATATCACTTCTCTTTTCCATCACTACCATCAGTAATTACAAAATTCCAAAATTCATTAAAAATTACAGTATAAACAAAAAGTAAGTAAGAAAATTATCAAAATTGATAAAATTTTATTTTATAATATCCCCCCATATTTCCTAATCTATACAGTTTACCAAAAAAATATATAGAACCATTTTTGTAGAAAATTTCACGGCCTTTCATTTTGTATATAATGGTATTTTCGGTATCTTCCATCATTTTCGAGATATTTGACAAAAACTGTAGAAACGTATGGTTTTGACTCCTTTAAAGACTTTTTAGTACTTATAGAGGAACGAGTAATAAACATTTTGTGGCAATTAAACCGTTTATTTTTTGGATTTCCCACTTTGGGTGTTTTTTAGTCTAATTATACTGTACTATAGCTTGCCAGCTTTGTTGTAATATTTAAAAAGAAATAAATTTCCGTAAAGTAAATAAATAAATTTGACAAGCGTAAACGTTATAGTCACTAAAATATTGTGGCAAATATTTTTAAGAATCTAATTTTTTAATTTTTTTTTTATTTCAATTTGAGTTTATTTTGCAAGGAAATTTTACAGTTAAATAAATTTTAAAAAACTGCGCTGTTCTTGCAATTACTGCATTTTTATTCTATGGTTAGAACATTCCGTTGCAAGCAATCTTTTTCGGACTCATACTGTACAGGAAAGTAAAAATATTTATAATCGTATATAAAAATTATAAGCAAAATTATAAAGAAAGCCTTCCTTAAGTGAAGTGGAAGAAATTAATCTACTGAATTGGAATATTTATTTCATAACCCTCCAGCGGACGGGTGTGATCTATCTGTCCACATACATAATATGCAATAAAAGTGTTCACCAAACAAATTATTTTTTCTTGCAAGCTTTTGTATATCTTACGGAAATGTAATTAAACAAATTATAATAAATTTGAGCATTTAACTACACCAAATATCGAAAAACTTTTCAAAATAGAGAAGAGGACATTAAGCTGTGTACTATGGATACACATAGACACACATCGATATCATACACATAGATACACATAGAGGATGCACATAGACTCAACTTGAAAAATGTAACTGGCACCATATTCTTTGTGATCTCAAATTACCTCAAATTAAAAGTCAAAAAGTAGTAATGTTTTTCTATCAACACCTTATTTTACTAACCGCTAATCTTATTTAATATTTTCTCTACTTTCCCAAATAAAGTTATTTTTAAGCAATTTATTGAAAGCGATCTAGTGACTTTAATATTTTTTTGCGTTAAAAGATAATATCTTATTTTCATTTATATTTTATTAGTTATTTTGTGATTCAAAAAATAAATTTAAAAAAAATTCAACACGATAAACTTCAACTTTGTTTGCGTAAAATAATATAATATTTTAAAAAACCTTTAATATGAGGTTACAAAGAGTATGGTGTCATTTAAGTTTTTCAAGTTGAGGTAGTTTAGGGTTGGGGTCGTCCTAACGCAACGTCGATTACACAGCCTAGTCTTCCCTTTCCTATCTAGAAAAGCTTTAGAGTTTTTCGATATTTGATGCAGTGTACGAGAAATTTAAAGTGAGTCGTTGAGTACTTGCTTGAAGTAACAGACTATAGTATTATTTAAGTATTGTATAAACTGAAAACAGAATTGAGGTTTAGGATATAGAAAATTAGTTAGTGTAATTTTTCTAAATCAATAATTTTATTTAATATAATGTAAAAAATGATCATGGCGAAGCCAACAACAACAAGGCCGGGCAATGACGTTAATGCCCAGCAAAAATTGAGATTGACGTAATTGTCCAGCAATTGACATGATTATTCGATTTACATCTTTGATATATAATAATATAAAAATAATAATATAATATACATATGAATAAAATTAAAAATATAATATACATCAACACAATAAAAAAGAGATAACAAAAGTAAAAATTCTATGTTTTTGGTAATTAATTCTATGGTACGCCGGATTAACAGAAAATAAAAGCCGAACACGGAAATCCCTCTATCCAACGTGACTAGGCCAATAAATGATATTCCAGCGAGTTGGTAGAAAACGAATATTAAGAATACTAAACGAATACTAAGATAACAAACTATAAACATCATCGTGTATTACCAAAACAAACCAATTTGTATAACAGAATTCAATTTGCCTGTGTTTAGAAGGTTTTTTTTACCTCCTCCAGTTTTCATTTTTTACGTGAAAAAAAAACAGATTTCCGCCTTTCATTTATATACAATATATTGTTGTATCAACTATCGTTAGCCGTTTGAAATAATTTATTTCCTAATAATACCATCGAGTTTGCTATATAGAATATTTTTGGGAGCTTATGAAGATGTTTTGGGAGATTGAGTTAATTTCTTAGATTTTAAGTTGTTCAAGTCCACGACAAAATAGAAGTCACCACACTATTCCTTGTTTATGATGTAACACTAAATTTATCAAAAAGTTTTTCTCAAAGACGTCGACAAGTCAGTATAAATTGAAAGGTTGGTTGGATGAAAAGAAAGAACAGTGAAGCAAATGTGGCTATTTCGAAGAAGAAGTCAACCCACTGTGCAATCAACAATAATATCAGTTTCTATTGTTTTTTATTACACTATTGTATATTGTAATCCATGAACCTAAGAATGAATACAAATCATAAGTTACATCTTAGGGTTCTAAATACGGACTTGCAATAATTTTACAACATTTCAATTTGAATGTAAGATTTCTCTATAAAATGTGATACCAGGATACGGATAGGGAAACGAACCCTATTCGCCGCTCATAATATACCAATTGACGATCCCCAACTTTCAAATTTTATACCTTATATCTCAATTGTAATAGTCGAAAGCTCAGAAAAGCAGACAGGTTTGCTTTTTAAAATATAATTTCAGTAGGTTAATAATCTGTATTGTAAAAGGCGACAAAGACCAATATAAGCTAAACATTTCAGCCATGCTGTCGTTTTACTAATTATGCACTTGATCCGTTGTAACTGAATTATAAAAATTGAAGCGCTTTTGCGTTTGTGAACACTTGACCCTCTTTATTAAAAGCACTCTCTTCGTAGCAATTCTTTATTAAATTTAATTTCCTTAAAATGCAATTTTAAAGTTTTTTGTTGTGGCGTTCAGATTAGTTTCAGATAAATTCAAAAACACTCTTTGATTGGTTATTGCTTTGTAGAAAATTAAGCTAAAATGCGATAATACAGCGTGGTTATAGGGTGGCAAAAGCTCTCTCAAATCTCTCCCAATTTGGTTATTACAAAGTTGGCCTGAAACACTCGGCTTTTCTAAGAAATGTTAAAAATATTATAGAACGAAAATCAATCAATGCATTTTTTTGTAAATTCTAATTTCCAATAGGTTTTGTGTTAAAAATTTATTTAAATTATGAGTAGATACCTTGACGATCGTCGTCTTACTTTTCAAATATCGCACGCTACTACTGTGCTAAATTAATATCCTAAATAAGGTATAATCTTTAGGTACTCTTAGTATAAAATAAATAGAAATTCTTATATTTGATCCTCCCCTTGTTAGGTAAGCAACTCTTTATAGAATTGATTTCTGAGCTGAAAATTTTGAAAGTCAAGATCTAATATTGAAGAGTTACACAGGTGAGAAAAGAAACGCAGTTTTCTATTGACCAAGTAAACAAACTTATTTCCAACAATTTTAAATTTAACATAATTTATCTCTGAGATGCTGATTTATAAAAATTTCCAATTTTTAATCGGATGTAACGTAATTTGAATTATATTCCAATTTTCTTGTTTCACAATAACATTAAAATGTTAAAAATTTAGAATAATTATACTTTCAAACAAATTATATTTAAAATAAATTGTTTTCATTTTTATAAAAACACAAACGTTACTAAGTGGCACGTTTGTGTGGTAGAAGTTTCATACAAAATAGTTAGTTTAGTAACTTTTTAATTAAAAAATTGTTATTTTACTTTTTAATTTACTTCAAATTTAATTTAAACTGAAAATTTATTTAATAATATTGAAATATAATTTGAAGTCTGTTTTCTAAAAGAACAAAACTTAAAAAATAAAATATTGTAAAAAATTGGTTAATGTGGATGTCCCAAAAATTGAGTAAAGGTAAACTCTGATAAAGCTCGGACATTTTACAAAAGATTTTTGAAAAAAATTTCATGCAAGCATACTCTATTTTTAAACCTGATTATAGTAAACATTAAACATTAGTGTTTTCCGTTAGATCATTATGATTCATAAATAATCTGAATTACACATTTGTAAAATATGTTTTCAAGTGTCTAACATCTCCGATTTGTTTTTTTAATATTTTACAAATTTGGCGGCTTTTACCGAACTTCCCATAGTAAAACTATTAATTTAAACGAAAATCAACGAACAACTTTAAATTATATAATTTTTAACCGTTAAGTACATTCACAGGACACTTTAAGAGCAATACAACCACTATTTGCCAGTACTTCTGTGAATAATCGATATAAAATATAATTAAATAAATCAAAATACAGTAATGGTATATATGGCAAAATAGCACCATTTTATAGTTATTACTGATCGTTAATTACAATTAACCATAAAACCAAAAAATATGTAGGGCGAAAGAAGTTATGAAAAGCTTGATTAAGTTAAAAATTATTTTCAAAAATAGAGAAAAACGAAATTAAAATACTTTTTTCGTTAAAAATATTTCTATACCGGTTGCTGAATGAGTTAGCTGAACATAAGAAATTAACATGTAAAAACTTATTTATGCAAATTCCTACTTCCCTAAATATTTTAGAGAAAAAATAAAAGATACAAAAATAATGCAGAAATATAAACTACCAATAATAAGAACATTAGATTTCATCTAACTTTTACTTAAAATGCCAAAAACTGCTTTTGAAATTGTTAAAAGTTTCATTTATCGGACTGGCCATGAAAATTTCCATGGTAATTATTTTGGAAAATATAAATTAAATTGAATTGAATTTATTACATGGCCAGTGCGATAAATGAAAATTTTAACAATTTCGAAAGCATTTTTGACCTTTTAAGTAAAAGTTAGATAAAATCTAATGATCTTATCATTTGTAGTTTATATTTCTGCATTATTTTTGTGTCTTTCATTTTTTCTCTAAAATAGTTCGGCTAACTCATTCAGCACCCGGTATATAATTCTGCTGTGTTTTATTAATTGAAATATTTCAACTGGGTTTAAAAATTTATTTTTAATGTAATTTAAGGGTGCATCAATTTGAGGTTTGAGTTAGAAGCTTTTGAGGTTTTTTTTTGCTAATTTTAAAAACCGAATCAATTTTGAAATTTTGGAAAAACGGTGATAAGATAGTATAGTTAGAGTACCTCACGATTTTATCGAAATATAAATAAAGTAAACGCAGAAAACTGTATCACAGGCAACTATTAAGTAGTTTGAAACTAATCTATATTTCTTAAATAAATATTTCTTATTTTCAGTCAACGTCCCAAAAATTGAATGTGTTGTATTTCTGTAACCATTAATATTGATTTCCAATGTCTTCATTGAAATTGTTTTTAGTTACTATGAATTCAGAAAATGGCGTTTTTCTATTAAATTTTAAATAAATAAATCATATTAATTTTAAAAACCCTTAAGAAGATTTTTAAAGCTACCAAACATAACTTTTGTCTCCATTAAAAATACAGCCTCACGATGTCTCTCTTAGAATAGCAGAAGAGAAAAAAGAATTATTGTACCTACTTTTAAATGTTTATTTTTAATTTATAAATAGACATACGTATTCCAATCGTTTTTTAAAAATGCACAATAAAAGAATACATGAATTTATGTTATCTTATTGTTAGTTATCTACAAAACACATTTGTATTGGTTATGTTTTTACGTAGCAACAATAATTGATTCGTGACCTTTATATAATAAGGCCATAGCTGTAAATTTATTATATTTACTTTCCTAATTTACACGGTATATCAGATATTTTACGAATCTTGGCAAATATGTGGTTTATTGGTATAACAATGTTATAGTGTTGATTACAAATTCACCAAATTGTTGCAGTTAATTAACATTGATGTTGAAGTCATTTTAATTTGCCTGAATTGTTTTGAAAGTAAATAATTGTTATTAAATAATTGGTTAATTATGTTTACAAATTTCATAACATTGATAAACAAGCTGTAAAATACAGAAAAAAAATTAACAAAAAACAAAAAACAGCATGTAACTACGGTAAATACAGAAGTCCCTAAACAACAAAAATGAAAAACAAAAAAAATTCCTGAATTTTTTACAAACTTCCTTATCCATTACATTTTTACTTGTTAAATATTTATTTAGACATGAAAGGTAACAGAACTATTTGTTAGTGTTGATACAAAATTCCTTAAAATGTATATATTGAATGAAATTTCATGTTGTCATGACATACAAGCATTTCCCAAGAGAAGTTAAAATAATTAAAGTAAAACACGAAAATTTACGTCGTATGATATAATAATTATATTGAGGCAGTTAATAATAAAAATGAAAAAAGAAGGAATATTTTTTAATTCATTAAAATTGAGATATCATTGAGACATTAATGAAACGAGTATTGCGTTATTACGAAGACATGGGTTTCAAATTAGTAATAAAATATTTATAACTTTAACGAACAATTTAATGAATATTGGTATTAATGTTTTGTAAAGTTTGAGCAATGTTATTTAGTTTCTTATAAGGAATAATAATAGAAGTAACGAAAATGTAAATCGGAAGAAGTCGAAAAGTTTTGGCGATTTTTTTATAGACAAGTCTGTAATGGAATCTATTGAGGAACAAGATTTCTTTGAAAATTAACTAATATCCTTATGATCAAAGAAAGATGGTATAAAATTCGCTTGAATAACCACAGAGGACCTTCAAAGGATGTATAGTAACCTACATGCCGCCTATATCGATCGTCGTAGGGCGTGGTATGGACCTATGTGATTGTCCTATATATTCAAATCAATCAAAACTTGAAACATGGCCAATGACACTGACGATGTCAATAAACGCGCTTTCTTAAAAGTATCGATATTGAATAATTTTAAATGATTGCCGCATCTATACCATGTTCAATACCCATAATTCAATTGAAGACCGGTAAGTTTTCAAAAATTTATATACTTTGTGTACATTTTTTTGATAAAATTGTTATTTTTTAGATAGGTATTATAAATTAACGTAAAAAATTTTCTTTCGTTGCCGATTGTTTTTCCCTAATACAAGTGAGTAAACTAATATTATATTGTTACGATTGAACGGAATCAACAAAACGCAACATTGTGGTTTTTAAAAACTTAAAAGTATGTAATAAAAATTTGTAGTTTATTAGCTTACCGGAACATACAACAGATTGATCCATAACAAACAATTATTTGGTTATCTGATAAAGTTAAAAAGTGGACTATCTCCATATCTGGATCACTGACATTACAATGGACACATATTAAAATTGTAATCACAAACAATGAAAGGGTTTAATCACTTATTTATATTTTAATTAAAAAAATAAAACATCGTGCATTTTGGAGCCACAATTCGCATTATAATTTGCGAGATCGGCGGCTAAGAAACACTGTGGCGCGACGGCGAGCATACCGGCGCTTAATTTTCAGCGCCCTCATCCAACATAAAATATTACTAAAATCGGACGCTATAGCACTACACTGCAGAATTAGATTTTATTTTTCATTCCGACGCTCAACCATACAAGTTAAACAACACATCCGTTTTACGTCTTATGGATGGGATGACACTATCTAAGCTTACTAAAAATAAATTAATGCTTCGCCTTCACATCATCTTACAGCATCAAGCTGAATTTTAAAAATGTATTTAAAACAATTTCCCAACCACTCCAAATAGATACGAAATTAAAATTTAAAAATTAAATTTTAGCAAACAGCAGTAAAAAATTTCACACCACACAATTAAAATTATTCCAAATTTCGGTACAACTGCCCAGATATAGGAAGTATTATAGGTAATAGGTGCACGCATTCAAAAAAATTATTTCATAACTTTGTTAAATTAAGTAAGAAGTTTTAAAAACTTAACCGAAAGGAATTTTAAAGTAATTGTTTCATCAAATTTTACTCAAATTAACAAATTTCAAATAAACTGTGCCCTAGTGAGCTTCGTAAAGTTAAAAATCAAAAACACGCATCTTACCAAGTGAGTAGGAACAACATTTTGACGGAAGAAACTTTCAAACTTTAAACCATTAAATTCACTCAAATTTAAATCAAGCGTTTCGAAAAATTAAACATTAAAATATTTTGTCGTAACGTAAACTTTGTCTCGTTTGGCGTGTATCTCATTAATAGTGAAATAAGCTCGTGCGGCAAGCAAAGACTAAAATATAATGGAAGGGTCCAACTGTCGATAAGCTAATGCGAGTTGCCCGTACTGAAAATGTTTTCAGCTTATTTCAGGAGAGCACTAGAGTTTGAAGCTGCTTTGTGTGTTGTCTATCTCTAATTTTTAGGGCTGACATAACATTGGCAAAAGAACATTATTTTATTATTAGTTAGTGACAAATATTATATTATTTACGCTTATTAAAATATTTTAAGCGTAAAGTATTTTTGAAATAATTTTTTATACAACAATATACAAAATATTTAAGTTATTTCAACTAGCCAATCCAATCCAAATTTTAAATTTACAAATTTCGAAGACTACAACAAAATTTAGTTTTGCTAAAATCTTTCATTCTAAGTAAAGATGTGATTTTTGGTATTTAATTATTAATCACACATTTCTCAGATTTTAGCCTATGGTAAATGTATTTTTATCACAATAAGTCCCCATTAGTACTGAAAACCAGGAGAGCTCGGATATGACTCAGACCAGTTTTTCTCTACTAGTTCCAAAACAGTAACAGATAAAAAATATTCAAGAGATTCACTCTTGATATCTTTCTTCATTTTTGAGTTATTACAGAAACATTTTAAAATATGAAGATTATTTTAGATTCATTAATATTATTACTAATATTATTCCTATTGGTTCTTATTGCTTATTGTAATATTGATATTATTTGTTATTGATCGTGCTTGATCAGCAGGGCAATGTTCTCCTTTATTTTTGCCTAAATCATTAATCACGCCGGATCTTAAATGTTTTGTATATTAATTTATTATAATAAATATATAAATTGTACGACTTCGCAATATATTTTTTTAATTTTTGAAAAATAACACAACATGTTTCGTATGAAGGATCATACATCTTCAGGTAACATTATTAAACGATTAGCACAAAATAAACACCATAAACAAATTAATAAAAGGAATTAAACTATATGTAAACTGTTTGCGACTATATGTAAATCTACAAAATATTTTGATACTATAAACAAAAAAAATGGATAATATATGTAAACAACATAATATTACCCTTACCGAAAAATCGAATGGAGATTTTATCAATCTTTTATCCAACTTTAAACAAAATCAAGACATTATGCATTCCAACGGCGTATATAAAATATTTTGTAATGATTGCAACTATTCATATATAGGACAAACTGGAAGACGCCTAGAAACTAGAATAGCCGAACACGAAAGAATGAACTCGATTTCTCAAGTTTCTAAACATATTAAACTTAAAAATCATAAAAGCAATCATAGGAAAACTATAATTCAAAATAAGGAAGACAAATATTTAAAAAGAATTATTTGGGAATTCTATGAAATACGAAAAGATACCAAACTAAACCAACCTTTACTTAACAAACACGAACAATTAAACTTTTTTCCCCTTTACATCTTTTTTTCTAACCTTCCTATTTTCATTTTTAAAACTATCACACTTTTTTATTTTTTTTTAAATCATTGCACCTATATGCTGACTTTAAAAATACTTCAACTTCAAAAAACAAATTTTCATAATTTCATTTCATATTTAATTTGGTATGTAATTAATTATTTAAAAAATTGTACTATTATACTTTAATTTCTTCTGTAGACACCTGAAGATGTATGGCCTTCATACGAAACATGTTGTGATAATTTTAAAAAAATTAAAAAATATATTGCGTAGTCGTACAATTTATACCTATATTTATCAAATATTACTTAGCCAGACATAAATAATAATTATTCTAATTTATTCTAATTTATTCTAATTTATTATAATTTTACTTATATACAGTGTGACCGATATTTATGGGACATTACTCCTTAACCCAAGTCGCCAAAGCTAGTTGATCAAATAACCAGTTTAACCAATAGTAAAAATAATAAAATAGTCAAAATAAAACAAAACAAAATTTAAATTTCCCGTCTTATCAATTAAAACTAGCAAAACAATTATTATTGCATTTTAGATTATTAGATTCACAGACCTACAAAACTTCCCTTCTTAAAATTTTCCACAAGTTTTTGTCATTTTTCCTTTATATTTCGATACGGTAAATTTAAATCTACTTTCCGTTTTAATTCATCAGCTTTTGTTTTGCATATACTTACAGCTTATTCTTTTTTACGGGGGGTAAGTGCACATTAATGAGTTTGTCACAGTGTAGATAGCAGTTATGATAAAATTAATACAATGTCTACATCACGGAAAAGCTGTTTAAATAATCCTCAGTGTTTTTGTTATATTTATGGTGAATAAGTGGTTAAAAATTTTAGAAAATCGATGACAGTTTTCGTAAAAACTGATTATTTTGACTGATTTAGTCCAATAAATGCTATCTTGTCTGAAAGATCTTGGTTGCAACGTAGTATCAAAGTTCACTATTTAAACTCCCATCTGGACCGTTTTTATGTAAATCTGGGCCACTTTAGTGATGAACAATGTGAAAGGTTCCACCAAGACGTTCGTACCATGGAGAAACGATATAACTATATAATATAAGGATAGATTAGGCGTGCATATGATGGCAGATTGGTGCTGGTGTTTGAAAAGAGACCTTCCTCAAGGTACTTATTCAAGAAAATCATTAAAAAGATCATTTTTATCTGCTTTTGAAGATTAAATATTCTTCATAAATACGGTGTCTATAAAAGTATACGTATACCATATCTCAAAAACTAAAGCTGATGGATGAAAATGGTTTTAATTTTGGAGTCAGGATGCTAAATACCTAGAGAAAAGCTACTTATTTAAAAAGAATTTAAAACTGTTGGAAGATCAGATGGATAGCTGGATGACGAAAAAAGAAAGTGAGAAACTGATAGAAAATGCAAATCAAGAAGAAAACTGCATAAAAGTTGCAACAGCAAACCAACAGAGGGCTCTTGGTGACAGGGAAACACATCAATTAAAGAAAACTACAATAGCAACACAGATTAGTGTAAACAATGGAAATGCAAGAAATGTGCAAAATAGAATGCAGAGATCATATAGGCAAGTATTGCAACAAGGACAGAATCAAAATGCAAAAAATGAAGACCCAACTGAAAATGTAAACAGCAATAATCAACAACAAACCTTTCAAAGAAGAGGAATTACTAACAATCGGAAAATACAAGAAAAAAATATTGGCACAGGAAATAAAACTAGAAGTGAGAGTACGAAGGGCTTTACAGGAACAAAAAGAAAAATTTGGTTATACTTGTATAGGGTAGAAAGAACGGCTAATTCAGAAATGATCAACGAATATTTAATAAAAGAACAAGGACTAGATAAAAATGGTGTTGATGTGAAAGAAATACCAACGGAATCACCAAGAAAAAAATGTTTTGTAGTAACAGTCCCGATGGAAGATAAGGAAGAAGTGTATAAATCCGAGTTTTGGCCTGAAGGAGTGGGTGTTAAAAGGTTTGATTTCGAAAAACATCGAGAATTCGTAAACCAACATTTTTTATAAGTTCCAAAGACAATAAGTTCAAAACAAGTTTCAGTGTTATACATCAAAATGTACAATCAATTGGAAATTCGGTACTGAAACTTGAAATTATCTTACAAGAACACAAACACTGTAAAGTACTGTGCATAACTGAACATTGGAAAACTATTGAACAACTTAAAAATTATGCAATACAAGGGTTTAATTTGATATCTTATTTTTGTAGGGAAGAAAATAAACATGGAGGAACAGCTGTATTTGTAAAGCAAAACATTACATGTAAAGAGAGAAAAGACATCACTAAATATTCAAAAACTGGTGAATTTGAATGTGCAAGTGTCGAGTGCAAAATAGACAATATGAAAGTAGTATGTATATCAATTTATAGAGGTGGAAATTTGAAGATCTTCTTGGAGAAAATGAATCAAGTATTAAACATTCTAATTAAAGAAAATGTCATAATCGTTTTAGCAGGAGATTTCAACATAGATTTTATGCTGAATTGTAACGCAGATGTTGAAAAAATGATGACCTTGTTAAAAAATTTCAATTTAAGACAAACAATATTTGATGCTACACGAGAGACAAATACTACATCAACATGTATTGACAATATTTTTACGAACTTTGAAGGTGTACATGAAGCGCAAGTAATAAAAACGCATATTTCGGACCACTATGCACAAAAACTTACAATTGAGATGAACAATAGGAGAATAAACAAAACAAGTGAAAGAAGAAATTTTTCAAAGGAAAACAAGGTGAATTTTTTGAAATGTTTAACAGAAGAGACTTGGGAGTTGGTATATTCCATTGAAAAACAGAATGTAAATAAACAATTCGAATGTTTCCTGGACATCTACTTAAGGTATTTTAGGGAAAATTTTCCCCTACAAAAGGTAGTTAATAATAACAAAACAAATTTTTCTTTACTTAAAAATAATCCACAAGTGGTAGAATATAAAAAAAACTGGATATACTGTTGGTATTAAGTAAAGTAAACAACGAACATAAAAAAGCCTACAATGAAGCTAAAAAAGAATACGACAACTTTTTAACAATATGTAAAGCAAAATACTTTGATGAGAAAATTAGTAAATCTGATAACAAAAGCAAAGCATTATGGGCTACAGTAAATTCAATAAAAAATAAAACAAATCAGAAAAATTTTCAAATGGAAGGTAACTTAACTTTAATTGCGAACGAAATGAATCTACACATGATACAGGCTGCAAACCAAAATGTCAAACAAACCAAACAGAGAAGTAAGAACGAGATTGAGTTGATGGCTGCTAAAACGATGATAACGAAAGATACAACAAAAGAGGAAATCCTACAAATTTTCAGAGGATTAAAAAATAAACACAGCAGCGGAATAGATGAAATTCCAACTAGCATAATAAAATACAGCATGACTGGAATAGTGGATATAATATGCTACACTGTGAACAGCTCAACGAGATATGGGATATTTCCAGACAAACTAAAGGTAGCTGTAGTAAAGCCTATACATAAGAAAGGAGACCCCTCCAACTATGACAATTACAGACCGATAAGTGTACTTCCGGGCTTTTCAAAGATCTTTGAGTTGGCTATGTGTAGACAAATTATGCAATTTTTAATGGAAAACAATATAATAACAGAAAGACAACATGGATATATAAAAGGAAGATCTACACAAACGGCAATATTTCAATTTGTAATGAAAGTACTGCAAGCATTTGAAGATGGTAAGCTGGCACTGGGAATGTTCCTTGATCTGACAAAGGCATATGATTGTGTGGATTATGAAATACTTTTTGAAAAGTTAACAAAATATGGAATAACTGGAAGTGCACTTAATTGGATTAAATCATACTTTACAAATAGAAAGCAAATAGTATCCATCACTAAAGATGAAGTTGAATATCACTCGGAAAGTCAAGAAATAGCAACGGGCGTACCACAGGGTAGTGTGGGCGGACCATTGCTATTTATCATATATCTAAACGATCTAGAACATGCAACCAATTATGCTGATGATTCCAGTATACTAATACAAGAAGAGACGTGGCCTGAAGTAATTAATTCTTCAAATGAGATTCTGGAAAATGTGGGAAAATGGTTTTTTGAAAATGGGATGCTGTTGAACAAACAGAAAACAAAAATAGTACTCTTCAGAACAACACATTTTCGAATTGAGGCACCCGAAAACGCGAAAATATGTGGCGATCTATATGAGCTTAGCAACAGCACAAAATTCCTTGGAATACATATAGATAATGCACTTACATGGGAAGAGCACATACGAGAAGTCGGAACAAGTTTATGCGCAACGGTATATGGTCTAAAAGTTATATCATACTACGTGAGCTTTCAAGTGCTCAAGACAGTTTACCAAGCGACGTTTGAATCAAAATTAAGGTATGGGATCATTTTTTACGGAGGTGGACAAATTATTAAACTTTTTAAAATGCAAAAACAGGCAATAAGAGTCCTTCTAAATTTAAAATTTAAAGAAACGTGCAGAGAACGATTCAAAGAAAACAAGCTGCTTACAGTATACGCAATCTACATTCAGGAATGTGTTCTATTTGTTTTTAAAAATAAACAACTGTTTTTGCAACATTACAATGAGAAGAGCCACTACCCTACAAGAAGTATAAATTACAAAGTACCAAGTCATCGGTTAACAACAACTGAAAAAAACTGTTATTATTCGTGCATAAAATATTATAATAAATTGCCAACACATATAAAAACAACAACAATATTAGAGGACTTTAAAATGCTAGTGCACCAACTACTAATAGACCTGGAACCATACGGTGTTGAAGAATACATGTGATTTTTTCTAAGAGAAATTGTATTTCCTTTTTGACATTCTTTCTTTTTTGATGTGCTAATTTTTTTGTACATATAATCAGAAATAAATTTATGTTATTATTATTATTATTATTATTATTCATCCGGAAAAAAATTTCGTCGGTATGTGTTATATGTAGAGGCCGGATTTATATTTACTTACATGTTTTGTTTGATGTATCATAGAAAGCTGAATTTTTGTATCTAAACGTTTGCTACTGAAAGAAGCCAAAATACGCAGTTTTATACCGCATATAACTTAATATTTTTGGTTTCGCATATAATCGCATGTTTTAACATTTTAACATATGCATTGTTTTAACACTTTAACTGCCATGGGCGTTCATTGGGGGGGGGGGGGGCAAAGGAGGGGTAGCTGCTCTTCCCGGCTGTTGCTTAAATAAAAAATTTTTAATTTTTTAGTGTTTTTAGTTTTTCTTTTTTTTTGGATTTTGCCTCTCCCTGAAAAAGATCTTATGGACGCCCATGTTTACTGCCATCTCGTGCTTTATTTCGGGGGGGGGCGAGGTTTGAACCCCCAAAACCCCCCTCAGATACGGTCCTGCTCACCAGTAGAAAAGTAACCCTTAATTAACGTTTTCTATTGGTGAATTATTTATAATAGGGTTATACCAGTGTTTTTTAGTGCCTATAAATCCAGACCCTATTGATAATATAATACTTAATCTAAAATTAAGCCCTGAGCCAGGTATAAAGGTATAAAGGCGGTAAAGACGGCATAATTGGGCACGGCCATCTTGTGACGGCGTATTTTCCACGGCGTTATTGCAACGGCGTTTTTGGGGACGGCGTCTTTCCCAAGGCGTTCTTGAAACGGCGTCTTTGGGGACAGCGTTTTGACGTGATACCCTCGATTATATGTTATTTTAAAATTCAAATTTAAGATTAAAACAAAAAATAAATTGCTTTATCCTCCACTATATTCTTAAGATAACTTATAATTGCAAGACAAAAAGGAAGAACATTATTTCTAAACAAAACAAAGATTTTCACATTGAAGATTCAAATCGTGTAATAACAAAATACAAATTTTTACTTTCCCCATACGTATACGTATGTATAAGGGAAAGTATTGTAATCCATTCAAAAATCAACAATCGAAATTTTTGTATTAAAATGTTTCTTATCATGCCCTGATAAGTTTTTGAAGAATTTTAGTTGGATGTTCGTCTGTATGTATGTCTGTGTGTGTGTTGTTACGATATTATGAAAAAAAATAGTATCAATTGCACAAGTTAAATCACGCAACCAAATGTCAAAAAATTTGGCATAAATGTACATGTAAATGTACTCTAAGTTAAACTTAGGGGCCAGCTGAAAATGGTGAAACTTTGTTGAAAATTGCGGAAATGATAAAGAAAATAAAAAAGTTTAAGTGTCAATTACTTTTGGACCACCAATTAGTTATACCCAAATTATTTAATTGTACTTTGTCGCATCTCTTTTTAAAACACGTATATCGAGTTGGACGGAATGCGAGTCGCGTCGCCACTCGATTCCAAAAATTTTCGTAAATTAATTAAAGTTTGACTTTTATGAAATGTTGACATGTTTTCGGGTGTTACGCCCCGCGTCCCGCGTAGAGCGATTTTTGAGCCCCACAGATGGGACCTCTCGCTTCCTTGAGGTCTTCCGCGTCGAACAGTACCCGGCAAGAGAGTGGCGGACAAAAATTTACCCTCTAATTATGTGTACAAGAAAGTAAATCTGCACCTTTAATTTAACGGGTTTTCAAATTTTTCAACTTATAAACTTTATGATGCAAACTGTAGCTTTCTCGGGGTCTTTCTCGCCGAATGGTACCCGGAAAGAGGAGGTTGAACGATAATTTTTACACAAAAATTTAATGGGGAAAGTTATGCAATGTTTACATAGCCAATTTTTTTTAACCAATTCAAAATTTTCTTATTTTTTAAGATAAGTATTTTCCAGAGTACATTTAAGCGCTTAGGCCGTACCCAAAAACTGGTAAGGTACTTTTCCACTTAGTTTACCAGTATACATTTTTATATAACCATAATCAAGTTTGTGTATGTAGACAATTTTCTTGTTACACCAATGGATTATTATATTTAAATATGAGCTTTTCTCGTTTATTCATCGCTTGTATCCTTCAATGAGTTGATTTAGTTGAATTGGTAAATGTTTATAGTGAATGCAATTAATCTAATAAGTAACTTTATTTAATTAATTTATTTATTACTTTCCCATTTACGTAGTAAAAGAAAGTATTGTAATCGAGTAAAAATATCTTTTGAATTAACATTATTTATTCCATAGTCTGCGAGTCCGTACAAATCGTTTGTACGATTCGATACCGAGTAAAATACAGTAAAAGACACAAATTTTGGTAGTCTTGGTTACTGTTAGTATAGTGTTTGCTTCTTGGAGTGCGCAATCTATATCAATTGCTATTTTGCAGTTTGAATTTAAATCACCCCGTTGCTGAATTTTACTAGGTAATTCAAACTCAAAAGGATTTATTGTAGCGTCCCTCGATAATTTTTAGCAAAAAATTGACTTATTTAATTGAATTTGTTTTGATAATTCATTAACCCCAGCAATATGAGAATGAGAACGTATGATTTTCGATAATTCTGAATTATTGGAAACTTTTGTACTTTTATTAACTTTTTTCTTTATTATTTTTACTTTTTTTATGAAAAAAAAGAACTTTTATTAAATTGATTTGTGACATTTAAATTTTCAAAAAATTTTGAAAGGAATTATTTATAGTACAGGGTGGCTCGCGGCAGACGCATGGATTTGAAAAGAGCATTGCTCTCTTGCTAACGGTTCTAGACGGTTGAAAGTTGGATGCTTCAAAAAAGAGAGAAGGGAAGTTTATGTTCCATGCGTTATCAGTCGCTATAATGGAGGAATCCGTTGAATAACGTGTTTTCTGTGTCCAGACCTATTTTTCGATCGCCCGTATGGTATATAATTTCAAAAATTGGGACTTTTTTGAAGAAAATGATCTAGCGGTTACAGTCATTACTGCACGTTAACTGATCATGATCTAGGATTTTTTCTTGCTTCAGTTGGAAGGGATGGAGCTGGAAGACGTCTGGTTTTAGCAGGATGGCGCTACAGCCTTTTGCTCTTTGTCTCTTTGCGAGACATATTCCCCGGGCGCCTCATCTCCCTAAAAGGCGATTTGATTTGAACTAGCGCGCTGTCCCGATTTGACCCATTGTGATTTTTTCTGTGGGGATACCTAAAATCTTTGGTTTACAACGATGCAATTGTCCCAGAACCCTGGAAGCCCTCAAACACAACATTGGAGCCCATATCGCCGAAATTCCTGTGGCAATGCTTCAAAGAGTGCATGATACTTTGTTCAAAACCGTGTAAAATTCAATTTCGCATGTTAATAAAACAGGAAAAAGTAAAAAAATTTGGTCATTTTGTAATAGTCTTTATTAGTAGACTATACTGTATAATATATTGTACGGACTCGTAGACTATGGAATAAATAATGCTAATTCAAAAGATTTTTTTACTCTAATGCAATACTTTCTTTTACTTTATTCCATTATCTAATCCATAAGTTTGCCGCGAGCCACCCTGTACTTTGAAATTCAGAGTTAAAACTCTTACTTGCAATAATCATATTATTATTACTCGTAAGATTATCAGAACCTTTTAATAGTTCTATTATGGTCTTCGATGATTTGCAACTATCGGAGAAGTGGTGTCAAGCAAATCTGATGACTATGAATGTTAGCAAATGCAGGAATGTTACGTTCAGTCGGTCCAGAAACTCGCTATTTTATGATTATTCCTATTCGCGCGTAATAATTTCTAGAGCTGAGACGGTAAAGGATTTGGGGGTATATCTTGACTCGAAGCTCTCATTTCGAGACCACATTGATGCCATTGTTAAAAAGTCTATGAGGCTGCAATACTTCGGATTATACAAGAATTGAGACTTTCAAAGTGTTGTTCTGTGCACTTATCCGATCCATTCTAGAGTACTGTTCAGTTGTCTGGTCCCCTCACTACGCCACTCATGTTGATAGGATCGAAAAAATACAAACTAAGTATATCCGATTTTTGGCTCACAGACTGGGGTACACATATTGTGATTGTCAGCTGGATGATGTTATTAGCGACATAGGCCTGACTCCTCCGCACTTACGTCACGTCAATTCAGATTTGACCTTTCTCTTTAAGCTTGTGAACTCTTCTGTCATATGCCCAGACTTGCTTGAACTTGTGGGACTTAGAGTACCTAGCATGGGCACTAGATCTCAAAGCCTGTTTTCTCTTGGGTGTCATGCAACTAACTAAGCATCAGGATGCTGAGGTGGGGTAATAGACTGAGCGAATCAGTCGACTTCTTTAATATGAATCTTCTCCAGTTCAACCGACGCGTTGACCGACGTCAACGCCCGTTAACGGTGGGCAATGATGTAAATATTTTGTTCTGATTGTAATATTTACGTCTTTGGCCGGTCAATGACCAAAAAGGGTTGGACAATGATGATATTATGGAATAACTGGTATAAAGAACAGCAAAATGGCGATTTAAGTTTGACAGCCAACTGGCAACTGATATTTACGTACATATATATGTTGTATTCATTTTATTATAACATAATATAATCATTTATTAACAAAAATAATAAAAATTAAAAAATAATGAAATAAAAATTTATAAATGAATCATTTTTATTCTAGCGCGGGAGTGACCCATATTTATAGATAATTTTTTTAGTTGATAATAATCCCATAATAACTAGTATTAATTGCAAAGGCACATTTAATATATTACTTTCAGATGGAATCTGAAAAATATGTTTCATCATTGCACACCCTGTATTGGTCATTAACGTTATTGTCCAATACAGGGTGGGCAATGATGTAAACACCACATATGAAATTTTAAATGTCAACATTGCCCAAAATGCATGGTCATTGACGTCAATGGCCGAATTGCCATCATTGACCGTAACAGTTCCACAATTTCGGGGGAAATTACTAAATTCAATTTTGTTTTAGACCTTGTATATTGGGTTTATTTGACATTAATTTAAAACATATCTACTAATAAGAATAAAAAAATATGTAATGGAACATTAGTTAAAATTGTTTACTAATAATTTTTTTATTTTAGCAAATAACCAGAGAATGATTTTCAACGCACGAGTGTTCTTTCCGTTAGAATCCATAGAATTATTGAGAGGGCAAAAATTATAATTTTATCTAGTTCTGATTCATGTAGGGTTACGTTTTGTATTGTAATATTTAAATTTAGAAATTTAGTGTATATGTCTTATTGAAATTTTTTCAACAGTTGAAAAATTTAAAAATATTTGGAATATTGAAATAATTTTATTTAAACTAACTAAAGAAATTTGCGACATTAAAACAAATTGAAAAATTCTAATGTACTAAAATTTCACCGTTCACTTTTAAATAAAAAGTGCATAATAAATTTATGATATATCTATGATAGCTACTTAACTAAAACTTAATAATGTTTATCTTAAAACAAATTTATATGTGTTGGACATTTTTTACAAACGTTTACTCTTGACATGTTTCCTAACTTTAAAAAAAATATTTTCAAATAGAACATGCACCTACAATTACCAAGTATTTTACACCTCTCGAAGTTCCAGAATCTTAATTTTAGTGGGTTTTCGAGACAGCCTCATCTCGTAGAATTAGTGCATGCATTTATGGTTATTGTAACCACCAAAACTAGCTCGGCACACACAGGCTGCACCGCATGCTGGAGGTATTGGGACAAGAGAAGATAATGAAGTATCTCTCTTCATCGACCTCCAACTCGTCGACCAACATCCAATTATAATGGTCGGGCCACTCTTTAAATACAAAAAAATATAGATTCTTTTAAAACAGAAATGAATTAATTTCTACTCCAGAACATACTAAACATGTTAGTTACTCAATTATTATTAATTATAATTTTAATATAACTTTGTTCATTTAAAAAAAAGCCTTTTATTAAATTTTCACAAAACCATTAGCTGGCTTCTCAAATGAAGGTAAGTCTTACTTCACTATTCGTTTGCTTGGCGTTTACAGGTTCAAATTTACAAAATGTTTTGTTAATTTTTATTTTAGGATTTATTGATTGATGATTTCTTGATGTCATTTTTTATTAAAAGCTTGACAAATTAATCAACTATTAAGCAATGAAAATTTTGAAAAAAGTTCTTGTCCTTCGATTTTCTTCGGCATTTCTGATTCGATAACAATCACACTTTTTGAACGTATGTCTTGTGGGCTCTAGTGGTGAAAATCAGGTTTTGGCAGAGAAATATTCGACAGGGCTACCACAATAAAATAAATAAAAATGTCATCGTATCTCCGGAAATGTTTAACCGATTGTAATAAAATTTTGTGTGCTAATGAAGCTTTTGAAATACAAGTATTTGTGAGGTAACAATTGAACCAAATGTAAAAGCAAGAAAATTACATAAAATATCAACTGAAATCTGAATTTATCTATTTTTTGTGAAAATTTGTTTAATGGCTTTTAAAAGCCTAAATTTTAATAATTAATCTGACAGTTATCAATATTTAAATTAATTATTTAGAACGATTGAAAATTTGTGTGCTGTATGTAATAGTATATATGTAATGGTAAGTTTTAATTAATACTAGTACTTATATATTTTACGTAAAATTTGTTAGGTATCAGTAATTTAATAATTATTTATTAAATATTCATATAAATGAATATGTCATCGAATCTCCGGAAAAAATTTTATCTCCGGATAAAATTTGGTGTGCTGATATTTGCTGGTATTGCGGCTGAAGTGACAATTTTTTATATTAATAAATTCTAAAAGTTCAAGAGTAATTTTGCTTTTAGAGCAATACATGGTGGTCGGCGCTAAAGTAGAACTTCAGTAACCTTATAAAAAATTGGTGAGTTCCGGATATTGCATTAAATGCATGCTTTAATATCAAATATGATAGGACTTCATTTGATTTATGGTTGATAGATTACTTTTGATTTTTTGTTTTATTTAAAAGAAATAAATTCTAATTAAAGGTTTTGTATCTGCATGTAGGAGCGGATACAATCAAAGTTTAGGGGGAGGTTGATTTCATTAATTAATACCTGTTGTAGCCCCCAAGCTTTTATATCGATGTTTTATTTCAAAAAAAATTTTTAATAAAAAAGAAAACCGACTTCAAAAAAAAGTTAACTAAAAAGCAAAAAATAAAAATTTTATATTCACAATTTAATACTTATTATTTGTTGTTCCGTTTAATGTAACTAAGAAATTATTGTTTATTATATAATTATTAATTGCTTTATAATTATGAAGTCGGTGCCAAGTAAAACAGGTAGCATAGGAATCCTATGTACTTAATTTAAACCAAAACCTTTAAACCAACGATTTGTGTTATAGTTACTGGCGAATTATGTTTTGCTTGGCACCGACTTCATAATTATAAAGCAATTAATAATTATATAATAAACAATAATTTCTTAGTTACATTAAACGGAACAACAAATAGTAAGTATTAAATTATGAATATAAAATATTTATTTTTTGCTTTTTAGTTAACTTTTTTTTGAAGCCGGTTTTCTTTTTTATTAAAAATTTTTTTATTTTACAATTTTAAGTGATGGGTAGATCTAATAAGGATGTTTCTCTAATGAGAGAACAATGCCTAGTTGAATTTTGGGAATATCATGAACCTAAAGTACAAAGTAGCCTCCCCATTTCCGGCAATGGTATACGTATTTGCACGAATTACAAACAAAAATTTTGGTTTTATTTAAAGTGTTACTTTTAAAATTACAACTCTAGTAAACATTGTTTTTTGGAGTTCGGTTGTGTTCCTTCGTAACTGGTCCAGTCCAGTCCAGCATGTCACTAACCATAGTTAGGTACCTACCTTGTTATTATTCTGGGTTTGTTATAAACTTATCGCAATCCTCAATCATTATACATTTTTTATTAAATTTTGAGGAATTTCCAGCTGTATCTTTGAAGTTCAAGGTCAAATATCAATGAAATTTACATCGGAACACCTTGAAACTATGCTGAATCCAACGCAACAAGAATTATTAAAATCGGTTCATTAACAAAAAGTTATGCGTAAAAATACAAAAAATTAAGGAATTCCTTGCTGTATCTTCGAAGTTCAATGTCAAATACCAACGAATTTAAAATGGGACCACCTTGGAACTATGCTGAATTCACCTAAGGCATGAACTAAAAAACTGTCCACGCAAACCCAATACTTCAGCGGAGCTAGAATTGACGAATGACTATACTCAAAACCTATGAGAAAAGTTGTCTAATGAGGAAGAGAGTAGAAAAACACGAATCCCTTCAGTGGAATTGCGAGCTCCCCTCTCTTAGATCAGAAACACGTAGACTCTTCAACAGGTTTAAATATAGATTGGTGACTGGAAATCATACAAAAGATCCCGTCAGAAATGCATATATGCCGTTAGAAATGCAAAAACACCTTATAAAGGAAATGCAGCAAAGAGATCGAAAGAACTTCAGAACGTGCTAGACTTCAAAGACCCTTATACATAACACAAATCTGTGGTCACATGCTATAAGGGTATAAGTGAAAATACCTAACTTTATAGGAGATACGAAAAACGTTTTTTTAATTTCAATTTTGAAATTAATAGCTTATAGCCACTGAACTTTTATTTTGGAAGTGTAATTACTACCTTAAAAATGTATAAAAACCATACAAACAAATTTGAATTATTTCTTTGGTGAAGACATGTTCTAATTTGAGCTTGGCAATAAAGATGTAAATTGACATATTCCGTTTTTCCAGATGCGTATCAGTAAAATTTTAATCATTTCAATTTAGGTTACAGTATAAGTATACTTAATTTTTTAATAATAAAATGAGAAAATATTTTATGCTGAGAAATGTTTTTATTAATAAGATGAACTAGGTAATGATTATAAGTAAAGTTATTTTAATTAGGGAAAATATTAAATACAGAAGACGTTTTCTCACTAATATTGATTTTATTCTAAACGGAATAAAGGAATAAATAAGTCAACAAATTTCATAACTGTCGTTTTGCTAAAGGGATATAAGTTTATTGAAACTGCAACTTATGATAATTATATTTTGCTTTAATGATATAAGTATTGTAACGAAAATTAAACGTTTATTTGATTGATAAAGGGCTAAAATATAAAGTTACTTAAAAACACTTCAAGTTAACAACAATAGAACAATTACTACACTAATATTTACTATCAACAAGCTCGGTGAAACCGAAGCAAAATAGCCAGAATAAAAAGTAGTGCCATCATACATAAAGAACTTGAAACAATCCAAAAAGGTAAGCTTAAATACAACAGGGAAGAACCCAGAATAATTAAAAGCATAAAAGAAAAGGTTAAAAATATATAAAAAATACTTTTTAAAACAGTGCTTTATTGAAATATGAAATAAAAATGCACTAAAAAGGATTAAATAAATTTTGGATTGAAATTCACAATGAGAATTGGTCATCTAGTTGATCATAATGACTATAAGCACTGGGTGCATAATTCTATAAGCATTTAACTATAAGCCGCAGCTAAGCACCCAGTGCTTATAGTCATTATGATCAAAGACTAGATAAGGTCATACTAAAAGGGAATGAAATCTTAATATCACTAGACGTCACCAACTTGTATCCTAGTGTCCCTGTCGGTGAAGCTATGGAAATCATATAAGCTAAACTGGAACAGATAACAACCACACAAGAAGTTAAGGAGGACCTTGTAAAACTCCAAATGGTGGCAGTGGAACAGAACTTCTTCGCATTTGATAACGAATATTACGAGGGCACGGGTTTAGCAATGGGCTCTCCAATTGCACCCCTGGTGGCAGAGTTTTATGTGGATGATTACGAATGCAGATTGTTCGAGGAAACTAATGAATTCAACGACAAAATAAAACTATGGGGCAGATATGTGAACGATGTATTCTGCGTATGGGACGGAACAGAAGATGAGGCCAAGAGATTTATGAATTTTCTAAACAAGCAAAACAACAACATAAAATTTACACTCGAAACCCAGGATGAAAATGATACCTTGAACTACCTGGATCTGGCAATAAAAGTTAATAACAAGAACTTTGAATACGGCATATTTCGGAAACATACAACCACTGACCTCGTGATACATAAATCCTCTAACCACTGTGATGAACACAAGATGGCCGCATTCAGAGCGTATATCGATAGAGCATTGGACACACCACTAAGCATTCCCGAAAAATAAAAAGAAATTAATATTATCAAAACAATCGCCAGAAATAACGGCTATGATAGCATGTTAATAAACAAAATGGTAAACTCCAGAAATAAAGTAAAAAGAGTCAACAAGTCAATGATGCTGCCAGGATCCAAAAGATAAAAAGAGTATTACACAAGTTTGGATTACAGACTTCCATAAAAAGCGTAAACACGGTCAAGCAGTCAATCCTCAATAATAAGGATAAAGTTAATACTCTCGAGAAAATTGGAGTCTACGAGATAAAATGTAAAGACTGCAGTGCAAAATACATTGGACAGACGGAGAGGAACCTAAAAACCAGGTTAACTGAACATAAAAACAAAAATAAATTCTCGGCAGTGTCACAACACCTGCTGAATACAGGTCACTCGATCAGCCAGAATAATATCAGATTATTACATAATGCCAAAAAAGGAAAAAGGCTGGACCTACTGGAGCATCTAGAAATAAGAAGAACACGAAGAGATGATAGCATTGTACTACTAAATGAACAAGAACACCTATGCTACACTCCCATTTTCCATATCTTTTAGCTGTTATTTGTTGAACCGCGATAGGACCTATCAGTAGGATTAATTCACATGAATATATTTTAAATTATTTATTGATGTACAAGGTTGTTTCCTAAAAAATTTTAAAGTAAATTTAAATTTTAAAATGTTTAATTGGATGTTTGCTCTTTTGTAGCTCTTTGACGGTATGTTGTTGTGTTGTTTTTGAGGGAGGCTCAATGTGCTGACTTCATTTGTTTTTGTAGAATCACACTGAAGAAGGCGTACGCCGAAACTAGTCTGTGAAATATATTGTCATGTTCCAAAATCCACCATTATAATTTTTGTATGAAATTTTGAAACTTTTTATTATTTTTGTAAAAATTTTATTTCTTTTTAAAGTTTATAAATGTTTTTGTATTTGGTGGTTTTCCCGCCAAAGAATTGTAGTGGCAGCAGTGGGTGGTAGAAACCAGGCTTTTGCCGATAAAGGCCGCCATGAGCGGTTGAAGATAGTTTTGTGTAATAAATTTGATTAAAATTTGTTTAAAGTTTTATAATTTTACAAATAAATCGGTTGATTTTGAATTGAAGAGATATTGAAAATATTGGAAAGTAATTATTTCGTAAAAATTGTGAAGTTGAAGTTAAATTGAAAGCAGCGAGGTATGGATTTGATAGTGGCGCACTTGGGTCGCTTTATCAATTGTAATTTGCGATCCCATTATTTTAACATTGAAAAGTTTATTTAAAATTTTATAATTTAATTTGGATTTGTTAAATGAAATTAAATAATTTAAAATTGTTTTGAAAATAACATGACAATATAAATAAAACTTGAAGAAAGTGTAATTGTATTACTATTTGTATATTTATTTCAACTAAGTCACTATATTTAAGTAACACCCGATATATTTATTTACACTACTATTTATTTCCATGTTGTTTATGTTCACACTTTCGAGTCCGAACTCGGACTTCCTTCACATCAAATCGCGCTGCTATTTATATTCAAAAATGCATAGTTCTAGAATATTCCACAACCTTCCAGGTAATTCTATAAAATTCTATAGCTTCCTGGAACATTCTAGAATGCATCCCTTCCTCAAGTCTATCCGTCTTAACAGACGCGTAGTGACTACGTCAAGTGTCCAAGCGAGCCGCAGCCTGTCGTATCGTCTCGCGCTGTCCTTCTCTATCGTAAGTAGATCGGACGGCATGCTCAACATCTGGAGCGCCGGGCGTTAGCCGGATCGCCAGACAAACAACCGCTCAAGGACAACATAATCATAGTGCTCTTGGGAAAAATAGTGTAGTAGATTCCCCTGCCTTTCTACACCGCAGTACTTTAGCCGTTCTTACTGATACAGTTCCGCCTGAAGAAATCTATTTATGATCCATGCCAAAGTTATTCCTTTTCTGCATCACCATAGTACTGATGGATACTGCTGCCCTCCATCAGGGTTCACCATATCTGGCTATCCTCACCTAGTTTAGCCTGCAGGTCAATGCAGTTGCCCGGGGTATGGCACGTGGAGCCATAGGTGAGAATTGGGTATCCCGAAAAGGACCAGTTACCAAAGACCATCTCCCGTCATCGACGCTCGATGTGACCGTCTTGGCAAAAGGTGCTACCTCTGCAGCATAACCCCTATACCCCTCGAATGCTAGAATACATACTCAGCAATATTTAAACAGGTTATCATAATATGTTTTCGGAGCTGTTGATTTGTGTGTTAAATTGGAGAAATTAGTTGGTTAAATTTAAAGGCAAAGTGAAGAAAGCCTAGTGAGGGGCAAAAACAACCGGAAAAAGTTTGTGGTGACTGCGGGCGTAGGTGAGAGGAAATAGTTGAAGACAAAACAGCGAATAATTGAGGTTAGAACACCTGCGGTAGTGCGAGTACCTCTGAGGGGTTGAACCGGGTTCTCGTACTGACGCTGCAGATAAACACTATAAAATAATTACAGAAGTTGTGAAAATAATTACAGGAGTTGTGAAAATAATTAATAGTTTGCCGCAAGCAATTTGGGTTGCATACGTGCAAGTTTAGCGTACGAATGAATAACATCAAATTTAATAGAGAAAGATCAAACAGCACACCATCTGTGAAGACATTCCTCAAAAGAGGTAGAGAAGACATTAACACAAACGAGGAAGAAGAAGAGGCTTTCAGAAGAAGCAAAAAAACACAGAAATCTCCAAATAAAGTAGCGAAGGAAAAAAAAGAGATTGAAAACATGGATCAGCTAAAAGAGATGATGGAGGGTTTAACAAGAATGGTGGTGGATGGTAACAAGGTGAATATGGAGGTAAAGAATAAATTGAATGACATGGAAGCAAATTGGAATGCAAAGATACAGGAAATAGAGCAGAAGATGGAAAATTTCACAGCTAAGGCGGATGTACAAGAGGAAAAAATAGCGCGCTTGGAAGAACAACTGGAAAGACTCGAAAAAGAAAAAAGAAAAGAAAACATCATCATAAAAAACTTAACAACGGAAGGGGAATTAACACCGGGAGAAATAGAGGAATTCCTGAACAGAAAAATGCAAATAAATGTCGAGATGGTGGATGCCTTCAAGGTGGGAAGGAAGGTAGAAAAACAAGTAATCGTGGCAAAACTAAGGTCCCAGGCACAAAAGAAAATAGTAATGGAAAACAAGAATAAACTGAAGGGTACGAGCACATTTATTGAAAGCGACTTGACCAGCAATGAAAAAGAGATACAAAACAAGATATGGTCCCTGGCAAAGAGTGAAATGAGTAACGAAGAGAGAGTTAGAGTTGGCTACCAGAAGATGATTAAAAATAATATAGTGTATACATGGGATAAGAAGGATAATACGTTGAAACCGCATAACGATCAAAACCGAGCGCCAAAAAACTGAAGAGAGTGGAGGGTGGAGTATCCGGACCTCCTCAGACGGATGCTCCAAAAGGGATGACTGAGGAAGATACATGGACAATGCGCAGAACACAAATTATAGAGATGGAGCAAGCGGATAAACAAAAACACAGACCGAAAAAGAAAAAACAGGATGGAGGAAACAATACAATTAGAGTGGCAACGTGGAATGTGAGGACATTGCTGAAACCAGGAAAAATAAGAGAAGTTAAAAATGAATTGTTGAGACTTCGTGTTTTTATATTCTGGAGAGAAAAAGCAGGGAAGTAATGGCACAGGTTTCATTGTAACGAAGAGATATATGAAGGAAATACTACACTTTAAACCGATGGGGGGAAGGCTATCGTATTTGAGACTCAAAATGAAACCGAACAACCTATCAGTAATAAATGCCTACGCACCGACTGAACATAGCACAGATGAGGAGAAGGAACAATTCTATAATGATTTGGAAATGTTGTATGATGGCATACAGAAACATGATACAATAATTATAATGGGTGACTTTAACGCTCAAATAGGCAAAGAAAGATACGTAGAAGATGTAGCGGGAAAGCACACAATTCATGAAAACACAAACGATAACGGAAACAGATTATGTAGTCTAGCTGCATCACTCGGAATGATTATTAGTAGTACAAAATTCCAACACACAAGATTACATAAGGTAACATGGATGTGGCCAGGATGTAACAATACCGAAGGGAACCAAATCGATCATGTCCTGGTAACAAAGAGAAGAGCCACTTCCATAAGAGACGTGAGGTCATATAGAGGAGCCAATGCGGACTCTGACCACTTACTGGTGGTCACAAAGGTGAAAATGAAGACAATGATTGAAAATACAAAGCATGAAGCAAGGAAATGGTTAGCAACGGAGAAATTTAAAAACGAAGAACACAAAAAGCAGTATGAGGAAAGGGTGGAAGCGGAAATTGAAACTAAAGAGAAAAGCAACGATATAAACATCACATGGAACAATATAGCACAGAGTCTAAAAACGGGTGCAACCCAAACAATAGGATATAAGAAAAAAAGAAGATCGAAAACATGGTTTGACAAGGAATGTGAACAGGCAAACGAAGAAAAAAGAGAAACAAGAATTGCATGGCTAGCAACAACTGAACTGCACGACTTAGAGCAATATAGGAAGAAACGAAGAGAAATAAATCAACTGTGCAGACAAAAGAAGAACGAGTGGATGGAAGCAAGAATGAGGGAAATAGAAATGAACAGCAGCAACAACAATACAAGAAAATTTTATAAACTAATCAAGGATAGTAAGAGAAAACACGAGATAACAAATAGAGGAATGAGAAATGAAGAAGGAAAGATGGTAGATAGCTCAGAAGAAATAAAAATGATTTGGGAGAGATACTTCCGCAAACTGTTGTACACAAACCAAGAGGAGGAAATAGAACAAGAAACAGACATACTCAACGAAGAAGAATTGACAGAGCCGACAGAAGAAGAAATCATGCAAGCAATACACCACCTGAAAAATGGAAAAGCCCCAGGTAACGATGAGATAATGGCTGAAATGATAAAGAATGGAGGAGAAAAAATACATAAGGAAATCCGTGAATTGATAAAAGAGATCTGGCAACGAGAAGACATGCCACAAGGATGGAAAGAAGGCGTAATCGTAACAATTAAAAAGAAAGGAAACGCTGAAGAATGCCACAACTACCGAGGAATAACTCTTCTGAACACGTCATATAAAATACTGTCTACAGTTATACACAACCGCCTTAGGATTCACACAGAAGAAATAATCGGAAAATATCAGTTCGGCTTTAGACGAGGCAGGTCGACGGTAGATGCATTACATGTATTAAAACAAATTATGGAGAAGAGCTATGAACATGATATAGAAATGCATATGCTATTCGTAGATTTCAAGCAAGCATTCGACCAAGTAATTAGACATCAGCTGATAACAACATTGAAAGAATTTGCAATACCAGCGAAGCTAAGAAGATTGATCAAGATAACCTTAAAGGATACGACAACTACGATAAAGACTACCCAAGGAGAGACCAATAGCTTCGAGATTAACAATGGAGTGAGGCAGGGCGATGCCTTGTCAGCGACATTGTTCAACCTTGACTTAGAAAAGATCATTCGGGCTACCAACTGTATAGGAACAATAGTGACCAGAGAGAACCAGATACTGGCGTACGCGGATGATGTTGTCATAATTTCAAGAACAAAAAGAGGTATGACAGAAACATTGAAAGCCATAAAAGAAGAAGCAAACAAGATGGGACTTAATATTAATGAGAACAAAACGAAATATATGAGATGCTCGAGAAGAGACGATAATAATAGCGAAATAACCATCGATAACTGCATATTTGAACAAGTGGAAAACTTCAACTATCTGGGAGTCATGATGAATAAAAGGAACGAGAGACGATCAAAAATAAGACAAAAGATTCAGGCAGGCAACAGAGCATACTACGCAAATAGAGATATACTGAGAGATAAGGAAATAAAGAAGAAAACGAAAATAAAACTGTACAAATCGCTGATTAGACCAGTGCTAACATATGCTGCTGAGGTGATCTGCATCACTAAAAGAGAGGAAGAGGAATTGAAAATTTTTGAAAGAAGACTGCTTAGAATGATAGCAGGACCTACACGACTCGACAATGGTGAATACAGATCAAAAACAAACGCAGAACTATTAGAAATGATGGACGGAGAAGACATAGTAAAGTTCATTAAAGCCCAGAGACTGAGATGGCTGGGACATGTCATGAGAGCGGACAGCGAGGAAATGATAAACGCGATAGTGATGTGGAAACCAAATGAAGATCGTACTAGGGGCAGACCGAGAGCAAGATGGTGGGACGGAGTGACGGGCGATCTGGAGAAGATGGGAGTGAGAGGATGGAAACAATTAGTGATGGACCGTACAGCATGGAGAACAGTGGTTAACAACGCAAGAACGCACAAGGACCTGTAATGAAATGTAAATAAATATGTGAACTAAGAGGATTAATCCACCTCAACAAAAGGATTTTGAAAGTCTACGGACAGCCGTATTCTTACGAATGTAGCGCTATTTAATAATAATAATAATAATCATAATATGTGAATCATCATGCATGCGTCACTACAGATGAGTCATCGTAAATGAATCATCAAATATAAATAGCCATTCCTGTTTCGTAACAATAATTATATTTTGCTTTAATGATATACATAAGTATATTTGTGTCTTTTTAGTTTGCTTACTGATTTCTATACATAATACCTTTTAAGAGACAAGTGGATTAAAATAATTTAAGGATATGTGCATTTATTCCCTTATAGCAGAATTTAAAAATATTAAAATACAAAATTACCGTTTTAGGCTTCTATACAACGTATAGGAAGAAGCCTTATGATCTGGCTCCGTGTCAGTCTGTCTGTCTGTCTGTCCGCATGATTCAAAAAAAAAAGATTAACTCATTAAAAATTCTAATAAAATAAAGCCCAAATAATTTAATCTATCAAAAATCAAAACTCACGTTCTTCAAAAATTTTTACTTATAATATATTTTCGGGATATTTTTATTAATAAATATCTGTTATTCACTCTAATAAGAATTTCTTCTATATAGAATATTAAATTAGATTATCGGATTATCAATAACAACACTAAACCAGTTATCCTACTGGTAATAATAAATGGGTTGTATATTTAATTTTTAACATAAAATTGCAAATTAATTATTATGCAAAATTGATGTACATCTATACTTACTTCTTCATAATGCCATCTATCTTCTTCATAGTGCCATGCACTTTGCAGTATGTTGACGATCGCCTGATCAAAGCCAAGATGACGTTCCAGGAAATTATAATTAATGGTCCCCATTGCCTAACCCATAGCCTACAGATCTATCTTTGGTTTTATATGACGGAACCAGGGTTTAAACCGTGGTTAACCGCTTCCCAATTGGCTGAACGCCATCCTGCTTAATTTTGTCATCTATATAAATTTTATATTCCCTATCTTCATTCGTAGAAATACACCTCCTAAGAAAAACTGACAGACTGCCACTTTTCATTGTTCCACACATATTCGGTATTAATAATAAAAAAGTCAAAAAGTATATTATGTAGTTCAGTTTGTATCTATAGCTGATCCACGATACGAACAATGTAGATGGCACATCGAATACAAAACCACATTTACAAAAGGAAACGTTATTAAAATCGAATGTGTTAGGTGTTGCCTAATCTAGATAGTTTACAAGTTTACATCATAACTTTATAAAACATATTTTTGCAAATTTATTTCAATTTTATTGCGATTATGATAAAATAAATAAAGAAATACTGCATAGGAACTATTTAAGCTAATACGAAAAATTAAATGTTATCTGTCAACAACATGTAAATTTCTCTAGTGTGAAACCGCCTAATTTTAAACCAATTTCATTGGTTAATATTTCGAGGTCATTGGTTTAGTACAAATTCTTACTTGGTTCTTAAGAAAAATGGACTATAGTAATAACTTTCTCAAACCAATTTCAATCAAATGTTTAAACAAATTTATTTGAAAATGGCAATACACGTCAAAGTAAAGAAAGGGGTTGTTACCCCTTCCAATATTTGCAGGTATTATAAGGAAGTTTTATGCTAGTTTTAAAATTTTTGGGGATGGTCCACCCCCGAAAATATTAAGTGATTGTTTCAAAAATATTAGTATTATGTATTACTCTTTTTAGTTAATATAATTATATTATAAAATGAACTATTTTGCAGTTGGTTTCATTCAAATCAAAAAATTCCCACATAAAAATACAAACATTGGATTTTTTACTCTGTTGAAAGGCGATTACGCCCCCTAAACTCGCGTAGTAACAACTGAAACAAGTAGGTGTCTCTTATTTTTTGATGCTCTACCGCATAATACAAAAATTATTCAAATTTGTGAGGGCACCGAGAGGATCCTTTGCTTGTCAGTCAAATTTTTATTTTCGCCAGTAATTCATCAGAATTCATTCAGATGTTAAAAGTTAAATGCAATTTCAAAAATCAATTCAATTAATTTCAAATTATATTTATTACAAATTTACACTATACATTTATGTTTAAATCAAAAATCAAATAATTTTATAATACTGTATTGATATGAAGCGGTATTAACCGTTAGCATTCAAATCTTTTTCATTCAAATCATTCAAATCGTTTTCAAATCGTCACTGTCAAAGTGTTGCAGGTTATAAACAGCAATGAAAACCTAACCTAACTTCATAAAATATAGCACTACGTGATTCAAAAATATATATTCAAAAAAAAAAGTAAGTTCAGACATACTAATTTTTCATTATTATGTTTTTATAATGTACAATATTAGTAACGTACGTCTTTTATTGGTTTCAGTTAGCTAGACATACAAATATTTTTGCACTCGTTTAAATGAAGATGAACGACGACGTCCAAACTTATATTTAGTATGTCATTTCTTAATCAGAATTTCGTGACGTAGCGGCACAGATATTTGAATCGAACTTTATTCTAATAAGTCTTAAAAGTTTGTTCAGCATATTTTATTGTTTAATGGATGTTTTTATGTAGTTATTTTTAATTCAAACGCTTGCGTAACCTTAAAATAATACTAATAGTAAGTATATTTTTGTTTTATGCAATATAATTGTGTGCCTTGGGATATACATATAAGAGAGGTGTTACGGGATGTGTCTCTAGAGATGACATCCTGGTGAACAAAATGTCTTACAAACAAACACTTAAGAAATTTCTATATTTGGATATCTCCTAATATTATAAAACAAATGTAAACTTGACATCTTATAATATAGAATAAAATGTTGTATATAGTACCTTCTAAATATATTAAAAAAAAAGTCCTCATTCATTATCAAATAATCGTAAATGGTTGATTTTTTATTACCAACCCAAAAAAAAAGTTTATTCCAAAGAAGTTAGGATTTAAGTTTAAAAATATTTAAAGATATTTATCTACTACCATTACGTAACAATTCACTTTCTGCATCCAGTTCAGTTACATAATAAGCCACTTCCACACACTGGTGTGGAAAGTGATATATTTATTTTCAATATTAGTATTAAAAGTAAATTCACTGTACTTAGAAGTTTTTTTATTTTAGAAACTGACATTTGTTGACATGACTTGTTTAATAAAATGCCGACAGTGACAGAGAGAGATATAGATTAGCAAGATATCAAATTTTTGTCGCTACGTATTATAGCACCGATAGTGGATGCCAGGTGTACCGATTTTCTCGGGATGTCCTAATTTTGTGTGTTTTAGTTAGTTACAAAAAACCTTGTGTTTTTTAGTTGTCCCCATTTCAAAACCAAATTCACGGTTTCTTTAATCTTCCGTCCCGCTATTGAGCATTCCGGACCTGGCAACACTATTGGTGTCTAAAAATGGGCGGAAATATTGTATTATTATTCGAATGTTTGTAGATATCACTCACAAAGTTTATTTTCCAAATTAAAGTTAACATTAAGCATTAATCAAAATATTTTGTTTAAAAACACAAATTTTAAAAATAATGCATATCAGTTTTAATATACAAAATAACTTGAGTAAATTACCAATTATAACTCAGAAAAAGAACTCAAAATAAAAAATTTTAAGTAAATTTGTGGTTTTTAGTATGTATTTATGGTTAAATTCAAAAAATATAAGAATAATACAATACGTAGAAAATCAAAATTCAATATTCAATATATTTCAATATAATTCAATATAAATTCAGTATTATTCTTATATTTTTCTTAATCCAGACCTGTTATGTGTTAATTGTCTCTTTTTTAAATTTTTTGAATTTTGATTTTCTACGTATTGTATTATTCTTATATTTTTTGAATTTAATTATAACTCAAATAAATAAAATTTATAAAATGATACACTAATGCTACACTAGCATTTTTATTTTTCTACATTTGTGCGGCGACTTCTTTACTCTTTATTAAGACTTAGCTACTATCCATTCTAATGGAAGACAGCGCAAAATATTATGACTCCAAAATCAGGCAAAAATTCTGCAGACCCATAAATCTGCTTCCCGTACTATCAAAGGAGTTTGAAAAACGATGAAGACAATTCTGTAAAGAAAAGAACTTATAGCCAACCATAAATTTATACTGCGGAAAGAAACTTGTCCTCCACTTGTAACCCTGAATGACAAACAGGTTCTACAAACAGAAGTTGTCAAGTATCTGGGCATCCACCTGGACCGACGTCTGACATGGAAAACCTACATTTTGATAAAAAGAAAACAACTAAATATACAGTTTCATAAAATGGACTGAACTATCGGTAGAGGCTTTCATTCCCTGGAAAATAAGTTGTTAATATACAAAGCCAAAAAGATGCTCTTGTTTTGGACTATTGTACCCAGGGTGGGAACGGCCCCAATCGGCGCAGCCGTTTCGGCGTAGCAGTTTCGCCGCAGCCGTTTCGGCGAGGGTCTAGTTCGGCGCAGCCGTTTTGGCGCGAGGCCGGTTAGATGCAGGCCCAAAAAATGTCAGTTGTAAGATTTATTATTTGAATGTAAGAATAAATGTAAGTTATAAAGTTGCAGAGAATGCTTAAGTGCGTCGGCTACTAAGCAGAAAATCCTGGTTCGAACCCGAGTAGAGCAAAAATTTTATTCTAGCCGTCCTTCCTCGGCGGGCAATGGCAAACCACCGAAATAATCTGCCTTGAAAACCCTTCCTAAAATGAAGTGGTTAGCCAAAACCCACTCTGGGTTGTACCGCTACTGTATGTATGTATATAGCTGCAACTTCTAGTCGTTTGAAGAAAAAAATTTTAAGCTTTATACTGAATAAGGTACCTGCACGTAATAAGGCCTATACCCTAATAAGGCCTAAGGACCAAAAGATCTTTAAGTTGAAGATCTCTCAGCCAATAGAGGTGACCTCTGGAGTACCCCAAGGGTCTCATTTGGGTCCCTTGCTATTTTTACTATTTATTAATGATATTGGAGAAGCTATTGGCGAGAATGTGCTATATTTGATTTTTGCCGATCATTTTACAATTTATTCTGCAATGAAGTCAATAAGTGATTCGGTCAGGATTCAGAGAGCTTTAGATGGACTTAGTAGATGGTGCACTTATAACCTACTTTTTCTTAATGTCGAGAAGTGTTGTGTAATGAGGTTTTATCGAGTAAACACGCCTGTTTTCTCATTGTACACATTGAATGGTGACGTACTGAAAGCTGTAGAGACAGTAAAAGATTTGGGCATAGTTTTTGATCGGACCTTGTCCTTTAAATATCATTTGGACTACGTTTGGAAGAAATCGACGAGAATGTTGGGTTTTATATATAGGAATACGCCGGAGTTTAAAAACAGCTACACGTTAAAGATTTTATATGTGTCCCTAGTTAGATCATTAGTGGAGTATGATTCTTCTATTTGGTCACCCTACTACATGGGCGATTCACTTTTAATTGAGAGAATTCAAAAAAAGTTTCTGCGGTTGATGGGACGTAGACTTCAATTGGATGTCGAAGAACGAAATTATGATGTGATGCGTGATCTCCTTTGCCTGCCTGCCTTGTTTCATCGTTGCTGTAAATTGTATGTTACATTTTTATTAGTGCTTCTTTTGCATGTGTTTGATTGAAGATGTAAAATTTCCACACTGATATTTACTGCAGATGTTTTTATAAGTGTTTTTATACTAGCATGCTTTGTTTTGTATTATTGTATTTTGTATTTGAGTAATGCACTCATGCAATTTTTATATATATTTTTGTTAATGGGCGAATGCCCGTATATTTGAAATAAATAAATAAATATCACACTTACAGACACCTACTGCATGTAGAAGTTGCTAAAATTTTGCGGGAGCTGAATATTCCATTTGTAACCTCCAGAAAAGGCCTAGAAAAGAAACCTGATTATGCGTTGTTCCATGGTTTTGATGATTTACATGAATTCAATACCTAGTATCTGAATTGTTAAAACCTGCGACAGATAAAACATTAGTTAGTACTAACGACAGACCAAAAGTGAACCTTCCGAAAATTGAATTGTTCAAGTTTTATGGTAGTGATATGTCTCTTTGTCCAATTTTTTATGCAAATTTTAAAAACATAATTCACATTAAATCGGAATTTTACAAAGGTGAAAAACTCCAATAATATTTGTTGGAAAGTAACCAAGTTTCGCTCATTAGCAATGCATCATCCTAGCATATTACAATTCTTTTTGGAGAATTTTGATACCAGTGTTAGCAGCTTAAAGAGATTGAAAATTAATAACCTCGCTGATTTACATTATCCTACCTGGTTAGGTCGAAATTATCTCAATTTAAGTAAGGCTGGGAATCAAATTCGAATAATTCGAATATTCGAATATTTGAATATTGGAATACGAATAATATCGCAATTCGAATAATCGAATTATTCGAATATTAGAATATCAAATATTTTAAATATTCGAATATTTTGAATATTCGAATAATATGAGTAATATTCAGAATATTCAGATTATTCGAATATTGACAAATTATTTGAATTTTAAATTATTCGATTATTTAACAAATTTAAATATTTCAACAGGGCCGAGTTGAGTTGCTTTAGCGCTCGAGCACCACACTAAGAATTTACAAAAACTGTTTTTATAATAATTTGCCGACATACACGGTAAATTATCTAAATTCTAAAAATAATAAATTAATACTTAAAGTTATTAAAACACAAAAATAGATTTAGCAAAGCTAACGGAAAAACACGGAAAATCGAAAAGATTCAGGTCCTGTATTTGAATACCAGGCTCTTTGTGTTCTTTGTTCTTTGTATAAAATATAAATTAAAAAAAAGTTGTAACATTATTTATTCACAATCGGTTAGTAATCGATACATTCCTGACTTTTAATAAGTTGGGAAGCAGTTTATTATTTAGTTTCACTGCCAACCAATCAAAAAGCTGTTTTGTTTTACTTTCCAACCTACCCCAGGTTGGGAAGTGGCCACTTCCCGACCTGCAATGTCGCATGGATGGCAAGAAAAGAAACTAACAAAAAATATGTGTCAAATTATTTAGTTAAGGTTATTAACTTATTATTATTGTTATTAACTAAGTTATTATTTAGTCAAACATCAAGTACAATTTATATACAAATTTAGTACAAGCTAAATTATAATCTAATTTTATTTTAGTTACTTGATACGCTTAAGTTTAGCCAGAATAATTAAAAATTATTTAAGCAGTAATATTAAAAACACGAAACAAATCTGTAAATTTGTTACTAATATAATATTTGCCAGTTGTCAACACAAATTTTTTGTTTGACATAAACAGCAATTTGTTTTTAATATTTCATACTAACTTGATAAACAATTTTTATTTTCAAAAGTGAAATCAAATGAAAAGCAGTGTATAATTTAATTAAATTTTTAATTATTTCTTATTTACAAACTGATTGTGAATAAAATAGTATACATACCTCGGTGTCAAGTTTCATTCCAGCGTAGCGCTTATAGTTGACTTCGGCGCTTCGCGCCTCAGTCAACTAACTTAGCGCTCGGCTGTAATGAAGCATTTTCCACCTCGGCACGTAATATACTATTTATTACTACTATCAGTTTAATATATTAACTTCATATATTTTACTAATTATAATAAATAAATCTAAAAATCGACAATGTATAATAGTCGACACGATAATAATAAATTCATTTGGGAGCCGGGATATAATAATTTGAATCTTCGAATATTCGAATTATTCGAATATTATTTTTAGAATTAATTCGAATATTATTTTTCGAATTAATTATTCGAATATTTGAATTATTCGAATTAATTATTCGAATATTTGAATTATTCGAATTATTTATTCGTATATTCAAATAATTGGAATATTCGAATAATTATTCGAATAATTTGATCAACGAATATTCGAATACAAAAATAACAACGATTCCCATCCTTAATCTCAAGAAACCATTAATGCTTTCGAATTGATTAATTCCCAGACCACAGATATGCCAACTTATGACCAATTGATAAGTTTTGTTCGTCAGCAAAGTAAGATAATTGTAAAACACGAAAAATTTCCCGTTAGCGACCCTCATTTCAAAAATCCTAAAACCTTCTTTTCCAATAGTACGGACACGGGGACACTCGTTCGAAAATCGTCTTTTGAAATTGCATTTTGTGCAATAAACAGCCTCATTTGTTGAAAGATTGTATTCACTTCAAGTTTGCGTGGTAAAAGATAATAATCTTTGCTTTAATTGTTTTTCATCTAAACATTCTGTCCATCAAGATTTAGCTGTACTATTTGCAAGAAACGACATCATACCTTGTTGCATAAAAACAATTCTATTAGCTTGGCAAACCCTACTTCATCTACCGAAATTTCCAAAACCGCAATAAACTCGAACAACGAAGCGGTTCACAGTTTATGCACCAACGTTTTTTCTGTTAAGATTCCTAGTCCAAATCACGTTTTGTTGAGCACAGCCCTAGTCAAAGTAAAAGATTAATGGAATCAAGTAAGTACTATACTTCCATTTATTATCGATAGCGGTTGTAAGTCCAATTTCTTGACCATCAATTGTTGTAACCGATTAGGATTGTCATATATACCAAGTTATCTACTAGTGCCATTGCAATTAGTTCAACTTCACCTGTGGAAGCTGTTTCCAAGAAACTCCAACCGAAATTCTACTTTAATATTTAATATTTTAATTTAATATTTTTTTTTAATATTTATTTTTAATATTTTTTTTAAATATTTATTTAATTTATTTAATATTTCCGTCGTTAATAATAATTGTAGTAATATTATTGCTTTGTTGGTTTGCTATAGAATACAATACCTTGATATTATTAATTATTAATTTTAAAAAGAATTGGGGAATTGGGCTATATCCTAATTGAGAGAGCCACCCACGTCCCATGAATATAGGCCGAATTGGGAAGAAAGATGAGATGAGTGGCCCGATTATTTCGAATTGCAGGTCGACGAGGAGGGGTATTTTATTATTCTCTCTTATCCTAACATCGCGGATGGAGAGGAAGCGTGGGAGTTGTAAGATGAGTTTTTAAATTATTTGTAATTCTAGCTATGCAGGGTGCTGAATAAATGAAATGACTGAATGACCTATGCCGAACATAGGAAATTAACATGTATAAACTTACTTATGCAAATTCCTGCTTCTCTAATTCTTTTAGAGAAAAAGTGCAAGACGCAAAAATAATGCAAAAATATAAACTACGAATGGTAAGAGCATTAGATTTCATTTAGCATTTACTTAAAAAGTCAAAAAATGCTTTTGAAATTGTTGAAAGTTTCAATTATCAGACTGGTCATGAAAGTAAATTTTAACAATTTCGAAAGCATTTTTTGACCTTTTAATTAATAGTTAAATGGAATTTATGTGTGATTCCATGTGTAAAAACATATAGATGTAGTCATAAAGATAGTTTATAAATATCAGGTTGAGTATACTTCTTCGTTTTAAACACAATTTACTTTTGCTGCTAGTTCAGGAGACCCCCATCTTCATGCAAAAACTACAATAACTTTTATTATCAGAAATGTTACACTTACCCATTTACGACGGTTTTATTTAATTTATTTGCCATTTTTTTCAGCTTCTCTTTTTTGTCTCGGGCCTTAATTTTATCCAAATTACATCTATCTTTTAGAATTTTGTCTTATATAGATTGATCTGTTAACTTCTATTAGATTTTCGTGATCCTTACTATTCCTTTTAAAATCGTTTTTAAAATGAAAATATTGTATTATCATTGGAACTACGCATGTGTGCAAAGTTTCAAGACATTCCTCAGACATAAGGAAGTAAATCAAAATTGAATTCAAGATTTGTACCAAACTCAAACATTATGTAAAGTTCTTCTTATTATTATTATTATTATCTCTACACGGATAGTGGTTAAATGCCCACTTTGTACTGAAGCTCTAGACTTATTGTACCCCGTTTTTCCATTGAGTTGTTAAAGAAAGTTATAAGTATTTCGATCCACAGTTTGATGTTCACCAGAGGGCTGAGTTAAGAATTTCTGCCGAGTCCGGGATTTGAACCCAAAATTTCCGCTCATAACTTCAACTAGCGATCACATCAAACCACCACTGTGATCTTTATGTAAAGTTAAATAAGAGATTATAATTAGAAAGAGTCCTCTGGGTTCAGGAGTTTTTGCTCGGAATATGGTTTAACGCAGGCAAAATTTGAGCCAACTAGGTATGCTTCTCGCACCAGCACAACACGTGAATCGAAAACTATATGACGAATATTACTGAATACAAAGTCTCAGTACACAACACACAACATGTATCTGACCACACATACCAGCTGCTTTCGATTCCTGTGATTCTTGGTGCTCTTCAGAGTTTGAGGGTATACAGAAACGGGCGCATGTAAATTGCGTCCCGTATGGTCACTATTTTTGAAGGTTTTCGAAGTGGTCAAAAAAAAAGTACGGGTAAATTGCATCCCGAACCGTAATCAGATTAGCGGTAATCTCTAACACAAATCCTAACAATTTACCTGTGAGTATCAGGAAATTATAGGACGCAAACATAACACATGAGCGTCCTTACGTGGAAACCGGGGTAGGGTAATGCGTCTTGAAATGCAAAATGAAGCACTTTTCTCTCTTTTTAACGGTCAATTTTACTGAAGAAACATCATAAACTAACAACCTACATAACCGATGCATATCTTCGAGCGGATATCTCTTTCACGAGCGATTTCGTTAAAAAAAATCACAAACTAACACTAACCTACATAACCGATGCATAGCTTCGGACATTTTTGCTAAAGAAATATTTTAAATTATCACTAATTTAATACATAACTCTTTTTCAGAATTATAACAACAGAAGAATACAAAATTATTAATAATGAAAGAACTAGATCGTCGATAAATGAATATCCTGACCATTTGCATGACAGGCAGGAAAGTAATTTTGCTGCGTCCGAAGAAGAGAAAACTGAAGTATTCAATAAGATTTTTACCAACTTGGATGGGCACAAAAATTGTATTGACAACATCACTCTACACACTAATGAGCTGTCTTAATTTTTTCTGGCTCCCTGCAGCCCTGATGAAGTACTACTCATAATATGTAAGCACTGTAAGAAAACTTCTTCTGGCTCGGATGACGTCTCTGGTTGCGTATTTCGGCACATTGCGGATATAATATGCACCCCATTATGGCATATTATTAATGCATCATTCTTGGAGGGTTGCTTTCCTGAAGCGCTGAAAATATCCAAAATTCATCCAATTTATAAGAGAAAAGCAGACAGGCACTGCGTTGATAATTACCGCCCAATTGCTCTACAATCGCAGTTTTCTAAAGTAATCGAATTGATTTTCTACAATAGAATTATTAATTACACTAGCTGGAAAGGCCGTCCACGGACGGGCAGCTAGACGGTGAATATGTTTTTAAGCGGTATTAATTAAAAAATTCCTAACGCTAATCTAAGATAGACCGGTGTATCTCTATTTTATTTAACGATCTAAATAAAAACAACTGTAGCGTAATTTGCTCAAAATTAAACTACCCCTGCCACTTGCCTAACCGTAGATGGACTGTACGCGTTAGCTAGCTGTGTTATTTAAAACTCAGTTCTCGAGAGCGTGGGTGTTTCGAAAAACATCGTGGGTTCGTAACAAAAAGTTCTTCAGTACTCAGATTTAATTTCAGCTAAATGAAAAATACGATGTTAAAGTGGACGCCAGCTAATACAAATAAAACTAAAAAGAAAGCAAGAGTCGATTTATTGTACTAACACAGATAGAAAATAAAGATGTCGACAAGTTTAATTAATTCACTAATCAAAACAAAACATAAAACATACACATAAGGATCAAGTAAAGCTAGTACGTAATTGAGGATTACGAACTAGAAAACAAAATAAAAAATACAAAAGTAAAGAACTGACATCCACCTGAGGGCTAGATTCAGTCAAGTAAAAAAAAACAGTTGAGTACCCCTGAAGAGGATAACTCAACAAAAAGAAGTTATGCCCAGCAAAGATTAATTGCACACCGGATTTCATCATCTCGGGATAATTGAATTACAAAATAGATCCTGGCATACTGCATCATTTAAAACAAGTAAATGCATCTCTATGAGACTTACCCTGAATGCAGTACTACCAACTTCACGACTCGGCAATTGTCTTTCCTTCGTCAGGACCCTTCGAATTCAATAACATTTACTTCATCATTCTATTGGTCTACCATCCAGGAATGAAAGTCTACAAAATAGAGAACACAAAATACTCATTAAAAAAATCAACAGCTTGCCAGTTCTAATTCTCATCAACCGAGAAAGTGTGACTGCAAACTCAATTAATCATTACTGAAACATCTTCATAAAAAATCAAATCATCTGCTTGAAGTCGAGGTGTACCATCCCAAATAAAAAAACGTAAATCCACGTCCGGGATTGAAAAGGTGTTGAAACATCAAAAAGACAAAACCGGGAAGCTTGGTTCTCCAACTTAAAATTAATTTCGATCCACTCGGTATCACAGCTTCACAAGGATAACTCATCTTGTGAATAAAAATACAACCATCGGGCATCGAAATCCATAATAAAAAAATAACCAATTTCCGCATACTTGATGTTAAAGTGATTGAAAACCTAATCCTCAAAACAGATGATAGATAAACTGCGTCCTCGCAAAACCAAAGACAAAATCTTGGAACCATGTGTGGATTAGAAAAGATTTCCAACATTGATATGCTCCATTTTACGACGACCAAATCAAATTGTGATAAAACCATCAACGAAATAAATACCAAAACGTTTAACCCATAACCCGCTAAACGGCAAAATTTAATAAAAATTAAAACATGAAAAACTAAAAATTAACGAACACCGATCATACGTCAATCTCGTTTGAAATTTAACGCATAATCTTCTATCAAAATTGAACACAATTATCGCAACTAATAGCGATCCAGTGGCGTAGCTTGAAAAATATATTGTAACGGTCAAAACGTCTTTTGGCACGTTACACAACATTGTTTCTTAATAAACGTCCCCGCGTTTTAGTCCGGTCAATATAGACATTTCAAATAACAAAAATTGCCGGAGAGTCAAATTTTGGTGGAGAGCTGGGGTTTACCATTACAAATAAAGTTTTAAAAATCCCCATCGATCCTATGTGTGCTACAAAAGTTATTCGGGGTCAAAGGTCAAAATTTGAGGTTTTTTGGATTTTTCTCGAAAACGGTAAGTTTTATCAAAAAAAACCTCAAACCAAAGTTGTAGATCTCAAAATTCTCTACAAAAATGGTCTTCATGATTTTTTTCCTAAGAGTTACCATTCCTGAGATATCGCGATTCTAAGAGTCACATAATACATGATATGCACATTATACCTAGTCGGGACATAAGTTCTGTTACACAGTATTAATTAAATTTTTAATGTTTCAAAATAATAAATTCAATTATGATATATACTGCTTTATTACTTAATATATAAAAAATACATTTTTAATATATTTACTCAAAATGTCCTCCTTTAGCCTTTACACAAGCCTTTAAACCCCTTCGTAGGATACACCCCACCAAACCATCACAGATGCTGGATAATGGCCTCTTTGAACCCTCGGAATTTTTTCTGCCGCTTCTTTAGAGCTGTGAGCATAAACACGATCGTTTTGCTTATTAAATTTTTCTTCGACGCTAAAAATTTTTTCATCGGTAAACAAAATATTTTTAAAATTATTATTACCGTGCCTCCTTAATAGGGTTTTCGATCTCTCGTGCCTAATTTTTTTTAAAGCTGTTGCTAACCTTTGTCCTGTTGCTCTACGAAAAGCCCCAAGTTTTAGGTCCTGCCTCAATACGCGAGACACGCTTTTTTTTGAAATTTGCATCTCCATAGCAATAATTTTTTGTTTTCGCAGAGGATTTCGTCGTATTCTTTCACGCACTGCTTTAATCACTCGTGGAGTTCTTATGGTACGAGGACGTCCACTTCTTTTTCTGTCAGCTATTGCATTTGTATCGGTAAACCGTTTTATAGCACGACTTACAAACATTTTTGAAATTTTTAACGGCTTTAGCAATTTTAAAATTTCACTATTTGATACACCACATTTATGAAACCCAATAACTGCTATCCGATTTTCTTTCACACCCCAATCCATGTTGCTGGTTGAACTCAAAAATTTTAACTATAGTCTGTACAAGTTGCCAAAAGAAAGGGCTTTCTAAATATGTAATTGTTTTCCACCCTCTGTAATCTTAAGCTGTAAAATCTAACGGTTCTTTACAGGTAACAGAATTTATGTCCCGACTAGGTATAAAGCTGCTTTACTCACTGATTCATCATTTCTAGTGATTTTTGTTATTTGACCACTATTTTTATGTGTAAATTGACCGGACTATTTCATGTAACCCAATACTAAACAAATCGTACTTATTAATTTTATTATTTTTTTTCATTTGTTAATTAGAAATAAATTATTGTTGCAAATAAAATCTTTAGCTCTGCCTAGTGCCTAGTACTTCTTGGTACACAATATATTTCGTGTACACTACTTGTATAATCAATTTCCATTGTTCTTTTCTATCAATTATTTTTATCTTCAGATAAATTTTATTATCAAGAAATTTTATCCATTTATCTGATTATCCGCTTATATACTTATCCGATTATCCGGTTATCCATTCTTCTTCGGCTTTTCTCTGCAGGAGCAGCAGCTTCCCGAATTTTTAATTTTTATATATAACTTGACCAGTGGAACTCTCTTTTAAGGGTTTTAATTAAAAAATTAATACTGTGAAACTACATTGATGTGTAACTCGATTAGTTAAGAACTCGATTTATGTGTAGCACCGTGGTATTGGTAGTTATAAAATGTATGTGGTTAATTGTTATATTTATGTACAAAACTGTAGTTCGTTAAAGAAGTTCTCCCTATTTCTATTATCTTATTTAAATTCTTTGTTCTCTTCTCTTTTTGATATCTTCTTATATCTTTGACGTGCGGTATCTCTTCACTAATTGCCGTTACTTCTTACTTTTTCTTTTCCCATTATTCTCCTCGTTTTTCTTCTTATTAACCATGTCTTTATATTCATCTTATTTATATCTTTGACTTGCGATGTATCTTCACTAATTGCAGTTACTTCCACTTTCTCTTTGTTTTTCCATTTCTCCTCTTTGTTTTTCTTCTCATTAATCATGTCTGCATCTTCGGGTTTTTCTAACCAAAAATATGATGCGCTGTAGCAGCAGCAACGTTCTGGCTTTTTATTTATTATAATATGTATTACTAACTTTTAATTGTTTTTTTTTATAACGTAATTATTCGTTATTTTCTTTTTCAAATATTTATGGTCCTAACCTTAATTTAATATATTTTTCGGTTGGTAAAAAAAGATCAACCAATCAGAGTGTTTTTTTTTCACCAAAAAATGACACGCTGTAGCAGCAGGAGTAGCAGTTGCAGCAGCGTGCTGGGATTTTATATATTAGGATTGAGTCAGGAGTCTGCTTAGCGATTGTCAATTTGCGTTCCGTTGATTTTGTTCAATCAAGCCTGGATAGAAGGCAGCGAGTCCTGGGCGTATTCTTTGATCTATCAAAGGCCTTCGACTCAATAGATCACGATATCCTGCTTCAAAAAATCGAGAGATTGGAAATCTCTCGTAAGAGATTGATCCAGAGCTATCTCGCCAAGCGTAAATAGTATGTCAGAATCAACAAATCGACATCCAAATCTTTGAATGCCAAATTGGGCGTCCCACAAGGTTCAACACTGGGTCCCTTGCTTGTTCTGTTGTTTGTGAACGATCTGATACAGTATTTGCTCCGAGGTGAATTGAGAATCCAATTTGCGGACGATTTCAATGCACTGTGTGTTTCGAGTGACGAAAATGCATTGTATCACAACTGCATGCAAGTTATCCAAAGCATGCTCGATTGGTGTACGAGAAACAACCTGACACTAAACCTGGAAAAAACCCAAATTATGAGATTGCTTCCTAAAAATGCTCCTACCAATGATCTAACTACAATGGATTTTGATGGACAGTCAATTGGTTGCTGTGTGTCTACTAAATATCTTGGAATTCACATGGACCACAAGTTAACATGCATCAACCACACTACAAAATTAAGAGAGGAATGTAGAAAGTACTACTACCTGTTTCGTAATCTGCAAGATGTGCAAGTGAGTCAATAATATGTACTGCATATCTCGCCATGGTTGAGAGCCGTTTTGCATATGGTATTTTGGTATGGGGAACATCCACACATGCCACTCAGATATTCTTCCTTCCCTCTATGGAGAGGGCTCATTCGCAGACGCCATGTAAACCGCTATTTGCCAAGTGGCGTCTGCTTACCTAGCCTTGTTTGTACATAGTATATGCGGTCTGTAAGGATATACATAAGCGTAAACATTTGCTTCTTCACAACAACCAGATCCATAGATACAACACTAGGAAATGTCATGAACTTCACATTCCACACACACGTTTAAAACTGTCACTGGACGGGCCAATGGCCAGGATCAAGACTCTACAATGAACTACCAACATCAATCAAAAATCTAAATAAAATAAGATTAAAAAGAGTTGCAACTGGAACACTTGGAACAACGGCCACTATACAGCATCAATGAGTTTTTCCATTTATAATGTATAAGATTCACATTTTCTTTTTTCTTCTTTTGACACATTCATAACTTTTTTTTTTTTTTTTTTATTATCAGATACAAAGTAAAATGGAATAAACAAAAAAGTGCATCAACGTAGGTTATTAGCACTACTTAATATTATAGTAACATTTACACAATTAATTAAATAACTATAAAAAACTAAATAACATATTTGAACTGAATTAACAATGAGATAATAAAAGATTAAATTTTAAATTTTGTTAAATAAACCCGATGACTGTAGAAACTTTAGTAACTTTAGAACGTTGCATCTTGTGTTTGATAGTATATCTTCTAGGCTATCAGGCAGTTCGGCAAAATGTCTTGCTGCCTGATATTTTGGGCAGTGTCTTAAGATGTGGCTGATGTTTAGGAGGTTGCCACAAAACTTTTGTCAAGTTCCGAGAATAAAGCCTATTATTATTATTACTGTAAAATGTATCTACTACAAAACATCCAAAACTGTATCATCAAAATATGAATCAAAATAAAATCACAGAATTATCAAGTTAGCAATGTTGTATATATTTAATTTGTTCAATCGGTATATTTGTACAATTTTTCAAAATGAAAATGAAAATAAAAGTTTGTTAAATTGAAACAATACGTAAAATACTCTTGATTTCTAATGGCACCCTAAAATATTGCATATCAAACACTAACATTTAAAAAAAAAAGTTCTTAAATCTAATAATACTGAACATTTTAAACTAATTAAAATTATATATACACAATAAAGTCCTTAAAATCACAGAAATGTTTTAGATATTATAATTTGAATGTAACATTTAGTACATTAAAATAATCGATTGATACGTGGTTCAAGTAGTGTAACTCATTATTAATCATATCAATATTTTAGAAAACCCTAAAAATGCAAAAATTTATACTTACAGTGTATTTTACATGTGTTAACTTAAAAACATTTTAGTTCTGAAAAAGTAGTTGAGTTTTCTAAAATATTGATATGATTTATTACATTATCGGATTTAAAACAAGTACAGGGTGAGCAAATTTTATTCCTATTGCAGGTTAGAAGAAATAAATTAGCATACTTTAGAATAAAGTAATATGCATCCCAGTTAATTTTTTGAACTTATGTAGATTGCAAAACCAGATTTAGGTTATCAACTTTTGTTATCGTATAATAGGTACTCAAAATAGTTAGATATAGTAGTTATTTATATTTTAACTTCCAAGAAAAAAAAATTCAAATACTTTTGCAGTCTACATATATTTAAAAAATTGACTCTTAATCAGAAATCAAATCTATTTATTACTTTTCTTACTAAACCTATAAAACAACATTTGCGCTACCCTGTAATTACATAAGAGAAATATTTGACACTCAGTATTAGAAAAGTGAAAGCAGAGCAGTTCATAAATTTTAGTTATTTATGTCCCTTTTTAAATTTTGGACCGTTATAGTCAGTCATAAAAGATGGCCCCATCAAGGTTGTTAAAATTATAATAATATACTATATAGTAAGTAAAAGAAAAAAATAAAGATTTTTCTTGTAGCAATATGAAATTAAAACATATACAATAGTAATTTCATATTAAGGTTTAAATTTAGAGTCCTTACTGGTTTACAGAGTTAACATTTTGTTTTTCTGACACTTTTTTCCTGATCCAACCAAATGTTTTCTTATTAGTTATTATATTATTATTTAAAATATTATTACAGTTACAGTCGAGTGTCACTTACATACTCCCAGTTTCCAGTTATAGTATGTACAATTAAATTTTTGTATAAGAACTCGATTATTTATATTCACTTATAGAACCATTGAAGAACAATATTTTGTTTTACGTGAATACGTCTTTAAAATCGGTAGCACATTTAAAAAAAAGTAACCAAAAAAAACTTGTTTAGCTACAAAATCCGATAAAAATTTAAATAAAACGTACAAACAATTTCATCATACCAGCAGTGTGGTATAAGGCTGAAATAAAAATGCTATGAAGCGGGAGTCCACGGTTCAATGCTTGGTTGCGCTGACTACACTGTTGTGATCTAAAGCCCAAGTCTCACATATGGGCTATGCATCTAGCAAGGTTAGCACCTTACTAGAATATATGCAAGTGCTCATGCCAAGTGTAAATTTAGTACATCCCTTAGTAATAACAGGACGTAGTCTTAAATTAAGAGGAAGAAGAAGAATTTCATCTTGGACCCCAACAACAGAGCAGATAACAAAAAAGCTACCTTTTGGTGGTAACCAATTGGTGGTTTTGAATAAGACGGGTGTCTCATGATGAACGACGTATTCACATAAAACCTAATGGTTATATTTCCAAACATAGCCTTGAAGCTTCGACTTGATTTATTTGCACTCCTTGTCAATAGGAAAATTTGAGTAAATATAATAAACATATAGAGTGAGTTCGCCTGTTGACGTACTACGCCCGTTGTCGGACAGCAAAAGATATAAAATTCAATCATTGCAAATCCGTACAACAAAAGTTTAAAAAAATAATATGCCAATTTTGGATTGCTATTTTTACTTTATAAATTAAGATTATCAATAGTGAGCTACAATACACAAATAAAACACATTTTATTAAAACGAATTGTCATTGTTTTTGTTTTTCAATTCATATTAAACTTGAAAAGGAAGTCTTTTTCCGAAAGCTCGTTTTAAAAAAGTGTTTTATTTGTGTATTGTAGCTCACTATTGATAATCTTAATTTATATTATTTTCAAGAGCTAATAATTTTAATTAATAATATTTTTACTTTATTAATGTTCAAAAAACTTGATTGTAATCGGAACCTTTACAAGGTAAGATTTGTTTTTCAAATTTTTTAGTAACACAGTATTGTTTGATTGTATAATATTCAAATTAGGTATTCTAGTTTAGTGTCTAGACATTTCTGTCAAAAAAGAAGTAATAGTGTGCTTTTAGAATTTTTTTGTTGAAACATTAATGATAGAACGTCCAAGGTTTTAGCATGTAATTCTGTCCTGCTGGAAGGACGCTTGGACGTTCTATCATTAAAATAGTAGAACATTTCAAAAAAATACAATTAAGATGCAGTGGTAGACACTCTGGCGTATACTCAGTATAAATTTTTTTCCAGTTTGATATAGAAGTACTACTTGTATTTTTATATCAGTGGAATTTTGAAATAAAAAAAATATATTTCAATGAAAACCTGATGGGGTAAAAGTTTTTGAGATAGAGGCGATTTTGATATAGAAATAAACTTTTGAAAAACCTCTTAATACCATATCTAAATATACAGTAGAAGCTCGATAACGTAAACATTCGAATTTATGAACATAGCGGTCCTGTAAACACCCAATTTTACTACAGCTACTCAGTAATGTGAACATTATTAGTTATTACACTCGGTAACATGAACAGTAAAAGTTAAAAAACAAAAACAAAATAAGATAACTACGTTTCTTCGTGAACTTTAATGTTCTTAATTACCAATATTATGCATTACACCATTATACGTTTTATAAGGAATAAATATATGATAACACTAGTTTTTCTACACCCCCGTTAGTGTGAACCCTCCCGTTAGTTTGAATATACCTTTGGATTTTTGTGTTCACAGAATCGAGCTTCTACTGTATATTCAACTATTATATCATTAGTAACTATAGTGAAATTTGATCGATGTGGAACTTGAATGTACAACTGGATTGGGGTGTAACTAGATTAATGTGTAATACAATTGGTATGGAACTAAGTGAGTAAATGAGCAAGTTTTGTACATAATTCTAATGTATATACTATACAGTATATCCTACGTAGGTATACTCAAATCTTATATGCATGTTCTGAGATATTTTGATTTCTACATAAATTATCAAGATTTTAAAAGTCTTTAACACCTATTTCTGGTATGACTAGAAGTTTAATTTGGTTTGTAAACAGGTGCAGTTAGAACAGAAAGAATATTTAAAAAGAATTAAATATTTTAAACTCGTAAACTTTTGACAGATTAATTTGGTGAATCCCCCTGTATACTGTTACTGGAATTACAACTTAATAATTTTATCAATAAATTTTATAAATTACTTACAGAATAGATTATTGCAACAGCATAAATAGCTCCCTGCATTTAAAAATTTCGCCAATCCTTAGCAAAATAATATTTTAGTTTACATTATTCTTACAGGAATCTTAAAAAAATCTACTTTAATATCGAATTTTATATACAGTAAAAGTTGCATTATCGGGCAAGTTTGGGTGTGAGACGCTGCCACATAAGATACTGTTTCTTTTATCTCGAAGATATTATATTTCTTGCATATATAATTAACATAAATAAAATCCAGTCATCTATATAAAATTACCCTTTTCAAATGATTATGAAACTACGAAAACTACTCAACGAATTCAAATTAAATTAATACAGCATATTCTAGGCATTAAAAGTTAGTCTTTAATCAAAGGATTTTTTTTCAAAACTTTTCTTTTTATTAACAATTAACGAACGCTTTTTTTGCTCAAAATTCATCAGGAAATTTTCAGAGGCAGCCATTTTGCTAAATTTGAAAAAACCAAAAAGCTTCAGTTAATGGCTAGATAAATTATTAAATCAACAATTTTTTTTTTGTTTCATTGATTTTATATAAACCACTAAGAAGTGCGGATGGTCACTGTGATGCACTATTTGTAAGAACGAGATCAACAATCGAGCTGACAACTAGGTCCATAATAAATTAATAATTCTATTTGAAATTTTCGTATTAAATAAAAAACAAAAAACATTCTTGAAAATGTTTATTTTTTCACGCTTCTGTCCGACTACTCTCTCTCTCTCTCTGATTCCTTCGCTCTACGTAAGAGCATAGTGACCACTTCATTTTCTTTAGAAGGGTTCTCTAGGTAGATACCTCGGTGGTTTGCCATTGTCTGCCGAGGGAAAACGGTCAGAATAAAGTGTTTACTCCGCCTGGGATCGAACCAGTGATTTCTGCTTAGCAATCGGCGCACACAAGCGCCAGGCCGAGACCGTCTTCTGACTACACGTAACCCTTAATAGGTAACGTATAGAACATTAGATAATAGATATGTGCATGTTTGCGATTCGTAATTTAATAATATTCGTTTCACACTTTTTATCATAATGCTCACTGAATTGAATCAATTGAAACCTGCCACTTAACCCATCGTGATGCCAAATAATCATCATCATCATCAAATAGCTATTTCATCCATCGGATGTAAGCCACCCTTAATTCATGCCACTTTTTTCTATCTTCTGCTGTTCTCATCCATTTATAACTTGCGTGTCGCTTTATGTCATCCGTCCATCTGGTCTGTGGGCGTCCTATACTTCGTTTGTGAGCTTGTGGTCTCCACTGTATTATTTTTCTGATGCCTCAAAAAAACAACTTTTACTGTATTTTTCTCTAGATACTATCTTCAATTCAACCCTATTCAATATTATTATAAATATTAATAACCTTATTTAAATTTAAAGTATGCATATTTAGAAAATTTTATATGCCCCTATTAATAATTGGAATAATTTACTTTCAGTTCAATACATATAAATATCGAAATACAATAGTGATTTGATCCATAATAACCAAAGTAAGTTATATTTGGTAAATATTTACGTTTGGTTGGTGGGTTGCTTTCAGAAGATTTTTAGATTAGTTTGCTATAAATGGAAGTAGATTAACTGCCATATTGTTGGCAGTTAACAGACTCTGCAATATTCAAACTACTGAGATTTAATTTATACTTTACAAATAACCGTAATAATCAATTGTGTCAGCAGTTAGTTCATTGAACTCCCAAAACAAATGCCTAGCCGACTAATACTAATTTTTAATTTAGTTAAAAAAATATTTGTCACTTATTTTGATCTGCTATCGGCTGGTCTAAACTCGTTAGTTCTCTGCATATTGTCAAGTGGTAGCAAAAACTTGAGAGCTATACTTGATAAAGCAGTTTGTATAAAAATGATTCCAATATACAGTCGATAACAAAATTAAGCCTACAGTGCAAATTATTTATAACAATTAATTCAAAAACTTTTCAATCATTTTAAATTTACCGTATTTCTGTGAAAAAACTATTCCCTAAAAGAAAGGTCCATAAAATCCCCTTAATTAATAACAAATCAAAAACTTGAAAAACAAGAGTATAAAAAGGGTCTCGACATATCGTACTGTGTAAAAGATAACACAGTTCTAAATTATGTTCAAAGTTCACTGAATCATTTGTTAGTACAAATGACCCAATATCACATGATAACAAACATTTCTTGCTATTTATAATTAGTAAAAACTAAAGAAGATTGAGTCAAGATAGAAAGAACTAGCCGTAAATGCAATTTTCATCAAGAATTTTCAATAAGAATACTTATTAAATAAAATCTATACCTAACTGACTACAAAATTTTATTGCAAATGAGAACAGTTTTTAAAACTCAACATTTACAAACATAAACATTTTTAAAAAAAGATCCACAATTTCCTACACAATTTTTGTTCTGAGTTTTTGAGTGTTCTGTGAGTGGGGCAATATAATATTAATTAACAAGCTTTTAAAATTCATTACATAAAATTCTTGTATTAATTTAAAGCATTTCTACTAAAATGTTATAGATTATTAAGTAAAAGTTGGAAAACACGTGATCAATTTTTCTTAGTCAATTAATTTTAATTACAAATAAAGTTGATTTATAAAAATTTTATTTTTGGAAGCATGTAGTTGAGTTTTAAAAGAACATTCATTATGAGCAATTACCAGGTTATACTATTAAATGTGCTTTAAAGTTTGAAAGCATTTAAACTTCATAGCAAAAAACATTTAATAACTATCATAAATGAGTGAAAATATATATACCCAACATGACCCAAATACTTAAGAAGTCCAACTCGGCCCATTTGGAATATACACTCTTATTATCTAAAGAACTATAATCCATCAATATTCCCAAAAATATTAAATTAAATACTGTAAGCAATCCAAATAGAATGTGAGCACACTTAACATAAAAATATTTTCTTGTATAAACATGACTACATGATTTGCAGGTACGAACCCCTAAACAAGCATTAAATTCTATTGATAACTTTTCTTGAAACTTGAGTTGTATGTAAGAATAAACTCCAATTGTAAGTAAAACAGTTGCTAATTCGATATTAAACCCATGTAGTAAAGATGACACCAAAAATGTTGTGAAAATTGCTTTGAAATGTCCAAACTTCAATGTTGAACGATAAATATCTAAAAGTTAATAATTAAATAATTATTACAAACATAAAAAAAACAATATTACATTTTTTTAAAAACCGATGCATTGGAATGTTCCAGTTAATTACAACACTGACTAAAGATGATGGAATTTCAATATCCAAAGGTTTAGTAATTTCATATCCAAAATTATTTTTAGCTTTATTTTTTTCATCTGCAAAACCAGCAGCAACCATTCCTGCTTCTGATAAATATGATATAAAGTAATGGCTAGCACGAAACGATAAAGCTTGTCTATATGCCACTATCCACCTAAAAATTAAATATTTTAAAATTATTTCAGATAACATTTTTCCTTGCCAAACTTATTACAATAATAGAATACAACGAATCAAATTGACAGTGAGCAAATTTTGTTTTCGTAGGCTTTAGTTATTTAATATAGAAATTAAACAAGTAACCAAAGATAAAAAGAGTTTTCTGCATCTATGTGCCAGTTGTATTGTATTGTAATACATTGTAACAGAAGATTAACTTCGATAAGAGTTAACTCAAGGATTGAAGTAAATCTTTATTGAACATTTTTCCGGCTCACGAGATTACTCGCATAACTCATTACGTTTCAATTTTTCACTCCAAAAAAATGTCTATAGTATATCTAAATCTAATATGGGGTTATATAATTTTACATGTGGCCCACAGAGTTATGTAAGCATTTCCAAAGTGGTCTGCAAGATCATTTGGGTTGGCCACCCCTGCTCTATTGTATAGGACAAGTTAACTGTCGATTTTTATTTAATCTAGAAATCAGTGGATTAATGTAGTTTTAAAACTGGTTAAATTAATTTTTGCATGAACAAGCAAAAAAAGAAAATTCACCAGTTACCTGTTACCTCTCGTGATGAAATGATAAATCATGTTTTTAGCATATGGTTGGAAAATAATGACGAGCTATAGAAATTTTTACAACAAATCAATAACTTACATGAGAAAATAGAATTCACACTAGAACGAAATTGTGAATTATCTAAAACTAAATTACCTAAGTTATCTAAACCTACTACATCTATTAGTAGTATTTCGATCTCTGGTGACCGAAACAATTGATTTCCCTAAAAACTAAAAAAAATTTTGACTTACAGTTAAACATCATTAAAAAATTAGCATTAGCAATTATATAGCACAAAAATGGTCAACAAGCTAATTACGAGAAAGCAATTAAGAAAGCATCATCCTAATATCTTCCAAAAGAAATACAAAATACAGTAAAATACAAACACTTGTATCCGAAAATTCTTAGAATTTATCGCGTCAACCGAAAGATGCTTGCAAGGTCAACGCTTAGGCAGACTTCGGTTTCATGTTGTGGTATATGCATTTCAACCAACCATTTATCCGAAACATTCGCTATCCGAACAAAAATGAGTCCCGTTCATTTCGGATAAAAGGGCTTTTACTGTAAAATACATCAGCAGTAACTGCAAAAGATTCATCAACAAATAGCTAGAAGGATTATTCAAGAACACTATCATTAGATTAGTAGAAAAAACAAGCCAGAAAATCATAAATTTACTAAATAACACCTGAGAAAAACAAGAACAACTTAATACTAATGGAGTGTACTACAAGTTGCTTTGCAGAGATTGCAATTGCTCCTAAGTAGGTAAACTGGTAGAAAGAATACAAGAATACATAAAAAACAAAAACCAATCCAAGGTAGGTGACATAAATTGTATGTAGAAAAGACCAAAATGTTACACAAATCCAATATGAGTATCAAACTAATATAGTATGAAGCTCTAAAAATTCAAAAGAAAAAGATGATCAAGAACTCCTCAACAAACAAGTAGACCTAAGTTTTGAGCGACTGTTTAAAACACTGTGAGATGTCGCAAAGTGGAGAGTTATTGATCTACTTTGACATCATGAATGCGGAAGAGAAAAAGAACGATCTAAGCGATCACAGCCGTTCCATTGTTACTCCAAGGGCCCATGGTACCTACAGCAATTGCTAAGAAATCATAATGATCTTTTTTCAATTTTTATTTATTGTGCTTCAAAAGTTTCCGCTTTTGTCACTGTCGAACTAGCCATTTGACAAGAAATTCACAAGTGACTTGGAGGCAGAGTATCCGCATTTTGCCTGAGAACCTGATGGCAAACATTCTTAAAGACATTTTGTCGGCTAAGGCATAACTGATTCTTTTAAATACGAGATCCTTTTTGAGGGCTGTTTTTCTCTGCTTGTTTTGGTTTCAATTATTAATTATTTTGCATAATATTGTGCTATTTTTGGCATACAATTGTGGCTTTTTTTTAGCAATATAGCATGATTTTTTAATTTCCGGTCATGTATTTAACAGAACGAGTCACAGAGACATTTACGGTCTTCCTTATTAAATCGCGCCATTATTTTATTTTATTATTTTTTTTTAATCTTGATAATGCAAAACTTAAAATTCAAGTTAATTTCAATACTTACGTATAATTGTCATCCAAAATAAAAAATGTTGCCCAACAGTTAGATATAGTTAAGAAGAAGAGAGAAATACCCAATAACTTATAGATTGATACAATCCAACCAAAACTCTAAAACGAAAAGAAAAATTATATGTATTCTAATACGATATCTCAATAATACCATTTTATGATTTGAAACGGTTCTCAATAACTCATATTCCTTATAAGGAATCCAAGGACCAAATAAGGAGTTTGCTGGTGAACAAACATACCCAAAAAAAGCCACCAAAGAAAGATTGTGAAGTCCAATACACAAATCTGATGTTAAGGAGATTATTTTCATAGCAGCTATCATAAACATTCCTCTACTTTGCATCCAATCATCTTGGTTAGGATAAAAAAATTCACTAAAATTTGTAAAGTATAAAGTAATAATTAAACAATTATCATAATAAAAAGGTAAACATACCAGAATAATATATAAACAATGCAACCTATCTTTGCAGTATATTCGAGATTAACATATTTTTTTAATCGACTTCGATAAATTAAACTTATACAAATATATGCACCTAGTAAAAATAGTAGAAAGTGAGCACTGTTGGCTTCTATTACATTATAAATTAAAAGAACTCCTAAAATACTGGACAGTAAATGATATGTACTTTCGGGAAGATTAACTAAAATTTTAAATTTGTTAAACAAGCATTTTATAAATGAAACTATACTTACAATTGCGTATAATAGTACAAAATGACAAATTACATATAATTAAATAAAAAATTTTAACAGAAATTCCATAAATTGAAGGCCCTACACAATCTTGAAGTACATCGGCCGCAGTAGGTTCAATGTAAATAAAATCTTCATCCATACTAATAAAATCCAAAAGAAATTAATACAAATTTAAATATTCAAATTCTATTACCTGGAAACTTTAATTATTGCACTTAAATATCACAAAAAATTTAGATTCATTAAAAATCTGGAAAGCTAACCTTACATTTAAGGTTTGCTTACCAGTTAAACAATATAGATAGAAACTACGAACCTTAACGAAATAAGCAATCGGCAATTATAAATACTTATTCGTTTAAATTAAACAATATTTTTTAATAAATCAAATAAAATTTCGAATTTTAATTATTTGATATAGAAAACATTTTCAAAATATCGAACATAAATATGCAACCTATCACTTCCTTTGTTTCTTTACCTTGTTATACCGAATGCAATGTAGAAATAAATCGCAAAATATTATGTTAACCCTTTGGTGGGCGAATTTTTCTGGCGTCTTTTTTAAAGTTTTTTTATTAAAAATACAACATGTAAAGCCTTTTGAATTGATGTGTCTTTTGTAGTTTTTGAAATATTGAAAAAAAATTGAAATTTGTAATTTTTGTTTTTATTTTTTTAAGCAATAATGTTATAGAAATTATTTCTGTTTATTGATAAAAAAGTTTTAATATAATGTTTAACAAACAATAAATATCAGAAAAACCCTTATTATAAACATATAATGCAAAAAATTTCACTAAACTTAAATTCACTTATTAATAATTAACATTAATATTGACACAAAATGTCAAATAAAATTTTTTAATTTAATTAAAAATTTTTTTTTAATTTATTTAATTTAAAAATATTAATTTTTTTATTTATTTAATTTAAAAATTTTAATTTTTTTATTTTATTATTATTAACCCTCCTGTAGACGCGTGATCAAAAAGTTATAATAAAAAAAGAAAACAAAATAATGAATTGTAATTAGATTTTCTCAATAATATTAATAAATGTATTTGAAGAAAAAATCAAATTTATTTAGTTTTTTATCAATGAAAGAAAATACTATTTTTTACATTGTTTTTTTAAAAACTCAATAGCTAAAACTAAAAAATTAGGATCAAATAGTAGAATCAAATTTTTTGTGTTTTCCTATAGTATAAACAAACAAAAAATACAAAAGAAATGTTTTTAATAAATGTCACAAATACACAAAATATAATGGTATGTTACGGTCAATGACGTAAATTGGGCATTGACGTCAATGGCCGAACAATGACGTCAATTCCCATTTATGCTGGCCATTAACGTCATTGACCGGCCATTCACGTCAACGCCCGTTAACGGTGGACAATGATGTAAATATTTTCATATGATTGTAATATTTACGTCTTTGGCCGGTCAATGACGTTAATGGCCAAAATGGATTGGACAATGATGACATGGACACTTATTTACCGTGCACGCGTTTTTCCGTATAAATGACAGCAACTCAACTCTTTTCACATCTTCATAAGTATACAGGAATTTTTATTTAATTTAGACAAACGCAAACTCATTTTAGGGTGGATCTGTGATTCTTCGTGATTACATTAAACAAAACGGCCCAGAGCGTCCGGAGCTCTCTAAAAAGCTGTCTTAGAAAAAGCTTTCTTACTCGCTAAAACATCCCCGAAATCAATTCACCTCGACTGGGAGGCCCGACCTCGGCGAAAAACGAAACGTGTGTGACGGCTATCACTAAGAGGATTAAAAGTGATAGAATATGGAATCTATAGAACAGTAGTTTCATCATTGCCCACTCTGTATTGGGCATTAACGTCATTGCCCGGATAATAATGTAAAAACGACATATGAAATTTTAAATGTCAACATTGCCCAAAATGCATGGTCATTAACGTCAATGACCGGTCAATGACGTTCATGCCCAACTAAGCTGGGCATTGACGTTATTGTCCGGCCATTGACGTTAATGGCCGAATTGTCATCATTGACCGTAACAGGTCAACACACCGTGCAAAATGATTTCTTGTTGCTACAACAAACTTTCTGCTGCCATAACAAAGTTTCTTCTATTCAAAAAACAGATTAGTAGATTTAACAAATATTCTTACTCTGGATAGAAAAAACTTTAATATTTAACTAAACAAAACCTTACTATATTAGAATTTTAACAGTGAAGTGAATAATATAATAGGGATACCGAATACTATGTTGTTACGCCGTTGGGACTGATCTTAAATCGGTTCAGGATTCAGGTACGATTTAGCATACGAGTGTTCCGTTAACACTATCATTAGCTCTAATAAAGTCTCGGAACAAAGAAACATCTTGATATGTGGGCAAAAATTGATGAGGAGTTGAGCCTTAAAAACGGAATTTCGGTATTCAGCATCTCAAATACCTTCCAATTCAATACAAATTGCCTTATTTGCGTAGTTCAGAGGAAACGAATTGTATACCTTGCATTGGTGTAAAACCATCGCATCTTTTTGGCACAAAATCAGCAACGTTGTTTCCTCTAATACTGCAATGTGCTTTCACCCACGCCAGTAGCGGATCAAGACAATTACCATAGGGGAACGACAAAATATAAATTTATTAAATATGAAAAATAAAAAGTAGTACCTAATATAGTAATAGCAAAAATATATTTTATATTTTGTTTTTTAAACAATTAAAATTTTTTGGTGTAAGAATTGTAGTTTTTTTGAGCTCTTCGCCACCCCCCTCCCCTGGGAGCCGCCACTGACCCACAAAAACATGACGATTGTTTGTTCCTTTAACTTTAGAACAAAAAAGTGAATAAAAATTACTAACGAAATGGTGCAACTCCATGCGTGTAGGTTTTTTACTTCTTGGTCAATAGGGTTGGTGTAGATACTATTCTATAGCTCTTAAAGGTACGTTTTGCAAGGAACTGCACTAGCAGCACCGCATAACCTTGGCTAACTGGCTTTATGCAATATCTGTTACGTATCTTGCTAGACAATATAATTGAAGTGCAGCACCTCCAATTAGGTATTGTACCAGCAGTTGACCCTGGTCGTAACTGCTTTGCTGCTACTGCTTCTAGCAAAGCAGCTTTAGCTATCAGCATGCAACATTTTCCATAGCAGGACAGAAGCCTGGCTTTGGTGTGGTGTATGTCTTTTCTGCATCCCCTAAACCCAGATACCGCTTCTATAAACCACGATAGGGGTTACTACACCCTTGAAGAGTAGTTGATCATGGATTTAGTTAAATCAACTGCCCAGCTGGCTTTTGCCTTCTGTTATAGTATAGTTCACTTTAGGTTGGTTGCCTTTTGGTGTACAAAATTTATATACGGTTGCATCGAAATTTTATTCAACAATAATTATTGTCATTACGGGGTATTTCTGTTCTTTTACTAAGAAATTTTTTTCTTCGTTCAGATAGACTTTTACATCGGAGTTGCTCTTGATCGGTAATGGTACCTACATGATTTTCGATTTCAGTTTTGATCGAATACATAATACGTAAGTTATGAAATTAAAGTAGATTTATAACATGTAAAAGAATTTAAATTTTTCACTAAATTCTTATCGGAATATATTAATTAAAAATAAAAAGTCATATTTTTTACCGTGAAAAGCAGCGCCGTAACAAGGGTGGGGCAACTGGTTAGGCCGCTGGTTAGGCGCCAGACCTAGAAAGGGCTCCAACAAAAGTTGAATTTAAAATGTTACACAGAAGCAAAAATGAAATGTCAAAACAATACCCATTGATATGAGATCCTTACATGAGTGTAGAACAATTTTATGTAAAAATGAGTAGCCTTTAATAATTTTAGATACAGTGGCCGTAAAAAATATTCGTACACCCCTATCTTAATAATGTAAATAGTACGTTTTGAAGCCATTCTTTGACACATAAAAATCGGTTGTACAACAAAACTTTTTAGACATTTTTTGTTAGGAATTTCATTGTCTTCAATTTTATATCTATACATTTTTCTATTTTGTCGCACCGTTTCCGACTGACAACAGCTTAAACAAGACTCTGTAAAATACAAAAAATATTGTCACCTGTATCTCAAAATCGGTGCAACGAAATAGAAAAATGTATAAGTAAATTTTGTTCAAAATTGTATTCCCTACATTTTGTTTATATACATTTTTCTATTTTGTCACACCGTTTCTGAGATACAGATGATAGTAAACTGTAGCGACTTGCAGTTTACTAGACCTCACTCTCTAACCTCTAGGCCACGCTCCTTATTGCCAACTCCTATATTTCTAGTCTTTATACCTCGGTGTGAATATTTTAAAACTCAATTTTCTCGAAAACTTCTGGCCATCTCTCTCTACAACTTTGGGAAATTGTTATTGGAAGGCTGACCTTCCAGCACCATAAGTGGCCAAATTTACAAAAATGCAGATAAGTGGTCATCTCCTAGTAAGACGGCTAGCTAATGTATAATTAGCTAATGTATAATTAAATCCAATATTTTATGCCAATACTTAACCTTCTTTTGCCAAAAAACTGGAATTTTATTTTGAAAGATATTTACCACATCTATAGCTTCTGTTTAAGGAAGATCTATTGTTTTCAGCTACCTAATATATTAGCTAATTTAAGTATAATGTGCTTTTATAAAGGTGAGTTTTAGTTAAAACTCTTTTTTTTAATAATAGTTTAGTCGACGAATGCCTACTGTGATTTAAATTTCAAATCTATTTATTGCTCTTATCCTTAGGGGTAAATCAGCAAACGTCTGCCAATTTCAATTCCCTAGAGTCAAGAAGCACCCAATATTTACCTCACAAAATTTTGTGACTTATAAAATGGGTTAGGTCAAATCCTCATTAGCTCCCGATTTAAAATAAATGTAGGTATTTATGTATCTACTTCATTATTTTTTAATTTATCGAAAAGGTGTTTAAATAAGCACTAAAAATGTTTAAAATAAATCTAAGCACACCCAGAAAAAACTCATTGGTCAATTCAACTAAAGAAAATAGTTATTTAACAATTTGCCGAATATCACTGTAATCAAACAAGATGTAGTTTAATAGAAATTGTCTGCGATAGTTATTTCAACCAAGAACAAATAGTTAAGTTACAAAATATGTAGTAATCTAAAAAGTAGTGGTTTCAAATATCATAAGTGTAGATTAACTATTAAATATTTACATCTATCAACATTTTTTGTAAGTTTAATAAATTTTAAAGTCATTTAACTAAAGAAATTGTTAAACAACGTTGGAAATGTAATGTGCAACTATAAAAATAGTCCAATTATAATTAACTTTAGATGATTTGTCATTTTTACTTATTGCAGAAAATATTATCTGTTTCAATTAACTATTTTAATTGTTGATTCATTTAAGAAATTGTAAAGTAACAATATACTTGTTAAATTTTATAAAACAAACTTGATTAGATTATAATATGAAATAGTTACTGCACTGAAATATTTTATAATTAAACAATTTCAATCTGTTGACAACGAAGAAGTTTGCCAATCAACATTTTTATTCTTGGAATTGATCTATGTGTGCATCACAACAAAAGTGTTCTCTTGATGGACCTCTTGCAAAATTATAAATTAAAATCTCGGTCTTTTATGGTTTTTACAAGTGATTAATGGTCTTTATTATTTTGTAAAATATTATCTTAAGTAGTGTTTAAACTTAAATTGTGAAATTCAAGAAACTGTTGGTGACCCATTAGAAAAATTGCTGGATTCCTGAGGATTTTACAGTTTATTTCAGAAGTTCATAGGTAAGTAACAATAAGTACCTAAAACCAACCAAGAGAAGTTTTTTTGTTTAAAATTGAGAGATGTTTAGTATAATAATTATTTATTTAATTTAAATATAAAAATATTATATTTACAGATCAGGACATTACTGTAGATCGTCTGAAATTATTAGCTGAAGCACTGAAGCTGATTTAAAGGAATTGTTTAAAAATGAAAAATTAGGATTAAAAGTTGAGTTCCGACACGATTTGAACAAGCGGAAAAGTAATAATGTGAGTTAAAGATTTTCTGTATTATTAGTGTTTATATTATACATAACAGTTTCAGAATATTTCCAATCTTACATTTTATACTGAGCCCAGCGTACACAAATTACTGGCTAAACCAAGCTGATAAAGATGGATCTTCATCGCTTTGATTAAGCAAAGGTGTTTTTTTATTAATTAGTGTAAATTACTGTTTTCTACAGATAGAACTAAATTTTAAAAAAATATTTCATTTCATAAAGAACAAACATAATGTAACCCATCTGAAGTATTTAAATACTGGAGGTAATACAGAAGGTACTATATTTATATTAAAAAATAATTTCTATAATGTTTTAAAAATGTATATGATTTTCGTATTTTATAGCTGTTGTACACTATAATACTTTCTTTTAATTTTAATAGTTATTTTGGTTTATTTATGATGCTTCTTAATTAATAAAAATATTATGTACTTAAATAGCATATTTTTATTTCTGTATTTTTAGACCACATTTAATGTTAATGTACCAGTCCACAGTTTTCTGTAAATCTGTTTTTTTTTCGCTAAAAAAATTGCGATGCAAATATATAATATAAGCCTTATATTGTATTTGTGTTGAGATTTGGTTAACGAAAGAAAGCAGTTTTGCGAAAAAAACTGTAGAATGGTGTACCAAACCCACCTACAGTTGAAATATTTAAAAATATAAAGTGTAAACCAACTATGCTGTTTTACCAGCCGATAGTAGCTAAACAATAATTACAGTTGGCAAACTAAATAAAAAGATTATTAAACATATTAAATAGTCAATCTACCATAAAAAAGAAAAAGAACTCAAAATAAAAAATTTTAAGTAAATTTGTGGTTTTTAGCATGTATTTATGGTTAAATTCAAAAAAATATAAGAATAATACAATACGTAGTAAATCAAAATTCAAAAAATTTTAAAAAAGAGACATTTAAGAAATAACAGGTCTTTTTCTTTTTCTTAATTCAGACCTGTTATTTGTTAAATGTCTCTTTTTTAAAATTTTTTGAATTATATTGAAATAACAGGTCTTTTTCTTTTTCTTAATTCAGACCTGTTATTTGTTAAATGTCTCTTTTTTAAAATTTTTTGAATTTTGATTTTCTACGTATTGTATTATTCTTATATTTTTTTGAATTTTACCATAAAAAAGGTTATTGAAGTAGGAAAATAGTTACTGTACAATTAAAATAGTACGGTGACATATTTAAGTTGTCAAATAACTATTTTGTAGTTAAATCAAACTTTAATAAGTGTTGAAATTGATATCATAAGATACAGATAAGGTTTAACTATTTTTTCGTCGTTGAATTAAACAGAAAGAGTTAATGGCTCATTATCATATGCTGTTTTTAGTTGATTTTACCAACGTTTTTCTTTGAGTGCATAAAAGTATCGAAATAAGCATATAAACATAAAAAAGTTAGTGCCAAATTCCTTATTTTTATGAAATTCATGGGCACATATAACAATTACACTTCTTCTATCAATAGGCGTATTCTTTTTACCTATTTTATTTCCATCTCAGTTACGCAACTGAGCCGAAAAACTGGTTTTAGGTACTTATTGTTACTTACCTATGAACTTCTGAAATAAACTGTAAAATCTTCAGGAATCCAGCAATTTTTCTAATGGGTCACCAACAGTTTCTTGAATTTCACAATTTAAGTTTAAGCACTACTTAAGATAATATTTTACAAAATAATAAAGACCATTAATCACTTGTAAAAACCATAAAAGACCGAGATTTTAATTTATAATTTTGCAAGAGGTCCATCAAGAGAACACTTTTGTTGTGATGCACACATAGATCAATTCCAAGAATAAAAATGTTGATTGGCAAACTTCTTCGTTGTCAACAGATTGAAATTGTTTAATTATAAAATATTTCAGTGCAGTAACTATTTCATATTATAATCTAATCAAGTTTGTTTTATAAAATTTAACAAGTATATTGTTACTTTACAATTTCTTAAATGAATCAACAATTAAAATAGTTAATTGAAACAGATAATATTTTCTGCAATAAGTAAAAATGACAAATCATCTAAAGTTAATTATAATTGGACTATTTTTATAGTTGCACATTACATTTCCAACGTTGTTTAACAATTTCTTTAGTTAAATGACTTTAAAATTTATTAAACTTACAAAAAATGTTGATAGATGTAAATATTTAATAGTTAATCTACACTTATGATATTTGAAACCACTACTTTTTAGATTACTACATATTTTGTAACTTAACTATTTGTTCTTGGTTGAAATAACTATCGCAGACAATTTCTACGGTACGCGACAACTCGGCACTTATAAACTCGGCACCGGACTACTCGGCACCGGACCACTCGGCTTTTACCAACTCGGCACCGAGACAACTCGGCACCGGATAACTCGGCACCGTCAACTCGGCACCGAGACAACTCGGCACCGAGATAACTCGGCACCGGCAACTCGGCACCATCAACTCGGCACCGAGATAACTCGGCACCGGAACAACTCGGCACCGTAAGAACTCAGCATTCAAATTTTTAATAAAAAATATAAAAAATATTTTATATTAATATCTTCTTGTAAATATATAAGTTCTTATAAAATATTAATATATTTTGTTGCTATTGAAAAACATTTATTATAAAATTACATTTATTAATTTTTTTAATTTAAAAGATGGGTATTTGTAGATATTAATCCATTACGTAATTATGTGACAAACCGCGCAAATACTCTAACATATTTTCTTCCTCGTAATTTGTCACTTTATTAAGGATACGCAGATCTGCGTCTTCGTAGCGTTTTCGTTTTGGTGATGCTTCATACCCTGCGACAAATCGTTCGTAATCGGCATCGAATGTCTTTTGTAGTTTTATTAAATTATCGATAAATTTAAATAACTGAGGATGTGCTACCCCATATCCTTGCTGTAGCTTTTTATGACAAGCTTCCGCAAAATTATTCGTTCGATCAACACCAAGCAACGTACGCTGATATACCGACCACACTCTGTAGGGAAACAGAGGTGGGGCTCTCGTTCCGTTATTTCTCAGTCTACCAATATATGTATTAGTGAACCAACTAATTATTGGTTCTAGTTCTAGGGGCAGATAGTCTTCCAGAACGTTAAGTGCCGTATCAATGCCATCTTCCGGAACAAAAGCTACCGAGGTTATCATACGCGATTTTAATGCAAAATCAGAATCGGTATTATAACGACCAAGAAGGTGAACTTCTGAAAGATGTTTGCGAAGATTTTGAACGAGATGAAAGAAGCAACCTCTAATATTGACATCCAGAAATTCAGCGCGCAGAGCATTATGTATGCCAATCTCATAATCTACATTAATGGCATCTGGATTAAATTCTGGCCACATATCTTTAATCATTCCAAAAAGTTTAGAGTAGGTTGTTTGTAACTTGTTCGGAAGCAGACAAACGGTATTAAAAATTGGAATGCAGAGTTCTTACGGTGCCGAGTTGTCACGGTGCCGAGTTATCTCGGTGCCGAGTTGACGGTGCCGAGTTGCCGGTGCCGAGTTATCTCGGTGCCGAGTTGTCTCGGTGCCGAGTAGTCCGGTGCCGAGTTATCCGGTGCCGAGTTTTACCGGTGCCGAGTAGTCTGGTGCCGAGTTATCCGGTGCCGAGTTGTCCGGTGCCGAGTTGACAAGTGCCGAGTTGTCGGTACATCTTGTTTGATTACAGTGATATTCGGCAAATTGTTAAATAACTATTTTCTTTAGTTGAATTGACCAATGAGTTTTTTCTGGGTGTATTAACGAATAAATCACCTTTTTTTTGTTTTTTACCTGCAAGTCACTTTTATATTAAATTAATAAATTACCAAATTTTTATTAAATTTAAATGTCAAGTACAGAAGTGTCACAATTTAACCTAAAAATTAACGAAAAACCACATGACAGATGACTATCCCTTTTAAATCAACCAATTCGGGCTATTTCCAAATTAAACTTTGAAAACACTTTGAAACAGCATGATCAGTTGGGTTAGGGAGGGAGGTAGTTTTCTCAGTTAAAACTCAGTTCGGCATGGCACCTGCTTCAAAACGGTAAAAAGAACACCCATTTAACTGAGTACCTGAGTATCTCAGTACAATCTCACTTAACCCTTTCGGTCACCTTGTAGTCTACATTAAAATTAATATTTTTTTGAAAGAGAACTAGACGCTAGAATCAGTTGATTCTAAATTTAATCAATTGTTTATACATCTGTCTTGTAGGATTAGTGATAATGGTAGCATTTAGTGTTTAAAAGCTGAAACTACAGAATATTTTCCAAAAATAAATGTATATTGCACTGTGCATTTATACGTTATACTTATACTGCTATACTGCATTACAGCGACTCTGTAAAATCATTTATAAAAACTGCTACTATTGCGATATCAGTTTGAAAACTTCAAAAACATAAAGAAAAATGTTTAATTGTTCGAATGTAATAATAAAAAAATATATTTTTGTTAGTTTATCAGTTTGTTTTTAATTTTCAAAAAAAAGTGTAGTTATTTGATCACATACCATAACTCCCCCGGGGAGGTAGCTAAGGCATTGCAATTTTCATCAAAAATTTTAAAAAAATTCAATTAATCAATGATGCAAATAGCAAAATTTTTCCTTCGGTAGAATTAAAGAGTGACTGAAAGGGTTAAAATAGGTAAAAAGAACACAGCTAATATTTAATATAAATCCATACTCTAGTTATAACCATTGTACTATCATGGTTTTACGCTATACTATGTAAATCTGTTTGCAAGTCTTGCAAATAAAATATGGACTATCCTTTGTTATAGTATACAAAAGATAAAAGCACACCTTTTAAATATTATTTTTACAATACATGGAAATAATGTGTTAGTTGAACAATTTTTCAAGCTATGATGTTCACATACGTTATGCATATGCCACTTATCATAAAATAACAATTGAATCACAACAACCCATGAAATGTGGTAAAAAATCTACATTCACAAATAAAATATCATAAAAATCCAAAAATATTGAAAACTTTTTAACTACTACCTCTTCATCCATATCAAGTAATATTGCTTACAAACAAATTAGAATACGTCAAGATGAAAACCAAATTGAAAATAACATAGCAACATAAACGCGCCGAAATAGTGGGACGTGCATGGTGTCGAAAAACGGCGATATTGACTAGCCACCACAAGATCTCCGGATTTGACTCTGCCAGACTTCTTTTTGTGGGGAGTTTTGAAGAATAAAGTTTCGACTAAACATTTAGTCAACATTTTAGCCAAAATGGCAGTGATATTGCCAGAAACGCTGGACAATGTGACGATGAAAAATGGCAGAAAAAGTAACTAATTGATGTAAATTGTAAAGAGGGCAAACTTAATAAAAAAACACAACTTTTTTTGTTGTGCAAAGGGTTCTGGAAGTCGAAGAACAAGCTTCTACTAAAATAAATTTATTAATGTAATCCTGTAAATATTTTCCCGTAAAGTAGATTTGTGGTATAGTATTACATTTGTAAAATGTAACATTTAACCAAACTGAACAAAACGCCAAAAACGAAAGAATTTTAACAGCAAAGTTAAAACCATACAGTGCCTACGTAGAAAAATTAATTATTTAAACAATCAAAAAAGACATAATTATTACTTGACAGGTCAAGATTAAAAATATTTAAAAAAGATTATTTAATAATATTAATATTTGTTATATTAATAATATACTTAATAATTAATAATATTAATAATATATAAATAACAGCCAGAAGGATGGATTCCTTCAAGTCCTGCCCTAGTAGGCCTTGTGATGGAAGGATTAGTGGAGGAAGTACTGAGAAAAGTAACGATCCTGGTACTGTTTGTTTATTTGTACGTAGATGATTCTATTTGCGCGATACCCGAAGATACAGAAGATATAATTTTGAAAGCTTTCAACAACTACGATAACAGGATAAAGTTCACTTTAGAAAAAGAAAAAGACGGAGGGATAACGTTTTTAGATGTTAAGGTAGGAAGAATAGGTGAAAAATTGGCAACAGACTGGTACATTAAGGCATATACTGCACAGAATTTGGTTAGCTATATGTCATACCACCACTTTAAATATAAAACGGCATTAGTCGTAGGATTGATAAAGAGAATGAAAACCATTAACCATCCTAACTTCTACAAAGCAAGTATGGAGAAAGTGAAGGTATTCCTGAAGGATAATGACTATCCAAAGTGGTTGGTGGATCGACTCATCAAACGATGTGAACAGCAACAAGAGGATAATAGAACAGAAGTAAGAACGGTGAACTCGGAACTAGATGCTCTTAAATATTTTAAGTTTCTCTATATAGGTGGTTTAACGGAAAAGCTTGCTGAAGTGTTGAAGCCATATTGTACCCTGGCACCATATAACTTGAGGGACCACAGGGAGTTGTTTACGCAACTTAAGGACCCACCAAAAAAAAAGAAAAAATCGGAAGTTTTAATTAATTAATTTTAATTTTTATTTAAAAAATTAATTTTTGGATATTTTGAAAATAAATTGGTGCTGATAAAAGGCATACAGGAACCGGCTACTGAGCGTCTCTTGTTCACCGACAATTATTGAGCTAGTCTGGGAAATTTTAGAGAGTGGAAAAGGTTTTGTTGGGATTGTATTTTATTTCAATAAAATTCCACTACAATATAATATGCCGCCAGAAGTCCAACAGATGACGCCGTAATACTTGGACACCCACTCTTCGGTTACAACATAATATGCAAAAACCCAAATATTTCGGAGTAATTTAGTGAACAGAACAGAACTTCTTTATTCAAAAAGATTTTATTTAAATCAAATAAATTTTTAACTACTTCATTTAAGAGTATACTTGTATGATCCAAGAAAACTTAATTAAGAATATTTTTTTCTTACAAAAAGAAAATATTTCCGTGCGGTAATTGAAAACAGAGAATTTCTTGATTCCAATGGTACTTATTTGAACCAAGTAATTTTTTTCCGTGTGGTAAATTTTACACCAAAAATTGGTGGCCTCAAATAAACCTCATTTTGTGTTAATATTCACCAAGAATTTTTACTAGTGTACCAAATGTCAACAACATGGCGATTCTATTACGTACAGGGTGGCTCAATTTCGATCCTTCTTATGGGGAAATCGGTAACTATAGGAGATATCGAAAAATGGATGGCGCATCCTCGATCTCTTTTTTTGAGAAAAGTTTAATGGTGTAAACCCGAATTCGGTATCTTTTTTCGTTTTCGAGTTATGGCCAAAAGTTCACTTTTTCGACTTTTCGTTAAACGTCGATATCTCGGTTATTTGTAAAGTTATAGAAAAAATATTTACACTTTCTTCAGACACTTTTTTAAGGGCAATAAAATGGGCTAAAGAGATTTTAAATATCTAACTTAGTTTGCGAGTTATAATATAAAGTTATGTTTTTTTAAATAGAAACCATAGTTGGCTATGAAATATTTAAATAGAGTTTTTTATCCTCTTTTCAATTATATATAATATGTGGGGTCTATTATTTCAGTTTCGTCCCATTATATTAAAAAATGTTAAATAAAAACAAACTAAGATCGGAAAATTAAATGTTGGATTTATCAAAACAATCCATTATACATTTATATTATAATATTTCATAGTTTTCATAAGCCATTTGACACTTTTGTGAAATAATAGGTAATAGGTACTAAATAAAAATAAAAATAGGTATCGAAGTATTAGGTACTAAAAACACTCTTTAAAAACAACTGGAGACAATTGTTTTAGATGTCAATATAAATTTTGTGTAGTGTTTTGTTTTGAAAAAGTCGACCTTTAATTTTCCGATCTTCTTTTGTTTTTATTTAACATTTTGTAATATAACGGGATGAAAGTGAAATAATAGACCCCACATGTTACATATAATTGAAAAGAGGATAAAAAACTCTATTTAAATATTTCATAGCCAACTATGGTTTCTATTTAAAAAAACAAAACTTTATATTATAACTCGAAAAATAGGTAAGATATTTAAAATCTCTTTAACCCATTTTATTACCCTTAAAAAAGTGTCTGGAGAAAGTGTAAATATCTTTTCTATAACTTTACAATCAACCGAGATATCGACATTTAACGAAAAGTCGAAAAAGTGAACTTTTGGCCATAACTCGAAAACGAAAAGAGATATCGAATTCGGGTTTACACCATTAAACTTTTCTCAAAAAAAGAGATCGAGGATGCGCCATCCATTTTTCGATATCTCCTATAGTTACCGATTTCCCCATAAGAAGGATCGAAATTGAACCACCCTGTACACTTGAGGTTGTTTTGAGTTTGATTCTGAATAATTTTATCGTAACACCACGGTGAAATAATAATTCACAAAATTATCTCGAATGTGGAAATATAGTGAGTTTTACAGTTTACCCCATTTACTCCACCTTCCCTATTTATGTAAATTATAATCAAGAAAAGTTTAGCATTGTACTTACTTCCACCACTTCATGTTATACAGAAAATTTGATTATTATTTTGTCGAAAGTAATTTAAATACCATTAATTAATCATTAGATATAAAAAATTTGCAGTTTACAATGAAAAGTTTTTTAGTTATCAAAATTTACTGACCCCAATAAAATAATAAGTGAGGGCTTCATTTACCTAAAGAGTAAATATTTAAAATACAATTATCACATTTTAGGTTTATTACGTTTACGAAATATTTTTTATATCATTTTTACATAATATATATTTGGTTTAAAGTGTGATAGTTTAGATCAGCGGTTCCTAAACTGTTTTAATAAATAAATTTTATTCAAATATACTTATAAGTTATAAGTTATAGTTATAACTATAACTAACTATATACTTATACGTAAGGAAAGCACGCTATCTGAGTAACAATACACAAACTCACAATTTTTTCATTATTTACTTAAACTTTTAATTTTCCACGAACCCCCTGAGTAATCCTGGAAACCCATTTTATATTACTTTTTCTTCTTTGTCATAATTTGGAAAAGTTATTTTGAGATTTTGGCGTTTCTAATAGCAATTTATTATAAGAGTTTGGATTTCTAACCAGACCTGCATTTTGGCTAAATGTGTATTTTTCACCAAGGAGCTCTCAGGCCTATCAGATCTCACTCGTCTGCTAAGGGGTTGAAAGATATATGAAAAAGTAAAGAATAATTTTATTTAATTTTAATTTTAATTTTAACTGTTATTCGTTGAACTTTGCCATTAATTTTGATTGTGCGTAATTTACAAAGATATGACCCTAGTCGAAACACTGGTATTTTCTGTGTTTAGATATGCATGTGAGACTTGGACATTGGATGCAGGCGGAAAATTCTTGGAGTCTTCTGGATTGAATACAGAACTAGCATATCCGTACTGGCAGAAGTAAAACCTAGACAGAGGTTGTCCACGATTCTGTGTGGCACCATACTTAGATTTGTTGGCAGCGATACTCGCAGTGACAAACTAAAAAAATGATGGTTACTGGAAAACCTGAAGGCAAGAGGAGGCACGGTATACCCCTAAACGCTAGTTGGACACCGTTGAAGTGCTCCTGCTCCTAGACACAGAAGTTGAATAACATGCCGTCCGATCAACATGGCGCGAGAGAGTACAGTTGAACACATGACATAATCACTTCACGAATTGACTAGAGGAGGAGGAGAATTGGTTTATTAATAATTAATGTGTGTCAGCTGAAACTTGAAGTAATTATTTAACTACCCAATTTGCCAGCCGGCAACTCCAGACCAATCATTATAGGCTATCGGTGGTATACTGAAGCTATACGATAATTAGATCTCTTTCCTGAGAACATTATTTGTTTTACTTGTGATGTACTTGCTCGGCTTGGTGCATCTGTATAGCCCCTTGTTTTATTGGTGCCAAATCATCAATTCAGAGACACCGATGACTATACGTATCCCAGATAACATGTAAGCTTACGACATGGTTGTCGTTTGCTTGTCGTTGGTTTGTCACGACAAGCTTTACGTGCTAGCAGCAAGGCTTTCGGCAACAAGCTTAACATAAAGGCGCAATTCCACTGAGACAACACTGAACGACATGAGGCATGCTACTTGTTTCTTAGTGTTGCCTGATTAAAAGTGTGCGACTAGGTGGCAAAAAATTCAGTAATATCGCATGCGGAAATTGTCGCCCCACATCGCATGCGGTTTGTAGACTACTCATGTACACTGTAAAAAAAAATTACTAAAAATTACGCAAAATAACACATTCCTGTGTTAATCCAGGTCCACACGGATTTGAGTTAAATTTTACACGGAAATATTTTGTTCCATTTTTCAGCGTGTAAAATCTTGACACAAAAAAATGTAAAATACTTACACCAATTTTTGTAGTTATTGATAAAATTTAGTAAAAAATTAACACATTTATAATTAAAATTTTTAATATTTCTTTATTTCTATTGTAAATTTTACACGAATTTATACTCCCGGTCGTATTCGTACACTCCTATGTTAACAATGTAAATTCAAGCTTTTGAAGACCTTTTTTGACACATAAAAATTACTTTTACAACAAAACTTATTAGACAATTTTTGTTGGAAATTTCATCCCATTTATTTTTGTTTATATACATTTTTTTGGATTTTTCGCACCGTTACCGTTTTGTAGTGACTTAAAAAAGACTCGGTAAAATACAAAAAATATTTTTTATTATTTTTTATTTTGATCAAAAAATACATTCATTATTATTACTTGACAGGTTAAATATTTAAAAATAAATTAATATTACGTTACAAAATAAATAAACAAAACAATAAACACTTGTTTCGAGAACGTGGTCCAATCAAGAATAAATTGCTACGCCGCACGTTGAGACAGACGTTTTCGGACGTAACTATGTGTTATTGTTATTGTAATTATTTATCAATAATAATTAATACACTTTTAGGCTAAGATAAATCCTGAGTAGATGAACAAAGCGGGTTCTAGACAGGAAGTGGCGTTCTAGACAGGAAGTAAGTTCAAACTCGATGGCTATGTTTTGTAAAGCTCGATGACCAAGGGTGTCTTGGCTTGAAGTGTATTAGGGGTTGTTATCGAAGTGTTATTCTTGAAGACGTGAAGTTCGATGGCCAGGGTGTTCTCTTGAAGGATATTAGGGGATGTTAAGCGGTGTTAGACTTGATGACTTGAAGCTCGATGGTTAGGGTGTTCTCTTGAAGGATATTAGGGGTATGTTAAGAGGATGACATTAAGTTCGATGACCAAGGTCATGGCTTGGCGGGTATAAGCTGCGAGGGTCTTGGCTTGAAGGGTGGTGTTAAGAGGAGTGAAGCTCGATGACCGAGGTCTTTGCTTGGCTGGTATAAGCTGCCAGGGTCTTTGCTTGAGGGTTTTCGCTTGGAGGGTACGTTCTTCGCGTGTCGGCGCTTGGAGGATATTATGGACCGGAAGTGCCTCGTTGACGCGGGTCTTTGCTTGAGGGTTTTCGCTTGGAGGGTACGTTCTTCGCGTGTCGGCGCTATGCCTTTTTGTGTCGGCGCTATGCCTTTTTGAAAATGTTAATAATAATACATTGTATTAAAATAATCTCCTATTGAGATATTGCGACCGGAATTAGTGATATGAAAATCACCTTGTGTTTTATTATAGAACAGATAGTGGTAATTTGTATGAGATAGAACGGATATAATACATTGTGTTAATAACCCTACCCTATGATAGCGGTCATTGGAAAAGGAAAAAACACCTTGTTTTAGGTCATATAGAACAGATAGTGGTAATTTATATCATATTGAACGGATATAATGCATTTAACAAGATCATCAGTTCCTGTTTTATGATAAATAAGACTGGAATTAGCAATAGGAAAAAACACCTTGTTTTTTAGGTCATACAGAACAGATAGTTGCAATTTGCTTCCTGTAAATAAAACTTATATAAGTAGGAAAATCAAGTAGAGTGTTATTGTATCTAAGTGAAGTGACTATAAACCATCAACTATACTATCAACTATAAAAAATATTTCAGAGTAAGTTGATTAATTTGAATTATCTACTATACTTCAATTATAATTAATTACATTAAATTTTTTTAATATTATTAATAAATTTACATCTTTTAGATGAATAATATAAAATCAGTCAAGTACATCATAGATTACGATGGTTTTTCATTCGATGGGGAATTTCGTTTGAAAGAACTCGGAATCTATGATGTAGACGCTGGATATGCATCATCAAAGATGTTTAAGGTAAAAATAAAATTATACATTTTGTAAGTTACTAAAAATCGATATTTTAATTTTTAAGGTTGGAAGTACCAGGGATGTGCGAGACATGAGAACTATACGCTTTGTAACTAATAATATCCATGGATTGCTGTGTCGGGATTACCCCAACGAGCTGGATAGAACACAAGTCGATGATATTATACAGCGATTGTGTATGGAAACACAATTGGAGAATCGACTTGTGTGCTATAAAGGCGGTAATTATGAGAAGAATCATATTACCAGGTTGGGGTATTCCAACATAGTTTTCAACTTAGAGGATTTAGGGTGTCCAAAATTTGACACCCTACTACAACAATATTCTCTAAACGTTGAAGACTGTGGCAATCATGGATATTTGAAGAACAAAATCAAAAAAGCGCATTGCCCCAAAGTGGAGGTGAGCTATTTTGCTCAATTTTTAAAAGATTATTTTAAAAATTAAGCAAAATAGTCATCTTCACGGATGTATAAGGTAAAAATATATTATAAGATTTGAAAAACTATAAATAACCTAATTACTCTTTATTTGCCATCAGTTCTCATGTTAACATTCAAACATCAAGGTAGTGGTGTATTAAATTCGTTAATTAATAATCTACCTTTCGAATTACATCTACCCGGATATCAATTCTGTGGACCAGGTACTCGCCTAGAAGAACGTTTAAAAAGAGGTGATTCAGGGGTGAATCCGCTCGATAGTGCTTGCAAAATACATGATATTAGCTATTCGAAAAATAAATCTTTAGAAGATAGACATAAAGCTGATTATATTTTGGAAAATAAAGCGTGGGAAAGAGTAAAGTCGAAAGACGTAAAGTTTGGTGAAAAAGCTGCAGCCTGGTTCGTTACATCAGCTATGAAAACGAAACGTAAACTTGGAATGGGGATGAAAGCTAGGAAGAAGATTCCATTTAAACGTGGTATTCTAGATCATGTTAGGAGAAGTTTAAAGAAAAAACATGTTGAAGATTTAGATTTAAATAATACAACTGCATTAAAAAAAGCTTCAATGATAGCACTTAATGCGGCACGTGTAGCTGTTAAAAAAGCAGGAGGTCGTAGAAATATACGTACTCCTAGAATTATACCATTCGAATCTAAAAAGGGGGGAGTTTTACCCGCTTTATTAATGCCAATACTAGCAGCTTTAGGAGCAATAGGATCATTATCAGGTAAATAAGATTCCTAAAAAATTTATTTTTGTTTTACGTTTAATTCTTGTAGGTGGTGCAAGTGCTGTAGCAAAAACAGTGATCGATTCGAGAAATGCTAAAAAGAAACTCGAAGAAGATAAACGACATAATAAGACGATGGAGGAAATTGGTAGAATAGGATCAGGATTATATCTTAGAAAAAATGTTAAAGGAGGATATGGTTTATTTTTAAAGAAGCAGTCAAAAAACTACCAATAACGCTACCCAATAGAGTACTATATGATAAAGATTTAGTTAAATATATAAAAAAATTAAGGATACCACATTTTAGAGGAATTTTTATGCGTGATACGTTACCAAAAAACTATCCACCACACCCTAACGAATGTGGTATACTTAATTTAGATTCTTATAAAAATCCTGGAACTCATTGGGTAGCGTATGTTAAAAGAAACAATACAGTATCATTTTTCGACAGTTTTGGGGGGCTTAAGCCCCCCAGGGAACTTGTAAAATATTTAGGAAATAAGGTTAAAATCTTATATAATAATGATAGTTATCAAAATTATAATGAAATTAACTGTGGTCATTTATGTTTAAAATTCTTGTATCGAACATGTAAAAACAATAAACTATGAAATTATTGTCTATAGGAAGTTATATATAAACATGTAAAATCTTGAAAATCCTTAGTAGTACATAAAACACCTAGCATGTCATATATTTTTACATTAAAAAGTAATAATCACGTATTATCTATCGATTTTACAAATCCACTACCCATCGATCCTGAAGCTGAATACGGATTAGCTCTGATAGGCTTTCATTCATATAATAGCATTCCGAATATTTACGAAGGTGGTGAAAATAAATTTTATTACACTGATTATAATACTGATAAGAAAACGAAAAAACAGGAAACGATTACATTACCGACTGGATCCTATGAAATTTTGGATATAGAAAATTATTTACGACAACAATTAATTCCAAAAACTGTAAAAAAGGAAGACTATGATAAATACTTTTCTCTAAAACCTAATCATAATACGTTAAAGTGTGAAATTTATAGCGAGAAGTACTTAATTAATTTTGCCTACGATCGACATACCATTGGATCAATTTTGGGGTTTTCTAATCGTATATTAGAACCGGATACCATTCACTTATCTGATCTTCCAGTCGATATCATAAAAGTTAGAACAATTCAAATAAATTGTAATATAACCACAGGAGCATTTTATGATAATAAACCGTCTCATACGATCTACGAATTTGCAATTGGAGTGGATCCGGGCTTTGCCATAGACGAAGTACCTCAAAATTTAATATATTTACCTATAATCAATAAGCGGGAAATAACGAATATTACACTAACCATCTTAGATCAGAACTTTAAACCTATAAATTTTCGAGGAGAAACCGTTATAATTCGTTTGGAATTAAAAAAATTAAAATGGGATTAGTGTTTAATAATAATAATAATAATCAAAAAAACTATAAAAACTCATATAAAAAAGTTTGGTCTTCAGTCTCAACTAACCATCCATTGGAGATAAGTTACAAGGCTAGAGGTATAGACCTATCAAAAAGACTAAATACTGAAAATCGTATGTTTCTCGAAGCAATAGGATTACGATGTCGTTAAGTCAAATATTTAACATTTTCCAAAAACCTCAATATGATGAGACAATTCAAAAAGTTGAAACAAGAACATATCAACCTTATGTGAAATCATTCAACAATAATGATGTAATAGAAATATCGATAAATCAATCTGATCAGTGGATTCTAATGAGCGATGCTGCCTTAATTATCGAAGGAAAAATAAAAACCGTAGGAACTGGTGAGGTATCTCTAGTAAATAATGCAGGAGCCTTTCTCTTTGATTCAATAACTTATGATTTAAATGGACAAGAAGTTGAAAGTGTACGTGATCCGGGAATTTTAAGCACGATAAAAGGATACATGTGTTATAATACTACCGATTCTAAGCATTTGGATATAGCAGGATGGAATTTTCCATCTAATCCTATAATAAATAAGAATGATAATTCATTTGTTTTACGTATTCCTTTAAAACATTTATTAGGAATTTTTAATGATTATCAATATGTTTTTTTCGGAAAACAAACGATTCGTCTCGTAAGAGCAAGACATGACGTGGATGCTCTTTTAGTAGAAAAAGCTGACGATACATTCAAGGTTGAAATAAAAATTGAAAATATTATTCTAAGAGTAGACATTATGATACCGAACGATGTATTAAAGTTAAATTTATTGGAATCTATCAAAAAAGATACACCCATCATAATTCCATTTCGAAAATGGGAATATCACGAATTACCTCAATTAACTATAGGTGCAACTAAAGAAATTTGGTCGGTGAAAACCTGTACAGCTCTCGAGAGTCCTCGCTATGTTATTATATCCTTTCAAGAAGCTAGAAGAGGAGATTTAAAGAAAAATGCATCAAATTTTGATAATATCGATATATCTGATATACGTGTTACTTTAAACGGCGATTATTATCCAATAGAACGTATGAGGCTTGATTTTAATAAAAATAATTATGTTGAAGCACATTGTAATTACACAAAATTTTATCAGAGTTTTAAAAATGATTATACATTACCAAAACAACCGTTGTTGGATTATGTAACTTTTAAAACTCATGCTCTATTTGTTATCGATTGTTCTAGAAGAATTGATGCTTTAAAATCGAGTACGATTGATGTCAAAATTGATATTGAAGCTCGAACAAGCTTTCCTACCAATACTAAAGCCTATTGTGTTATTATTCATGATGCAATAATCGAACATCTTCCACTTAGTGAAATAGTACGCAAGTTATCTTAAAGGATTTGAAGAGAGGAATCTAAATAAGTAGAATAATCTAACCACTAAGATTAGTTATACTTTTATCAATAAGGAGTGTTTCCGAACGATGATGATGATGAATTGTAATATTTATATAAAATAAAAATTATTGATAAGAATGTTTTCCTATTATTCATTAAAATAAAAGAACAATCCTTTCATTAAAGTTTATTAGTATCATAAAAGATCATGATGGGGAAGGTGGTATTGTTATTAGTAGTGCTAGAAATTTTATATTTTGTGAAATGTTATGAAGATCGACGTCTCGCTATCGAGTATTTACAGCAAGCAGGTTTTTTAAATTCTACAGCTAATTCATATTCAGGGGTGGATAATGCCTTATTAGCGTTTCAAAAGTTTTATAATCTTGAAACAAACAATATATTTACACCTGAACTTATAAATTTTATGAAAAAACGACGTTGCAATGTTCCCGATAAAGGTGCTTTAAAAAATACTTTCTATAAATGGAACAAAAGAAGATTGAATTGGTACGTTTTTCCATCAAACGATACAGATTACTCTAAACATTCTGATATTTTAATAAAAACAGCGATGGTTGTTAAAAAGGCATTCGGGTTATGGCAGGCTGCTTCAACCATATCATTTCATCATTCATCGTTTAATACTGATATTGCTATTTCATATAGAAAAGGTGTTCATGAAAATAATCCTCATTGTTCGAGAACTAAAATGTGTTCAAATAACCTTGATGGGATTGGAGGAGTTCTAGCTCATGCAGACTTTCCTACTAACATAGGACAATGTGTTGAAATACATTTAGATGTCGAGGAAAATTATTATATTGAGAATACTGATATTCCGTTAGATAATAATAAAATAAGTTTATTTCATGTTTTAGTTCATGAAATAGGTCATAACTTAGGACTAGAGCATACTAGAAATGAAGAAGATATGATGTATGCGTATACTGTCGATAATCATATAGTGAAACTATCAGAAACAGATAAAAAGAATCTTCAAGATTTATATGGGGAACCGTCTTCACATACAATACCGACAGCTATTATTCCTACGTCTACGCAGTATACAGATTTATGTAAAATTATTAAACCTGATAACATATTAATTACTCGAGATCATTATTTATATATATATTATAATGAATTAATGTGGAAGCTTCCTATACATAAGAATTATATCCAAAACGATTTAGTTACATCGTATCAGCATCAATATACATCGTCTTCACATTTCTTTCAAAGTAAATATGATAAAATATGGGTATTTGATAAAAAAAATATTGCTATTATTTCATCTTTAACTAATACACAAATAACTAATTCGAGTTTATTAAAGATGGGGTGGCCTAATACAAATAAAATTAATGCAGCTTTCGAATCATATTCAGGACGAATATTTGTTTTTCACGATGATGAATTATACTTCGAAATTAGCGAGTCCACTCTTAATGTTATAAATCAAGGTTACATTACTAATCTTTTTCCGGGGCTACCACTACCAGTCACGAAAGCCTTTAGATATATAAACGGAAATTTATTTTTTAGTATAAACGAAACGGTTTATGAATATAATGAATTTACAAATAAACTAATTAGTGTATCACCCTTTAGTTGGAGTTTGTTTGAAATTATATGTCCTAGTACTAAAATCATGAGTAAAATCTACTCTTTATTGAAATCATTATCATCTTATCTAGATGGTTAAGTAGTGGTAGAGTATAAAAGACGGTGTATTCTTATTTCTTAGTTAGTTGTTATTCGTAAATTAATATATACGGTATAGTAAAATGGATGATATTTATAATAATAAACCAATTATCTCATCTAATAATGATACCGGAAGCGATATCAACAATACCTCTATAAAATGGTATAATAACAAGGGTGATATTTATAATAGAGCAGATTCTGTAAATCAAGTTCGAAACTCTAAGACTCATTATCCTAATTGTCCTTGGTCGGATCCAAATGCAACAGAAGGTCCTGATACTTGTGGTTGTGTGATGCATCACACAACCACATCTACAACTTATAACAAATACAACCGCATACATAGGATGGAACCAATTACCTCAACTAATAATGATACCGGAAGCGATAGTAGCAATACCTCTGTAAAATGTGTAAATTGTGGTTGTAATGTTATGAATATGGAAAAAATTCTTATATCTGTTTTACGCTTATGCGATATTATGATGTTGTTAATAGATAAATGTAAATAATGTTAAAATAAATTATATCTAAATATTATATCTTTTCATTTTATATTTAGGGTAATACACCTTATAACTTCTTAGTTTGTCATAAGATGCATTGTACTAAACAGCAGGAGCCGCTTCCTATACTAAATTTAGATATTTTTAATGACACGATTGTTAAGTGTAGTAAACATGGTAATCTATTACCAAATTCGTTTAGAGCTATTTTTTGCGGTCCGAGTGGATCGGGCAAGACGAATGCTTTATTAAGTCTACTATTTCACCCCAATGGAGCAAGATTTGAAAATATTTATGTATACTCAAAGTCTCTATATCAAGACAAGTATGAGTTATTAAAATCGGTTTTAAACGGCGTAAAAGATGTGGGATATTTTCCATTCAAAAATAATGATGAAATAATTGCACAAAGCGAAGCTCTTGATAATTCTATTTTTATATTCGATGATATAGCGTGCGATAAGCAGAATAAAATACGTGAATATTATTCTATGGGTAGACATAAAGGTATCGATGTTGCTTATTTATGTCAAACGTACTCGAAAATTCCAAAACAATTAATTCGTGATAACAGTAATTTAATAGTGCTTTTTAAACAGGACGAAACAAATTTAAAACATGTATATAACGAACATGTTTCTCCCGATATATCATACGATGTATTTAAAAATCTATGTGCAGAATGTTGGAAAGAAAATTATGAACCGATAGTGATTGTTAAAGATTTTCCTCTAAATCAAGGTCGTTATCGTAGAGGTTTCGATAGCTATATCAATACAGATATACCGCTAACACCGATAGCAAACACTAATACCGATAGCGGTCGCTAATACCGATCGCTCGCTTACGATCGCTATAGCGGTCGCTAATAGCGGTCACGGTCGCTAATACCGGTCGCTCGCTCGCTTAAGGTCGCTAATACCGGTCGGTCGCTCGCTTATGGTCGCTATAGCGGTCGCCAGCATATTGGAATACTTGTATATAAATAGTGTCTTCCTATACATAAACTCATAGCAAAATGATATCACATCATGATGGAACTGTTAAAAAACAAATTCATGAGCTTTCTAAAAGTATTCGAAAAAAATACCTAGCTCTTAAATTAGGTAAATCTGAAGAAGATAGTGCGTTAAATAAATTATTTAAACCTATAGTGGAACCTCTAAATAGTATTAGTGATGTTGTTGCTAGAAACAAACCTAATATTTTTGAAAAAGACATCTCATCGATAACTACACCGAAGCGAGCTGTTGTCAAACGAAAGCTAGTTTTCGATACATTGGAAAAAGTAAAGCCTTCTTCTTCCCCACAAAAACAAGTAGAATTTCTAAAAAAAGAAACAGCTAATACAAATCTCAATGCTACTACCGACGACGACGATGACGATGATGTTTATGAAGATATAGCCTCTGATGATTACGATGATGATGTTCATGAATCCACTCGAAAAGATTTTCAGCAACTTACAAAATCGCAAGCCTATAGAGACTATCTATCAAACAATTTTACGATACCATTACCTAGAAAGTATCTAGAAGAACAGCTTCATGATACTGAAAATACGTTTGATATGAATTTTGGTGTAAATCAAAATTTGGAAACAAGAAAATTTTCTATTGGAGACTCCGTATTAGATTTTAATGGATCTAATATTATTGTATACGTGTATGATGATATATCTAATACAAAAATACCTCAAACATATACAGGAACATCGGGATTGTATGAACTTTTGTTTAAAAAACAACCCCACGGTTATACGAAACAGGATATAGATCGATATATGGATATCGGGTATAGAACAAATTTATTCAGAAGAAATTATTCTGCTCTCGAACAAATTAATGGTAATAATACTTTAAAGTATAGAAATATAATTAAACCAAATTTGAGTTCATCTAAAAAGAAGAGTAGGAAGACGAAGAATTTGGATTCATCTAAAAAGAAGAAGAAAGGTGGTGGCGGTGGTTTTCGTGTAGAAAATAGCTTACAACTACAACATAACTCTAAACCCATCGAATATGTTTATTTTGATGATGTAAATGAGCTCGTAGACCGATTACGTTTACTCATAGCATCTAAAGATGCTGGAAATACATCGCATGATAATGAAATAATATCAATCATTAATGAATTAAGAGAAGCATCGGTTATATATTAGCTCTTTTCTATATTTTTATATTAGTTATAAGATGCCGCTCGATAAATTCGGTCAATCATTGTCTTCTACTTCACTTCTCTCATCGAGAAGATTACGCTATGATGCCCATAGTGCTAATATTAGACATACTGCCGATGGTGATATTGATGCAGAAAATTTAAGAATTTGTAACGTTAAAGAACCTAAAGTTGCTGGGGATGTCTCGAATAAGCATTATGTGGATGTTGAAATTAATAAGATTAAAAATAGTTATCTACTTCATACATACATTTACTCTACCTCTACCGATAAAGCTGGACGTTTCATAATATTCAATGTTCCTGATAAATTCGAATTTCGAGTAATTAGAGAAGGAACAGTTGTTAATGTTAGTTGTTCAGCTGCGAAAATTCTATTAAATAATAAGGAGTGTAATAGTGCTGGTAAAGAATTAATTGGACGCACTTTAAAAATAGGAGATATTTTCACTTTTACTGCGATAGACGAAAATTATAATAGTCTGATATTTGAGATAATTACTAAAGTATACATCGAGTAATCATCATCATCATCATCATGAATCATCATCTCTTTAGTAAAGAAAAACTTCAGATCGTTAAAGAACTTCACAAACCTATACGCAAAAATTTTCAAAGACGTAGAACCATAATTAAAGGATTGGATGATTTATGGCAGATAGATCTGATGGAGATGAGTCGATTCTCATCATCAAATAAAAAATTTAGATTCATATTGGTTGTTATCGATTGCTTCTCAAAATATGTGTGGTGTAGAGCGCTTAAAACAAAAAGTGCTCTAGATGTTGCAAGAGCATTCGAATCAATATTGGTAGAGGGAGTACGTTGTCCTCGAAACGTGCAAAGCGATCAAGGAAAAGAATTCTTATAGGCCCCATAGACCTGCAAACAAATTGCGCAAACAGGTTGTTTGCACAAACATGTTGTAACAAGGTTACCCATATATGCCCATAGTTGCACAGAACGTCAAACAACCCTATACACTATACAACTGTTTGCACAACAGCCTCCGTTGCGCAATTTGTTGGCAGGTGTATGGGGCCTATTAAATACAACCTTTAATCAACTAATGAAAAAATATGATATAAATCATTATAATACGTTTAGCTCGATGAAGGCATCTATGGCCGAACGAGTTATTCGAACTTTAAAAGAAAAATTATTTAAACATTTTACTCTCAATGGCTCTCATAAATGGATCGATGTATTATCTAAAATTACATCTATATATAATAATACTACACATTCTACAATAAAAATGAAACCTATCGATGTTACTAAGAAAAACGAGGATCAAGTTTTAAAATCATCTTATAATTTTATAAAATTAGCCACTACACCTAGAACATTTAAAATTGGTGATTATGTTAGAATAAGTATAGCCAAACATGTTTTTGAAAAAGGATATATTCCAAATTGGACAACTGAAATATTTAAAATCGTTAGAATACAAATTACACATCCTGTAACATATCTCCTAGAAGATTTAAGAGGAACATCTATAAGCGGCGCTTTTTACAAAGAAGAATTACAAATAGCTAAATATCCGGATGTTTATCTGGTTGAAAAAGTTTTAAAAAGACGTGGTAATAAAAATTATGTAAAGTGGTTAGGATTCGATGATTCACATAATAGCTGGATTGATCGATCAAATGTTCTATAATATATAAAATCAACATTATCTAAAATTCTCTTTAGTCTTCTTAAAATAATGTTAGTGGGTAGTGTTGATGAGGAGGAGGAGGATACGTCGAATTATAATATACATTTTAATAGGATGGTGGAAAATTATAAAGAGAAGATTCAATGTGAAACCTTATTGATACATAATCATAAATATGAATTACAGTTTACCGATTTTTCTATAAATTGTGGTTTGAGTTCAGCTCGAAATTTTCAACCATCAATTCACCTAGTTAATGATGATCATCTAATATTATCTTTTGATGTAGAAGAATGGTTGGAATTAATAGAAACACTTCGTTGTATGTTTGAAGAGAACTTTGGAGAAGTGAACGAATCCTATATCTACACTACTATTTGGGGTACCAAAATTTCTTGTGCTCCTATTTTGGAATACTTTAGAAGCATAACAATATCCAGAAATAACATTGCTTTTGAACTCGAGGATTATGAGACATCAGAAATTCTTCTTTTAAATTCTCGTATTTTAAATGTAATAAAATATCTTTCAAGTTTAAATTTTCATGAATATTATGTTAATGTATTAAAATGTGTAAATGATAAACTAAAATCAGATATTGATATAATAGATATAATCAAAGATCTTTGTAATACTAATTCAATCCAAGATCAATGTATGCTTGAATATATTTCTAATTATAAAAACAATGTTGTAGAAGATTTTAATAATAATTATAAATCGTTAGATGTAAACATTCCTTGAGTAAAATAAAATGTCAAGGTCAATCGTAATCATTTTTCCTGTGCTACTATCCAACAGCCCTCGCATGATATCATTGTTTATTAGCTTATAACGTTATCAAATTTCATTCACTTCAGTTAGCTTATCTCATTTTGAAGGATGTTGAAGGTTTATAGTATTTTTATTTCATATGATAATAATTAATAGTATTTTAATCTTTATTTTATTTTTACATTATAAGTATGTTGAATTAATAATAAGAAAACAGTTTGTAATGAGTTATACATTTTATGTTTGTAAAATTAATGTAAATAATATCACTGAACATTATTATAAAATATATATTGTTTGGTAAAAGAAGTTTTTTTTTTATTCTTCTTTAATTGATTTTGAAGGAGGACTATCTTTTAACGTTTCCTTACATAGTAATAGATCATCATAATCGATAACTGTATGCGTTTCTATAGATGATTTACAGAAACAAAACATCATCCTACATGAACGGCAATATTGTGTCCCCATTATTGGGATCGTTGTAATTCTTTTGCGAACTTCTGATGATGATGGGTGGAAACGATTAGTATTATTGAAAATCAACCTCCTTATCCATTTGCCCTATAAGTAAAAAATAAAAATTAATTAAAGAACTCTAATAAGAAATTGTATAAACATACCAGATTTTTCGATTCTCTTTCATAAAAATATTTTAAAAGTAAATTGGTATTTTTTACGATTCTTTCAATAGATAATGTCCATGAGGTAGTGTATCGGTTGAATTTTTAATTAAATATCTTTTATCATCAAAACCGTTTAAAGCTATTTTATTTTGCTCTATACTATAGACTGTATGTGAAAACGAGCGAATTGTTCTTTGTGATATCATTTTTTCAACATTATTTCGTAAGCATTCTAGATAATCATTAAAATCAATTTTAGTTTTCATAACATTCTTTTTAACCCCCTTAGATTTTTTAACACACCCCTCCTCTCCACTATATTTATATGTATACATCTTTGATCTGAGTCCTATAAAATGTGACATTATTTTACCGTTTAACTCATCCTTCATTAGACCTGGAATCTTTTTATTAACTAGAGGTATATTATAAGAATTATCCTGAGCATAATCGCTTGTATCAAACATATGAATATCTTTTTTTATAATATCTTGATAGGGATCTATATTCTTAAGCTGATAAATCAAACTATCTGTATCGGTATATAGAAGCTTCACATGATTATTTTCAGCACATTTCTTAAGCATATATGAATAGTGAAAATTGTATAAACATACCTTTGAAATATCTAAGATTACCATCCCCACGTATATAGGTTTATTGAAAACATGTTCGCTCTTTGTTAATTCTATAGCCACAAGGTTTTCATTGAAAATAGTACGGTTGTGAAAATTTGGACTTGCAATTAAATTTTTCGCTCCGTATCTTCCCTCCCATCGAGTTACTAACTTTACTACTCTATGTTTTCGTATATTTTCCATTGTTTTACCAAATACAGCGTTAATCATCAGTTTAAATAAATTCTTTTCGAATGTTGTAGTAGCTGCAGATCGTAATTTAGTGTTAAGCTCGACGTATGATTTTAACCATGGAGATTGTTCGAATGATAGCACACGATGAAGTTTTATTAATTTCAAACCATGTTCTAAACACTGTTTCAAATTACGATAATGAATTATATACTTTGATTTATTATATAATGTTGTCATTAATTTAGATATTTTTGATTTTGGGAGTTGTAAAGCTTTATGTTGATATACTGATTGTATATCGGAAGGTTTTAAATGTTCCGCACAAAAAGGTAAATCTTTATGTGTATCATGAAGGTGATTAGGATACTCCAAATCTACCTCTAAAATATATCCGATAGATGCATCATCAGCTATTGTAGTGACATCAAAATTTTCAATATTATCCATCCACTTAAAATTTTTATATGGTAAATTTTGAGACATTGACCATCCGTAAAGGTTGTTTACGTCAAAGTATATGTTATATATAGACTCTCTGGAAGAATCATATTCATCCATATATTTATTATTAGCTTCCGAATATCGATTAGAGCATTGACTTATTCCACCCCTAATCCCTCCTTCAATAAACATAAGCATATCTACATCCTTAATAATATCTAGTTTACATCTCGTATATTTCAACATACAATCCCACGTATATCCAGGTAAAGTATAATACCAAGCCAAATCGAGCTCATAATTTAGGTACATTGTCTCCCGAAATTGTTCAAAGATATCACATAATAAAAAAATATCTATTTTCATATAAAAATCAGAAAAATCTCCTAAATTTTTACATTTAAAAGTATGCCATATATTTTTTGCATGTTCGTAATCTTCTATAGAAATATCTGAACTCTTTAATTTATTATAAAAACATTCGATGGGGGGTAGCGTAGTCTCATTTAATTTATCTAAAGAATCGATATAATCATAGGGAAATATTCCTTTACGGATTAGTAATTTAAATGCTTGACTATCTTCATCTCTAAATTCCGATTTTAAATTTTTAAACATATCCAACTCCATGGAAGAAGCTAATTCATCTAAAGATGTACTCATAAATCTAAAAGAATCTATAAATCGGAATTTAATCTTGCTTCCCCCATCATCAGTTAATGTAAAAGAAATATATTTTTCCATGTTTATTGGTAATAAACTAATTTTTCCTAATTTTGAGATATCTTCAATGAGGAAGTGACTATCATAGCCTGTTAGATTATGAAACACTACAGGTACCATAAATTTCTTTTTAAAGTTTAAATTACAAATAGAATGAGCAAACCCCCGGAAGTCCCCCTCGAAATGTGAATGATCTCTTACGATTTTATTATCATTATAATCATTGAAAGTAAATTTTTTATTACATATGTGACACTTAATTGCTGTTTTAAAATCGGAAGGATGATTTTGCATGGGTATAATGTTAATAATTTTACTTGAAATAAATTGAGCTATACTTTTAAGTTGTTCTGCATACCATGTGATAGCATCTATACCTCTATAAGATGTATAAAAAGATAGGTTATTATCATAGGAACATTTTAAAAAGATACCTGCACTATATGCTTGATGTTTTTGATATTTTACTGTTTTAATGATATCATTATCATCATCAGTTATAGGTTCTAGGATTGATTCTAAATCGCTGTATAAGATAAATGGTACTTTTTGTTGATTTGAAAAATTTTTAAATTCTACAGTATCATAGGGAGGGAACGAAATTTTACAATTATTTAATTTTCTACAATTCTCAGAGTGCATATCTAATTTATCTTTAGTATAAAAATAATTTAAACAACAGTCACATATATGTATAGCTATTTTAGATTTAGTGAGTTGACTCGATAAAAGACGTGATAAATTTTTAAGTAAACAAAAATGATAACGAATTTGAGTATCATCACCATCATCATCATCATCATCATCATCATCATCATCATTTCCTACTGTTATATAATCATTTAATTTAGGGTAATACACATTCTGAATTAATAATAAATTAATATGTTTATCTTTTTTATCTTTTGTTATGTATGCAGGAACAACAGTATACTTTTCTAATCTATTTAACTCTAAAGCATATACGTTAATAGAAATATTATTTAATTTTTCTACTTTAGGTATTTGTGCTAATTTTATTGGAAATTTAATGTTTTCCAGATTTAAAACAGATGAATAATGAGGGTAAGAGGTAATTATATCACAATGTTTATCAACTGGATATAATGCTGCTACCAACGACCATGCAAAACATGCATCATCATCATAATTTTTGATATTAATACACGCTTTTTTAGCAGCAATTGATTCTGGAAGTCTAATAAAGGATGATCCATTACCAATATCACATTTATTAATATTAATTTCCAATGAAATTAATTCCCTAATAGCCCAACCACTTTGAGAAAGTTGAAAAGACTCTAATTTATTTATAATAGGATTACAAATATGTTCTTGAAACCATTTTTTAATATTAACACTCGTATCAATTATTTCATTTTTAGTATTAAAATGTTTATATTCAATAATTTCATTATCGTTTAACCCTCGTTTGATAAATTCTCCACAAAAACAGCTATTAACTTTTATCATAATAAAATTATTTTTAAGAACATTCTTTATTCTAACATTGAAGAGGAAAAATGCATCATTAAAAAATTCTAATATATCGATATGTTTCAAATTGATAATCATGCCTGAACGAATTCTCGAATCGAAAGCGTTTTTTAAATCCACCCATTTTACCCAATCACTACGTTTCTTTTTACCCCCTACTATTCCTAAACCAACAATATTTTTCTTCTTGTTTACACATACACATCTACTAATGAGTAATTGATAACGTTTTAAATTAGAGATATCAGATAATATTTTTTTTTTTTCACCGACATTTAAATTTTTAATTTTTAATATTTTATAACAATATCTTAAACTTTTAGAACAATATTTATACCAAATATCAATTTCTCGTTGTTGAGAATTATTTTTATTTAAAATTTTGTATGATCGCTCAATAATATTAACTGAATTTCTACTTACCTCAAAGACATTATCTAAATTAGTATAACTCATTGCTAATATTTGTTTTCTTATACTATCTCAAACAATTGCGATGGTGAGTACTTTGGGTTGCTCGAAGTCCTCGACCCTCTGTATAACAATTTATATTTTTTGGCTGGAAGTTGTTCAAATTTTCTTTTATGACTGTAACACATCGGCCTGGTAAAAATACCACACAGTCTTCTAAAGTTAACTTCGGAACTTCTCCAAAAACACTATTAACAATTTCTAAATTGTTAATTATATATGGTCGATCTGGTGTTAGATCCTGCAGCTTTTTTGTCTCTAATGCTGCAAATTTGTTAATAGCACTTAGATCCACTAAAAATTTATTATAACTAATTATTATTAAATATTTAAAATTATACAACTTACTTTTGAAATATTTTCTGGAATAACTCACTCACTTAGATACAATATACTACTACTTGGATATATAGAAGTAACCTATATCTTTAGGATAGATTATTCTACTTTTATATTAGATTTTCTTCTACACCCCACCCCGTTCTTCAAATCGCACAGTATAATGCTTTTATTTACAGGAAACACTTATTTTTCTATCACCACAAATTCCGTTCCATTTTTTATATACTCTAAGTTCAAAGATAAACAACATCAACTATCTCATTCGTGATGACGGAGGTTTGATAAAATGGGATTTATAAACATGTCTAAACCTGCAAGATGAAGCGTTTTTCTTATCATTAATACAGGTCTATTTTACAAAACGTTATCGTAATAGGAACTGATTTATATGACATAAAAACAAGGTGTTTTTTCCTATTGCTAATTCCAGTCTTATTTATCATAAAACAGGAACTGATGATCTTGTTAAATGCATTATATCCGTTCAATATGATATAAATTACCACTATCTGTTCTATATGACCTAAAACAAGGTGTTTTTTCCTTTTCCAATGACCGCTATCATAGGGTAGGGTTATTAACACAATGTATTATATCCGTTCTATCTCATACAAATTACCACTATCTGTTCTATAATAAAACACAAGGTGATTTTCATATCACTAATTCCGGTCGCAATATCTCAATAGGAGATTATTTTAATACAATGTATTATTATTAACATTTTCAAAAAGGCATAGCGCCGACACAAAAAGGCATAGCGCCGACACGCGAAGAACGTACCCTCCAAGCGAAAACCCTCAAGCAAAGACCCGCGTCAACGAGGCACTTCCGGTCCATAATATCCTCCAAGCGCCGACACGCGAAGAACGTACCCTCCAAGCGAAAACCCTCAAGCAAAGACCCTGGCAGCTTATACCAGCCAAGCAAAGACCTCGGTCATCGAGCTTCACTCCTCTTAACACCACCCTTCAAGCCAAGACCCTCGCAGCTTATACCCGCCAAGCCATGACCTTGGTCATCGAACTTAATGTCATCCTCTTAACATACCCCTAATATCCTTCAAGAGAACACCCTAACCATCGAGCTTCAAGTCATCAAGTCTAACACCGCTTAACATCCCCTAATATCCTTCAAGAGAACACCCTGGCCATCGAACTTCACGTCTTCAAGAATAACACTTCGATAACAACCCCTAATACACTTCAAGCCAAGACACCCTTGGTCATCGAGCTTTACAAAACATAGCCATCGAGTTTGAACTTACTTCCTGTCTAGAACGCCACTTCCTGTCTAGAACCCGCTTTGTTCATCTACTATCCTGTTTGCCTTGACCTCGGGCTGTCTTCTATCGAAGACAGAGCCAAAGTAACAAGCCTGTTTACATATCTATTAATTGCTTTACATCTGAGACATCTTGCTGGGCTCCTCTCAGATGTGATCCCGTAACCTTGGATTTTTTGTTGATGAGGGAAAATCATCAACCCAGGGGGACCGTCGGCTGTACGTGCCTTCCGAAGCACGGAGACGATCATAAGAAATTTTAGACTCTTTCCTGATTCGAACCGGGTATCTTAGTGTCAGCAGTTAATCAGCTAACATACTAGGCTAATGACCGTCTCTAATTAAACACAAGAATGGTTTTGATGTTTTGAATTTATGAAATAAAGAATCTCCAGCGATCACCGAAGACAAAAAAGATATGATTTCCCATTGCTCAGTTATGGCCATTTGAAATTTTAAACTGAATTTTTCGGAAATCGGTAACTTAGTTTAGTTTCAAGACAAACAACAATTTAAAAAAGGATGAAAACTCTTTTTACATTATAGGTACCAACAAACCAATACTTAAAATAAAATTAACAAAATTGCTAATTGCAATGCGTCGAACTATTTAGTATTTACAACATTGTCAATTTGATAATGATGATTGATGACTAGGGATTTAAATATCCTAAAAAGCGTCAAAAGATGTTTTAAAAGAATAGCTAAAAATGCCCTTAAAAATGCATTTTTCCGCCCCTATCCTAGATTTTCCAGTTAATCTTTTTCTAAATTAGAAAAATTTATAAAGTAAATGAAACTTATTTTTAATATTAATTAAGACGATTAATGATTATAGGTAATTAGGGGGCGTCCATTAATTACGTAAGGCGTTTAGGGGGGGAGGGGGGAGGGGGTCGAGCCGAATTTCACCAAATCTCACGTGGGGGCGAGGGGGGGTCTCGGCAAATATCACGTTTTTTTTTATGTTTACTATTCTTAAATAAAATAATTAAGAAAATTATGATTTTTTAATAAATCTAACGCAATCAAGCACAGATTAACGTATTTACACTAAAAATACGCATTTTAAAAAATCTCACGTGATATTGGACGGGGGGGGGAGGGGGTCGAGCCAAATCTCGCGACATCTCACCAAGGGGGGCGGGGGAGTCTAAAAATCGCCAAAATCACCTCACGTAATTAATGGACGCCCCCTTACAACTCCGATAATAAAAAAAAAACGATAATACGGCACTGAATATGCTATACCTATTGTTTATTATGTTCAAACAACAAATTGTCCGAAATATTATCTTCAGATAACAATCTTGAGATAATATTTAAATTATTAAGTCGTATGCAGTGCCGTAACTAGGGCGGTGCCCAGGCACAAGGCGCAGACCTTGGAGAGGCGCAGAAATGACCAGACCAGGACCACAAACAATACCTATTTATTTATAGAAAAAAATTTTCAAGGGCGCAGTTATAGAAGCTCCGACCGGGCGCATAAAAGGCTAATTACGGCACTGGTCGTATGATGTACAAAATACAAATATCCATTAACTAACAAAATGACCGAAAAATGCTATAAAAATGAAAAAACATCGAAAGTCGAAACTTTGATACTTGGAAAAAAGACACTGTCTTATTGGGTCACTAAAAACAAAAAGATGCACTTTGCATTAAAAGCCGGGTTCTGATGATGATTAATAATAATAAATGAAATAATAAAAATCTCCACAAAAACATACCGCATAATATTATGTAAAGTAAATATTATTTTTGTCACTCTGTATACAATAATAAATAGTAGAAAAGCATAGTAATCCTAAATATACTTTTATTTATACGTTTTGGAGTTATTTTTTAATTAATAATTATATAGGCTATAGGAAAGACAACATGCGAATATTTCATAGTTAACACTTTCAGACTTGAAAGTTTCTTCGTCGATAGAATTCCAATAGAATTTACTGTTAGTGACAATCTTATTGTTAATCTTAGCTTCATGTTCTACCTGTAGGTACATTTTACAATGATTATGACGGACGACTTGGGTGCCTAGTTTGTATGTCCAATGAGGATTTACTGACAATTAGTTTAGGTTGGGTTAGCTCTTAATTATTATTTGTATGTAAAAACTACTTCAAGTCTACTAAAATATAATGTACTATTCTAGTAGGCACTTAAATCATTTTAATGAACTGGCACAGTCACCTCATTAGCGGTTTCTATTTCGCACATTATTTTTTTAATCTAAAAACAGGAAAAACAGAATAGCGAAAAAATGAAAAAACCACTTGAAAGAGATATTTGAAAATTTCAATTTTGACAGGTAGAGATGATGTGTAGCCGGCAGAAGTGGATAATGCGACAATCTGTACCCCCACTCTGATGGAATCGATTGTTCGTATATGGGCTATCTAAGGCAGGCTGTACACGTTCAATTTAGAGATAGGTATAAAAATTGATCAAGATTATGCAGGTAACGTTGTTGCAATTTAAGGAATAAATAAAAAAATAAACAAATTATAATTAGATTAAGTTGGTACAGTCAACGACCTTTGCCGACTTAACGGAACGTAAACCTCGCCCAGCAAAGTCGACGGTGGGAAATGGATATTTGGCGCATAGTCCATGTTGAATACTACAGTGTAGTAGGTACTGATTAGTGTGTTGCATTTAGTCTCTTGCTTTATATAATAAATCGCGTTTTCGTATTATCAATCGCCCGGGTTAATTTATTTATAATTTATCAAAATATTTTTAAGTATAATAAGGAAAGTGCGAAAGGAAAAAAAGCGAACGACGTTTTTTGATTCATCATGAGTGCGCCGGTTAAAAAAGTTCCCATTCATTTACAGGTAGGAAATAATAAAAGATTGCATAACTAAAGATCCAATACGAATTTTAATTCAATTGATTTGTAACGTGAGAAAATTGTGTTTCCTGTTAACTCAAACAGTAAATCAATATATGGAGTCATTACACTTTGGAAGCATTCGAGAAATTTATCGATTTTAAAAGGCACTTTTACTTTTAGAATTTATATAAATTTTAGTTTTCTTGTTTATTCCTTATTTAAATAAACAAATGCTTCAAGTGTTACTTACTTTTTCAACTAAGTACTTGGCTATATATTTTTATACGTAGTTGTTTAAACATAACGAATTAACTAACAACAAATTTAATTAATAGCAAGCTTAAATTAATTTAAATTGTAAATTTGTATCTTCATCTTTTATTTTACAACAATTAAAATTAATTAGGAAATGCATTATTAAACTGATAAAATAGCCGAGTACTATCTAGTATTATTACATGTGTTATCAATACTACTTTAGATATGTATTATAAATACATAGTAAAATTTTCTTTCAAATATCAAATGCTATTTTGAGTTCTTTTAATAGTTATTAAGTCATAATAATAAATATCTATGTAAATTAGATACACATTTGCATTATTATTTACTCATTTTAAATTTAAATTATACATCACATTGTTAAATACAGCACCTGCTTCTGTTTATTCAAATTTTTATTCCAATAGTACTCCATATTAGTTTCTAAACTAGGCACTAAATATCGCAATTTTTTTCAATTATCTCAATTAAATAATATTTCACCCACTTGTAACCGACACTAATTTTAACACCTACGCCAGTAGTTCTCAAAATAGTGCCGCGCTTGGGTTTCTGCTGCCTTGTAAAACTTCAAATTTCGTATTTTTCAATTGTATTTTCTCAAAATACAAATTAGCACGTTAATTTGAAAATACGGTAAACTAATTAATAATAAACTAAAAATTAATTCGTCCACTCCTATGTTACCAATGTAAATTGCACATTTTGAAACCATTTTTTGACATACATATATCGCTTTTACAGCTAAACTTTTTAGACATTTTTTGTTAAAAATTTCATGTCTTCAATTTTGTACCTATTCAATTTTTCTATTTTGTCTGTATAAAACAAAAATATTGTCACCTGTATCTCAAAATCGGTGCAAATAAATAGATAAATGTATAAGTAGTTTTTGTAGCAAATATTATTCCCTACATTTTTGTTTATATACATTTTTCTATTTTGTCACACCGTTTCTGAGATACAGATGATAATATTTTTTGTATTTTACAGAGTCCTGTTTAAATCGCTGTCAGTCAAAAACGGGGCGACAAAATAGAAAAATGCATAGGTTCAAAATTGAAAACAATGACATTTTTAACAAAATATGTCTTAAAAAAGCTTTGCTGTAAAAGCGATTTTTATATGTCAAAAACGGTTTTAAAATGTGCAATTTACGTTGCTAACCTAGAAGTGTACGAATACTTTTTATACCCATTGTATTAGTTTTTTAATATAGTATAATAGGTGTACCTTGTGTTTATTATTTATTTTTAATATAAGGTTTACAATAATTTATAAATTAATAACAATAAGAGAAATAACAAACTATCCAGTAAGATGGAAACATTTGTTCACAAATGTCCCCGTAGGCATCGACCTTAGCACCGAAACGGAATGCATAAACTGATTCTATATTAGATTGTTGCAATAGAGATCACACATTGCATAGCACACATTCATCCTAGTGAATAAACACAAACTATGCACAGATAATAATAATAACAATAATAATCCGTTCCCCACGATTGGCTTTGTGATATCTTAAAGATCTACAAAATTGACCCAAAAATTATTCAAGTATTGTCTTCAATGATGTCAAAATGGAATACTCTAATTATGTATGATGGAACTAGTTTGGATTCAATCAAAATTAAACGTGGAATTTTTCAAGGTGATTCATTAAGTCCATTATGGTTTTGTTTAGCCATGAATCCACTGTCGTCATTATTAAATGATTCCAAGGCAGGATTTAAACTCAATTTTCGAAATGACTGTACCGTAACCCATTTACTTTACATGGACGATTTGAAATTATATTCCAGAAATAAAGATCAACTTCAAAACTTAATAGAAGTTACTAAATTGTTTAGTAAAGATATTTGCATGGAATTTGGCTTCGAAAAATGTGCAAAAATTGACGTCATAAAGGGTAATCCCATTGCAAATATTGAAGTAATTGATAAAATTCCTCAATTACTACCAAATAAATTTTATAAATATTTAGGAATGCAACAAAATTTTGTTTTAAATCACACTTTGCTTAAAAACGAATTTAAACAAAAATATATAAAAAGAATAAAAATTTACTCAAGTCAAAATTAAACTCTCGAAATATGATATCAGCTATAAATTCGTGGGCGGTTCCTGTCTTATCGTATTCCTTTGGAGTTTTAAAATGGTCGGATACAGACCTCAATGCCATGAACACTTTAACAAGAAAATTGTTGTACAAATATAGATATTTACATCCCAAGTGAGCAGTTGAAAGATTATAGTATATAAAAAGAAAGAAAGGATGGCGAGGTCTTATGAATTTATTTAACTTATGCAAATCCTTAACTAAATTATTACGTGATTAATTTCACTCGTTAAACACTTTTTTAATTCAGGCAGTCCATTACATTCGACAAACATTTTAGCTGTCTAAATTTAAAAAATACAAATTTGAATTGTGAACAAAAAAGTGATTTGAACCTTGATTTGAACATAAATTGGAAAAATAAGGTGCTTCATGGCAAACATCCGACGATTTTGGATTCCAATGGAATTGATAAGGAGATGTCAATAGAATGGCTTCGGAAAGGATTGTTAATTTAGAAACCGAAGGATTCATGTGTGCTATTCAGGACGGACGTTATAGCAACAAATAACTAAAAGAAACACATAATGAATCTGGAGGTTGCAGATCACTGCCGAAAATGTAACGTCCTCAACGAAACCATAGAACACATAATAGCCGGTTGCTCGTACCTAGCTCCTATTGACTATCTCCGTAGACATAACCAAGTTTGCAAGATATTACACCAGCAAATTGCAAAGAAAGTTGGCTTGTTAGACAATTTTAGACCATATTACGACTACATTCCTGCACCTGTCCTTGAAAACGAATCTATCCTTCTATACTGGGACAGGTTAATATTGACAGACAGAGAAACTAGTCATATTAGGCCTGACATAGTTTTAATAAATCAACGAGACCGAAATGCAGTCATCATTGACGTCGCTGTGCCTCTGTCAAAAAATGTTTTAAATACGGCAAAAGAAAAAATTCGCAAGTACGAGGCATTAGCGATGGAAATGATGAGTGTATGGGGTCTAACAAAAATCTCTAATACCAATAGTAATATCAGCTACTGGTGTGGTATCTTGCAAATTTAAAACCCATCTGTCCCATTTAGGCCTTTCTTCAAAATTATTCCCTGAGATGCAAAAAACAATCATTTTAGAAACGTGCCACATAGTTAGAAAATTTTTAAATGCCACATAACATAAAGAAAAAATAAGACTTATAAAATACCTATGTAATTAGTTCAAAATCAATTTACTATATTTATGTATTTAAAAATAATATAATTCAACACATAATGTAAAAATATAGAATGGTTGGAACTAAATCCCCCATTCAATATTCACTCCACAATGTATTAATGTGAGATTTAAAATAAACATAATAATAATAATAAGTTTATTTTCTCTAAGGAAATGTACATTATAAGTGCACATCAAAAAAGAAACAAATATCAATTAACACAAACAAAAATTCAATCTCAGCCAATTTTACAAAATACTAGAAGTAACTAATATTTTTTTCAAATTTTTCTATTTTGTCGCACCGTTTTTGAGTTACTGTGACTTGAATAAAATTCTGTACACATTTTAATAAAATTAACATTACTCTTTTAGGAATTTTAATAAAATTTTTACAGATTATTATTTATCATTTTATTAAAAATGACTAAACATTTTTTCTTGTAAATTTTATTCCCTACATTTTTGTTCAACAGTCTTTTTTAAGTCATTGTATCTCGAAAACGGTGCAACAAAATAGAAAAATTCATATAAACAAAAATGAAGAGAATGAAATTATCAACAAAAAAAGTCTAATAAGTACTGCTGTAAAAGCGATTTTAATGTGTCTAAAACAATCTTGAAAGGTACACTGTGCAGATTGGTATAAAGGGGTTAAGTCAGAAATTGAAATTTTTATTTTATTTCTGGAGTTAAATCAATTTTGATTTGAATGTTTTGAATTTGAATTTGAATGGTTGAAAATACTCTGTCGACCAGTATAAAAGGTTGAATTCAAATATTTTTTATTAGTATGATAATGGAATGGTCTAAAGTCGAACATAATTATATCCCATTTGGTATAAAGGGCGAAAGTTAACTTATGTCCTTGAGACCTACATTTAATTTTATAATTTTATTTCGTTAGGCACAAAAGGTATAAGTTGACTTATGCCCCTAAGTATACAGTAGCGGTCAATAAAATTGTATCGCGAAATCTAAGTTTAAACTGTGATTACATTAAAATATAAATTAAATGACTAATGGGCATTATTGTAAATTAGGACTGGTAAATTTTAAAAGCAGAATATGTTTTAAACATAGAGTTTTATGTAGAAAATAAATTATGATAATTTTTAATTGAATAAATTAAATTTATAGTGGATTAAGGTGTAATCAATTAATATAAAATTTAATCAAATACACGTTTTAGGAGTTTTTTAAAAATCATTTCATATTTTGTCCCCCCCCCCCTTTTTTTTGCTTTTCGCACCGCAGAAACCCGGGTTGGCCTCGTTCACTATAGCGTTCTCCAGCTTTCCGGCTTACGTAAGGTATGCCATTCTAAATCTATTGATGTTTTTCGTGGTTGTCCACTTCCTTTTTTGCGATCTGTATAGTAGTGCCCTGGTGAATTTCTTTCAATAAACTTGCAACAGACGATTGATTGCAGCCAACTTTGATTGCAATTTCACGTGTTAACATTCCCACACCGACAATAATTTCAGTTTAATTTTTTCACTTAATTGTAAACATTTTAAGTTCGTCGTTTTTGAGTTATTAGGAAAGAATTATTATTAATTATAATAAACAATTAATATCTTTAATATTTAGTAATATGTAAATTTTGAAACGAAATTTCGCGTGATTGTAGTAGGGCAAGGTACTAATAAAGTATTGGTAGTAGATACGTAGCCGTTGCGTAGAAAATGAGGGTGAAAGTTCTTGGAACTGCTGATATATTTTCAAGATTTACAGAAGAACATACCGTTTTGTTGTTAGCATTTTGATCATCTGTAAGTGCATTCCATTCGATACGTGTTCTCTTAAAGCAAGCAATTGGGGGTAAAAAAATTATTGGTTTTATTTGGTACTGGGCGGTATTTACAGAATAGAAAAAGCTCTGATTCAGCGTTAAGATTGTGCATGGGGACCTAAATTTAACGTCAATTTTCAGCATTTAAAATTGGCTGATGTTTACTTTGGATTGGGAAATGTTGCCAGTCTCAGAAGTTTCCACTCTTAATGTCTCGAAAACGGCTAGGTATTTAGCTCTAATATTTTAGACCATTCCCAACTACAAAACAAAACGACGCTTATGAAACTAGTTTGTTAATATACTATTTTAAAACTAAAATGTTGAGTATTGTAGAACCATTACACCCATCCGATAAGCTTCAATAAAAGCGAAGAAATATATCCGATGGGTTAATTCAATTAATTTCATGCGTTAATTGAAAAAACAGTAAGTTTTATTACTTCATATCTTAATTTGTAATTTTGAAAACTTCATTTAAAACAATAAAGTTGAAATTGTATACAAACATAAAAAGTATGAAAGGTCTATTAAAATGTCTTAGGTGAGATTTTAAGAAGTGTATAATATATTCTTAAAATTGCCAACAAGCGGATGAACGATTCGAACCTACGTCTTACTTATTTGTAGTCTCAACTGTTTTTTGTAAAATTAAGTTATAGCCATTTTGTTCTACATTTGATTTTTTTATTTCAAAAGATAGTCCCATATAGTAGCAATGCATAAAACCTTGATGCGTAACTAAATAAATTCACCTACTTTTTTATAAAGTAGATTTCTAGGTTTTTGAGTGTGTTAACTGTTTCATTGTATAATCGTTTAATTCATTTGGATTCTATCTATATGCAAGTTCTTAGCCTTCATTCGGTAACTAAAGAATGGATTTACTATGTCTATTGTTATTTTTGAATATAAAGTTTGACTACCACTGCCATACAAACTGTTACTAGATTAGCATTGAATTCCGGTATACGTAAACAATCATCTAAATAATTCGAGATTAGTAATAATCACTTAGGATTTTATTATTTTCATAAGGTTATTTTTTTTTTAAATAAAAAAATACAAAAATTATTCCTGTTCGATAGGAGTTAAAATAAGAGTCAATAACATTTAGCGCGTGCATTTTATCACTTTATCTAAACTAATTAATCATTTAATTATAAATACCGTTGATAATTAAAAATTTTTGATGGCTAACTCACCAGACACAGTATAATGGATAAGGCAATATATTGATTTAAATATGGACATACATTATTATACTACATAGTGTATTATAAATGTCACTTTTTTCTGCCATTAACATTTTGTTATCGTATTTTGTTTCTGAGCGGTGTCGTCATCGAAATTTTTTTAAATGGCAACCCTTATTTTTCTTTACTGATTTGAACAGAGCACAGTTTTATCTACCTATATTTTATAAATTTGAGAATTTAAAAACGCTATGACCTGAAGCGAAAAGTTTTCGATGTAATCAGTCCCAAAGTTTCAGAAATTTATAATGAAATTATTAGAGTAAACAATTATTTATCAAGAAGGTACTAAAAAAAATAAAACACTTTTGACAGTAATTAGAATTTTGTAATCTAGGGTCTAGTGTTTTGTTGATTAATCTTTGCCTAAATTGTATTTAAAGTTCATGTTTATCTTTTTAACTATTGAAATGGTTCGTCGCTTGTCTGAAAAGGCACTCAATTAGAAGTTTGCAATTTATTCAATAATAAATATTAGTTCTAACGAAGAAAATTGCGCGTACCACCGTTAGCAAAATAGAGCACACATTTCTGCTGGTGGGTCATATATACCAGATATCCTCCTGGGTAGTCCACCAGATCAGGAAGGTGTTCAGCTAAATCCCTATTTATCCAGTTATCAAGTGGCGAAAAACACCGCAATAGTTCAGAGCTCTGTTTTAAGTTATTTGAAATTAAAGATGAAGCTAACTTTTATCTCAACTATACTTCGAACATTTAATTCAATTTTCTTCTTTATTTTATTTGTGCATAAACCTTAGTTTGTTATCTATTGTTTTCGTTTATTGAAGTATAGTTGATTAAATGGTTTTTTGTAGCATTGGAACTGATTATCTAGAAAATCTTTTATTTCAAAACGTTATATTTATGTTATATTTTCATACTCAAAAAATTGTGCTTTATTCAAATTCGTAAAGAAAAATAAAGGTTGCTATTTAAAAGATTTACGATTATATTGCAGCTCAAAAACAAAGCCAGAGATGAAAAATGCCAATATCAGAAAAAGGTGACATTTAATAAAATTAGTTTAACATATCCGAGGAAATTATGGATTTAGACTACCAACGACTCTCCCCAACGATTTGAGTTTCTAAAACAAACAATTTTGTTTTTTATCAACTGATAGGGTCCTACCCTCGGTGTATTGACTGCTAGTACTGCTATTATTATGTTTAATTATAAATCATGATAATATAAGGGCGTTTAAAGTAGAGCAATATGTAAATAAAGGAGACGCATGTGGCATGCTTTAAAAAAGGTTAGCCAAAACTTAATTAGATATTTCTTTTTAGATATAACTTGTTGCATTGAGGATAACTAAAAATGTATGCTACTGTGACTCATAATATAATCCGGATGCTCATATGCTAACAATTTAAATTGTACTACGCTTTAAAAACATTTTTTGTCATATAAAAATTGCTTTTACAGTAATATTTTTCAGACATTTTTGTTGTTCATTCCACGAATTTTTGTTTATATACATTTTTATATTTCGTAACACCGTTTTCGAGTTACAGTGACTTAAAAAATACTCAATAAAATAAAAACATAAAAAAAATTTATAATATGAACAAAAATGTAGAGAATAAAATTTACAAGAAAAAAATGTTGATTAATTTTTCTATTTCGCTATTTCTTTTCTGAGATACAGATGATAATATTTTTTGTATTTTACAGAGTCTTATTTAAGTCACTGTAGGTCGGAAACGGTGCAACGGAATAGAAAAATGCGTATATATAAACAAAAATGAAGGCAATAAAATTTGCAGCAAAAAATCTTTAATAAGTATTGCTATAAAAGTTTTGTATGACAAAAAGTTTTCCTAAGGAGCGTCCGGATTTCATTATGAATTATATGGGAAAAAATAGTATATTACTGGCTGAGATTTGAAAATTACTTGTTACTGGGCGCACAGATATATTGAATAGAAAAAAGCAGTTACTAGCGTCATTATTTTCAATAATTTATTTTTATAATGCTAGATCCACACGTCGGGGATTAATCCACTTATCCGTGTATAGTTAATTTTATGGACAAAATGATTTGTAACTTATTTTCATTATAGAACTTTCAAATTTAAACTCTGTCCCAAACAAATAGTGTAAAATGTAAATTAAGTTTACATTACTAAAACATTAAAAATAGATCACATTATCAAAAGATCAAGGCTTTACAGAAACTGCACATAAAGTTTTTTTTGTAATATTGTTAATAAATTAGGATGTATAAAAGTGACGAAATACCAATCAATGTATTAATAATTCGGTAGAAACTTTTCTTATTCTTTTATTGTATTTGTTATTTTAATCGGAATATACGTATTATATTATTTATATTATACGGAGGATAAAAACATAAAAAAAATACATCAAGTACTTACTAATGTATTTAATTCGTTAATTATTGTTGAAAAAAATTGAATGGAATGTTTGTGTTTAATAAATGAAAATAATTAATTAAATGATTTGATAAATAAATGCTACGAATTGAATTAATTTGAATTCATTGTTACCAATCAATTAATCAATAAAGCGACTGCAATTTAATTATAAATTATATCTTTTTTTATTGGTTAAAATTAAATTACCAGATTTAGATTCTTTATCAACTTATTTCGTGTAATTAATGAAATAAACATACATTTTAATTTAACTTCGATGAATATGTAGTATATACTAGGAACTCAAGTTATATAACTAAAATTAATGCATCATCACCTTTATTTATTAATTAGCATTTATTTTATTAGTTGGAAGATACGAAAATATTTTTAGATAAATTATGAGAATTTGTATTTTACGATACTCATATCAGTATTTTTATTTAATATCTTCTATTTGCCTATTTCAAAAAGTTCACCTAAAATATTTCTTAATATAAAAATATGTGTAATACCTAATTTTTAATTTTTTATTTATCATTGCTCCCAATCATAATTTTGGTGGGATCTTACTCGCAAAGACATTGAATTTGAAATATTGCAACCGCTCGCCAACAATTTTTTTAGTTGTTATGTTACGTGACTACTGACTAGGGATAATGAGTAAATTTACTTGATTAAAGAAATTAAATTCCTGAAAAATAAATTTTTGAATATCTCGAAACTCATTTCAAACCATATCACAACATTTCTTCAATCTCAATATGCAGGGTTAAATTTTTCGAAAGCGTTCATACTACACCAAATTGTTTGATTTTTAAAAATTTCAACTCTCTCTAAATCGAATTTTCATAATGCAATAAATTTGTTTAAATTAGTTAGAGAAAAGAAGAAAAATTGGGAAAATATAATAACCATGTATATAAATTACAAAAGATTCACACAATATGAAAAATGTTTATTCATTTACATAAATAATGCATAGCGGAAAAATATAACACTAATTTTAAAAATAAATTTTTATACATAGTTAGACATGTATTGCCAATAACTTAAAGTTCTGGGAATCACACGGCAGCGTCATGGAGGTCAGGTAGTCGCGGCAAGTTCGTAAAGCTGCATCCTCACTAAGACGGCACAGCAAGCCGCACTATTGATGTTAGTTGCGGTACTATTGGTCTTTGTTGCAAGATCAAAGTGCTGCTTGCCGTGCCGCCTTAGTGAAGATGCAGCTTTAGAGAAATGTTTACACTTTAAGATACGCTAAACCACATTCATTAAAATAAATTTCAATTTATAGAAAGGCGAATTACATGTAAATTGACCTCAAATGCTCAATATTGGATTTGATTTAAAGAGTTCGAATTAAAAAAAAATCGATTTAGAGAATAATTTGAATTAAAGGGAGTTTGAATTAGAGAGAGTTAACTGTGTTTAAATGAAACTTGGAAATCGAACATGGGATCTTACAGTCGTAGCTGTATGGCTTCTTAAAGATATTAAACTTATTTTAAAATTTTTATCGGTAAGGATGCTATGAAAGAAGCCTACACTATTGCTTCACTTTGTACAAAGGTGGAGCATTTTTAAAGTAAAGCAATCTAATTTCTAAAATATCCAATTTGTAGAAATGAGAGAGAATGAATGTCAATGTGAGAAAATGGGATATAATTTGTTTATATTTTAGAAAGAGGAATTACAATCGTGGCTATATGAGCTAATAATAAATAAAAAAATGTATTAAAAAGAATAACAAGTTTTTGATCTTAAATTATTAATTAAAGAGATAAAATACCTGTAATGGTTCATTATAGTAATTGAATATAGAATCCAATAAAAATAAAATCTTTTAATAATTTCCATTAAAAATAGGAAAACTTTCTATTATAAAAATTTCTAATTTTTAATTGACTTTTATTACTGAGTTCTATCTTCTATATGTACATGGCACCCCGCATATTCCGATGTTTTTATATAGAGGAGAGGCTTGTAATTTGACCACCCTTAGCATTTTTGCTCCATAACTTATCTTGAAATTAATATTTTTGGATATATAATGCTAAAATTTTGCTGAAGACTAGATTACTCGAAAAACAAAAAAGTTAGGACTATTCTCTCGAAGAGACTAAAAATTGGCTCTTTTTATTTTTGGCATGTAAGTTGACCACCCCCAAAAAATTTGCTGAAAAGTCAAAAAACCTAACTAAAATCGACTGATGTACAAAATCAATGATCTTTTATTGAGTTTTAAGTGAAAAAATGAAGAAAAAAGAATAAAAAACATCAAAAATGAATTAATTGTGATGATTACAATTGATGCTTTTTGCGCTTCTCAGCCTCCCTGAGCATAGCAATGGCTTCCTTGTCCTTAGCAGCGAGCTCCTTGCGCTTAGCAGCTAATTCCTTCTTCGCTATTGCAACTTTTCGCCTTGTGGTCATCTTACATTCTCAACGATTTTGAAACAAACACAAAGACAAACACGATATATTTGGAATTCATTTTGGATTATTAAAATTCAATGGAATACAAGTTTAGTACATATATTTTCTATGAGATATCAACGAAAATTGTTCACTTTATGAGCAAACTGAAAAATCAATATTTTAAAAAATTATTTTTTTTTCACACAATGTTTGTCGGAGCTAGTGCAACGCGTCTATTCGCTTCTAAACCACATAAAAATTAAAGGCTATGTCAAAGAGGACAATAACAGTGGAAATGGCGGTATTCCCATTGGCAGTTTTTTCTAAAATACCGGGTGGTCATCTTACATTCATGGTCAACTTACAAAGCCTCTCCCCTAGTACATACTTAACAAAAGTTAATAAGCAACATTTAGATGCACAATTAATTATGTCAATAATATATTGTGATTACTCTCTCGCGTAATTATATCATATTTAAATTATTGAAATAAAAAATAAACGGCACATCGGCACATAGTAGTCTTTGAATTTTCACATAGTGCAACATAGTTTTTTTTCTACAGCATTTAGGCCACCACATATTATGGAAAGTTAAATTATTAATTCATTGTTGAAACTATAAAAAATGATAAAATTTGCAAAATAGGTAATATTAAAGTAAATATTATAAATTTTAATAATAAAATTGACTCCAGATAAAATAACTATCGAAACTAATCGATTCCAATAATTTTTGTATTTGCAAGAATATACCCTTCTAAATATTTAATTAATTAAATCTTCCATATGGAGCACATAAATTAATATAATATTTGATCATTGGCGTAACCAGACCTCACTTTATGGGAAGAGGACGGGGGTCGAATTACATATTATATACAGTGGCTCACAATATTATTCATACAGTTCTGTTAGTAATATAAATTATAGGTTTTGAAGGCGTGTTTTGTCATATAAAAATTATTTTTACAGTAATACTTATTAAAATTTTTTCTATTTTGTCGTTACAGTGATTTAAAAAAAACTCTGTAAAATAGAAAAAAAATTTGTCTGTATCTCAAAAACAGTGCAACGCAATAAAAAAATGTATAAGTAGTTTTTTTGTGGATTTCATTCCCTACATTTTTGTTCATATATATTTTTCTATTCGTTGCACCGTTTTTGAGATAATAATTTAGAATCAGTTATATGATTCTATATAAAAATAAATTATATACCTTATTCAAATTTTTATTCATTTTTTATCAGCATAAATAACATTTTCGGTCTTATTTATTCTGTTAAAATAACCTTTTTATATTTTTTACAATTTCATTGTATTAATCTAATATTATAAAATCTAATTTTATTAAGTATACTAATTTTCAATCATTGTGCTATTTTATTTAATTTTGACCAGGTTTTTATTCATCTGCCTTTTTCGAATGCATGTATGGGCTTGAGCCCTAATAGCCTCCTTTTAGTTACACCACTGCATTTTTAACCAAAATAATTCTATTTAAATTAAACATCGTTAAGATTTCAGGAAATGTTAACGTTTTGTACAAAAAGGGTATTTTTAAGAGAGATTTTCGCTAGGGATAACTTAAGGTGACCAGATTTGTAAAATTAAAAAACGGGAAAAAAAAACAATTAGAGAAGGCTCAACAACTTTTGGTCTTCAGTTCATAAAAACGAGCTGTTTTTTAAGTTTCGCCACTTATTTTTTCGAACTTTCCACCAATTTCAGCGTTTTTTTTCCAATTCAATTTAAATTAATTTCAAACAATTCGTGTCCCGTTTTGAATTTCTCAGGAACGGAACACGAAGTTGAAAAACATGACAATCAAAAATTTACAAATTCATTGGAAATGATAAATAAACAAACAAAAACTTTTTTGTTTCCAAAACTTTGGGACATTTATGTTGAAAACTTGTGGTTTCAATAGAACTTTAAAAAATAGTATAACTGTGGTATAACCCCGTAATTTACTAAGTACACAGGGTCGGTTTGGAAATATTTTGAGAAAATAAAGGTTTTAAATCGAAACCAGTTGCTCTCGAAAAAATAGAAAAATATTTATTGAAATAAAACAAAATACTGTGATGACATTGCGAAAAGTTCTATTTTATAGTCATTACATTACCAGTGATAATTAGTAATCAATAACAAAAATAATAATAATTTGAATTTCACATGTTCTGCATGATTACGTAAATTTACATTTTAATAATAATTATTTTTTTTACTTGTTTAGAAAAATGTTTGATTTTAAATTTTGTTTGTTGATAATTGTTTGTTAAAAAATAATTCTTAAAATAATTTTTTCAAAATATGTTTTTTGAAAATTGCAACCGACGATTAATGATGACTGAAATTACTCTATTTTATAATATAAAGTGTTTGGTTTTCTTTAATTGTATTTCATTGTTTTTCAGAGAAATATTTTTTATTTTTATTTATAAATTAAATGAAAAATTTCTATAATACCTGATACTTATTCATTTTAACATTGTTCTTTAAGTTTTAATTAAAATTTGTATCTATTTACATGTATTATTATTATTATGTTAAGGCATATAATATATAAAAATTCCCAAATTTTCAATGGCTTTCAAGAGAAATTACAATTCTTAAATATTGCCTGACCAACTTTCAATTTAACTTTTCATAAATGTCATAAAATAGAAACTTTAATATATTGCTAATAAGCTCTGCATGAGGCTAGTATCCTTCAATTTTGCAATCTTAAAAATTTTGAAAAATTTTCACTATTATCCAATTCAATTTTCAAATTTACTAACTCCATTTCGCATCTCTTGATTCTTATTTTATAATTAATACTATAGCTTTCGTTCCAAATTAAATTTTAAAATTACCAATTTTTTTAAAATTATTAGTAAACGCTAGTGAACATCGACAATATATTTCGATATGAGACTGAAAATTTTCCGTTTTTTAAAGTTTGTTTTTAAAGAAATAAAGTGTTTTTTAATTTGCTTTTTGGGGAGCGCCAATTTATTACGCAAGGTTTGTAGTTTGTATTATTGGTAACCAATGATATAAGCCACAGAGATCTTCCATGTGATGGAATGTCGGTATATATCTCTAACTTACCATTCGTCAGAAAATACTTAAGGACCAAGTGATGGAAAAATAACTTTAAATTGCGAGTATTGTATTAATTCAATTTAATTATTTACCGCCATTTTTAAAAAATTATACATATTTTATTTTAAAAATCAATATTTTTTTATGTCACTCTAGCATATTTAAAAAAGAAACACAAATATGATGAGGGTCAAGACCAGATCAGTTTTCTGATTTGACCTTTTTGACCTTAAGTGAATTTTTTTCATTCTAATTTCTGTCAATCCTTGATGGATTTTTAGGTCAATTCCTAATTCGAATTTTAAAAAAAACTCGTTATTACCAAAATTCAAGTACATAGTGCGAATTTCGAGCAAGCATAACTTATTTTTACTTATAGAAATACTAGTACATAAATAAATTTGATAATTCTACTCATGTATAAAACAATGCATAAGAAACGTCAAACATCAAAGTTTGCTAGCAAATAAAAATTGAACTTTGGAAGGAACAGAAATGCAAGTGGATAAATTTAGCGGATATTTTTTTGTTTACCTTTTTTGACATGACAAACAAAGTGAATTTTTAAGTTTAAATAGTTTTATGCGTATTTGTGCACCATTCGCGGAATTATCTTATCAAATACCACACTAGCTTTGATTTCTATCCTGATAATTTTTAATTTCTGAACACTCATACGTGCTTTTAAAATTTGGCTCAAGAAAACTGTTGGTTAGACAAAATCACTCGAGCAATCTCGCTAACGCTCGCCCGGCTCTCGTGATTTTGTCAACTAAGTTTTCTCTCGCTAAATTGCTAATCACGTATTCGTTGAAATTAAAAATTATCCGGATAAATCAAAGCTCTTGTGGTATTGCTTGCGATAATAAAATAAATAAAGAGTTTTTAACGAATAAAGGTCAGATTTTAAGATGAAAGTTCTACTTGTAAATTACAACCAAAATTATTATTAGTTTTGTAGCACCTAAACTTTTAAAATGGCATCTGAATTATGTGGTATATTTTTTTGGAAAAAAAATTACCCATATTTTGTGATTATTGATTGCTCGAATATGTATTAGTAAATATTAAATTTGTTTAATAGAGTGCTCAAAATCGTTTGCTCATTAAAAATGGTAAAACTGTAAACGAAGATGAAATTGTTGAACAGGATGTTTATATAGAGGATGGAATTATTAAACAATTAGGCCGCAATTTAATAATACCGGGAGGCACACGTGTTATTGATGCAAGAGGATTATTACTTTTGCCTGGTGGAATTGATCCACATACACATTTTGAATTTGAGTTTATGGGAGAAACATCAGTAGATGATTTTTATCAAGGAACGAAAGCTGCTATTGCTGGTGGAACCACCATGATAAGTATAAAATCCACAACTTTTTAATTTGTTATTCATCAGTTGCCTGATTATTTTAGTCGACTTTGCTTGTCCGAGAAAAGATGAATCGTTAATAGATGCATATCACAGATACAGAGAAAAAGCTGATACAAAAGTATGCTGTGATTACTCTCTTCACGTAATCGTATCGTATTGGAATGATTCGGTAAAAAATGAAATGGCACTATTAACTTCACAACATGGTATTAATTCATTTAAAATGTTTATGGCATATAATTTTATGCTTAATGATTCCGAATTGTATTTGGCATTCGAAACATGTAAAAAGTTGGGAGCTGTAGCTATGGTGCACGCCGAAAACGGTTCTGTTATATGTAAAAACGCCGAGAGATTGTTGGCAAAGGGCATAACTGGACCAGAAGGTCACGAATTGTCGAGGCCCGAAGAAGTTGAAGCTGAAGCGGTTAACCGTGCATGTATGATTGCTAATCAGGTAAACTGCACCTAGTATTTGTGATTTTTAAGTATGCCCAAACGCATGCTCATGCAAACATTTTTTTTGGTTTGGTTATACTATTTTTTGTTCTATATTTTTAACTTCACGCACATATTTTTTTATATAAATTCTCGCATCTTAGGGTGATCTACAAATAATTGAAATTATTTTCGGTAATTTCCAAAATCTATTTTCTTTAATGGCATGTTGTAGGTAGCTTGTCCTTTATATGTTGTGCATGTAATGAGCAAATCAGCATCCATAGCTTTGGCACAAGCACGTAGTCGTGGTATTCAAGTTATTGGTGAAACATTGGCAGCTGCATTAGGTAGCGATGGTACTAATTATAAAAATTCAAATTTTCATCACTCCGCCGGTCATGTATTAAGTCCTCCTCTTAGATCGGATCCTACCACACCAGAATATCTAATGAACGCGTTAGCTGAGTAAGTTGTGTTATGGCTTAAATTTCTTTTTAACACATTGCCGTTATATGTATTATATAAAAAAACTTTCTAACCCATCAACCCACAATTTTTATCGTGGTTCTTCATGTTGGCCTTTTTATCACTAATGCACGAGTGTTTGTATTTGATAGAGTGTAGATAGTGTGTAATATAATATATACATGCATAGCACAGTGTTGACATGTTTAAGTATAGGTGAACGCTCCTTTGTATGTGACACACATTTCAACTGGCTTAGCAGGGAAAATATTAGCCGAAAGACAGTCGAATGGTCAAATAGTATATGGTGAAGTACTTGCTTCAGCCATAGGCTTGACGGGCGATCGTCGTAACATTGCTACAATCACATCACCACCATTACGCTCTAATAGCGATGCAACATTTCAGCTTTTGGGTTTATTAGCATCGTAAGTGTGTTATTAACATCTAGCATGAAATATTCAGCAAAGATACTATATACTTTGTTATTTTTAAAATTATTTAAAAATACTAATTATTATCCAATTACAATTATCCAAAATAATTCTAATATGGTCAAATAAATATTGTAGAAATGACTTGCATCTAACTGGAAGCGACAATTGTACTTATAAAAAATCGCAGAAAGAAATGGGTTTAAATGACTTTTCTAAAATACCAAATGGTGTTAATGGAGTAGAAGATCGTTTATCGGTCATCTGGGAAAAAGGAGTACATTCAAAAATTATAGATCCATGCAAATTTGTATCAATTACAAGTACCACCGCTGCTAAAATTTTTAATTTGTATCCTCGAAAGGGATGCATTGCACTTGGTTCTGATGCAGACATTGTAGTCTGGAATCCAAACAAAACTCGGATTATTTCAGCTAAGACACATCACCAAGCGGTCGATTTTAATATTTTTGAGGTATATAATTTAAGTGAATCATACCATAGTAGTTGTAATATCCAAGTATGAATTGTTTTCATAGGGAATGGAATGCCATGGTGTTCCTGATTATGTCATTGTTAACGGACGCGTGTGTTGTGATGATGGACATCTAAAAGTAGTAGAAGGTTTTGGGAATTTTATTGAAACTCCAGTTTATCCACCTTATATTTATGATAGGGAAAATGCTGCAAAACTGAAATCATCCAATAATGGCATTGACAATGACCTACTTTGTGAACAATTTTCTAAGGTAAAAAATAGATGGTGTTTTTGTACTTTTTTTATAGTTTGATGCTTGTAATGTGTTTTTTGTACATAACACCAAGAATTCTTTTGTTGTTGCACTTTAACATATAGATTATGATTTGCCCTGTACAATAATAAGTTTTGTTTGCTTTAAATTTCCACTATGATTTTATTGATATTTGTTATACTCGTTATAATTTTGCACAGCTGTTTTATTTGTAATTAGTTGCAATAATTAGACTTATCTTACTAAATATATGTTATATTTATTTTTAAATTCTGATTTACAGTGTTGATATTACTTAAACAGATTTAACATTTTAATGATTTCAAACCTACCCGAAGACGGCGGCGACAGATTTTTAAATGAGAAAATGAATAATTTTGAGTTGATCAAACTATCAAACAATAAAAATATTGAAAGCTTTTTATGTTTACTAACTTTCAACGTTTGGCATTGACATATTTTTACATTAATAATATATTATTAATCGACATATTAATAATAAGGGTTAATTGTTAAAAAATACTTAAAAGTCAAATATAAAACCGAGATGACGGGGTAATCTGCTGACATTGACATTTACATGATGTGTAAAACAGAAGTACCTATATTACTTTTGATTGATATCAAGCTGCAATCATCTTTTTATCAAAATTTAAAAAAAATTAGTCAATAATTTCGTGTTAACTATGTGTTGTATTCGCGAAGTTTGTGCTCCAATCAATTCGTGAAAAAATTAATTATTAATGTGTGGTGGTTGTAGTTTAATAAATAAATATATCATAATTTTGTGCTTTTAAATGAGACTATTCGTGAATATTTTACTCAAATCTTTTCGCAAAAAATTGAATTATTAATGTGATGGTTGTAACCGTGATAAAATAGAAAAATGTATAGGAACAAAAATGTAGAGAATAAAACTTACAAGAAAAAATGCTTATTAATATTTTAATTATTTTGCACCGTTTTCGAGATATACACTGGCTCACAGAATTATTGGCACAGCCCTATGTTAGCAATGTAATTTGTGCCTTTTCACGACGATTTTTGACACATAACAATCAATTTTACAGCAAAACTTTTCAGACATTTTTGGTAGCAAATTTCATGGCCTTCGATTTTTTTTATATACATTTTTCCATTTTGTCGCTCCATTTCTAACTTACAGCGACTTAAACAAAACTCGGTAAAATACAAAAAATAATTTCAGCTGTATCTCAAAAACGGTGCCACAAAATAGAACACTGAATAAGAAGTTTTTCTTGTAAATTCCATTTCAAACATTTTTATTTATATACATTTTTCTATTATATCGCACCGTTTTCGAGATACAGTTGAAATTAATTTTTGCATTTTACGGAGTTTTGTTTAAATCGCTGTCAGTTAAAAATGGAGCGACAAAATGAAAAACTGTATAAGAACAAAATTGAAGGCCATAAAATTTTCAACAAAAAATGTCTAAAAAGTTTTGTTGTAAAATCGATTTTTATATGAAAAAAAGCGACTTCAAAATGTCCAATTTACATTCTTAACATAGGAGTGTTCGGATATTTTCGTTACTCACTGTATGAGACTAACTGTAATTGCTAGGCAAGTTTCTTTATTGAAAATAATTTTCTTAGTTTTGGGGTAGGTTTTACAAGATAAATAAAACAATTCTATTTCAATTCAATTCATTTAACTATTTCAAAGCAAACATAATAAAAAAATATCAAACAAGTATTCGATTGTCGAAATTCTGCTCTTTCACATTATTAATAAGTATTTTTTAATATTCGTACAGATAAACGGGTGTATAACCCGGTAAACGTAAGCGAAGAGTGTTTCAATACGGATTGTTGGTTAACTCATAGGGAACCCCAACCAAATGAACACCATGCGTTGCATACATATCGCGCAACTTTAAAATGAATTTTAAGTCCTTTGGGTTTATTTTTTCAATATTTTGAAGGTACCAAAATGTGCCTCTTGTTTTACTTATTTAAATAAAGTCAACTTGTTTTTGGGGTAATTTTTAAAATTTTCTCCCTACACCCCCCCTGCACAGGACGAATTCTTGACGACCTAGAACCTTTTTGTTATTTAGGGATTAAGGAACAAATTAAAAGTGGTTCCAGCTTTTAACTACAAAGTGCGAACAGAAATCATTTCTAGACGACTTTTAGCCTGCCGTGGACTCGACTATTAATGCTATTAGTATGATACGTTTAATTTACTTAATTAACCCATATTGTCGTAAGGCAAAACATGTAAATGTCAGGATAGCACGCTTTTAAGGAATAAAAGTATTAAAGTTTGTACATATTAAGAGTAATAATATTTTTATTTCTCAGATTAAAATCTCTTGCTGGCTCCAGCAGGTTGTTTTCAAATCTAAACTTTAAAAACCTAAGTACAAAAAAAATTTGTAAATTAGCTTTTAAAATAAGTATACCTAAATAAACTGTCCACATTTTTAAAACTGATGTGACTTGTTTTAATCTTGAAGTTTTTCAACTACTAATAAGAATAAAACGGGAGAAACGCATTATTGCTGATATTACTGGTCGATTCTTGTCCTACGCGTGTGGGATATAATGGTCACAATGACGGCACGAACGTATGACTCATCAAACGTATAATTCAATACTACAGTTCCTGGTGCGTTTTATTGTATTTTTGCGACTCGACCGCTGTTTGACCCCAACGTTTGCCACTGGGTTTATTTCTAGCGTATAATCGAAGAACCTAGTAAGTCGAATTACTATAACTCGAATTGACGGTTTATTACTATAATTTTTGAGGAGTTTATGTGAGTTACGAGTCTAAAAGGCTTTGTTTTTAGTTTTTACAATAAAATTTGGTATTGAATTTTGGATCTTCAGTTCACATCCAAATAAGTAGTCAATTTTTTGTAAATAATTTGACCTACTAAGTTTTTTGATTTTACGTTAGATTTGATGATATCATTTTTGATATTTGATTTGATAATATAATATATTGCAATACATTAAGAAGATAAAAGATTTGCTATTATCAAGGTTTAAATCAAAGTTCATACACTAATCCGAATTTCATCTCCAATTATGCGATATTAAATTGTTTTTATTAAAAAATGGTATGGTCTTTCATGGATTTCGTTATAATGAAATTTGAAAAAATAAAATTATTTATATATTTTATTATTATCATTAATCTTTTTTACCATCCTAAAAATTTTCTCAAGACAAAATAAGATATATCAAATCAAATCACTCAAACATAAAATACCTAGGCGTAATTGCGTAAAGGGTACATCATCCTAATGGGAAGCGGGTAACCGCGGTTCAAATCCTGGTCGCGTCGAATACACTGCTGTGATTTGTGGGCTTTCCTCGGCAAACCACCGAGGTAATTTGCCAAGAAAATCTATAATAGGTCGCTACGCTTCTGTCAAGAAGCATAAGTATAACGACGAAGACGAATTTAGATATAAGTTCACCTATGCTGTTGATCGTTGAAAAGTAGTAAATTTTGTTTTGAAAGAATTAATTAAAAATATACACCCGTGTATACATCATTGGGTATAACTTCTAATTTATTATTTAAATATTTAATTAAAACCATATCAAATAAGAGAAAATTAACTTCCAAAGTTGTTTATTTGTTAATTTAATATTAAAATGTAGGTACCTGGCAGGGTAACCTTGATCCTTAACATATTATTATTTTGAAAACATCTCATGTCTGCATTATGATGTTTTTTTCTTCAAAATTTGGTTCTCACGTCATCATTTTTTAACCAATTTGGAAATATTTTTTTACAAATTTTTACAAAGCCAATAACAATATATTTTAGTTTTTTAAAAGAACTAATCATTGATCCTATACGCAAAAATTATATCTTAATATAGTAATTAATGGTATAATAAATATATATTTCAATATATCAGATTTGAAGCAATCAATTCTATAGAAAAGTAATATACAGTACTAGACATATTATATGAACAATAACATTTTTAGTTTGCATTTAAACCTGTTGTATCATAAATATGAGTTGATATTGTTTAATGTTAATTAAGTTTGACCCTTTTATCACAAAATAAAAATTTCAAAATTTGTTTGGTTGGATTTTTAGCAATAAAATCTGAATTAAAAAAATTGTTCAAAAACGGTCAAAAATGCGTTAAAAAAGTGAACGTGATTTTGTGGTATAAAGAGGGGTCATAATTAAATGGCATTAAACAATATCCATCTTTTTTGTGCTACAATAGGTTTAAATACAAATTAAAAATGTTTCTGTTTATTCTTTCAGTACTGAATAAAATGTACATTATACAGAAATTAACTGTATTATTACAGATTTACACGTCCTCACTGCAGAACAGAACATTGCGGACTTGAAACTTTTTACCAAGCTGTTGTGGTATTTCTGTTCCAGACGCTGGCAGAATAATATTTTGCCGGTAGGTGACCTGGAAATTTAATAGTTAAAAACTTTCGGAAGCTTGGTCTGGTCATTCAGAGTTATGACCACCAATTTCCTTTCGGGCTGTCCCCTCTCACTGGCTTTTGCTTATCGGGAGGCTTGGAAGGCTCCCCAAAAACCCCGCTTCAAGCCGAAATTACTTTCTATTCAAATTTATAAACTTACCTAAGAAACTCTTTGGACCATCTCCCCTATTGTAATATTTTCACCCCATCCTAAAAACCTTTGTAACAAAATGTTTTTAGAATTTTGTTTGGTACGGTTTGCGTGTAGCACTCTGTACACACCTTTCATCTGGTGACATTGACTATTCCGAATAAAAACTGTTATGTCAAACTAAATCACACATTATTCGTTTTCTGTGTAGCTGAAGTCTGAAGCAACGTATTTATTACGATGAATATTTTAATGCTCTGGTAAGATTTTGTTTCTTTTGCTGCAGAAATTTTACAGAATTCGTTATTTTCAGCTTTTGTATTCGAGGTTCTTGTTTTGCAATCACATGTGTTTTTTTGGTTTTTTATTGTTATTACAGTCTGCAGTGCTAGCTGAGGTATTGGTTTGGTTTTTGTGCGTATTGATTTTGTCGAACACCTGATGATTGATTTGTGATTGGATAAATGACTTTCAATTTGGTCTTCCGTTATCGCACCTGTGGGTAGTTGTTCGTGCAAAGGAATTGATGGGAGATTGAAGGCGTCCGTGGAGAGCACGATTCATTTTGATCAACTTTTGATTAGGGCAGATAGGGAGCGTATCTTCAGCAAAATTTTGTCGTCACGAAATTATAATGAAATGATAGTGTTAAAACTTCAATCAAGTGACTGTCTTCAAGCGAGTTTTTTTATAAATTAATTTTATCGATAATTTTGTCCGCAGCTGTTAAAACAGAAGTGCATTAATATTGAATCGTAACGAACCTACTACAAAATTTATAACAACTTGTGAGAGGGTGGTAATAAAAGATAAACATTTATAAAAATTAATTATATTTATAAACCCAAACAAATCGTTATTTGTTGGAAAATATTGAATTTTGTATATTATAGGGTGTTCCTGGATACACTTTACATAACTTAGGTGATACATGACACCATGTTAAGAAAATTTTTTTTTTCTAAATTTAAACTATAGGCCTCTAAAGTATTTTTTTTAATTTCCACCGTCACATGGCCATTGTCCCGAAAATATTGATTTTTCAGTAAAAATGGTTCAGTGCTTATTTAAAGAGCGTGAAATAAGCTACAAACTTGATTCAAACCTTTTATTGTCAAAAATCAACACGGCTTTCGAGTTATCCATCAATGTAAGCAAAGAAATGTTGAAAACTTTGAATCTTTTGGTTTTTTGGGTTTTTTAATCCCTTTATCTTTTAAACAAAACATTGTACAAAAAATTTGAAACGGACTACAACTTTTGTTGAGTAAATTTTTTTAAAACCAATCCATTTCACAGAAAATCTGAAAATAATAAACAAGACCGCTACAAAACAAAAATTAAATTCACAAATTTTTATTTTTATTGAAAAATTTATTATTTTATTAAGTAAGATGAAACTATTACATTATTTAACCCTACAGTGAATACGTAGGGCCTAGCAGGCCCGAGTGAACATTTAAATGAATATAAATAAAGAACCGTTTAAATAAATTTCACCATATCATTAGTAGCTGTCTAAAATATGAAAAGACATCGACATGTGTTTAAAAAATTTGAAAAAGTTGAATAGATTGCCAATAAAAGGGCTTCGGGCCTAGTAGGCCCGACGTATGCACTGGCGTTACTATTTTATATTCAAAATTGTAATCGGTTTCCAATCGCATTATAAGCTTTGTAAAAACATTTTTTCAGCGGTATAACAATTTCTGCAATCATTACTCGCAAAATAATAATAAAAGTATCTTTATAATTCTTACAAGTCACCGTAATGCAATATATGCAACTTGACCTCAGCAAAGTGCAAGATTCAGGTGCATTTGACTTTTTGAATATTTCGTAATAATTTCCTTGATTTATTTCAACAATTTTGTTTTTTTTTTTAATATTTTATTATTATAAAGTTTAATAAATGCAATACATTTTCTTATTTTCCCGAAATATCCCAATATTCGTCGATTTAAAGCTACGGGCCTGACAGGCCCTACGTATGCACTGGTGTGATTTTTGTTGACGTATGCACTGTAGGGTTAAGTAAATGTTCAAAATGACTACCCTCATTTTCAATACGCACATTTTGAGCTTCAAGTAAACATTTTTTTAATTAAAGTATATCCTGAAAAATTGATCGGAAGAGAATATTATTATAATATTATTAAGTCAGTATTTTTGGAGCTTTGGCCATGTGAAAGTGGAAATTTAAAAAAATGCTTTCAAGAAGCCTAGGTCTGGAAGGTTTGAATTTAGAAAAAATAAATTTTTAATATTTTTCTTAGAAAAGTGTTATCTATCACCACCTACGTTATATAAAGTATATCCTGGGACACTCTGTATATATTTTTTAAATTTAAATGATTGACTACTTATGATTATTAAGAGTGCTAATAATAATTTCTCAACACCGTTTTACATATTATTTACTTAGCTTCATTTAAATGTACTTGTAATACTTAAAAATTACAGAATGACACAACCTTCCTTAAAAAACGTTGCTTAAATTGTTAATAAATAATGACACAATATTTATCTTATAATAAACCTCTTTTAGCTGGGATCATCACTTTAAATGTTTGTTGTATTCTCTTAAATATACACGGTAAAAGTGAAACACCTGGTGCATATTTCTTTAAAAAAAGCTAAAAAGTAGAAAATCAATCATTAGACTTCGGTCGGAGTGCAATCCAGAAAATGGGATATATGTTTCGAGGAGTTGATGTCTGGTTCAATCTGGCGCGACGTGACAGTTGGAAAAATATTGGAAATAATGGAGGTTTTTTAAATCTCATTAATTTAACAAATAAATCTTGCAATAATTACTAATTAATTATTATTATTGGCTTTCCTTATAAATTTTTGGATTACTCTCTCTCTCTCTCTTCAAATCTATAATCTATGATGTTTTATAAGAAATATGATTTCATCAATAATTGTGTCATTTTCCGGAATAATTGCGTTATTTCGAATTTCGGATTCTCATCAGGAAAACCTGGAATAATTTAGAACAAAACTAACTTTACTTTGACTTTTCACATATTAATTGAGTTATAATTTTAATAATTATAATTAATAATTACAATAAATTGTAATACATCAGTCGCACACTAATTCAATTAATTTGGATGTCATTTACCCTTTAAAACATTATTTATTTATACAGCAATTTTACAAAATATTTTTTGTGTTAAGGACGGGTACATCGAAATTGTAATGCGCAAAAATTCTAAAAATATACGCGAAATCGGCGGTTTTTGGAAATTATTTTGTTTATTATGTTAAATTTTATTTATAATAAATTTATTCATGGGCGTCATCAATTGGATGCTATAGTCAATCAATTATTACAAATACATATAGTTAAGCGGTTAAGCCCATTCTAAACAAAATATTACTTTAAAGCATAGCTAAACAAAATCAGGCCTTCTTTTGAAAAGTTAATAAGCCTCTGACATCCATAATACCTATTGTTGTGAGTCAGAGCTTAATTAAAAAATAAATTAAAAGTCTATGCGGAATTCAACAACTAACTTTTTTAACTCCCAACAAAATTCTTTTCAAAAATTGATTGTATGGATTAATTATGTGCCTCGGCTATACAATAATACCACTTAATATATCAAAATAATAATTAATTTTAACTTTTGTGTAATCTAATATACAATGTAGCATTCGCCAAATGGTTGACATTTTGAAAAAAAAGTTTAAATTAATTAACTTTTTTAAATTCTACGTACGGTAAAATAGAAAATATTTCAGAAGAAAAAGTAAAGAATTGCATGTGGCCCTAATTCGCTTGTACAGTCTGTACATAATTAAGGAATTGAATTTTTAATGAATTAAAATGTTGTTTATTCGAGTGTTTATCTAAAACTTTTTTAGTCACGGAAGGGCATGGGTAAATTAAGGATTTTTTCATAAATGGAATGAAAATTAATATATTATGTATGAAACCTTTTTGCTGTTATGAAGAATTAAATATTTATTAGAGGGCATCCATTAATTTATGTAAGGCTTGTTGAGGAGGGAAAAAGTCTGAAAATTTTTACAAATCTGTACGTAATTTAATAATAAATAAAATATCGGGTTAGTGGAACGTCTTAAAATATACGAAGGGGTTGAAAATTAAAAAATTTTCTTAGGTAATTAATGGAAATTATTTTTTGCATTATACGCTAGTTGGACAGCTATGGTTCCGCCACCTAGGCGGTGATTTTGTGCATAAATTAGGTGAGAATCTGGCCATAATTGACCAGAAGATCCAACTTGCGTATAAACTATGAACTAAATCTAAACAACTGCACTGCAGTATGAAACATACATGCTTGAGTTATGAATGTGAATCTCCACGTTCGAATCATGGCTCTGTTAGCTATGCTAGTGCCCTTTGAAAGCCCAATATCAATCTTCGGATTTTCACCCTACTAGAATAAATCATGAGTAATCTCTTTCTTCTGTGTTTTTACATATATAGAGAACTTACTGTTTAACGTGTGTTCCAAATCACATGAAATGTAAATGTAATACACTTTATTTTGAGTAGGATTCTCATGGCAAATTACCCTGGTGGTTTGCCATTTCTTTCCGAGGGAAGCAGAGATGAACTCGTGGGGGTTGAGAGGGGCTCCTTGCCAATATCTTCGAAAATTGACAAAAGTTGGTAAATTCACCAAACAGTCGGCAAATCTATCAGTTGTCACAAATTACTTATATTGTTGGAAATCAATGGCATTCCTTTAAAAAACTAGAAGGAACTCGGATGACCGAGCTTCTACGCTGCTATCTTTCTGGTTAAACTTAAAAGATATTATAGATTACAGATTTGAATGTATATGTAGATATAAAAAAAATTCCAAACAATTTACAATTTGTAAATCACAAATTGTATCTATATAAAAGAGGAACTTTAAGAATTATTATCAGCTTAAAGAATTAGAATTTGAAACAGGTGGACGGACGGATGGAGCAGAACATAAACCTTCTTATTATTTTTGTATAGAAACCTAAAAATCCATAAAAAAGCTCATTTATAAGAAACAAAAAACAAAAAAGTTGACGAAGTCAAGACTGTTCCCCCCTCAAAGCTGTCGCTTCGGTTTGTTTCTGGAGGGAGGACGGTCAGATTAGAGAAATTAATCCACTGGAACTTGAACCGAGGATCTCGGCTTAGCGGTTATTAAATTAATAAATTTTGACAACTTAGAACATAGTTATAAAATAGAAGGACATATATCCATAAAATAAGAGCAAAAAGAAGTTGAACAAATTTTGTGAATTTAAATAAATAAATTTAAATTTGATAATCAATCGTTCTTTCATCATATTATGCTTCCCATGGTTTCTAAACCGCGTTAAACAATGGATTTGCTGGGAAAATGGGAAAATAGTTGGAACACAAGGGCAGAAATGGGTCACGATGTATCTGTCAAAAGACGAATCAACTAAAGATAGATTAAATGAAAACATAAGAAACTTTTATATTATATAATTATTTTTGATACTGTTGCACAATTTGTAATTGCTATCACGATCCTATGTTATAATAACTATTTCAATATTTATTTTTTGTTTAGGCTGAAGTCGATCCAAAAACGCCTATAGCTCCAACATTACCGGACTCGGCTGTATCTACGCCATCGTGTAAGGGACCAAGACCAGAAGGTCAAAGAAATTTGCAAGATTCAACCTTTTCAATAAGCGGTAATTTAAAAATAAGAAGACAATGGATATTTTAATTTTTTATTTTTTAGAGGATGATAACGTCGAGAGACGTTCTTGCATAAGAGTGAAAAATCCTCCAGGTGGTAAATCATCTGGTTTTTGGTAATTACATCTATGTTTCAAGCTTACATACTATATAATATGGCATGCTTACATAATACATCATGCAGATAAGAAAAATACCAAAGTTTTACTTCCAACATCTCATTAGCATAGTTTTAACGATTTACCTTTCTGGGTATTAATATCATTTTTTAATTTATCGCTTAATTGTAAGTAGTACAACAATAACGATTTTGTATTTTCATATACAAATAATACTTTGATTTTTAATATTTAACTGTTTGTGTGCATAGGCATCTGTAATTCTTTTACTTCATTATCTTGTTTACGTATTATAATTTTTAACAAATGTTAATTGTCAACATTGTATTGTATTCTCAAAAGAAATTGGTTAATAATTTGGAAATTGAAAAGTAATCGACTTATAGACATAGCACTTTATGTATTTTTAACATTCGGGTATTTTTAAAATAAGGTTGTGTAAAATTATTATTTATTTTGTATAGATATCATACTTTCTATCACTGTTAATTTTACTAACTTATTAGTTGAATAATGAATATTAATTTTATATAAGTGTTAGCTATTGTATGGAAAGTTGAAGTTGTTATATACTTTTATGTAAAATGTTGCGTTTTTACTTTTTTGTTTAATCACTAATTTGTTTTACAGTTACTATATTGTAAGCATGTTGTCATTTTTTTCAAAAAATTATTGCGCAATAAATATGTATTAATAAATTTTTTGTATTATTACTTTTTTTTGTACAATTTTTTCAACTAAGCAGTTTTGGAAAAATTTAGAGAAAAGTAAATTGTTTACTCTGTCTGTTTTCTTTACATCGTAAGCTATTCTACACAATGGAGATTACTCGAAAGTGTCGGGTTTTGGAAACTTGAAAGTTTCAAAACTTTGGTTTTGAAAGACATGCTGTTTTTCAGTTTATCTTGCAATTGCTGTTATCTTATGATACAACAGACACTTCAAACTTAAATTTCCAACTGGTATTTTTTGTAGTACCACCATTATCAATTTTATATGATTTAAAAAATCATACTTCTGTCAATTCTAAACTACATTATAATATACATACTTACTATCTAGCTATAACTAATAGTTGCTTGAAAATTGACTTATAACATAAAAGATGTTCTAAAGAAGTGAAGTTTTTGAAAATATTTTTAATATATAGTCAAAGTTCGTGACCCTCCCTCTAATTAATTTAACAAATTGACACTTCATAGGTCAAGGGTGTAACGGTGTAACCATCATTTTACATTTTTTTCAGTAGGCAATAAAAACTCTGACATTTCATAGAGGACAATAGGCGTAACCCTCAATATTTTTAAAATTAGTTATATATATTTCTGAGTCACAAATGTTGTATCCTCATTTTCTGTCATTGGCGTAACCAGAAATGTGAATAGAATGCATAAAATATGCAGAACAAATGCAAAATTGAATAATTTATTTAGTTTTTACTACTTCCTGAAAAAAAGTAAAATTCTAAAGCAGTTTTAATTGGTCTCTCTGGAGTTTTTATTGGGGTTGAAAAGCCACTGTGGGACCCTGTCTGCTTCTTTGTAGACGATTGCATATTTTGATTTACTTGTACCTTCGTAGGCACATATATAAAAATTTTTTGGAAAAATTATATAAATTATCACTTTTAACTCATGAAGATTGTGGGGAAAATATAACAGCAAGTATTCATCTAACTATACTACTAAGGTCAAAAGTTTAAAATTTTTCATTTATTAACAAATTGGTTTATTAACAAAAAGGTCATTAATAAATGACCTTTACAAATTAATATAAAATGAAATAGATATAATACTAGGGATATCATCCCTAAAATGGTAACCCCGAACGAACTAAAAGAAAGAAGCCTTTCTGGACAGAAAAAATTCCTCTTGATTATCTTAAGTTTTGAACTACTCTGTTTAACTATAAATTCCTCGTCTTGGCATACCAATTATTTTTCTGAACAAAATGATCAAGAAATAATCACCGGTAAAAAGGAAGTAATTCGACTATAAATTTATCGAATCATAAATTCCACGTCTTGGTATTACTTTCTTGAACAGAATAAACATTAAAAAAATAATCACAGAATTAAATGGAAGCAATTTAATTGAAATTTTTGATTTTCTGTTTTACTAACATGGTTAAAAGGGCGGTTATGGTCTGACGTTTAAGTGCGTTGACTAAGCAGAGAACCCTGGTTTGAGCCCGAGTGGAACAATTCTATATGCTAACTGTCCTTCCTTGGCGGGCAATGGCAAACCACCGAGGTAATTTGCCTTGAAAATCCTTCATAAAATGAAATGGTTAGCCAAAATCCATTCTGGATTGTAGTGCTACTGTGTCTGTACTAAAATGGTTAACCCTTTTCAGTGATTTAGTGAGATAATGAACAGATTTATGGATAACCTACTCTATTACACTACTATTTTTCGTCAGCTAAAAATTATATTCAGGATATCACCTTCTATAATCCGTTTGAGAAATCTTTATAATTTTGAATTATTCAAAAGTTAATAGTAAATGTTTATGTTAATACAATTCCATATTAGACGTAGGCACTAGACTGTTTCTAAGACAACTGAACCAGTGTTGAAACCAGGAATTACAAAATTCCTCTCGGAGGAATTTGTAGAAGCATGTCCAAGTTTAAAATAATAATTTTAAGTATAAATCACAACATTACATTTTTAAATAAGACCAAAATTTAACATAAACATATATTTTTAGTTTTTGTATTGTATTTTAATAATTGTATTTGAATAAAAAAAATTATTAAAAAAAGTGCCAACTTCTAAAAGTTGGTATCGGTGATTCAGTATTGATTAAGTTTCAAGAGAGTACACCTCAAGTAACATTTTGTGCCGAAAAATTTGTCAGCAAATTATTTGCTACCATTGCGGTCTGTCAGCTAAAAACTCAGGGTCAGGAAACTAGCTGAATTTATTTTATTTGTTTTAAATACTATACTGTTGTCAGGGGTTATCCATAAACCACGTGGTTTCATTTTGGCCTCTTTAGAACCCCTCCTTCCCTTCATATAACTAATTTAGCTTTTACCATGCCCCACCCCCTGGATGGAACGTAGTTTTTTCCTATTATTTCGTTTTTATTACCATCTGAGATCATCTTGGTCTTTGGCCTTGGTGAACATTATTTCCACCAGCATCCCTTCTATGTTCCTCCGCTGTTCGTTGCTACCCATCATCAAATTCGCGATGTTATATGGACTTAGTTCTGTCTCCAACTGCATTAGGATAGTGAGCCGTAATTCCGACCATTTGGTGCAGTGGAAGATGGTGTGGTTCGCGTCGTCCAACGTAGCCCCTGCATAGCTTTTTACCTCACCCCTCCCATCCTTGACCAAGACATGTGGTATGTGGCTTATAGATTCAAATTTATTAAGACTTAATTATTGAACTTATTATTAATTAAACTACTATTTTGTATACAGCTATCAGGCTGTCACACTCTTGTCGAGAGAATAAATATCTAAGTTTTCATTGTATCACTGAAAAAACTTTAAGTTATATTACTTATTATAGTTAATAAATTTGGCCCAAAAACTGGGTGGGAACAAATTGGGCTCAATATATTTGGGGTGGGCAGGAGCACACAAAATTTATAATTAAACTTAAAAAAATACATTATTGAAAAAAGCACCTAAAACATTTGGGTGGGCACTCCAATCAACAGGGTGGGCAAGTGCCCACCCTGGCGCCGTCACTGCCTAGAAGAATATTTTAAGAACACAATAACTTTTGCTAACTAATAATAAAAATAATAAAAGCAAAAAAGCATTTCTTAAAACTATTTTTGAAAATAAACAAATTACGAAGTTAGTTACAAAATAATTAACATACATACATATCACGGATTTATGAATAAAAATTTATGAAAATAAAGTTTATATTCATAAATCCGTGATACATATAGAAAACCCTGCCCTTAAACTGATGTTACAACTAAACAACCAGGTGGCGCTGTTACAATTATGACAGTTGATAAGTTTCAGAGGTTTTAGATATTGTAACCTCAAAACTTATATTGAATTTAAAATGCATTCCACTTATAATGTGCCAATTATTCCACAAAATTTACGACAAGATGAAACTATAGTTCAAATAGCAGATGCGTTGAAGCATCTAGGTGACGTTTCGAACGATATATTTTCTCGAATTAATAATAGAATTGAATTGAATAAGCAACAGTTAACAGATTTAACTAATAGAATAAATGTAGCTCATACTAAAATTCTAAAATTAACTGGTGCGAAGAAAGCAACCCAAGTGTTTTCTAGTAGCAAATATCCAGCAGCCGATGTTCACAAACAATATAAATCAATATTCGATGGCAACAAAAAAATATCATTTACGAGATCTAAAGTGAAATTTAAAGAGTTACAAGTTAATGACGATCAAATTGAAACTTTACAGTTTTATCATTTGAAGGTTACTAATGAAGAGAGTGATAAAAAACATGTGGAAGGTTTGGGACCTATACCTACCGATATAACATCAGTAAATGACTTATTTTTATATAATACTGGAAATAATCCATATAAAAATTATGTTATATCTGATCCGTTACAAGTTTCATTACGGACGAAGAAGGAGGATTCTAAAGATGTGTCTGATATAGGAGCAGCTCCTCATTCTATTTCCGAAAGATCAACTTTAACTAAAGCACCTGGAGACTCATATTTTTATTCTCCAGATTTAGGTGAAGTTCCTTTATTAGATGTTCCTTTAGATTTACCAGATTTACCTGGAATTGCTGACGATTTGAGATATATAGATGAACAAGAACCAGGTATTGCCCCTTCAGTGACAACTACACCAATTATTCCCGAATTGCCTTTATTCCTGGATGAAGTTTTACCATCAATTAATGATAGTGCAACTCCTTTACTTGTAGTACCAACGGTACCAGTTCAATTACAAGTTGAAACTGTTCAACAAGAACCTCAAGTTGTTGATAATATTAATCGAGATCTACAACCAACTATTAAGAAACCGGTCATTATTCAAGAACCTGTGGTAACTGCAGAACCACTTGTTGAGTCACGTCAATCTCTGCCAAAAGAATTACCAAAAGTAGTACCAGAAGTCGGAGATGCTCATGCTAGTCTTATGGCAGCAATTCGTCAAGCTGGTGGTTCAACAAATGCAAAATTAAAAGCATCTGACGCTAAAAAATCTACTGTAAGTAGTGGTGATTTAATGGCAGATTTGCATGCAAAGTTACAATTAAGAAGAAAAGGTATATCTGGCACTAAAAATCAAGAAAATTCTGGTCTTGATGCAAATTCAGCAATGACAAAAATATCTGCTATGATTCCTCCACCTCTTGAATTGGAATCAACTAATAGTGACGATGACGATGACTGGGATGCTTAAGTATTAATATCATTGTTTTTGTTAAGTTCATAGCTATTGTTTATTATAAAATACCATATATATATGATTGTTTACTGTGATATCGGAAATGCTTATTATCACTAATAAATATATTAAAGAGGGTAAAATTGTCAATTAAATATTTATATAATATAATTATGTGCTTATTTTTATAATATTGGAAGTTTTAATTAAATGAAATACAGTATACTAATGTTTATTTTTATAGACTAACTTCCAAGGTTTCCGTTTATTATCAACAGGATTTTTGTTATTTCCTATAAATGTGGATTATCAGTTGTAAGTTTTATTTTAATAGTATTTATGTAAAAGATTAATTTAATTCAACGAAGAAGGGTAAATATGACGTTCTACTGACGTATTCTGATTAAAATATGATTATTTTTAAATAAATGTTTAGTAAATTTTTACTTTATGATTATTTTTATTTTAAATAATATTCTTTTAATATGTAAAATCTGAAATTTGTATAACAAATGCAGATAAAGTTTGAGTTGGTTTTATGTATCAGATGAAAGTGTTTTTTATTTGTATTTAAGGGGGTCACCCCGTGTGATGCAGGTTTATTTAGATTTTCTTTGGGATTTTTTTTGACGAACAATAAAAATATAGAAGTTTAAACTTTTTACTATACATTTATTGACATTTCAACAGTAAGTCAGAATATTTTCAGACCAAAATATTTATTACAACGTGTGTTGCGCCACTCCAAAGGCACCCATGTCGAAAAAACTGGCATCCATGATTCCGGCTGATCGGCTTATTTTAATTCGAAAAACCAAAAGGCATTTTTTAATCAGAATAGCTGGGGCTATCGAATGAACTAGAATCATTCCAAAATATTGAAAATTGAATAACTGAAGAATAATTATAATTAAATAAAATTAAGAATTAAAAATAATTAATTTTCAGAATCATGTCAATTATTTAATTTTCAATATTTTGGACATGGGTGCCTTTGGAGTGGCACCCATCACACGTTGTGATGAAGATTTTTGTCTGACAATATTCTGACTTACTGTTGAAATGTCAATAATGTGTAAAATAATAATAAAAAAATAATGTAAAAATGTCAATAGTAAAAAGTTGAAACTTCTATATTTTTATTGTTTCGTCAAAAAAAAAAAAAATCCCAAAGGAAAGCTAAATAAAGAAACTTACATGGGAGTATAGAAAATGAATTTTCAACTACATAATTATTGCATCCTAGTTCATGATTTGACCAGCAGTATGGTGAAAAGCTTACATCGGCCGACTAGAAAGCGGGTAACCGCGGTTCAAATACACTGCTGTGATCTAAAAAGCCCAAGATAGATCTGTGGGCTTCCCTCAGAGGGCAACGGCAAACCACAGAGGTAATTTGCCATGAAAGCCTATAGTAGCCTAGGCTATTAAAAGCATAGTGTACGATAGGCATTCGGCATTCTTTTCTTCAGCCTTTTCTTTCCACTGCAGGACGATCGGTCTCTTTTTCTAGAAGAAAGGTTTAACTATTTAGACCCCATGGTTGCTTAATCGTGTTTTAACCCTGTTTTTAATAGTTGATAGTGGCAATCATCAACCCAGGGGGACCGCCGGCTTTACGGGCCCTCCGAAGCATGGAGACGGTCATATGAAAGTTTTAGACTCTCCGGATTCGAAACGAGTACCTTAGAGTCAGCAGTTGTTTGGCTAACTTACCAAGCTAATGACCGTCTCTTAGCATTCAGCATTAACTTTACGTATTTCTTTCTGGAAATCTAGTGACTTGTGATTGCCGATGGAATTTCTTGCAACATCGTCAAAAGTCATGTCTTTTTTCCGGAAGTGAGGCTGAGTAGAAAAGAGAGATCTTTTTAACGTTTTGAATTTGACAACATTTAGTTTGGGAATTTATTTTTGAAAAATTGAAATCCAGGCCCCTCTTTACGTAGTGCTTTGACAAAATTCTTCATTAAACCAAATTGGATGTACAATGGCGGTAAAGTTACCTACTTTCTCTGGTGGTACTATCCAGTTCTAAATTACAGTGCTTCACAAAAGTGAGCATACACCTTGAAATCTCATAATAATTGCATTATATTCCAATGGTTATTTATGTATTAAGGGTACAATCAATAGATTATAGCTCGGAGGGTAATTTTAAGCCCGACGCGTCAAAACAACCAAACCAAACTGATCAAAATACTTAAATTTCTTTTAAAACTTCTAGTAATTACATATCTATGTATATAGATAGGCATATTGCAGACAAACAAAGACAAAACTTTTAAATTTATTTATTTAATTCATTAATACATTTGTTACCTTCCATGACGAAACAAGTGCGGAGACGTTGTTGTACTTTCACCCAATCGGGAAAGGGTGGACGTGTATTTTTGGAATAAATCAGTAAAGCATTTAGGAAAAGATCACGAGCATCTGCAAATGATTTTCTTTTGTATAATTCTTCAGCACGTTGCAAGATATTTTCAAGTTCCTAAAAAAATTCATTATATATAATATATTATATTCAGGGTGTTCCCGGATACACTTTACATAATTTTAGTCATAGGCGGATTGCTCCCGTGCCCCCCCCCCAGACGATTAAAATTAACAAGGAAACAAGGAGACAATCCCAAATCTGAGAACACTTTTTGCCCGTCTCAACCCTTTGTGCCCCCCCCAGAAAAAAACCTTGGATCCGCCCCTGACTTCAGTGGCGATAGAGGACACTTTTCTAAAAAAAATATTTAACAATTTTTTTTTCAAAATTCAAATCTTCAGATATCAGAAAATAATATAAAAAAACGCTACAAAACAAAAAATTAAATTCACAAAAATTTTATTTTTATTGAAAAATTATTTTATTAAGTTACATTATTTAAGTAAATGTTCAAAATGACTCCTCATTTTAGGCTTCTATACAACGTATAGGAAGAAGCCTTATGATCTGGCTCCGTGTCTGTCTGTCTGTCTGTCGGTCTGTCTGTCTGTCTGTCCGAATGATTAAAAAAAAAAAAACAGAACTCGTTAGCGTTTTCCTTATATAAAAAAAATTTGCCGTTGCTATCTACCTATTTAAAAGATTAACACATTAAAAATTCTAATAAAATAAAGCCCAAATAATTTAATCTATCGAAAATCAGAACTCACGTTCTTCAAAAAATTTTACTTATAATATATAGAATATATAGGACAATTATGTATCATCTGATCAACGTATCGACGGATAATTATATAATATACTAGCTGACCCGGCAGACGTTGTCTTGCCAAAATTAGAATAAATTTGTTTGTTCATTTTAAACAGTTAGTTAAAATTAGAATGTAATTTATTGGATTGGAAATCAGTACAGAGCGGTATGATAAACAATGTTTTGAGTTTTATTTTCCGGCGCAAAAACAAACAACGAAGACGGTTTGCCAACACGCGAACAGGCAACGTACAGCTGACCGTGCGAAAAACAGGAAACTTCCAACGATTGGCCTTTCGATTTATTGATTGTCATCTCAAAAGCCAATCGAACGGGGAACTGAATCCGCTTAAATTGGAATGGAAGATCCGTTGGAATAATCGGAATTCGTGGGATAAGGACTTCCTCTCCTTTGAATTTGCCCTTGATTATCGTCGCTTGAATAAAATTGTTCATCAGTTTCTTGACGGATAATCGCGTACCGTTGCACAATTTCGGATGATTCAGATTCCGCAACATGATTATAATCGATCCCACCTTCAGTTGTAAATTATGCGGCGGAGTTCCTGGCACATCAAGCGAGTTCAAAAATTCCGTCGGATAGTTGGTCGCTTCGTCTTCGTCAGTGACACTGTCAACGTATTTGTACGAACGTAGTTCTCCAGCGATTTGACTTTGAATCGTCAAATTCAAGCTATCGACGTCCTTATTCTTCGCTGCTAGTATTGCCCGTTCACTAACCCAATCAAGATTTCTGTAATTTTGTGCAATACCGGGAAAAACTTTGGTGATGAGTTCCTCCTTCGACGATGTGAACCCGCAAAAATTTTCCGGGAACGATATCAATCCAGTCGAAACATCTACAGGAAGTTGGCCATTGCCAAGCGCCAGCAATTGTCTTGAGAATTCAGCAGCCGATGGGTCGTTCTGCAGTGCGACTCTCATGTTCACTTTGCAACTGCAACTTTTTGACATGCCGCCACAAAGACGACGATTTCAGGCATGCATTAAGTTCATCTGCAGCAGTAGATTTCGGGATGACGGGAAGCGTTTGACGAAAATCTCCTGAGAGCAATATCATAGCCCCACCAAATCGTCTTGAATCGCCTCGTAAATCCTTCATTGTTCGGTCAACTGCCTCCAAAGCTCGTTTATGTGCCATCGTGCATTCATCCCAAATGATGATTTTGCATTCTCGCATCAATTTCGCTGTCGCCGAATTCTTAGCTACTGTGCACATTGACATGTCAATCGCGAGAAGATTTATCGGCAGCTTCAAAGCGGAATGTGCAGTTCGACCGCCTTCCAACAATGTGGCAGCAATGCCCGAGGATGCAACAGCCAATGCAATTTGAGATCTTGACCGAATTGTTGCCAGAATCAACGAAATGACGAATGTCTTGCCAGTCCCACCGGGAGCATCGAGAAAGTAAATGCCTCCCGTTCCATCGTCAACAACCTTAATCAGCGAATCGTAAACGTTCTTCTGCTCGGTATTCAACAGCGGAACATTTGTTCGGACTATTTCGGCCAGTTCATTTCGATCATAATCTTGCTCCCGTTGCAATTCACGATTGAATGCATCGTGCATCAAACGATCATGCCGCACATGAGCACGCACATGTCTTCGATAAGAACTAAGACTTCGTTGCGCATCTCGTCGTTAATTTGAAGATCAAAATTTGAAGTTGTCGTACGAACTCTGTGCAAAATGTCGTCAGCCATTTCATTATTGTATTTGTCCCACAATGCGGTCGGGTTCGACGGATGACATGTGGCTATGATGATTGCAAACAATGTACGGATTTGATTCGGTGGCGCAGAAACAGTTGCATCGGAGAGCGTTGAGTCCCAATGTATATCGTTTTCAAGAAAATTCAAACGTTGGCAAGCCTCTCGAAAAGTGGCGCACAGCACACCATCCACAGTACGCAGGGAATCGAAGGATGTAGGGCCTCTAATGTTCACCAAAGGCAAGCGCAGATAGAAGCATTCGTCTTGTCGTGGATGAACTGTGTATATTCGTCCAAGGGCATCAGTCGAATAGACATCAGAGAAGCCAGCAACAGCATCACCTTTCTTTCGGCGTTGAAACTTCTTCGATGCAGCGTTCCAAGTATAATAGCGTGGCACTTCCGAATAGAGTAAAGTTCTTGCTAACGGATCGCTTTCGCATGTCGAAAAAAAACTTGTCAATGTTGTCGCTGGTGGTCGTTCTGCTCTTTGCGCTGCATTTGCGTCTGTAAAGTAGATACGCTGACCGTTCTCCAATTGTACTGCCAAATGTACGACAGTAGGGTGACGTTCATGAATTGGAAATGAAAACAGCCGCCAAATTGCCTCGTTACAACTCACGTAGCGCCCAAGTTGAAATTTCTGTACCTCGTCGTTTGCATTCGGATCGGCAATGCCAAACACCGCCATGTCGCTCCATTTGTTGACATATTTGTAAACGTATTTTATGGATTTGATTTAGTTGCAGTACTCCACATTGCAGTGGGTTGAGAACGTTTTCGACAAAAGCGGACAATATGGAACGATCCAGCGGTTATCGACGACGACATCGCTTCCTTTAACTTTCATCACGATTGATCTGCCGTTGTCATCGGGAGAACGACGCCGATACAATGGATATCCATCGATTCCACTTATCGTGTCAGTCACCAACGGATGGGGAAAACGCTTCGTGCAATTTCCGTTTTCCATGCAGGGTGAGTTTGGGTTGTGGACTCCGCAAGGGCCATGGACCATGTTTGTTGTCACAACGGAGTGAAGCTCCGGATCGGTTTCTGGATCTGGTATTTCGGCAGAAATGATTGAATCAATATGATCTGGTCGGATCTTGTCGAACATCCAAAGTAGAATGTGTGCATGTGGTAAACCACGCTTCTGCCATTCAACCGAGTACATTCACTTGCGTGACGCCATCGCTACTGAAGGAGACGCGGCCAACATCGGTCGTTTGACCATTCTCCCAGCTACTTATGTTGGAAGCCCGCGCCACATGCATGAGTACGCTCAAGATGCGATGACGTACGTGCGGAATTACGGACGCCCGGATTTGTTCAGCACGTTCACTTGCAACCCCAAATGGCCCGAAATTACAAACCTGTTGCTGGCAGGACAAACATCCAGCGATCGACATGACATCACTGCGCGAGTGTTTAAACAAAAGATCAGAGTACTCATGGATTACATCGTTAAGCAGAAGATTTTTGGCGCACTCCGTTGTTGGATGTACTCGTCTGATCGTAACTTCGACTGATTGAAACGAATGAAATTGAGACGCTCCGTTTCGACTTGACAAATCCTCCTGCTCTTCTTTTTTCCTTTTTGCATAGTGAGCCGCCATTTCCACTTCCCTTTTTCGCTTTCGAATGCGCTGCGCCGAGACTTTTTTTTTCGCAACCTTCAGATTAAGACGGCAATTGTCCTCGTTTAGTAGCTCTGCCAAACATTGTGCGGTGATATTGGCGTACTCTGATTTGACTTGCCAATCTTCATACTTGGCAAATGATATAGCCTTTGCTAAAGCATCTTGTATGACCTTTTGAAATTGTGACATAACTCTTATTTTATCTTCTAATTCGTTAAATAAAAAACTTACGGAATGGCCGCAGTCTAATTGGATAACCTCACTTTTTACAACGCAAAGTTATTCTTTGAGGCGATCAATGAACTTTTACAAAAAACTTTTTTATATACATTCTTACAGACACATGGGTTTATCTTTACCCCTGGCGATAACTCTGCTAGGTACATAGATAGAGTAGCGCCATCTATCCGTTATTAAATAAATTAGGTAGTGTTCACATCTACTTACCTTAATACATGTTCTCTAAGTTAATACCTGGTACCTAATACCTACCTACCTAATTTAACCCTAAGATAAACCCTTTGTTCTCGGTAATGTTAAATTTTTTTTTCGCGAATTTCGAACTTTTTTTTTCATAAAAACCTTGTCAGCGATATAGACAATAACTCTTCAAAAAATCAGCCAAATCGGCCGAGCCGTTCTCAATTGATGAGGTAACGAAGATTTGCTCTCCATTTTTATATATATATAGAAGATTATATTATAATAAAATATAAAACGGCTTATAATAAAATAAAGCCCAAATAATTTAATCTATCTAGATGTATAGAAGCCTAAGAACTGTCGCAAAAGCGAATTCCACCTTGTTCAATATACCATGGAGTCCGCTTATTGGAATCACTGTTAATGTTATCATTCGGGTATTGTTATCACTTTTGTGAGGAACGGGCCAGACGTATATGATTACACACAAAAAACATCGCTTATAGTAAACATAAATTCGGTTTATACCCACAAGCAAAGGAGTTGGTTTTCAGTTACAAGCATTTTTTTTCAATATTGTGCATAAGCCACCCACATATTATATGTACCTACTTACCACATATTCATTACGCGAATTTTAAGTCAGGTGTTATCAAGAAAATCTGTCTAGTTTGTTGTTAATGTGTGATGTAATTCAGTTCTACTTGAAAACTTTGGAATGAATGACTTAAAAAAAGACCTGATTTGAGCGCTTGAAGTTTTGCAGTGTGGTGTTCAGATGAGGTCGTCAGATTTTCAAATTCATTACCAGTATGAACTTTTTATAAACAATTATATAGATCTATATTGTCGTGATATAATCCGTAAGGGGAGTGCCTTATAGAAAAATGTAAAATTTTATTTTATTTTTGATATTTTGTAAATTTTGATTTTGCCGCGGGTTAGTTAAGCTGAGCGCTAGCTAGCGACTAAACCTGGCTTTTGCCGATTGGTAGCCGCACGAAGCGAAAGGAGTTGGTCTCCGGTAAATTTGATTGAATTTGTAATTTATAATTAAAATTTTGATTTGTGAATAAAGTAGTTGAATTGGCGTGAGTGAGTTTTGATTTTAGTTTTTTTGAAATTGAGAATTGTCCAAAGTTTGGACATCGTAGGAGTTATTTTCTATTAGTGGATTTGTATTGGATGGAAGTGAAGCTGGATCTGTTGATTAATAGTAATTGGATATTTGGATATTCAAGATCTTAATTATTGATTTGTGGATTATTTAATTGCTGAAATTGGAAAGTTTTGTAAAATTTTGTATCACGTCGGGCATATGGTCCGATAGCGACGCGTACCTGCGATTATTGTTAACATTGGAGTGGAGAATTTTTAAAAATTAATTTTAAATAATTGATTTCAATTTGGAAATGTTTTAAGTTTATTTTTCTGGTGAATCGGTAGCTGGAATAGTTATCATCTGAGCTAGCTGGTGCGAAAACCAGAGTGTAGCATGGTTTTTGTGGGAAGATAAATTTTCTCATAAAATATCACTACAATATATAGTGCTTATAGATCTCACAGCCGCGTACGACACGGTCTGGCGACATGGCCTCATGTACAAACTGCTAAAGATCATCAAATGTAAAAAACTAACCAGGCAAATTGAAAACATGCTGACAGGCCGCTCCTTCCGAGTACATATGAACGATCAAATAAGTAGGAAGCACACTCTGAACAACGGCCTCCCCCAAGGTTCCGTGCTTCTCCTCTGCTTTTCAACCTATATGTGGCTGATCTTCCTGAAACAAGTTCGAGGAAGTTCTGTTATGCCGACGACATGGGCCTGGCAGTTGCCCACAGCGACCTCTCGATGACGGAAAATTTACTAAACAAAGACTTAGTAATTATGAACGCCTACTTCGCAAAATGGGGACTTAAGCCAAACGCATCAAAAACCGAAGCAGCATGCTTCCATCTAAACAACAAAATGGCCAACGTAGAACTAAATGTCCAATTCAATGACACCCGCTTAAAACACAACAAGTTTCCCAAATATCTTGGCGTCACATTGGACAGAACACTATCGTTTAAGAAACATCTTACCAACGTAGCCGCAAAGCTCAAGACCAGAAATAACATTATCTCCAAACTTAGCGGTACTTCTTGGGGAGCTACGGCCGATACACTGAGGTGCTCTACCATGAGCCTGGTTTACTCGACGGCAGAATACTGCTCGCCAGTATGGCTGAACAGCCCACACACAAAACTGGTGGACGTCCAATTAAATAATTCGATGCGAATCATCAGTGGAACCATTAAATCCACTCCTGTTTACTGGCTATCAAGCGCCCTGGTCAGAGAATACAACAAAATCCAAGGAAACCCGCTGCTGAAAATCCACGAAGACATCGCACGTCTGGGCCACAGACTGCGCTCCAGAAGACCACCCATTCAAATCGCCGAGCAATTACTCGCGAGCGATTTCAACCTGGAACACGAATGGAAACGAGAATGGCAGGCCAAAGCACCTCAATGCTGTCCACGATGTTCTCCATATCGGACAGACGCCACCTGGTTTCGCCCTGCCACGAAAAACATGGTGCGGACTGAACAGAGTTCGTACGGGCTGTGGGGTATGTACTGATTCCCTACATAAATGGGGCAAATCTGAAACTGCCGCATGCGACTGCCGAGAAGACAGGCAAGCAATGTACCACCTGGCATATAACTGCAAAAATAGACCGAGTCACTGTACGACCGAGGACTTCCTGAAAGCCACTCCACCAGCTGTCACTTGGATTGAAAGTCCGAATATTAATGTTTGACTATGTATGCATTGACATGTAGTTGCTTTCTTTTTCTTTTTGTATTTGCCATAAGCTAAATAAATAAATAAATAATAAACAATTTACTCCCCGTACAGCAGAGGCAAACAACTCTATAGGTATATTATAATAAGCTATACAAGTTGGAGACTCCTGGTAAGTTTTTATGAGTTACCCAATTAGTCGAGTACATCAGGAAATAAAAATATTTTTTAAATCTTTTTTGGTTGAAGTTTGAGAATTTTTTAAGTAAAAAATTTCAAGTTTAAGGGGTGAAACAGATCATCTATTACAACAAAGAACGGGTTCAAGAGAAAATCCAAAGAGGGATAAAAAAGTGAATGGAAAACAGGAAAAAGTGTTTCTAAGAAAGACCTTGAAAAAAAAATAAAAGTTTGCAAGAACAGGAGGAAGAAGGCACTAATATGAATTTTTCAGAATTGAAAATTGACGACAACGTTTCAGACGACTTACCTGAGGGGATTGATGAAAATTTTCACTTTGGAGAATTTGTTATCGTGAAATATGTCACGGACAAAAGAGTTTGATTTTTTGCTGCTAAAATTGAAGAAATTTTAGGCGAAGAGACTACAGTAAAATGTTTAAGGAAGAAGTCGTCAAAAATACAAATAACTTTTGCCTATCCCGAAATTGATGATACCGTAGTGGTCAAGCAAGAACAAATTATAAAAAGAATTCATGTATAATCCCCCTAAGGTGGGGAACATTTACTTTTAAGAACATGTCCTACCTATTACGTAATATTTTTTATAGCTTTTGTTTTATTACTTAGTTTAAGTGTTTTTATATTTTTTCAATGAAAATATAACCAAAAACGCATTTTATTTATCAACCTATCCAATAAAAATCGCTTGCAAAACATGAAAAAAAAATTTTTTGTGATCCATTTCACCTCTGAGGATGTTGAAAAGCAAAATAACGGCATTTAAACACCTGATCCGTTTCACCCCGACACACGGGGTGTGTCATTTTTCTTTTAAAAACAGAAATAAAAAAATCTAATTGGTGATTTTTTTTAAATGTTGCAGTAATTTGTGCCTCAGATATGTATCTTTAACATATAGTTTTTCCAGAATTTTTTCTGTCCTAAAAAGCATGAAAAAATACAAAAAATCTAAAATTTTGATTCGTTTCACCCCGTTTGACGGTACTAGATAGGATTCGTTATTCTGTTCATTAATTCCTCTCTGGTGTCGGGCTTTCCTCTGTTGCTGTACACCAACGCTTTAACAGCACACCAAAAAAATATATCAAGAGGAGTTAAATTTGGGGATCTTGCTGACCAATTAATAGTTCGACCTCTTCCTATCAATATTTCAAGATTGCTTCATTTAAAAATTTTTTATTTGAAAAATGAGGGTGGTCGTTTTGAACATTTACTTAAATAATGTATAATAGTTTTAACTTATTAATAAAATAATTTTTCAATAAAAATTAAAATTTTGTGAATTTAATTTTTTGTTTTGTAGCTGCTTTTTTTTTTATTATTTTCTGATTTTCTGTGAAATAGATTAGTTTCTCAAAAATGTTTTCTAGACAAAAGTTATAGTCCGTTCAATTTCCTATTCGGGCGTCAGATTTTTTGTAAAATGTTTCCTTTAAAAGATACAGCGATTTAAAAAAAACCAAGAAAAAAAATTGTCAATATTGTTTCACCTACTTTAATTCATAACTTGAAAGCCGTTGATGTTAGACAATAAATGATTCGGATTTCGTCTGTAGATTATTTAACGCTTTTTAAAAAAGCGCTTAACCATTTTTACTGAAAAACTAATATTTTTCGAGCTATGGCCATGTGAAGATGGAAAAAATCGGTCACAAAACCGACTTTAACTAAAACTAATGAGCAGAGTGAAATTCATCAACCACCTTCATCTAAATCAACAACAATTGATATCGATAAACTTTGCTCATCTAAAAGTCAACCGTTACCATCAAAAGAATTCAAAGCTCCGGCCCAAGAGCAGTTGAAAAAGGAAATCGATATTTTTAATGCCGATCTTGTAGGTCTTTATAAGCGTAAAAATACAGGTATGATCTCTTCTGAACAGGAACAAGAAATAAAGCAAATTAAAGCGAAAAAAAAAAAAAAAGAAATTAGCATGTGATTTAAAAACAAAAATATTTAATCAGCAAAGACAAAAAAAATTTAGAGCAAATACTAAGAGAAAACTTGCTGCTTTGATAGAGGCAAACCCTGAAAAAAAAGATTTAGTCAATCTAAGAGAAAGAGCTGGAAGACCCAGATTTGAAGAGGATCAACCACTTCTCTTAAAAACTATCACGGACATTGTTATTCATGGATCAGCTGTTCATGATAAATGACAAAGCGATATATATAGAAGCATCAAAACACTCGATGAATTGACGGAAGAAATAAATAAAAATGGATTTTCAATATCAAGAAGTGGAATTTATCTTCGGTTACTTCCAAAAAGAAGTTTCTCTACTGAAGGGAAGAGACACATAGTAACAGCTCCCGTTAAATTAATGCGATCACAAAATGATTGTCACTTTAAACACATTGATGGTAAATTTTGTACATCGACAATTAGACATCTTGAAGAGTTGGCATCTGTTCTGGGTCCAAGCGAGGTCTGCTTTATTAGTCAAGACGACAAAGCCCGGGTAGCTATTGGGTTGACAGCTGCGCAAAAACAGGCTCCAATTTTGATGCATGTGGAATATAGGATTAGCCTTCCTGATCACGATTGGGTCGTTGCATCTAAGCATAAACTAATTCCTTCTGTATATGCGGGTATTAACATAAAACCTGATGAACTAGGAAAAATTGAAGCTGTGGGTTACTCTGGCCCCACATATATCACTGTGCGTTCCGGGAAGCACTCTTCCTCAACGGCTATTGCCCATGGGATAGATTTTGAAAGAATCTTAAATCTTCCCGAATTCGACGTCATTACTAAAAATAATAATAATATGGTTAAGCCAATAATTATTTTTACCGTTGACAGTGGCCCCGACGAGAACCCACGATATCAAAAAGTTATTAGCGTTGCCATTCATCATTTTTTGAAGCATGACGTAGATGCTATTTTCATAGCTGCAAATGCTCCTGGACGCAGTGCATTCAAGAGGGTGGAACGAAGAATGGCAACCTTGAGTCGGGAATTATCAGGAGTAATTTTACCTTATGATCATTTTGGAAGCCACTTGGATGATCACGGACGAACGAAGGACCATGAATTAGAAAAACAAAATTTCAAATTTGCAGGGGAGACTCTCTCACAAATCTGGAGTAGTATAATTTTTGATAACTATTCAACAGTTGCTGAATATATTGAACCAGATAAATCGGAAATCCCACAAAAAAATATTTTGTCCAGAAATTCCGAATGGTTCTCTAGACATGTTCAAACGAGTCAGTATTGCACTGAAATTGTTAAGTGTGATGATCAGAATTGCTGTGCTAAACCTAGAAGTAGTTACTTTACTGTAATGAATAAAAAAAGACTTTTACCACCACCAATTCCACTTATTCAAACCAATATTAATTAGGAATAAAAGCTGCAACCGATAGAAAAAATGGTGAAACATCAAATTTTTGCTCGTTGTTTTTATTAAACAATTTATGCTTATCATCTTTAATTGAGCAACCACCAAAATCCTTACCGTACGATTATTATTGTCCTTCAGTTCAAAATGTTCTGAAAGATAGAATATGTTCAAGTTGTAAAATGTACTTTGCTTCTCAAGTGATGCTAAAAGATCATATCAAAAGTATCCACCACACATCATCGATCAATATAAAAAAAACTGCCCCAGTGCGGGTTGCAACCCGAAGACAACGTGAATTAATGGCTGTCATTGCCCTGCAGGAAGGATATAAAGACGCTGAATGGATTGATGAAGAGAACGCTGATTTGACAAACGTTGAAATTGTTACGGAGGATAAATGTAAAGGAAGTGACATCCCAGTTTTATCAATGGATAAATACTTTACTTCTCCATGGGACGCTGAATAAGGTATGCAAGAAATATATAAAAGCTCTGTTTTTAATTGCTTGTTTTTTATTTCAGATCGGACTGTATTAATATTTTTCTTACTTTCTCTTTTCATTTATATAGTAGATATATAGGTATAGTTTAGTTATTAATTTTTTTTTCTTTTCAAGTTCAAGTTCATTTCACAAAATTGTTTTAACTTTTATTACGTTATTATTCTGGGGGGGGGGGGGTCTCGCAATTCGTTACGATCTGTTACAAGAGGGGGGGAGGGGGTTAAAAAACGTCAAAAATTGCGTTACGTAATTTGTGAACAGCCCCCAACAGCGAAAATTGAGATCTATCAGTTAATCTGTACCACGAAGTTCAGTTTTCCCTATATACCATTGGAAGGAGGACAATGTTTTATGTATATTAAAACTTTTTTTTACGGATTATCCATTAGTTTTCGAAAAAACGGCATTTAAAGATCGAAAATTTTACATATAAAATACCATATATAAATTAGTGGGAGGAGCCAAATTAATTTAATTTATTTCATTCATTTTACGGTGGATCTGTGATTTGCCTTGGTTGCACCAACCAAAACTGACTCTACGCTACCCTCCGCTCCAGTCCCTACACTCCGAGCCGTTTTGGCTGGCGCTTAACTCATTAAAACATCCTTGAACTCAATCCACCTCGAATGGGCGGCCCCCCCCCCTTGACCCTTGACTGGGTAGCCCGCATTAGGCGAGGTACAACACGCGTGTGACCGCTATCATTAAGACTAGTTCAGAGTGGAAAGTTCAGAGTTCATATGGAAAATTTTGATTTTTAAATGCCGTTTTCTCGAAAACTAATGGATAATCCGCAAAAAAATTTTTTTAATATTTATACGTAAAAAAATGTCCTCTTTCCAATAGTATATAGGAAAAAGTGAAATTCGTGGTACAAATTAACTGACAGTAACCCGAAAATTATGGTTGTTACTTTCTTGTAAAAAAGAAAGTATTGTAATCCTGATTTTTTTCGGTTTTCAGATTTTGACGGAAATACAGACTCTTATAGCATCTAGTTGTGCACCTTCTATTTTTGGTTGCGATTGTCCGTGCCAAAAGGGCATTTATTCATGACACGCACAAATGGATTAACGAGATTATTGTTTCAATCATTCTAAAAATGATAAGGAAGTCATGTGGTGTCTACATCAGATTTTTTCGGGTCAGGACTTTTGGGCGCCGCCATTTGGGAGCTGCCATTTTGGCGCAGGACTTTTAGGTGACGGATTATTGGGTACCAAGATTTTTCGGGACCAGGAAGGGGGGGAGGTCTGGGAAATCTTACAAACCCTTACAAGGAGGGGGGTGAAGATCGACGTATTTATGGCCATGGCCGCGCCCAAAAATCTAACGTCCCAAAATTTGGTGCCCAAAAATCCCAGCGCTCAAACGGCGGCGCCCAACAATCAGGCGCCCAAATGTCACGTACCGAGATTTTTTTAATATTAAATCCTAATTGATACCCTTTTTTTATATTATAAACTCAACTCGACTTAACTATGTTAAAGTACTTACCGACAAAGCTTTAAGGTGTGCAAACATATTTATATTGGAATTGCATTGATTACACGAAAATGAAGCAATATCCAAATCTTTATGAAGTAATACAAATCCATCACATTTACGGCAACAAATTTTTACCATTTCGTCGGTCATATCGTCAAATAATGGCCAATTTTCTTCGCATGCTTTACAAGCACACGTAAACCAATAACGTTCAAGCAAAAACTTTTGGCGCTCCTTCCGAACTACACTGGTATATATTGGACCGTAATTTTCATACACCGTTTCTCCTTTTTTAATGGGTTTGATAGTTTTTACTATCATTTTTGATCCGATATTAAATCTATAAAAGTTTTATATAATTCCAAGTTTGATTTTTTTAAACCAAGTTTTACCTTACTATTCCAGGATCGCAAGAATGATTAAATAATGCTAAAGTTGGATACACTGCTCCGCCTACGTAAATTGATTCAAATACAGGTTCATCTGATTTTGAGACTTCAGGTTGTAATTCTTTTAGTTCAGATATTTCGTGGGCATTAAACTGCAGAATTTGAAGATTTGTTAGAATAAAAGAAACAATTAATGCTTCATCTTCTGTTAGAACACTATCTTGTGCATTTTCAAAGTATTTTGTTAATTTTAATAATCTCAACAAATATATCGCCATAATGGTATAATGAAAGTATTCCAAATCATTTCTCATACTTTCATTTCGACATAAAGAATAAACTAAAGAGTATTGCTGGTCATTATTTTGAGATACAGTAAATTCTTGCGATTTAAAGTATTGTAAAGTACTTTGCGTAATAATTCTCAATGCCATGCAACAATTGATAGATAATCCAGAAGATGAAAGCGCGGAATGAAGTCCACATTCATACTTATGGTAAGTAGATGAGCTAATTAGGCAGTTAACACTACAAAAAATTATATTACTGCAATTTCCACAGGAGACCGGGATATCTACAGCTAACGTACAGTGGTGACAGTTAGTAAGCAAAAATTTACTCTCTAAAACTGCACAATAAGCATCTTCCATAATGATAACCGTTCCAGCTTCGATGTCAGTTTTAGCTTTGGCATATCTTCCCAAATGTGGCTGATAATCAAAATCAATTTTTTCGCTAGCATTTTTAAAACTACTATTGGAGCAAAATTTTTTTGATGTAGAATTTAGTAGAGCTAAAGCTGTAGAGGTTGATAGTTTTGTTTTTGTTTTACTTATTGTATTTCTGATGGTTTCCAATTCTTTCAGCTTAGTATTAATTACGTGTTTTTCTAAACCTGATTGATTTAAACTTTCGATAGCTAATTTGTACATCTGCTCGATTGATTCTTTATCAGTTTCAATAAACTGGAAACATCTCGCCTTACGTAATAATAATTTAAATTTTAAATCAGAAGGATATGCATTAAGGTGGATAGTATAATCAATATCTTTCAAAGTTTTTTCATATTCTTCTAATTCGTAAAGTGTAGCACTCCGATTGGCAATTAAAATTGCTTTAAATTTCAATTCGTCTAAAAAATTAAAAACATAATTAATAAGGCAATTGTTTATTGCCGAAAACACATAATGAAATAATTAAAATTTTATTGTTTGCTTAGCTTGTTATATTTAATAAAAAAATATTAAGCAAATTATTTAAAATGTTGGTTTTTAGTTACCTGCATTGTTTTCAGGACATTTTATAATTGCAGCGTTAAAGTAAGTTAAAGCTTCAGGATACCGCTTTTTTGAAAAGTACAGCATTCCAACCTTTTTACAATTTTCAGCTTCTTTGAAATTTTTACCATACACCAGAGGTTTTATTTCAATTTCAGTAACATGTGGATATAAAATTTTTATTCTATCGTAATCAGATTTTGTAGTCTTGAAATTTTGAAATTGTTTTTCAATTAAATCCTTGATAAAATTTGCGTAGCTTGAATTAAAAAAATTCGTTATCTCAATCATGTTTTATAACTTACTGAAGATACTATTTACACTAAGACAATTTGTAACACAATGAAATATTTGGAGCAGTTCCAAAATTAGATGAGCGAACTAAAAGTTATTTCTGGTTATTAATAAATACAAGAACTGTAATGTCTAGTATATATAAAACAAACCTCCTATTATATAATTTTTAATGTTAAAAAGCATTACAATAAATTAATTTAAAAAAATTTAATTATTAAAATTTTCTTACAGCTTTGTAAGAAATACTATATTATTTATTCTTGTTAAAATAATATTTAAAACAGTTATTAAACATAAATCCATTTAACCAGCTAGATTTTAAACTGAAGGGCTGTTCAGAAAGTCTACAAATTCAAATTAAATTTTTTTTGTATATTAATATTATATTAAGTAAAATATATTTTCATGTAAGCACTTTTTCGTTACCATTTATTTACACAATTTAATATAAATAATATTATACTTTAATGTCATTATATTTATTTATTTATTTATTCATTTATTTAAAACACGTAAATAAATTGTATACAATTATTGTATTATAAATGTATCTTCTTGCACAATAAAATATTATAGCAAATATATGTAGCTATACAACTATGTAGAGAGGCTAAGCTTTCAAGAGCTCCAAACAAGGCTAGAATTAATTTGATTCAATTTTTAGTTAAACTTTTAAACTTTTTTTAAGTTAAACTTTATTGATTACTATATAATGGATTATGATCTAATTGATGACATTGTATGCTTTTAATTTTGGATTAATGTTGACTTAATTTCCATGGGGTGTTATCTCCCACTTAAAAATTCGGAACATGTTTTAGTTCACACCCCGTACAATTTGGCGCTAGGTACGTTAATTTTAAAGTCGGCGCGCTAAATTTTGATGGTTGCCTACTTGACATAAATTAAAGAAGTCTTAACACCTTTGTCATAACCTCTCTTTTATTTTGTTTTGTTGGTTAGTGTTGTGTTGTTAATTGGTTGTTTTAAATCTTTTAAATTAAATTTAACTGTTGTGTTGTTGGTAATTACATTTTTCTGTATACTCATTTCTTTATTAAAATTTGGATTAAAAAAATTAATAAAACTTTAAAAGGATTGGGATCGGTAAATTTTGAGAACAATACTGATCAGGTTAGGACAATGGCACACAAACGTTTCCTAAAGTTTAAAAAGAAATCGGAGAAAATTAAAAGATTAAAATTACTTGTTTAAATTGTAGATGTTATAAGTATATAATTTTTATGTAAAATGTAATTTGACTATTTTAATTAAAATAATAAAATTATTTTTATTTAATTTATGTGTTTAATTGTTTTAATCAACTTTAATTGTTTGCACATTGAAATTACGAGTACTATTTTTAAGTTTTTCACAAACTTGAAAATAATATTTGTAATTTCAATGTACAAATTTTCAAGTTTCATAGTGACATTCAGAATATTTGAAATGCGCGCCAAAATTCACGCTTCAATTTTAGTTCTCACCCCACACACTTTGGCGCTGCAATATGTCACCAAAAAAATACGGAGAGTTGGCCATCTATATTACTCTTTCTTATCTATGTTAATTTCTAACCTCGGTTTACCAAAACCGGGTTATAAGTGACTCCAGCACTGTTTAAACATCTAATTTATGTTTATTTTAGAATTTTGGATTTACTTAAGTATTTTATTTTTAAGATGCAAGACATGAATATTGTTTGTTATCCAAAAATATTAGAACTCTAAAAAAAAAATTAATTTAAAAAGTCCTGTGGATAATATTTACAAAAACATAAGTTCTGGGTCAGAAGTGACCTGGTATTGCGAGCGTTAATCGGCGTCCAGTCGATAGATTATAATTATTTTTCGATAAAAAATAGAATTTTAAAGGACCTTTAATTATTTAAGACATCAACGGTATGGTGCCATTTATTTCAAGTTGGGTGAAGTTAATATTTGCATTATTTTCTGATGCAATTTAATGGTTGAACGTAAAGCAAACCTAGAGAAGAAGTAGTTGGAGATGACTTTATTGGCAAGTTGAAGAAGAAGCATGACATCCCTGACAACGTTGAAAAGAATATTTAGCTGTCCAGGGCTTAGATGAAGAGTTAGTATGACGTGAAGGCAAAGATAGGTGGATTTTAACCTGGCGAGTTGGTGTGGCTTCATAATCCACAGAAAATACCAGGATTGTCTCAAAAATTGCAAAGATACGTACAAAATTGTGAAAAGGATTATCGATACCGATGAATCCGGTTGAAGCGGAAGACCACCACAAAGGGCAAGCCAAAAATGGTGCACGTCAACCATTGCCAGTAATCAGTATGCCAGTAACAACAACAGCGCTTCTACATAACAAAGCGAACTAAAAACAATGACTAATAGATGCAACGATCAACACTAGGAATGTATCGAAAATTTTACAAAGTTACCGCTAAAGCAAGATTTACAGTTACAACAAGTGCAACAGGTCCTTTTTCATCGCGCACTATTTGGTTCACTGTAAATTGCCGTTATATTCAAAGAAAAGTTTAAACGCTTGAATAAGTTTCAAGCACAATGATGTGCTGTTAAAGACCCTGAAGTTAATACGTAACCAACAAAGCCAGATCTACTATTTTTCAGGCAAAGCGAGTTCAAGTGTTAGTCTGCAGTTAAAATTCAAGCGATACACCATCGAAAATGAAAGTGTCGACCCCCACGATACCTTCAATATAGATGTCAAGTATCGGCTGTTCTGGGACAGAACAGATCTAAGGAGTGGGCAAAGTTACAAAACAGTACTGGTTAATTATACTTAATGACTTATGTATGATGACTTACACATGATGACTTACATATGATGACTTATATATGATGACTTATATATGATAACCTTGAGCTTTGGTGTTTGTGAGTCTGTTGATACTCATGACTTGCAGATTTACACTTTCTAGGAGTTTCTAGAAAGAGACATTAGAGTTTTATATCGCAAGATTTGCTGCGAGGACAGTTACTATAAAACAAAACACTATAAAAAAATGTGAATGGTAGTAAAAAAAATTTTAAATATTTTGTTTAAAAAAATAAGGTAGACGTATCCGAGAATTTTCTGAGAAAATTGTTCTTAACTTTACGAGCTTATTGTATTATTAGTTCAGTCATTTGGTACTTTTACCTAGAAAGTTTTCCCGGAGTTTTGAAAATTCAGCAGATGTTCTCGCCAATGATAAAGAGGACTATTCCGATTGAAATGTTTTAAAAATGATTGTTTTTTGCTTTTTTCAACAAAATGTTCTCTTTATTTGAACATTTTTTGTCCTAAAGAGATAGGCCACTTTCACACATAAGTGTAGCTTATGACTCCAGACAATGCTCAAGTGGCTTATTCCACACCAAACTCGTAGTTTGTTTCAATTTCTCAGTCTGAGTGCTGAATGAGTTAGCCGAATACATATAGGAAATTAACATGTAAAAACTTATTTATGCAAATTCCTGCTTCCCTAATTATTTTAGAGAAAAAATGAAAGATACAAAAATAATGCAGAAATATAATCTACAAAAGATAAGACCATTAGATTTCATCTAACATTTACTTAAAAGGTCAAAAAATGCTTTCGAAATTATTAAAATTTTCATTTATAGCACTGGCCATTTAATAAATTCAATTTAATTTATATTTTCCGTCAATGGCCCAATACAAGGTGGACAATGATGAAACTACTATTCTACATATTCCAATATCGTCAACACAATGCAAAACTAACGAAAGTGAAATAAGGCCGGCTGTGGATTCAGATTATATATTTCATTGTAAAATACTAATGGAACCACAGAAATCAAAATTACCCTCAAACATGTACAGGATCAGTTTTGGCTGGTGCAACCACAGCAAATCACGGATCCACTCTAAAATGAGTTTGCATTTGTCTAAATTAAATGAAAATAATTGTCTCAGGTTGAAATGCATCGCCACTTTGCTGTTCCTTATAGTATTTATTCTATAATATCATCATTGTCCAACTCATTTTGACGTAAATATTACAATCATTTGAAAATATTTACGTCATTGCCCACCGTTGACGGGTATTGACGTGAATGGCCGGTCAATGACGTTAATGGCCAGCGTAAATGGGCATTGACGTTAATGCCCAATTTACGTCATTAACCGTAACATATACATCCGATAAAAACATATCAAAATTCTTCATCCAGTATCTGTGATTGCGTTATGTTAATAATAGGTACATATTGAATTGCTATTTCCTCAAAACACCGATTTTGGGCTTAGGTTACTTTTGCTCTCAACTCCTCATATTTGAATGCGGACTGGTTTCGACAGTGCTCTTCGTCAACACATCTATTTAAAATTAGTTTGAATGTTAAAATAAAATGTATCGTAGATAAAATAGCCGAAGATTACATATTAGTCGTATGATGAAATCGAGGAAGAAACGGACAACAAAGCTGATTCTCCCATTCGCGGATGATGTGGAAGAAATTTCTATCTGTGACGTTTCGATCGGAACCAAAGAAGATGAACTCGCAACACCTCGTCGATCAAGAATAGCGAAGCGAAGGAAAATACAATAGATTTTGTAATAGTGCATTGCGTGTGAAACGATAAAAAAATGCGCCACTTACTCTACCTCATGGTGTGGAAATGAGTTTTTTTGGCAAAAACTCTTGTTGGAGTAGATTTTGGGCTGCTTTTTTTCAAAAATAAAGTTACTACATAAATTATAGAAAATTTTCTCAAGTTTAATATATTACATAACTATTTTCATTGTCTTGTCTTTCATTGTCCGACTTATGTCGTAAAGGAGATATTATCAACAAACTGTTTTTAGGTGCCATTTTTCCAATATGGCGGCGGGAGCGGTAAAAATACGAGGTGGCAAAGTAGAAATTCGGAAAGAGCATGTCGAAACCTATAAAATCACCAATTTTAAAAACTCCCGGAAACTTTGAGCACTAAATGACTGTACTGTATACATACATACATATTAAATTTTTAATTTAATATACATATTAAATTAAAAATTCCTATTTCTAAGTGCTCGAATAATAAATTTAAATATCGTAAGCAAAGTTTGATTACTGTATTAAATTATAGTATATCAGTCCTTAAAAGCCACTTATCAAATACATCATTAGTATTTAATTTGTATCTATTATAACAATACATAGTTTTAACGAAAAAATGCTGTTCAAGTTATTTACTGTTTTATTGATTTTAGAAAATTCAAGTAAGTAGTGTATTTTGTAAAATTAAATAAATGTTACAACTTCATCAGAATATATTCAAAGTAATATTTCATTCGTAGATTTTTGTACGATCTAAAATCATATCAGAGAGTACGGTACATATTACTACATCCCATAATGAATGAATTATGATTTTATTTTAATAATACATAATTTTTATTATGAAGGAAATTATAATATTTAAAAATATTAATTTATCTGGCCGATAAAGCATGTTTTTTTGTCACATTTACAATAAATTTTTTTACAAATAAATTACAATGTCCAATAACCAGTATAATAAATATTATCTTAGAATCAATTCAATACAAATTCGAAATTTATCATATTATTAGTATATTTTTTAAATTATATTTTTCATTTAAAAATTTGAATATATTTGTTGCTTAATAAGAGAAAATGTTGATTAAAAAATTCGCTTTTTAAAATTAGCATCAAATTTATTTCGAGTTTACTATTTTTGACTCCATAAAATATAAATTTTAACTACGTCTTACAGTTAGATTGCCAATCATAAAAACATTGTTTAGTTCTGATGTTCTCATGACAGCAGACAAAAAAGCATAGTAAGTACTAATTGAAAGTTAATTCAATTTGAATGTTCAATAAATTCAATTTATTTCTAAATTTTAGAAATATTTCAAATTAAACCAAGTAGAAATGCTTTTAAGTAAAATAAACAATTTATCTAATCTGTGAACACACCAACAATTAAATCAGTATTTATGATTAGATTAAAAAACACCTGTGCATAATTTTACAATTATAATCATTTTGGCATTACGACGTTTACAGTAGATTATACTGTGTCACTTATCTAATTTTCAATTTTTTTTCCCCCACTAAACAATAAACTATTTAAAACTTTTTTTTATAATTTTTCAGTTTTTTTTATCAATAATAATCTTCTCTGAATATTAACCATGTCTTGGCTAACCCAATGTGGCAATATTTAAAAGTACATTTTGCCCCCCCCCCCCAGGTCAAATTTTAGATCCAAAGTAGTCTGAATCGCTTGAAACCCGTTTGTACCTGTTCGTACCTTTCTTATTTTCGTTTGTACCGAATTATGTTACTATTTCTTGTAGTAATTGTAGAATTATTTTATGAATTTTAAATAATTTTATTTATTTTTTATCTATTATATCAAAATTAAAATTTGTTTGTTTGTTTGTTCGTCTCTTAGACCCTTTGACCGATTTAAAATTTAAAATAAATACTGCAACCTCGGACCAAAATACCGCACTGTTGAGCAATGAGACTCTTATTTTGATCAATTTAACTCTAATAAAACAATGTGAATCCCATATCCAAATTATAAATTCTTAACAATTTCCTAATTTCTAATTAACGTGGAAATCAAAATCAATATATAAATCGGTTAAAATATCGACAACGTTGGCGCGAAAATCATGAAATTCAAATATTTAGAAAATCATCAAACAAACAACAAAATAAAATTTTTATTCACAGTTATTAACTATAGTACCTTAAACAAAACTCACATTAAAAAAATTAAAAATAAAACTCAAATTCAAAATAATTCCAGCTACAACATTTTAACTTTTATAAAAAGGAAATTCAAAATTCAAAAAGGGTTTTGGAACAACAATATATTTAAGAATAATAATCGAAATTCTCACCCTAATATATTTAAGATTTCAAGCCGAATGGGAATCGTTAGTAAATACGTTATCATCTATTATTATCAGAAGCCCTACGTTGTGTACAAAATAAGCTACCTTCGACACTGCCACGCACGTAATTAAACACAGGAATAGTTTTGATGATTTATAATTTGTCAATTTATTTAACGCAGCTGTCTGTTGCGTATATGTAGGTTACCCTTTTTTAGTCTGCAACTGGATGAGGGGGGGGGGATCACTTTACATAGATACACATGTGTGAGGTTCATAAAATAATCAAAATATATAATTAATCAATTAGTCAGTCAATGAAGCGGTAATGTTTGATATTTGCATACAGTTTAAATGTAAATACTGGGTTAATACATAAAATGCCAACACGTTCATTTATGAATCAATGCGGTCGATGGCCATTATGGTTTTTGCTAACACTTTCTTATGGGCACATTATTGGCATATTACGACTGGCTTGATTCAGAAAGAGCCCCATATTCTTCTTTATATCAATCGTGCACACATGCATCAATAAGAAATTCTCTCACTAGTTGAAAGTACCATTACCATTTTGCGGTCAACTGATACGTTGTGTTCTTCCTCTTCTCCACTTCTTTCTTATACATTTTCTAATTCATCCATCTTTTACCACTTACGATGTGGTATTTGAAATAACTCATTTGGCGAAAATTTCAAATATTTTAAAATAGTATATCAAGCGCTAAATACAAATTAGATTTGTATCACTACAATCTACATATATGTATATGTTACGGTTAATGACGTAAGTTGGGCATTGACGTCAATTGCCGGACAATGACGTCAATGCCCATTTACTCTGGTCATTAACGTCATTGACCGGCCATTGACATCAACGCCCGTTAACGATAGACAATGATGTAAATATTTTGATATGATTGTAATATTTACGTCTTTGGCCGGTCAATGACGTTAATGGCCAAAATGGATTAGACAATGATGATATTATAAAAGAATTACTATAAGGAACAGCAAAATGGCGATGTACTTCAACGAGAGACAATTATTTTTTCCGTGTAAATGACAGCAACTGGGCCCCTTTCAAGGCCTCGTAAGTGTACAGAGATTTTTATTTAATTTAGACAAACAATGATTTTAGAATAGATCCATGTGTTTGCGTCAACCAAAGCGTCCCGGAGGAAAAATTAATTAAATTTAATTAATTCATTTTGTGATGGATCCGTGATTTGCTGTAGTTGCGCCAGCCAAAACTGAAAGTGTGATAGAATATAGAATCTGTAGAATAGTAATTTCATCATTGTCTACCTTGTATTGGACATTAACGTCATTGCCCGGGTAATGATGCAAAAACCACATGTACAATTTTAAATGTCAACATTGCCCAAAATGTGTGGTCATTGACGTCATTGGCCGGTCAATGACGTTAGTGCCCAACTAAGCTGGGCATTGACGTTAGTGCCCAACTAAGCTGGCCATTGACGTTATTGTCCGGTAATTGACGTTAACGGCCAAATTGTGAACATTGACCGTAACATATATAATAATTAGTATAATTAATTTACTTTTCAGGTGTATTACATGCTCAATTTTTGGAATGCTTTGCGGATACCGATTGCGTAGTCAAAGGTGCAAGCTGTAAAGACAATACTTGTCAATGTCCAATTGGTGAAGTGTTTTCATTAGATTATCGTAAATGTTTGCCAAGTAAGTACGTAATAGAAAGTTACTTGATAATTAAGATTTAAAATATATTATTGTAGTTGTTACTCGTTACCAAGCCGATTGCGAAGACGATAATCAATGCGGTTGGCTGTTAGGAAAACATGCTTGTATTAATGGAAAATGTGACTGCGCTAATGGGTGGAGGTATTATCACGGGAAATGTTTAAAACCTGTAGCTTTAAATGAACCATGCATTCTCAATGAAGATTGCTATAATGGGTATGATATTCGAGCTATGGTATGCACTAACAGTAAATGCAATTGCAATCCTGATGGTTATTATTTACGTGGAAATTATGACTGCAGACCCAAATCAAGTTGACTGATAACAACCATAATTATAATTGTTGAATTTTATAAATACTTTTTCTCCAGATTTAAAGGAATACTGCTCATTATCATCTGATTGTGATGGAAAGGCAGTTTGTAATGGTTCACGTTGTGAAAATCCACCTGCCGTAGGAAGTAATTCTTTACCAACAATAAATTTATACGACAAAGAAGATGGTCCTAAAGTCACCGCAAATTTTAGTAAATATTATGTTAAGATAAAATATAAAAAATTATTTAATATTTTTAGAATTGGATGAACAATGCAATGCAGATGAAGAATGTACTGAACCTAATATGTATTGCTATCCAGCTACAAAAAAATGTACATGCAAACGTGGATATTTTTATAAATCGAGTGAAGATGGTTGTGTTGCTGGTAATAAAACTTTTATTTTTGCGTTTTAATATATATTTATGATAAACGTGCTTATGATAAACACAGCGTTTTGCTTAAAAATGTTATTCTAAATGTAATAAATCAAATAATGATTTAATAATTAGAAAAAATAATTTTATTTCAAGAACAAGATTTAATATCAAAACCATCAAGAACCATCACACTGAAAATCCTATTCTTCACAATATAAAAAATAATTATTGGCAAAACCATAAAATTTAAGTAATTTAAAACAAAATAAAATAAAAGTTTAATGACATTCACTGATATTTACATAAATATGCTTTCAAGCTCAAAAATACAACCAACACATTAAAATTTAAGCTTAAATTTACCTTCGATTAAAAATTATTAACAAATTTATGTCATAATATATAGTAGTTAGGGAAGTGAGTTTTGCTAAATGGCGACATTCTCGAGCGCCGTCGAGACCAATCAAAATCGAAAGATGAAGTAATTTCGAAAAGAAAAGCTCGTATGGTAAAAACCATTTTAGCGGTGGGTATGGCGTGTACGGTTTTTCAAAAATGTTAAAAAAACAGTTACTTGGGCATTGTCGAGCGCGTCAGATATTCATACCACGTAAGCCCCAAGTGCCTCTGATAACAACGGTATACAAATCTGCCGGTTTGCGTGGTGGGGGTAGGCATATAAAGTAGTCAAAAATCCGAAAAAAAAATTTACTCGAGCTAGTCAGATTTTCAGAAAGGGTGTTAAGTAGGCCCCAAGGAAGCTCCCTTTAAAAAAACTAACGATTTCGGCGTGACGGTAAGTTACGACAAATTTTTGAAAATGCAAAAAAAAAGTTCATTTGAAATACTCGAGCGCGTCAGATTTTCATAGGGGAGGTTTATCTCGGTATCCTGAAAGCATATTTTCTTAATCTCACAAAAATGTTGGTGGGTTCTCTTAATCTGACCGAAAAAGGTTTTTTTTTTTCCGAGTCCACGAAAATTTTCGAGAAGCTTTAAGAAAAAAAAAATTTTGAGGTATAATAAAAGTTACTTAATTTAATCATCGTTGTTTCATATCAATTTTTTTTAACACCCTCCGTTTTCGAGATATACTCAAAAAACCGGGAGTTTCAGTTTTCATGATGCTTTAAGTCCAAAAGTTTTAAATTTAGACAAAAATATGAAGAGACCTTTTTTGTGTAAAATAAAATTACCATTTTTTTTTATTCAAACTTTTTTCTTGTAAAAAAAAAATCTTGTAAAATATCTTAATCTAACGCGCTCAAGTATTTCAGACTATCGATTTTTTTTTACTAATCTGATCGTCTATCCTAGGCGCGCGTCACTATATATAGAGCTAATACTTTCCAAAGGTGTTCTATTAGGTCTAAGGTATCTCTCATATCTTAAACTGCCGCGCCCGAGTATGTCCGAAAAATCCCCTCTTCGCCTCCCTAACTAATAGTGCCGACAATTTGTTTTATGAATATGTTTTTTGTCAAGGTTGTTATGACGTCAATTTGTCAATAATTTTGTCAAACTCACCTTGAAAACGGGTCTATAAAAACGACCCGAAACGTCGGACAATATAATTATATTGAATATTATTATTAACAATAACAATAAAATATTGTTTTAATAGACCTTATAGTATTTTTAATCAAATTTAAATAAAAGTCAACTGTAATTTACTACTTCTTAAATTTACTTGCTTCATTACGTTTAATGCTTCCATTTATTTTTTAACTACAAGCACAATAATAATTTAATTTATTACATTAACAAAAAAATGAGATTACATTTTCATCAAAATTTCAGTGATTTATTTATTTATTGCTCCAGTAGGGCAAGAGAATATCCAAAATTTCTGAGTTATTCACGTAGATCGCACAAAAATATATTTCAGGTACGCTTATAATAAAAATTTGCATCGGGCGCCACTTCATTTTAAACTCGTACGAATAAAAGATACACAAGCAACATTTGAAATGATATAAAAATATGGTTTATTAAAAATTATGTGACGGCACAAAAATAATAAAAGAAATTTTGATATAAGCTTTGTGCTTCGTACAGCTACAGTTGCTAATCATAGCCTAAATAATACAACAAACTTAAAAATTTAAAAACATTTAACTTAAAAACATTTTAGTTCTAAAAAGTGTGTGAGAATCTTTTGGGTTTTCTAAAATATTGATATGGTTAAATCATGCAGCTGAAAAATCTATTAAATTTTTTCTGAAAATAATCTTTACAACGCCTTCTAGGTAACAAAATACGCATTTTGGATTCATAAAAGTGAATAAAATACCAAGTATTAATTCCCAGATTCATATTTTTAAATCTTTAATCTTATCTAAACGTTTCGATTTGAAATATCCTCTTCTCAATGGAGATCCAAACCATAAAAAGAAAAATGCGTATTTCAGACAAAAAGTGGTACTGATCCAAAATATCAATAATATAAAAGAATCAATACTGATACGATTATAACAAGCTGAAACCATATTTTGTAACATTCGTTTGATTTTTGTCTATATTTTTCTATTTAGTTTTATTTATTTTTAATAATATTAAATATAATTAAGTTTTTTTCAAGTGCATTTAGCTATCGTTCAACAGTAATCACCTTACTAAATTACAGTTACCCAATAAACCTGGAAAGATCGTTTGTAGATGTCATTTTAGTAAAGCTATCCGAGCTTTTTGACTATAGTTTAGTACAGCTAGTTTTAAACCTCAAACGAAAACTAGAACTAGGACTAAAACTAAGATTAGTAGTACTAAAACCAAATTGAAGTTAAAAGCAAATTTAAGACCCCAAAACAAATAAATTGTTGAAAAACAAAAGAAAATTAACTAGAAACCCAATTCTTCTTCATCTCTCTATAAGGCGATTTGAACTGGCAAGCGAGCTTTCCTGCTTTAGCTCCTTGCGATTTTTTGCTGTAGGGATTACCTAAAATTCTTAGTTTACAACTATCGTTCCAGGACCCTGGAATCCCTCAAACACAACATTCAAGCCCAAATCGCCAACATTCCTGAGGAAATGCTTCAGAGTGTACGAAAACCTCAGAAAAAGGCTTAGAATTTAAATTTTCCATGTTAATCAAACATGAAAAAATAACAAATTTTGTTATTTTAACAGTCTGGGTTTTAATCCATTTTCAAATCCATGCGTCGCGCCACCCTGTATTTGTTAAAATAAATTTTAAATACTACTTCTTCGCAGTAATGGAAGGGAGGGGTCGCACGGATAAATGAAAACCACCGTTAATCGAGACCCTTGATTTAAAATTTATTTAACGATTTACATACAAATTATATGCACTAACAACTGCTTCCATACTTACTGCTTATTGTCTAAGTAAAATTTTTCGGAAGAGTGAGGTGGTTTTACAGCCAATCATTTGATTTGATAGTATACATAAAACTTATTTTCAGAACTTGGAACTATCTGCACAAATGATAAAGATTGTAAAATGGATTATACAAATTGCGTAAATGGTGCATGCTATTGCAGAAATTCTTATTTTTCATTGCCATCAAATACCGATTGTCAAAAACGTAAAATTTAAAACTACTTTATTGAATTACTTTTATTTCATAGTTTTCTTTTTAGCAATGACTGAAGACAATTTCTTTTGCAACAATAAAGAACGCTGCTATGTCTTTGGATTAAATGCAGTATGCAATAACCACGAATGTGGCTGTAAAGTTTCGTATGAATTAGATAAAAACTTTGTGTGTACATATACTGAAGGTTTTTATTTCTTTTTCATTTAATAAAAATGAATTATTTGCAAATAATAATTTTCAGATCTTGAAACGTGTAACAGTTGTAACGGAGATGAAGATTGCGGTCACACCATTAATTCTAAATGCATTAAAAATGAGTGCCAGTGTCCTGAAAATTACCACTTAGAGAAGAAAGTGTGTTTGCCAAGTAAATATTAATTTTTATTATTATAATTTATTACTAGGTCATGCGGGCTATCGGCCGCCGGCTATTACACACATAGAGGCTTACTAGTAAACGTGGTTCCCAAACTAGGAAATCTCAAAAAGAGAAGCCTTAAATTCCTGCTGCCGCTACAAACTCTTCTGTATGTGCACTCCAAATTCGACTCATACGGTGTCGAGTCCTCTCCTCAAATTAATCTCACTTGAAGCCGAATTTCGAAATTTTTTTAATTTATTTATAAATTCTGGGGTTCATTTTATTGAGACTTATTTCTCTTGTAATTTCAAATCAACAAACTTTACAAAATCCTTGTTTTGGGTCCTTAGGAACAAATCTAGCACCTCTGGTTTTGTAAAATTCCTTTCCTTATTGGCTAATAGGACTTTCCACTTGATTTAAATTTAATCCATCTCGTCATCATGGACATTCAAAATTTTAACTTCTTCCGATCTCATTGATTTTTGGGGTCAACACCACCCTTGGCTGTTAATAAAATTTTCTGGCTTAAAATGTTGTTAACTTTGGTCTTTTTGTTAGAAATTTGTGATTTAGTTTTCATTTGTCATAGCAATTTATCAAATATAGTTGTCCATTAATGAGACCTTCTGGGATTTTCCTTAGAAGGTTCGCTATCTTCAGGCTTTCTAGGCGGTCTATTGCTGTACTCTTATCGCAAATATACAAAGGAAAATTATATTTTCCTTTGTTTTTCGGTTACCAATTGGCTGCATATTCCTTATAATTGGTTTTGAAATTACATCAGGCTGTCGACTTAGCTTAACATAATTTTGAAATTTTTATGTTTATAACTTTGAAGGTTGCAAAAAAGACACAAAGGGAAAGTTTTGTTCTATACATACTTGGCATATTGTACATCTTGGTTTGCGCTCGTAATAGACAAATTTTAGGCCTTATTTGCAACACTGTCATGTTGCAACTAGTTGAATAAATAGCTATTTCTTTTAGATCTTGGTGCTTTCTGCAGTTCTACAATACCATGCAGTATTGAAAATTCTAATTGTGCTAATGACATTTGTGTATGCAAAGAAGGTTTTGTAGCCAATAACACACTCGGTTGTTTAGAAAGTATGTTTGAAAATAATTTAATACCAATTAATTTACAGATTAATTTTAGTATCACGTGGTTTGGACACCGATTGTCTAGAAAATGTCCAATGCTTGGCTGTTATACAAAATTCTGAATGTAATAAAAATTTTACATGTGACTGCATGGAAGGCTTCCAAACATATAATAACACCTGTTATCCAAAAAAATGTAAGTATACATTTGTCATTTATACAAATTTTTGATTAAAAGAATGTTTACATTTTTAACGTTAGTGTTGAATTAGGGGTGAAGGGGATCATAAAGCGACTTTGACATTATACCAATTAACTAGTACTAACAATAAGTCGATTACCGTATCGATTAGCACATTGCGAGTCTATTATAAAGTAAATCGTGCAGTACACTAGATTGGATTAGATCAACAGTGATTTGATCCTGGTTTAACTATTACCTGATGAGCTTTATACAACTGGGCCTAAGCGTGTTCATACCTGTAGAAAAGAATGACAACAAATGTCAAGGGAAAACATGCGAATTATGAATGCTTGTGTATGCTTACATATTAACATTATTTAATTACAATTATTTCCAATATTTTTATTAGAGCGCGGTAGTAGGCTAGTCTTAGAATGCTAGATTGCTAAGTCGCAGACGTGGGTTCGATTCTCGACTAGGTGCATCTGACCGTTTCGACCATGTCTCCCTCACAAAATGCTGGCAACATCTTTGTTGTATTAAATGACTAAATAAAAAAGCCATGGGTCTACAGGCCTATTGTAGTGCTACAATATATAAAAAATGGATAATTAAAATAATAAATCTAGGTAATAATAAAAAAATATAAGATAAAGTAAGGAAGCTTGGTTTTTGAAGGATGACAGTGTAGCGTAAATTGCTCAAAATTCCACTACATCTGCCACTTGCTTAACCGTAGATGGACTTTACGTATTAGCTAGCTGAGTTACTTAAGACGCAGTTCTCGAGAGCGTGGGTTTGCAACAAAAACTTCTTCAAAAATCAGATTTCATCTCTGCTAAATGGAAAAATACGATTAATGTGGACGCCAGTTAATACAAATAAAACTAGAAAGAAACCAAGAGTCGATTTATTGTATTAACACAGATAGATTAAAAAAAAACATAAAACATCAACATAAGGGTCAAGTAAAGTTAGTACGTAATTGAGGATTACGAACTAGAAAAAAAAATAAAAAAAATACAAAAGTAAAGAACTGACGTCCACCTGAGAGGTAGATTCATTCATGTAAAAAAAATACAGTTGAGTATCCCTGAAGAGGATAACCCAATACAGTTTGGTTTGGAGAACAGTTATGATTTAATTTTTGAATTTGAATTTTAATAGGAATTGAGTTACTTTTTGTTTTTGAATGAAGACAGATGTAATTTTAATTTGAATTGAGATATATTTTGAAAATAATTTTTAAAAGAATATAATTAAATAATAATTTAAATAAAAGCTGTATCTATAAGTGGAAAGGTTAACGGGGAAGAAGAAATGCATGACAATATATTAATTATTATTTACAAAAATGGAACATTTTTATTTTTAAAAATTTTGTTATTTCAGACATGCTTGATAGTTGTACCACTTCTACCCAATGCAATGTTATGTTAGGCGGAAATGTCGAATGTAAAAATGGAATATGTCAGTGCCCTATAGATATGGTGATGACCAAAGACAATCTAGGATGTCAGCGTTCTATCGGCTTTAATTTAAAAATTAGTGAATTTATGCTAATTGCAGTAATATTTAGTGTTATAAAATCATATACATTGTAGAAATACTAAAATAAATTTTATTAACATGTCTTTATATATGTTGAAATGTATTTTCGAATCCAAACCAGGTAAATTCCTTGGAACTAAAAATTTAATCAATTAATAATATTCTAAATTTCAAAATAAATATTTCTTTTCCAACTTACCTAAATCTAAAATAGTGAGATGAACATGAGTTGACCAATGTAGCTTCGAACCTGGAAAATTGTAAATCCGATGTAGGTTCCATTTGTTAATTTTGTAAAATTTAGTCCATAGTTTGTAATTTTAAGTTTCATTTTGATAACAGTGACTTAAAACATAAAACATTTAAATAGTGCGCCGGTATTATAAAAAAGAAAATCGATCAAAATACCTGTGAAAAAAGTGCAACCAATGAAATGCGAGATCAATTTCGTTTACGTCCAGTTCACACGGATTAAGCTAAAAACAATAGAATCCGCCAATCAAATGGAAAAGAACATTTTCGATTACGTCCAGTTTTGAGCAGCAGGCGAGATGGGCAAAAAAGCAAATTTAGTAGGTGCTTGACCTCTCGAAAAGGTGATCGACCTTTTCGAATTTATCGATTTATTGGTTAAACTAGATAATTTAATAGTTTGTGGAATTGAGTATTAATCTCAAGTGATGTGTGTCTTCGAATAACTGCGAATTTGGAATATAGTGAATATTATTGGAGAAATTTGTCTCAACCTAAAAATCGATGAGATAAATAAATAAATAAATTTAAAAGTGGAAAATCTAAATGTTATTGCCGAGAATTGGATGTAATCTATGATTGTTAAATTAAATATCCTGAGAAAAGTTGCATCTAAAGCCGATGTCGACGGAAGAAAATCGATATCGATTTTCACCACATGGACACCATTTTATAAGAAATTATTAAGTAAATTTTACGTACCTGAGGTTGCTAGATTTAATATTGAAGATCACAGGAGAATAAAATTTAAAGGTAAATTTCAACAAGTTAGTTCGCGTATGGTTTGATTAGTAAACATACTGTGAAATATTGCGCATGTCATTAAACTTTTGATTATATACCGGGGGATACGAAATTAAACAATCTTATAATTTAAAAACATTTATTTAATTTAAGTTTATGTATAATCGTTTATGTGTTTAATATTAAATAAAAGTTACAGACGTCAACACATGTTTGCATACCAATTAACCCTAGCTAGCCGTGGTCAAATAGATTATTTTAGATTGGTGACCAACGCACCAAGGACTTTAGGGAATTTATTTGGTTTGGAGTGACAAAAGAAATAAAAACACGACAATATATATATATATGTTACGGTCAATGATGACAATTTGGTCATTAACGTCAATGGCCGGACAATAACGTCAATGCCCAGCTTAGTTGGACATTAAAGTCATTGACCGGCCATTGACGTCAATGACCATGAATTTTGGGCGATGTTGACATTTAAAGTTTCATGTGTAGTTTTTCATCATTGTCCGGGCAATGACGTCAATGCCCAATGCAAGGTGGGCAATGATAAAACTATTATTTTATAGATTCCATCTGAAAGCAATATATTAAATGTGTTTTGCAATTAATACTAGTTATTAAAGGATACTGAAAAGTTAATTTTGTTAGAAAATATTAGTGATACGATCAAAGAAAATTAGATTACTCTTAGACAAGCAGCAGCTCAAAACAGTGCTTCAAGAAGCCAGGGTTTACAAGCGTTGTCATAGCAAAGGTGAATGTAAAAATAATAAATGCATGCAATAAATTTGCAATTCACTCTCAAACCAGAATAAAAATGATTAATTTAAAAAAATTTATTTTATTATTTTTTAATTTATATTATTTTTGTTAATAAATGATTAAGTATATAATATTATAATACAATGAATACAACATATTATGTACGTAAATATCACTTGCCAGTTGTCTGTCGAATTTAAATCGCCATTTGGCTGTTCTTTACAGTAAGTATTTATTCTATAATATCATCATTGTCCAATCCTTTTTAGACATTAACGTTATTGACCGGCCAAAGACGTAAATATTATAATCAGAAAAAAATATTTACATCACTGACCACCGTTAACGGGCGTTGACGTCAATGGCCGGTCAATGACGTTAATGCCCAATTTACGTCATTGACCGTAACATATATGTACATACAAAATTATATTGTATTATTATTATATAATTGCTAAACGGGTTGTGGTTCCATGCCCACTTGCACTGAAGTTCGAAGCTTATTGTACTCCCTCCGCGTTCCAAGTTTTACTCCTTCAGTCTTGTTTCCTCGATAAAATTAAGTATACAGCTGATGGGTGATTTAGTTATTTGCTCGGTTGTTGTCTTTTCCTCTTCGCTGCCGCACTTTCTGCATGCGAGATCTTCTAAAATTCCAATTACATTGAGGTACCTATTCAGACAGAAGTGCCTTCCTCAGCTGTGGTCTACTCAGTTTAAGGATTTCGAGTTTTTTTTTGTTATTGAAGGTTCCACCAATGAACAACCACAAGGGAATCTGCTTTTTCGTTGCCTTTTATTCCTGCGTGTCCCGGCACACATCTCAGCGTTACGATGTTCTGTTGTGCAAGTGCCATTAGCACGTCGAGGCAGCAACTTACGATAAAATATCGTTAAATATCGTTAACGACCATGCAATACAACAGGAGAGAGAGCACTATCCTGAAGGTACCTTCGTGCAGCTGAAACCTCCGCGGTTGATGCACCCGGAGCGGATCTGACTTTGCTACTTCTCAGGGAAGAGCCAATTCATTCAACTATAGATGGGCTTACCATTATTTAATTTTATATCGTTTGGTGTACAACAGCGGGCTATAGGCGAACGCACACTATAGCATCAGTATGTACAAGAAATTCAAGATTCTCGCAAGATAAGACCATAAGACATAACCTTGCAAGAGTCGAGGAAGTCAAAACTTGTAAAAATTCTTATCTTGCGAAACCAGGTAAGAGAATACTTTTTCAAGTCTTGCGAGAATTCTTGTCTTACTTCAGCCATTTACTAGTTAAATAAATTATTTTCTGCAAAATGTTCTTAACTGTCTGATAATTGTAGCGTTCACCCTACCTTGTTTTTAGCAAAACTATAGATATACAGAAAATTTGCTGCATCCGGCACATATAGATAGATAATTTATTATCGAAAACTATAATATATGTGTAACTTAAACGTTTACGTAGTAATAAATCGATTTTTAGTCGTAATGTGGATATATCTATAGCTATTAAAGAAATCTGTGGTCAACAAGGGTGTAATTTTTAACTTTTTCTTTAATGGTTAAAAATGTAAGCGCTTGACAGTTTTCCAATAAATTCTACTTATAGTGAGTTCAATTATTGTTAAAATATTAATAGAGCTGTGTCTGAAACAAAGTTTCTCGATTTTTAACATTTCAAAATTATTAATGAAAGTGACAAAGTACATTACGTAAGAGAGAATGGTATTAAGTTAGATGATGTACTAAGTGAGACAAAACAAATAACCTTTGTAATTTTGTGTCTAATTTTAAAAAAATTGAGAAACTGTTATTTAGATTTCCAAAGAATATTATTCTTGTTTAAATTCAGATTTTTATTTATTAAATTTCAAAGATTTTTTAAACAAATACTGATTTTAAAGTTACTAAATTACTTTCTTATACATATTATGCTTTTTAAATACTTTTAAATTAAATTTTTTAAAGTTACGTCAAACTTCACCATTTTTCAAATTCTCTTTTCTTCTCTCTCTTTAAATCAACTCGTCCAAAACAAATTACAATTTAAAAAATTAAATATGGAATAACCTTTTTAAAAACATATACGCACGTTTGAACTCACAAGTGACTATTAAAAAATGAGCTAGTACCTATTGAAAACAACAACTGACAGAAATTTGGTTTGTTACGTGTCAACACAACTCGAGACAATGAAGGTGTTCGGAATTCCCCTCTGTTCGGATTTACTCCACTGCACCATACTATTTTAAGCACCAAGTGAGACAAAAATTATTTTCTGTTTAGTTATATCACATTATCATTTTCTCAAAAAATTAAATTAAAACATGTGAATTTTTGGTCGTATGATCATTGAAAATAGATAGAAAACATAGTACGTGGGGTAACACATTCAACCAGGTCAATATTAAAACAATAAAAATTGTAAAATTAACCATTCGTCGGCAGTCGGGTAAAAAGTCGAAGCGCTGCCGCTACAGCGTGTTATATTTTTGGTTAGAAAAACCGGAAGACGCAAACATGATTAATGAGAAAAAGAACAAAGAGAAGAAATGAAAAAACAAAGAGAAAGAGGAAGTAACGGCAATTAGTGAAGATACATCTCCAGTCAAAGATATAAGATGAAGATAAAGACATGATTAATGAGAAGAAAAACGAATGAGAAGAAAAACGAATGAGAAGAGAAAAATGAAAAAAGAAAAAAGAATAAAACAAAGAAATTAAATAAGATAATAGAAAAAGGGAGAACTTCTTCAACAAACTACAGTTTTGTACATAAATAAATCCATTAACCATATAAATTTTATAACTACCAATACCACGGAGCTACACATCAATCGAGATCGCAACTAATCAAGTTACACATCAATGGAGTTCCCCAGTATTAATTTTTTAATTGAGACTGTTAAAAGAGAGATCCACGGCTCAAGCTATATATAAAAATTTAAAGAAAGCCGGGAATCTCCTTCTCCTACAGCGTGTAATTTTTTTTTTTTTTAAAAAGCCGAAAAAATAAAATGTATGCTACAAAATTGATAATGTATGAACGTCTTAATGGATAACCGGTTAATCGGATAAGTGAAATATATTTGTTTCTAAAAAAATTTAAAAAATCAATTTGATTGCGGGCAGAGCGGAAGGCAGTAGTCTTGTATTTATTTATAAAGTTCCTCCAATCTGGTAAAATTAATTTTTTTTCATTTTTGACTTATAACTATTGTTCTTCACAACGGCCAATGTCCCAAACTTTGGATTGAAGTCCAATAGGACAATACAAACACTTTGATATATAATTCGCTTAGGTTTGATTGGGTTCCTTCTTAAATAAGCGATTTTTATCCAAGTTTCCGCTCCACTATAAGTTTAACTTAAAAATAGTATGCAAGTCGCTCACTTACCTATATATTCTATAATATATACTACAGTGAGCTCGTAAAGTTTTTAAAGTTTGTTTCATAAAACAACAAAGTTGTTAAAAAAATTTAACAGAATTTTCTCAGAAAATCCTCGAACACGACAACCTTATTGTTTTAAAAGTCAGTTTTTCTTGCCATTAACATTTTTACAGTGTTTTGTTTTTGAGCTGTGATGTTAAGTTTTATTTACTATTGTAACTTTTATATTTATTTTTAAACAAAATTGATTTTCAATACATATTTTTTATTTATTCTTTGAATTATAAAAGATGAAATAAACTTAACCAGAACTGTTGAACATTAGTTCTAACTAACACTCCTTTATATTAATGAATTACTAATAATTTCTAAATGCTAACAAGAAATAATATATTAAAATATTATTTTCTTAATTTTTGGTTTAGTTTGCCCTTTACCTTAAGGGCTGAACTGTCAATGTTTATGAATAGCAGTAAAAGTAGCCCCCTTGAAATTAAATTCAACCGGTCCAAGCGTTTTTCACTTTTTTATTCTTAAATGTCTTGAAATATCGTATTTTTTTCGCATTTTTGCAGCTTCAATTTTGGTGTTGAATAATTAATAAAACTTCAAAAAAATTATTGCACTGAATTTAGGGGAGTAAGACCTTTCAAATGAAGTGTCACTTGCCATATCATCCCTATTAACATTTCAGGGGTTGTCATCACAACGCGAAGGGATGAAACAATACGGGAGTGACATTGGTCGCAAAAGTTGTCCCCCTCGATGATAAAATTTACGTGTTTTTGCATTTCTAGAAAAAAAATTCTGCTGGTCACAATCTCATCTGTTGAGTTTTCAGACGGCTACCCTTTATATCATATTGTTATCATCGTTGCACTTTATTAATTTTTCTTCTATCTATTATAAAATATCTTTAGGAGTATACTGCCCTCATAACTGAAAACGCAATATCTACCTATGTAGATACGGCGTTTTAAGTTATGAGGGCAGTATAGTAACCTAACTCACTATCGTATATTTTTTGAAATGTCAACTATTATCTCTTTTTACGGATTTGGATTCTTAGCATGAGAATGTTAAAACACTATCTATCACCTTGAAGTACTTTAAATACCCATTTGAGATAATCAGTCCTAAGGCCGTTTTCACACGGGGCAATATATTGCTAGAAATGAAAAGCCGCGATATTGCTATGCATCAAAAATACATGCTTTAAATGAGTAATTTTCACATGTAAGCTATGCGATAAATGATATGGTATAGTATTTAAAAACATCTATTTTTGAAGCACAGCAATATCGCGGCTGTTTATTTTTTAATCAATTTTAATCAAAATTAATCATTTAATTAATGATTTCAATAAATCACAAAATACAAAATTTTAGTTAGTCAAAATCGCGATATTCTTTCCAGCACCATTTTGATAATGGTAGATTATATACTCTTAATAATGTTATCATGCTTTTTCGAAACTTTGGGTCTGATTATCTCAAAAAGTTTTCACTTTAAGATTATAGGGCGTTTTTACATTTTCATATTCAATTTTGTTTTAATCAAATCCGTAAATAAAAATTACGGCTGCTATTTAAAAAATTTTACTATGACTTTACAGATCATAATCAAAACATAATAAAATAATGTTAATGGCAGAAAAATGTGACATTTAAAAGATAAGTTTGACATATCCCAGGATTTTTTGAAGGAATTCCTTTAACAAATTATATCGAATTTGTTCCCGAGCTCACGGTACGTATACATTTTCGTAATGAAATTTTCTTCTTGCCGGCAGCTTCTATAATCTTTGCTATTGAAAGCATTCATATATTCATAATCAGCGGTAAAAGCATTATCTGAAGTCTGAACCTTACAAACAATAGTACTGGAAATATTTAAGCACGTGTTTATTGGGGTAGTTTCATCATTTCACCCTTAATCGAATACAGCTGAGTGCGCGTTGCAGTTGCGCAATAGTAATCAAAATCGAGCAGTGCAGATTATACCGCGGAAATGGAAAGAGTGCTTAAACGTGTTGGACTGACAAAAAGAACACAAAACGAAATTAAAAATCAAAATCTTATGAATACAGAAGAATCGACTAAAGTACGCCGTCGACGAAGAAGTAAGTCTCGTCGACGGTCAAATCCAGAAGGTAAAAAAACTCGTGGTTTATTTAATATTGATTGGGAATCTGTAAAAGAGTGTAAATCATGTAAATCCAGAGCAATTACTAGAAGATTGTGTAGTAAAAGAAGTGACAATGAACTTTATAGATCGAATAGTTTTAAATTTGAAAGGTTCGTTCGAGGGAGTGACGAAATTTCTATCCTAGGAAAAAAGGTAAAGTACCCGCATGTATTAAAATTTAAATTGAGTCGTATAAACAATCACTTATTTTAAATTATCTATTCATTGAAAATTTCAAATTTCGTTATAAAATGCTAAAAATGTTGCATGTACTATGTTCGGAGGTAGTTGAAATGGAGCTTTTAGAAAATTTAAGATTTTTATGTTGTTAATATATTGAAAAAGAAATTATTTACCTACTGACCTGATATCTGATATCAAAACTTATTGTTTACGTAAAACACGAACTGCAAATGTGTAAACGTTTTGAGTTTTTAACGTTTGTTTTGAAAATCAATAATGCTTAGGTACTTAGGGGTTGTCTAAAATATTTTCTTAATTACATATTTTATTTTAATTATGAGACATATAAATAAATAACTCACTTAATCATTAAACATACAAGCTCTAGAAATAAACTACGGAATTTTAAATGAGTCACAGGCTCCATCGATTGAAGATGTCAACACCATCGACTATCGCATGAAAATCTTAGTAAATCTGTTTATTGTTATTTTGTAAATTAAAACATAAATAAACTAAATTATAAATTCTTGAGCAATTAGATATTACTTAAAAGTATATATTTAAAAAATGATTAAATGCTATATTTACTTTAATTATTTGAAATACAGCACGGCCAAGAAAAGCGTGCGAGATAATTTTCCCATACTAGTACTCGCATTTTCTTCCGTTTTGTTCTATTTACTTTAATAATAATTATGTAATGTATGTGCTCATTAATTAAATATTGAATTAATTTACTATCCATAATATGATACTATATACCAAAACTAATAGATTCTAATTTGTTTTAATTGCAAGAATATAGGGCGAATTCACCGGATTACAGACGATTAACAGAAATTTCATATTTGATAAGTTTTAAAATATTAATTTATTTTTTACTCTATATTTGTAAAATTTCACTATTTCAATGATTCAGCTAAAAATACTAAAAGTCTACTATTATTTATTTGTCGACCGCAAAGTCTAAAAGATTTTAAATGATTAAAATCAATTAATTTACCTTATGAAAGTTAATACTACCCTAATGGTTTTTATAAAAAATGTAAACCGAAACACGAAATCTGCAAACTCATACATAGAATCGTATCTTATTACTTCATGATTGGTCAACTTTGTTTGTTAATACATCAATTGAATCAAGTAAAGAAAATGGAAAAATCCATATTACTTTTTAAACTTTTTTTTACGGTTTTACTATTATTAAATTTTCTATCGTTTTGTGAAAAATAGCTACAGGCGAACTCCGTTACCTTCCTAAAAATATTTAATTAATATAAATAATATAAAATAATATATTAATAATATAATAATTAATGTAGTCTAGTTGTAGCAAGAAGTTGTTAAGTTACTGATCTCAGATCACAATATAATAAATTTTGATTATTTTTAAATTAACTTTAACGTGCTTCGAAATCCACGTCATACCGCAAGACCTATTTACAGAAATTATCATATACAATGCTGTGAAAAACAGATAGTAATAAGAATGATATATTTTACCAGGCGTTGTATTCGTTACTGTTTACTTAGAAATCAAAATATTTATTGTCATATTAAGAAAAATTGATATAAATATTACATATTACACACCGAAAAATTATGCGATGGAACAAAAATATTATATTTAGATAACTTACAAATTAACCTAAGTAGCACTTGAATGGATATAAACAACTATTAGCTATGGCTATATATTGACTATATTATAGCTATTAGCCGTTTTTAGAGTTCTACTAAACTATAACTATCATATATAAATAATGGCTGTGTGGATTACCAAAGCTTTGCCCTCTACAGTCTTCAATAAATTTTAGAGAAAATAATTTTATATAATTTTTGGTATGGCCCAATAGATATATTTTTGTAACTGAAATAAATTTTCAAATTAAAGTCGATTTTTTTAAAATAAAATTGAAGCAATATAAAATATAAGACGAAACATGTTCTTGATATGGTATAAGATAAGTACTATCCAGTACTTTTTAAATACAAAATTTTTATTCTTACAATGGAGATCCTAATAATACTAAAATTATTTTTCAATTCTGTGCAGGGCAGAATAAGGGCAGCAATGACTGTATTATATATGATTACTATAATTTTCAAAATTATAAAGTGCAGCTCTATTTATTTGAAGGTTCTGTATCAAAAACTAATTTTAAAAATAATTGTATTTAATCGATTGATACTTGGTTTAAGTAGTGAAACTCGATATTTACCATATCAATATTTTAGAAAACCCAAAAAATGCACTAAACACTTTTCAGAACTAAAATGTTTATAAGTTATCACATATAAAATACACTGTAAGTATAAATTCGCAAACGTTTTCACCATACTATAGCATCATCCGGCGATGAATTAAAAAGAAAATTAAGAGACAATCCTTTCAATATTATTCGGGGTGATGCAGGCAGGTACTTTGAAAAAAGGAAAGAATATTTTAAAGTGGCTTGTATTTATTTGGTCAGTATTTAAAAACATTTTTGGTCAGTATTTTTAATGAAATGGTCAGTATTTTAAATAATATGGTCAGTATTTTAATTAAATGAGCGTGATTTAAATAATCTGATCAGTACTTGAAATAAATGGTCAGTATTTAAACATATCAGTATATTCAGGGTGGCGCAAAACAATCGTTATGGTTTGAATGCTTAATGCTTTAGGGTTAATTTTTAATTTGATTTAGAATTAACTAGAAATTAATTAGAATTAACGGGGTACAAATAATAAAATTTATACAGAAAATTTTTCTGTATTTCAATTTTTGTAAATTAATTAAATAAAATTTATATAATAATTACTTGGAGTTCTTTTTTTTTATTAAAAATGGTTACTGACAACTAAAATTAACTAACCAATAAAATATACTAATCAAACAAAATTTTACAGCAACTTTATTATTTATACTGACCAACATAACAACTAATACTGACCAAATTAACAAATTATACTGGCCAAAATAACAAATTATACTGACCAAAATTCTATTTAATACTGACACTTAAATATTTATACTGACTAAAATATTATTTCATACTGACCATTTATTTAAAAAAATACTGACCATTTAATGATAAAAATACTGACCAAATATTTAGTTGCCTTTTAAAGTGATAACAAAATGGACAAAATAAGTGCTCCAATAGGTTCAAATAAAGGGGGGGGGGTGATTATTTATTAAAAATGTTTAATAATGGTGAATTGTTGTCGAAATTAGTCGATCGTTTCCTGCAATGTTTTGTGACCTCTTGGAGCAATGTTGGATGCATCAGTGGTCAAAATAAATTTCTTGTAGAAATCTGGATATGAAAGTACTGGATGATTCAGTAAAATGTGTTTACTGTTCTCGAATGCGTTGTTATGGCATTAAAAGTTCTGTGGGATAGTCTTATTTAGTAGAAGAACTTATTTAGTAGTAGAAGTTCTATTACTTTTAAATTTTCATAGGCGGCATTGCAATGTTAGTTTTTGATTCTATTATTTTAAAATTGTTATATTTATTTTTACTTTCCCCACACGTAGTAATGTATGTATAAGGAAAGTATTGATGAATTTCAGTTAAATGTTTGCCTGTGTGTATGTGTTTGTGTAGCATTAACTGTGGCTACCTGTGTGTGCATTAAACTCAATTATGGCGTACGCTTTAGTTGTGGCAACATACATTCGGATGCCACAGCCAAATCCGTCATAACTCGGCTATTATAGGTGTTTAATGTGTTCCGATTTGAACTTGCCGCTTCTATGAGAATAAGTCGCAAAATACCAGTTAAAAGGAGGCGTTACCGTTAAAGATATGGCGGGAATTGAATCTGTGTGTGGTACGCCACAATTGGGTCTGTATCTTGGATGCTTTTAACCAGATTGTTACTACATTTGTCACTCGGTATGGTGGCGCCCTCTGGTCACACACACTATTTAGTTTTGGAATTTGTTATGAAAAATAATAGTGTCTTGAATGCCACAGCTATGGGAAGTATTTTAATAGCTGATATGAATCATGTTATAAATATATATTTAGCTTTGTTCAACCGCTTATACAGACCCGAAATAACCGAAAAATGGGCTTAGGGTTCCACAAGCAATGTATTTGCTGTGTACAGTGTGTGTTTAAGATGTCACATATAATTCGTCGTTTTTCTCGGCAGGGAGCGCGCCATTAGAAGCGTATATAATATATTATACAACCAACGATACAACGTTTCTGAGCTCTATACACATTACTAAATTTTACAACATCGCTTCAGTACCTTAATATCATTAAGGTTATTTATAAAATGAATTAGATAACAAGTTTTATAGAAGTATAATATCATTCTTATGCATGTTTGATTTAAAACTTTAAATTGAATTAAAATTTTAGAATCATTTAATAAGTTACATGCATTCCATCAGTCTGAAATCTATCAAATTCTTTTTTGCAACAAATTTTACTAGGAGGAGGATACCTAAAATAGTTACCTAATATTTGAATTCAAAATTTTCAATTCAAAAATAACACCCGAATAAAACTTATTGTGAATTTATTTTAGTGGTAGTTTTTTTAGTAGAAAATATTCGAGCTTTCATAATCATAATTTATAGTATGTATTCTGCCAATTTTTAAAATTAACTGAATGTTTATGAAAATTAACATTGAATAAAGCTTTTGAATTTTTCATTTAGCTCCGAGCCACATACGTTCTGAATATTTCGTCGGCATTCAAGCAAAAGTGACCAACTGCATAAATGGCGAAAATAAGATGCTTGACTAATTGAGTTGAATAACGATATAATAATAAAAACATAATTAAAATTTTAATATAATAAACTATATTAATTGTATTATGACTAAAATTATTGAAATTTGGCATTAATTGTCTGATTTTATAAGCGATATTCAACCTAAAAGTTGCTCTCCTGTAAAACTTGAGCTTTGCAGTTGGTCACTTTTGCTTGTATGCCGATGATTAATTAGAAAAAAGATCTTTTAAATTTTTCTTTTAGCTCCGAGCCACATACGTTTGGTGCCGCTGTTTAAATTTGATTTTAATATTCAATTAGATCACCAGATGATAAAAAAAATTAGCGATGTGTAAAGGCATTAAAAGTTTATCTAATCGTTGAAACATGAAAACCAATGCTGTTGAAAAATTTAATCATAAACTTTTATATTTCAAAACTGACATCCAATGATTTTTTTTCACCTTTCGATTAAATCTATAATTATCTTATAAATTTAAAAAATTGTATCCTTGACTAATTATGATAAGCTTTGTGGTAACTACTATAAAATTTGAGAGAGAAATGACTCTCTCACTCGCACTCGCAGACGATTTGAAATCGTACGTACAGGGTGGCTCAATTTCGATCCTTCTTATGGGGAAATCGGTAACTATAGGAGATATCGAAAAATGGATGGCGCATCCTCGATCTCTTTTTTTGAGAAAAGTTTAATGGTGTAAACTCGAATTCGATATCTTTTTTCGTTTTCGAGTTATGGCCAAAAGTTCACTTTTTCGACTTTTCGTTAAATGTCGATATCTCGGTTGTTTGTAAAGTTATAGAAAAAATATTTACACTTTCTCCAGACACTTTTTTAAGGGCAATAAAATGGGCTAAAGAGATTTGAAATATCTTACCTAGTTTTTGAGTTATAATATAAAGTTTTGTTTTTTTAAATAGAAACCATAGATGGCTATGAAATATTTAAATAGAGTTCTTTATCCTCTTTTCAATTATATGTAACATGTGAGGTCTATTATTTCACTTTCTACCCCGTTATATTACAAAATGTTAAATAAAAACAAAAGAAGATCGGAAAATTAAAAGTTGACTTTTTCAAAACAAAACACTATACAAAATCATTATTGGCATCTAAAACAATTGTCTTCAGTTGTTTTTAAAGAGTCTTTTTAGTACCTAATACTTCGATACCTCTTTTTATTTTTATTTCGTACCTATTACCTATTATTTCACAAGAGTGTCAAATGGCTTATGAAAACTATGAAATATTATAATATAAATGTATAATGGATTGTTTTGATAAATCCAACGTTTAATTTTCCGATCTTAGTTTGTTTTTATTTAACATTTTTTAATTTAATGGGACGAAACTGAAATAATAGATCCCACATATTATATATAATTGAAAAGAGGATAAAAAACTCTATTTAAATATTTCATAGCCAACTATGGTTTCTATTTAAAAAAACATAACTTTATATTATAACTCGCAAACTAAGTTAGATATTTAAAATCTCTTTAGCCCATTTTAATGCCCTTAAAAAAGTGTCGGAAGAAAGTGTAAATATTTTTTCTATAACTTTACAAATAACCGAGATATCGACATTTAACGAAAAGTCGAAAATGTTAACTTTTAGCCATAACTCGAAAACGAAAAAAGATATCGAATTCGAGTTTAAACCATTAAACTTTTCTCAAAAAAAGAGATCGAGGATGCGCCATCCATTTTTCGATATCTCCTATAGTAACCGATTTCCCCATAAGAAGCATCGAAATTGAGCCACCCTGTACAATCGTTGTACTATCCGGTGCATTTTTCCTTTTCTATTTTTAGACATGATATTAGAAAAATTGGAAAATTGTTTTACAAAAATAAAAATTGTAAGCTTAAAAATACTATACCTACCTACCATTTATACCTACAATTTCTATTGAAACATGAAAATAAATGCTTAAAAATTGAAACAATTGTTATAAATAAATGTGTATTTTCAAAATTGACGTCCAAGGATTTTTTTTCACCCTTCGATTAATTCTAAGTATAATTTTTATCTTATAAATTTAAAAAATTATAACCTTGACTAATAAATTATTATAAGCTAACGTAATTCGAATTCAAAACTTACCTGTGCATGTTATGCTTTTCTATTTTTTTTATTAATCGACTTCAAAATAAGGAGGATTTTCAATTCGTCTGAAAATTTTGATGTATGTTCAGCGATAATTCGTTACCACGCTGTCCGATTTCAATGATTCTTTTTTTGTTAAAAAATGGATAACACAGGGGTTGTCCGATATAAATTTGGTCACGATCAAAAACAAAAATTAGCAAATTTGATTAAACGCATAGGCTGCAGAATATTCATTTACATGATATTACTGTATAAATAGGTACCATTACCATGCATCGCATGCTAGATGTAATGTGAGCTGTTTTACAATAAACAAGTTTGATAAAAAGTGAATACTTTAGGTCAGATAATAAAAAATTTGTTTCCGATCCCCATCAGAAACTCCGGGTCCAGATGAAATTTCCATCGACTCTCGCCCCCCATCATCGGACCTGTCTATAGTTCAACGACTAACATCAATAAGTTAAAAGTTAAAAAAATAGTCAAAATGGATTCAAGGAAAGTCAAAACGGATATTTCCGTGAAAATCTGGAAACAAAAAAAATCGGTATTACGGCCCTCGGTGTTATGGTTAACGGCTTAAGAATTATTTAAGTCAATTACGTATTTGAGTAGCTTGTCACTCATGTTTATAGAAAATGAAGTGCAATTGTTTAGATTATGAATCTATTATTATTGCAGTTCGCAAGAATGCAGGCAAGAAAAGTTCCACTTTAAACGAGCACTAACGCAGAATTTAACTGTGAATTGATTACATGAGAATTTTTTTAATTTATGTTTATATTTTTATGGGTTTATGTTTTTGTTGATTCCAAAAATAAAAAAGGTATAATTTTTCATTTTCATTATCATTTTAGTGAACCATCCCATTCTTGTTGGGGTCATAGGGGGGGGGGGGCTCCAAATCAGGCTGCACCTGGGGCCTCACATTTAAATAAAACTCCCATAAGAGCCTTCTTTTCTGCTTCTCAATATTCATATTGCAATATTCCAAGTTTCAATAAATTGATAATATCCCAGTTTTTTCAAATCTACATCACCGTGAGTCGTCGTGGTTACGCAAAAATTATTTAATATTATGTATTAAAATTAAGTAATACTAGGGTTACAAATATTATCCAGTTCCGCAGTCGTCACCTTCAATTGTTTCTTAAAAACATGCAAAAAAGCTTAAAAAAAAGCTCGTCATTTATATGGGGTTCCATAAAATAAAAAAGAAACAAATTTTTTATTATCTGACCTAAAGTATTCACTTATTATCAAACTTGTTTATTGTAAAACAGCTCACATTACATCTAGCATGAGATGCGTGGTAATGGTACCTATTTATAAAGTATTATCATGTAAATGAATATTCTGCAGCCTATGCGTTTAATCAAATCTGCTAATTTTTGTTTTTGATCGTGACCAAATTTATATGGGACAACCCCTGTGTTACCCATTTTTTAACAAAAAAAGAATCATTGAAATCGGACAACGTGGTAACGAATTATCGCTGAACATACATCAAAATTTTCAGACGAATTGAAAATCTCCTCCTTATTTTGTAGTCGGTTAATAAAAAAATAGAAAAGCATACAATGCACTGGAAAGTTTTGAATTCGAGTTACGTTAGCTTATAATAATTTATTAGTCAAGGTTACAATTTTTTAAATTTATAAGATAAAAATTATACTTAGAATTAATCGAAGGGTGAAAAAAATCCTTGGACGTCAATTTTGAAAATACACATTTATTTATAACAATTGTTTCAATTTTTAAGCATTTATTTTCATGTTTCAATAGAAATTGTAGGTATAAATGGTAGGTAGGTATAGTATTTTTAAGCTTACAATTTTTATTTTTGTAAAACAATTTTCCAATTTTTCTAATATCATGTCTAAAAATAGAAAAGGAAAAATGCACCGGATAGTACAACGATTGTACGTACGATTTCAAATCGTCTGCGAGTGCGAGTGAGAGAGTCATTTCTCTCTCAAATTTTATAGTAGTAGAAGGATCATCGTATGCTAATATTTGTCGCATATAAAAATATTAAAATCTATATACGCCATCTGTATTTTGCTACATAAAATTAAAATGCACTAGCTGCACTTGTAGATTACTTTAATGAATGAATGCAAAATAATTTTTTTATCTGTTATCACCGCCGATGTTGCCAGCTTGTGCTAGGTGCTAGGTATTAATTTCACACGAGTATTCAATTTGTTTTTAAATCGTGTTAAAAGTTTGTAATAAAATTTTCTGCAAATCGTTATTAATTAATTCTTATTTTATTCATTTTCTTAATTTTAAATTTGTGGTTTGTTTATATTAAAAAATCATGTCTATAAAAGCTCATCACTGTGCTTATACAGGCTGTAAAAATAATCGCAGAAACTCGCCCAACAGTATGTTTTTTAGTTTTCCAATTAAAGACACTATTCGTTTGAACAAATGGATAGAAGCAACTGGAAATATATCCCTTATTCTGGAAGATGTTGACCCCGTTAATAAACTTATTTGTGAAAAACACTTTTTAACAGAACATTTTATGAATGTAAATGCTTCCAAAAAACGCTTAAACAGAAATGCAGTGCCAATAAAATATGGGGAGTGTAACGTAATTAATAATGGTAAATATTTTTTGAATTGTTCAACTATAAGGTACAGCGAACTTCTCTAAGTTAAGGTTACAGACGTCCCGCGACTTTGTCGGGACAGTCCTTTCTTTTGTACTGCTATCCAGATTGTTTTTCATGCAAGTTGGGATGCAAAAATGTCCCGATTTTCAGAATTCCTAAAAAGTAAAAATATTTATTCATGTAACTAATTAATTTACTAAATATAAGCACTTTTGCACCTACAATGAACACAAAAAGTATTCGTACACTCCCATGTTAGCAATGTAAATTGTACGTTTTGAAAACCTTTTTTGTCATATAAAAAGTCACTTTTACAGCAAAACTTAATAGACATATTTTATTAAAAATTTGATTGTCTTCATTTTTGTTTATATACATTTTTCTATTTTGAATCACCGTTTTCGAGATACAATGACTTAAAAGAATCTCTGTAAGAATTTTAATAAAATACCCATAAGAGTAAACTTAATTTTATTAAAATTTTTACAGAGGTTTTTTTAAATCACTGTATCTCAGAGACGGTGCGACAAAATAGAAAAATGTATATAAACAAAAATGAATAGAACGAAATTTTCAACAAAAAATGTTTAATAAGTTTTGCTGAAGTTTTTGCTTTTATATGGGAAAACGTGTTTTCAAAATGCACAATTTTCATTGCTTGCATAATTTTGGGTATGGGTGTATGTCCTGATTTCACGATTGTAAACGATGGTAACTTTACCTAAGTCGAACCTCCATTATATGACAAAAAAAATTTGAGTTATAGAAAATTCGAGATAAGGAAACAATTTTTAACGTAAAATTCGATCTAGCTGCAAACACAAAATTCGACTTATAGTAATATTCGACTTAAGGAAGTTCGAGATATAGAAGGTTGACTGAATATTATTTCAAATATTTTTAGAGTTCACATTAACAAAAAATCCTGATGATAAGATGTATGGAAGAAAAAGAAAATTTTCAGAAATTCAAGAAAACGACGAATCAAGTTTTATTAAATACATTGATAGGTCATCTAATGTACCATCATCATCGCTTAATATGTGCTACAGTGAAAACGATGAAAATCGTGTTATTATAGGATTAGACAATACGAGCTGTTTGTGTAAAGATAAGTATTTAAGTCAGATTGCAAGCCTTAAGAGAAAACTGAATTCCAAAAACAGAATAATCTTAAGATTGAAGCAGCAAAAACGCTCAAAATCTAATACTCCCAATGTTTTGGACAAAAGATCTGAAGGGTGTAAAACCCTAGTTAATATACAATTATTTCATAAAACAAAACAACCTTGGACAAGATTGGAAAAAGAACTAGCAATGTCATTATATTATAAATCTCCAGGATGCTACAAATTTTTGGTAAGAGAACTTAAGCTTGTTTTACCCTCAATTAGTGTAATTAAGAGATGGCTATGGGCTTCCAATATAAAGACGGGATTAAATACAAAACTTTTTGATTGTTTGAAGTTAAAAGTCAAGACAATGGATGAATTGGAAAAACAAATTGTTGTTATGTTTGATGAAATTGTTTTGAAAAAAAATTTAAACTTTAACAAACGTTGGGACTACATTGAAGGTTACGAAGATTTTGATTTATTTGGAAGAACAGACATACTCGGCAACTATGCGGTTGTATTTTATCTTAGGGGTCTGTTCAAAAAATGGAAAATGCCAATTTGTTACTACATTTCCAGTAACGCAACTAAAGGAGACTTACTAAAAAATATCATTTTAGAAGTTTTAGAAAAATTGGTAGGAATTGGACTTTTCCCCAAAGTCTTGGTTTGCGACCAAGGTAAAAACAATCAGAAAGCTTTATCTTTATTAGGCTGCACAATGAAAAACCCAAAAATTAGTTTAAAACATGGCCAAATTGTTTACACTGTTTACGATCCTCCACACTTATTAAAGACACTTCGTAACAATTTTATGAATCCGCATACTACCTTTCTTGTAGATAATAAAAAAGTGTCTTGGAATGATGTAACAACAGTCGCAGATATTGATTTACAAAATACCGAAGTACGTTGTTTACCGAAATTGAAAAGAAAACATCTTAATCCGACAGCTTTCGAAAAGATGAGGGTTTTATACGCGGCTCAAATATTTAGTAGAAAGGTAGCTGATACCATAAAAACAGCATTGTTGATTGGTGAATTGAAGAGTGAAACTGCTCTCGATACATCTGAATTTATTCGACTGTTCAATGATATATTTGATTGTCTTAATGCACGTGTTACTTACGATAAAAATGTTTTGCGTCGTGGATTGTCTACTTCAAACACCACTGTTGAAGACTTCATGAAATCAACGTTAGATCGTTTGCAAGGCATAAAAGTTTTACACAATGGAAAACAAACAAATTATGTTAAGGTCATAGAAGGCTTTCAGTGGACAGTTGGATCAATTCTTCTTCTTTGGGAAGATCTTAAAGTAAGCAACATGCGTTATTTACTTACAGGGAACATTAGCCAGGACCCAATAGAAAATTTTTTTTCTGTAGTTCGTCAAAGAGGTGGCTACAATCCTCAACCAACTACTAAAGATTTTAGAATTGCATTCCAGCACAACATGTATATAAGATTACAGTCATCAGTAGAAGGTTCGAATTGTGAAGCAGATGATGGTGAACCACTATTGCTGGTTGATGATTACGATGGGATTTCTGAAATTTCAGCACCTGAAATTTCAAGTGCTGAAATTAAAATAAATATTTTAGCAGAGAATTTAGAAAATAATGAAGATAATGATGTATTATGTTATGCTGAAAATAAAAATAAAGAGGAAAAAAAAATAACTTTAGATACGTGTGCAAAAGCATACGTTTCTGGTTATTTGGCTCATTGGTTTTTGAAAAAATATGATTGTGACAACTGCAGAAAAATGCTAATTAAAGATATTAGCAGCGATATTAGTTATGAAAGTGAGAATACGTGTGAAAAACAAGAATTACTTATTTTATGTCGAGATTATGGCTGTGATACAGAAATTAAATTTTTAAAGCAACCTTCTGAAACATTCACTCAGATTATATCTTTTTTAATAACCAGGTTTAATTTTTATTTCGACAATTTTAAAATAGAATATGGGCTCACTAAGAAAATTACAGCTCATCTTGAAGAAGACGTAAAAACTGTTTTTCCAAATTCAGAATTAATAAACAAATGCTATGATCATTTTACTATTATTCTTAATCATCTGGTTTCTATCAAATTATTTAGAATACTACAATGGCTTTCTCCTGAAAAGAGCCGAAAAGAGTCGAAGCCTCATCGTAAAATACAAATTTTAAATTAGGTAGATACATAAATATAAATGTAATTTAAATTTATTTTAAAAACTTATTGTAATAAATATAAAAAATGAACAAATCAATTGATAATTTTCTATTTTAATTGACCTGAAATATATTTTTATTTATTTTCGCTTCGCGCCCTTCGCGAACTCCCCGATGCCAGTGCCTTGTTACGGCACTGTTTAACAGGTTTGACTGTAGTACACGTAGTAGGTATATTGTTCTCGCTTCTTGTTACATACAAGCGACTCGCATAAGTTCTCGGACACTCCTAATGCTACCAATGTAAATTGAACATTTTGAATCCGCTTTTTTTCATATAAAAATCGATTTTACCACAAAACTTTTTAGACATTTTTGTTGCAAATTTCATTGCCTTCCATTGTTTATATGAATTTTTTTATTTTGTCTCGCCGTTTTTTACTGACAGCGGCTTAAACATGACTCTGTAAAACACAAAAACTATTGTCATCTATATCTCGGAAACGGTGCAAAAAAACTAAAAAATTAATAAGCATTTTTTCTTGTAAATTTTATTCTCTACATTTTTGTTCCTATACATTTTTCTATTTTATCCCACCGTTTCCAAGATATAGATGACAATAGTTTTTGTGTTTTACAGAGTCTTGTTTAAGTCGCTGTCAGTCAAAAACAGCGCGACAAAATAAAAAAATTCATATAAACAAAATTGAAGGCAATGAAATTTGCAACAAAAAATGTCTAAAAAGTTTTGCCGTAAAATCAATTTTTATATGAAAAAAAGCGGCTTAAAAATGTCCAATTTACATTGGTAGCATAGGAGTGTCCGAGAACTTATGCGAGTCACTGTATATCTACCCATTTTCTATTTTAAAAATAAGTTGGAATATAATTTTGAAAAACATATTGACATAATTTCAATATTTTGAAATTTGTATTTTTTCTCCCATAATCGTTTAAATAATTTATAAAAGTAGTCAAGTTATAAAAAGAATCGTGTTCGTGCATTATTTGCTCTGTAGGATAATCTGTCGTTATTTGATATTATATATATAAACAACAGACACAAACTTAGACGCTTAGACAAAGTGCATTCTGATAATGACAACATCGCTTTCTTTCATAACGAACATGCAATTCAAGAATTGAAATAAACTGCAAAACTTAAATATTCCACCGTTAGTGGTGTTACTTGACAGGTATTTCTGTCTCACTTCATTAATGCTCTCTCGCATAAATGTGCTGCGACATATTTGCCTATATGATGAACCTTCTAATAGTAGTTACCACAAAGCTTATCATAATTAGTCAAGGATACAATTTTTTAAATTTATAAGATAATTATAGATTTAATCGAAAGGTGAAAAAAAATCATTGGATGTCAGTTTTGAAATATAAAAGTTTATGATTAAATTTTTCAACAGCATTGGTTTTCATGTTTCAACGATTAGATAAACTTTTAATGCCTTTACACATCGCTAATTTTTTTTATCATCTGGTGATCTAATTGAATATTAAAATCAAATTTAAACAGCGGCACCAAACGTATGTGGCTCGGAGCTAAAAGAAAAATTTAAAAGATCTTTTTTTTAATTAATCATCGGCATACAAGCAAAAGTGACCAACTGCAAAACTCAAGTTTTACAGGAGAGCAACTTTTAGGTTGAATATCGCTTATAAAATCAGACAATTAATGCCAAATTTCAATAATTTTAGTCATAATACAATTAATATAGTTTATTATATTAAAATTTTAATTATTTTTTTATTATTATATCGTTATTCAACTCAATTAGTCAAGCATCTTATTTTCGCCATTTATGCAGTTGGTCACTTTTGCTTGAATGCCGACGAAATATTCAGAACGTATGTGGCTCGGAGCTAAATGAAAATTTCAAAAGTTTGCTTTATTCAATGTTAATTTTAATAAACATTCAGTTAATTTTAAAAATTGGCAGAATACATACTATAAATTATGATTATGAAAGCTCGAATATTTTCTACTAAAAAAACTACCACTAAAATAAATTCACAATAAGTTTTATTCGGGTGTTATTATTTTTTGAATTGAAAATTTTAAATTCAAATATTAGGTGTCCTCACCTCCTAGTAAAATTTGTTGCAAAAAAGAATTTGATTGGTTTCAGACTGATGGAAATAGTATTGCATGTAACTTATTAAATAATTCTAAAATTTTAATTCAATTTAAAGTTTTAAATCAAAAATGCAAAAGATTGCTATTATACTTTTATTTAATAAAACATCTCAGCTAATTCCGGCTAATTCATTTTATAAATAACCTTAATGATATAAAGTTACTGAAGCAAAATTTAGTACATGTGTATTGAGCTCAGAAACTTTGTATCGTTGGTTGTATATATTATATACGCTTCTAATGGCGCGCTCCCTGCTGAGAGAAACGGGGAACTAAATGGGGCATCCTAAACACACACTGTACACAGCAAATACATTGCTTGTGGAACCCTATACACATTTTCAGATAAATGCATTTGATGTGGCAACGGATGCCACATGCTTGCTTATAGTCTGTATTTTTATCTTCGAAAATACGGAGAGTAAACGAGCGCCTCCTAGCGCAAATAAATTGTAATTTTATGTGCTATGCGCACAGTGACCAACAACGAAATCGCCACAATTGGGTGTATAGGTCAGGCTGCCACAAAGATGCATGGATGTATGGGTGTGTAGGTGGGGGTATGGAAAAAAATATTATCAATCGCACAGGTGGAACCGCTTAAACAAGGGTCATGAAATTTGTCTGAACTTAGAGGCCAGCTGAAAACGGTAAAAATCTTTTAACAATTGTGGAAATGAAGCAATAAAAACACAAAATAAAAAAATTCAAATATCAATTCCATTTGGACTACTATTTATTACTGGTTTGTTTAAGTTGTTTGACACAAATTAAATGTTCAGTTTAAATGTTGATGGTTCGGAATAAAAGAAGACATGCTAGTCAATATGCTTTTAATTTAATTATATTCTTCTTTTTGTATGTTTGTGGAATATTTGCTCTGACTACCAAATTGTGTTTAGTCTTAAAATTAAAATTAATAAAACTAAATACTTAGGCATATTATAAAATATATTAAATTCGTCGTTGTGGGGTTCACTAATAAAAATTTTCTAATCTGTAAAATTTCCAGCATTCTACAAGTTTTCATTATTGAAGTGACGTTCAGTGTTTAGAAAAGAACTTATTAAAGTTACAGTCGTGTGTTTAAAATAATAGCTTTTGCGTTGAATAAATATTTCTGCTCATCATACTTATGACTGACGGACACGCAAAAAATGCCAGAAATGAATTTATTTCAACACACGCCAACAAAAATAACAACCACAAAAATTCCCTTCTTGGTCTTTGTACAGAAATATGAGAGTCAAAATAAAATCAAATAACGTAATTGATTTACCCAATTTGTGTTAATTGATAATGATATTTAATTAATAAATTAATAAGATATTTGAGTAAATTTAAACTTTTTAATATTTGAAGAGTGTAACCCCCTTCAGGCTTTGGGTTACCCCGGAAACTCAGTTATGGCTGGGCGTGGGAAAAGGAACCAATAATAACACAAATTTGATTGAAAGGGCACCACCCGCTTTTATTGGCTTGTTAAAAAACGGGAAAAATGTATATACGTGCTTGGCCGCAATAATTTTTCAAATAGACAGTACAATGGAATATAAAAAATATTTCCGGAGTCCCGGACAAACCAACAATCTCAACTTACGCTAGTCCTTAGGATCGCAGCACGTTCATAAGTTTTTACATGGTAAATTGGTAAATTAATGGTTACGCCAATAGACACGGATTGGAGTCCCATCAACGGCTCTCGAGTCACCAAATTCCTCTTCCGCTCGCAATAATTTAATGACGGCATTCAAAATTATCTTTTCAAATCTAAACTAGAAGCCTGAAAAGACTTAAATCAGCAACGATCAACGTAACAAAAAATACAATTACCTTCCTTGCGGAAAGCTGATCCCCAAATCTCAAACAAAAGAAAAAATCACTATCAAAGTTTTCTTGCAAATTGAACAACTACAAATTTACGGTAGCTTCACAAATGACTAATTAGTAAAACTTATACTAAAATTTAATTCTAATTTTTCACTACCTATCTATTGGTTCCGATTTCTTCTTCTCTTTCTCACCTCGCAAGTCCTTTCCATAATCTACCGGATAATTCCAAATTAATGTTATAAGAGTTATAAGAGTTTTGCAGAAAGCAAAACAATAAAGATCACAAAATTAAAATTTTTTAGAGGAATATATTTATAGTTTAAAATTTAATGAAATCCGGTACTCTACTTTTGGTTCAGATGTTTAAGTTGTAGGTATACTATAAATTATAAAAAAAAGTTTTTTCTCTTTTTTTTTATGCAAGGATATTTCGCACAAACTTCATAGCTTTAAAAACTTGGTTCTTTAAACAAGTCTTTTTTTCTTATATTTTTTAGAACTATACTGAAAAAAAAGGTTTATCATATGAAAAATTCATCATTTTTACACCGATGAACAAAATTCATCATATTGATGAAGAAATTCATAAATACATTGATTTTGTTCATGAATACTATGCATTTTTCATCAATATGATAAACCATTTTTTCAGTGTAATGTACTGCTGTTCACCATTTAAAGGTTTTAAAAATTTTATTTTAAAATTAGAAATAAATCAATAAACATTAGGATAAATTCTATCAGTACAAGATTTGTAGCCTTTCTTCTAGAAAAAAGTCTGAAAATTGGTTTAAATGATCGAATCAACCAAATCAAATCTCAACTTACTATTTTTGCGATTTTCTCAAAAGGTTGTAGAAATAAATGGTAACTACCAACATAAAAGATAGTTTAATTCTCAATAAATTTATTTGTTGTTTATTCATTCTTCTCCTTGATCTTGGAAGTTTTAGTATGTTGTTCAGGAAGTTTGGGCAAAATTTTAGTTAAAATGCCCGGATTATATATGTTAAGGTCAATGACGTAAATTGGGCATTGAGGTAAATGGCCGGACAATGACGTCAATGCCGATTTACTACGCTGGCCATTAACGTCATTGACCGGTCATTGACCGGTCATTGACGTCAACGCCAGTTAACGGTGGGTAATGATGAAAATATTTTCATATGATGGTAATATTTACGTCTTTGGCCGGTCAAAGACGTTAATAGCCAAAATGGATTAGACAATGATGATATTATAAAATAATTACTATAAGGAACAGAAAAATGGCGATGCACTACAACTAAGGACAATTATTTGTCGTGCACGCATTTTCCGTGTAAATGACAGCAACTCGACCGTTTTCAATGCCTCATAAGTCTACTGAGATTTTTATTTAATGCAAATTAAAAAATTTAATGTTAGAAAGAATATTCTAGTTTTCTGAAGCTTTTGGGTGCAATGTCCTTATTTAATTGGTGGTGGTGGCGTAGTGCGTATAACATGCACTTATGCATAACTACAACAATAGACAACAATAAAAACAACTTTAAAATGTGTGAACAATTTAAAATTAGAACAACAATTTGTTAATAACTTTTGGTAATCTTCGATCGGCCGCTTTACAAAAACCTCCCGTTGGATGCACTATTTCGCATTGAAAACTTCCGCTAACGCGATTGTTGCGTATGGTTGGTTCTTTGCGTCAAAGACAAATACTTGACCATTGTGAACCCACACAGCTTCATTCCGTTTGAAAGTCAAACTCAGAAGAGAATTAATTCGGGAGCTCTTAATTGACGATTCTGTTTGCTTTCTGAAGATTATCTAACTCCTACTAAATTGCTATTCCAAGTCCTCTGGGCAAAATTTTAATTTTTCAAATTCTTTCGAAATTTTCTTCAATACCGCCTTTGCTTGTTGACTTAATTTTGTAGCCTAAAATTTTCCTCTTCGGTTTCGATATTGTACAATTTAGAGCTTATCTTCTAAAAACCAAATACCAAAGCAGGATGTCAACACAAAACAGTATGCAAAAAAATGTTTGCTAGTCAAGATTCTAGGTAAAAATGAAAAATTGTCAATGTATGCAGTTCTCAAGCAAAATACAAGAATACAACTCAAATGGGTCATAATCAAACTTGATAAGGTGCAGGTGTGTCACACAAATCAATAATTTACCACACGATACAATGGTGTCTCAAACAAATCTACACCTTCCTTTAGCAGGATGGAATCACCGGGATTTTTTTATAATGTTGTTGATTTCTTAGACGTCCAGTAGGTTGAGTCTGACGGAGATAAAGCGCAATTTGTCATTACTATGTAAAATTTTTGTCTTCCCTTTATTTAGATAGTATTGATGAAGGAATAATTGTTTACCCATCAATGATTTATTTTAATAATTGACTGTTGTCTAATACCAATTACTTGGCATGTCTGTCCGATCTATGTGACCATACAAGCTTTGCATAATAATTGATATATGCCGTTATTATTTAGTACATCCATTTAATAATTTAATAATCCAGTTAATAAGTTTTTCGATGGTGAAGCATACGTTCTGATGGGTTTATATCTTATTTAGTGAACTCAGTTTTCACAAATATATTATTGTGGAACGTTATGTTATTTACGTTAACTTCCTTCTCAACATTTGTTTTTCCGACCAGCTTAACAAGAGGCAGAGCTGAAGACCTCTCAGGACCAGTTCAATACTTGTAAATTTTCTCACAATTTAAATTAAATTACTTAAATTTACTTGGGTAACTTGGGAATGTTGGTGATAATGGGTGAGATGATGAATTAAATGTTTTACCCTATTAAGTTAGTAATAGATTGCAGTTGATTTGCATATTGGTGTTTTATTTTCCTATATGTATTGGTGCAACACTAAAACGCCAGTAAAATTAATACATTTAACGAGTGAATTATGAAACATTTTTTCACTCAACCTGAAAGTTTTTTAAGATCTTCCGCTTTTAGGAAAAATATTAATTTAAAATAATAATTATAAAAAATCATAATTTCATTTTTAAATTTAATTACACACCTGAAGATGTATGCACCACAATATGAAACATGTGCTATTTCTTAAAAATTAAAAAATAAAAAGATTTAATTGCGAAGTCGTACAGATTTATATACAGGGTGTCCCCGGATAGACTTTACATAATTTCAGTGGTGATAGAGGACACTATTCTAAAAAAAATATTTAAGAAAATTTTTTTTCTAAATTCAAGCCGTCGAGAGTTAGGCCTCCTTAAAGCATTTTTTTAAATTCCCACTTTCACATAGTCATAGCTCGGAAAAGATTGATTTTTCAGTAAAAATGGTTAAGTACTTTCTTAAAGAGCGTGAAATAATCTACAAACTACATTTTAATCTGTTATTGTCTAAAAGCAACGGTTATCGAGTTATGAATTAAAGTCAGCACAAATTAATTTTTTTTGAGATTATTAATAAAGATATTGATATGAGGTTTGTCAGGATTTAAAAATATTCTCTTTAAATATTTTTCATATTTCATATTTTCATATTTTTTTTTCATAAAATGATTTTTACATTATATAATTTTTTAAGATTTCTTAGGATTTTACTTTAGATTTTTATTTAGACAAGTATTTTACTCTTTAACACCTCGTGATTTTTCCTAACAGCAGACCCTTAAGGGGAAAAACAGTTTAGATGACTCAAAAAAACGAATTTTTTCTTTTTTCATAAACTGTAAGTAAAACTATTTAAGAACATGTTCCCCAAGTTTCGAATAAAAATCTCAATTACCTCAAACTGAAGATTTATTTATTTTAGGACCTTTTTGCAAGTTTCCATATATAATAAGCTACATTCAAAAATTGTAATCACTCGTAAATTTGTTTCGAGTTGCTACCGAGTTTGAATATAAATAAAATAAGAAGTTAAGTGAAAAAATGTCAATATATACGAGAAATGAGCATGGTTCAGCCATTTTATTAATTATGAAGGAACTAAATATTATAGTTGGCAACATCAGCTTAAGTTAAGGTCAAAAAATGAACGACCGACACATAAGCCGATAAAATCAACAAAGTGCTTCGGAAACCAAAGAAGCTCGGAGGGCACGAAAGGACCAATTACAACCTGAAAATGTCGAATAAGAAAAAGATGAAGGTTTGTTATATGGTACTGAAATCGCTGATTAACCGGTAATCAGATGAAAACTGTGGCCTCCAGACTGTACACAAAGAGCAAAGTCTGATGGCGACTTCCGATGGGTCGCAGCTTATATGTTCTATATTTTCAAAGGAAATACTCCGAAAAAATTAGATTATTTGTTTATAAATATGAATAAAGTAATCCTAAATTTTGAAAATATATATTATTAATTCCTTCTTTGTCAAAAAAAATCTTGAAAATCAGTAAGAAAACGCATGTTTAAATTGTTTTCCCCCCTTAAGCAAAACCATACATGTGATTTTCATGAATTTTAACAAAAAGTTACATCAAATTATAACTGCAAGAACTATTGAATGGTGTAGTGAATCGATTTGAAATTTTTTTATTACATCGCAAAATCAATGATGACTTGTGTACCAATTTTCATCGATATCTTATATTTTGTAGTTTTATTTTTTGTCTCCTATATACTACATCCTTAAGCAAATAAAAAAAAACTAAAATAAACATAAATTAATTGTTTAAACAGTGGGTTACTAATAACCCGGTTTTGGTACTAGGACGTTAGAAATTATTTTGGTACGACGAGCGTTAATATTTGATTATGTTTATATAAAATGAGATACAAATTTTCCAACATTAATATTCTATATTTGTACAGAACTCTAAAAGTTAAATATATCACAAACGCTTTTTTACTTCATAGTGCGAGTTGTTTTGGTAAGATGGTGCTACAGTTAAAATTTGTATCATCTGCTTGAAACCAAGATCTTGTAGTTGAAACACACGAAAAGAACTTCTAAAATTGGTTATCAAAGTGTAGTGCACTTTTTATATCTATCCCAGAGCATGCATGAGTGAATTCGGAAAATATTGGTCATTTATACACCAAAGATGACATTCCGTAGCGGTTAGGGAGAAAGTGTTCTCCTATATTATTTTTGCGATTGGAATTTGAAGGAACATTTGGAAATTATGTGAAATTACTTTAATTCGTAAAATTGAATAGCGTTAGCGAATGGTCAAATGTCAGTAAAATTAGTGCTCCCATTTATTCTAAAAGTTTTATTAAGTATAAAATTTAATTTGACTTTAGAAAAATTCATACATAGTTATAAAATATCAATTCAACTGTCGCCTGCATCATAGGGCGAAATAACTTTAATTCAGTGTAACTGCAACAAAGTAGTTGAAGTTATTTCGCCCCACGTTGGGAGCCAAAAAGTTGCTGTGATTTTTTATACTTTTTAAAATGGATGAATCCTGCAATCTACCCTAGCTTAAATCAGTCGGAAAACAACGTCTTGAATCCCAGTACCCGGTTCAGTAAATGCAGTAAATTAAACTAATTGATTTGCAATTAACTGAGACTATTTTTTATTGCAAAACAAAATAAAAGTTTTCGTCCACAATCCAGACCTGAACGTAATGGTTGTTTTGGAGATTGCAAACATAAAATTAACTTTAACTTTAAATAAATGTGATGCAAGTAAGCACGTGTGCTCATAAATAATAAAAACAATATTAATTGTTTATTCGAATTTTACAAATATTGGTTTTATTTTAATTTTATGTTTCTAAAGTTTATAAAAAAAGCTCTGACCTCATAATAAACTCATATCATCTAATGTGATTCAGCGTTCTAACTCTTTGAATGTACCAATATCGTTCAGCAATTATCCAGCTTGTTATTCTTGTCTTGGATAATTAACACGTTAAGCTTCACCTATATCCTCAAAGATACAAGTCAATATTTACTGTCGGTCCGCATGTATTCTTAAAGATACAAAACACAAGCAATAACACATCATGTGGCCCATTAGCAAAGCTATTTTTGGTATACATGGCGCTTAACGTGTAAAACAACAGATTCATCATCATCGAATTGCACTATCCCAATATCAAATCCTTGCATCGGTTAAAAACTCAATAGAAAACAATAAACTGTTGTGTTCTGATAAAGAAATGGAAAGTGTGTTGCATATCTAGATATAAAGAACTGACTTTGCAACCTGAGGAACAATAAAGACAGGATCCTTGTTCCGCTTTTCATTTTTGTTTTTCTATTTAGTGTTAATACTGTTCGTTAGTTAAGTTACATTGTTTAGTTTAAGTTGTTGTAGTAATTTCGTTCATTGTTTTGTAAATCTAATGTTTATATTTGTTTAATTTTGGTTGTTTAGCGACTGACACGAATGCAGCTGAGCAGTATATTAACAAGCACATGCATTTGAAAATAAACAAAATTTTAATCTTGATTTTATTTTTAAAAAAAGGAAAATAGCAAGGACCAATAAAATTACGACACGGGAAGAAAACCAAGGAGATAAAAAATATAAAGAGGGGAAGAATAATCAGTCGAGAAATGAAAGTGGACAAAGCAAGTTCAGTAAAAATTTCAGAGCGGACAAAGCAAGTCCGAGTTGAAAGCGGTAGAAGCAAGTAATAAGTTGGAGTGGAGGTCTAAAAGTTCAGCCAAGGAGTTTTTTTTGTTGGAAAATTTATTGGTCACGAAGTGTTGTAACGCGAATACCGAAGACAAAATTCCTGTGAAAAGATATCCGAAAAAAGTGCCCAAATTACGTGCTGCTCAGCGAATTCCATGGGAGTCTTGCCTTTTGTTAATTTGTTCCTTGTTTTGTTCAGGTTCAAATAAATACGTTCTTTATATCGTCAGTTTTTTATTGTCTTCCATGTAACCATTTTTCTTTCGAGAACCAACGACCTAATTTTAGTGTGAGAGCGGAGTAAGAGCACTACAATATATATGTTACGGTCAATGATGACAATTCGGTCATTATCGTCAATGGCCGGCCAATAACGTCAATCCCCAGCTTAGTTGGGCATTGACGTCATTGACCGGCCATTGACGTTAATGACCATGCATTTTGGGCGATGTTGACATTTAAAATTTCATGTGTGGTTTTTACATCATTGTCCGGGCAACGACGTTAATGCCCAATACGGGGTGGGCAATGACGAAACTATTATTCTATGGATTCCATCTGAAAGTAATATATTAAATGTACCCTTGCAATTAATATTAGTTATTAAGGGATACTGAAAAGTTAATTTTGTTAGAAAATATTAGTGATACGACCAAAGAAAATGAGATTACTCTTAGACAAGCAGCAGCTCAAAGCAGTGTTTTAGGAGGCCAGGGTTACAAGCGTTGTCTTTGCGAGGGTGAATGTAAAAATAATAAATGTGCATGTCGCGCAACAACAAATTCACCGTTTATAAATTAAATTTTTAAAATACCCCGTTGACCTTTTTTTTCGCTCTTCGCTGTTTTTCAGGACCTTTCTTTTTCCGGTTTTCACTGTTCTTTAGGTACGCTGTCGACCTTTCTTTTGTGTGCACTTTTTCGTCATGAAAATAATTTTAATAATCCTTACGTAAGATGTAACGGGGGGGGGGGGGGTTGCCAAAATCTTACGTGCCCTTATATGAGGAGGGGAGGGTGTCAAACATTACAAAAATCGTCCTTACGTAATTAATGGACAGTCCCTTGACAGTTAGCTGTCAAATTTAAATCGCCATTTTGCTGTTCTTTATAGTGGTTATTCCATAATATCATCGTTGCCCAATCTATTTTGGCCATTAACGTTATTGACCGACCAAAGACGTAAATATTACAATCAGATAAAAATATTTACATCATTGCCCAAAGTTAACGGGCATTGACGTCAATGGCCGGTCAATGACGTTAATGGCCAGCTTAAATGGGCATTGACGTCATTGCCCGGCCATTAACGTTAATGCCCAATTTACGTCATTGACCGTAACATATATATATTGTGATGTTTAAATGGAACAATTAAAGTTAGTTGATAAGTTGACCAAACGTGAGCTATCAATATTTTATTAATACCAAAATAAAATAATTTCCAAATTTTCATCCAAATCAATTTCCAAACTCAAAATCTTCAGTTACTTAAAAGAATTATTATCTATATCAATTATCACTTCCAAAATAATTAATTTAATTTTATCCAAATTCTTCTCCAAAAATTTTCAACTCAAAACAATAAAAATTTTTCACTCAGAACATAATTAATTTTATCTCCAAAAATTCAAATCTTCGAATCATAATTTTTATAAAAATCAGAGACACTTAAATTTACATTCCGCTCTACGCGGCCATTTTGGCAAAAAGCAAAATTAAACTCTATTTTCGTGCCAATATAAAATTTTAAAAATTCAAATTTAAAATTTACAAAACATCCCATCTTTTACACATAATAATTAACAAAATAAATATTCCAAATTTTAAATACAAAGATTGATTTTGGAACATGATCATATGTACACACTATACTGTTTCAAATTGTGATATATGTTTATTTGTTTATTAATGATATTTAATTAAATACCATTGTCTGCTTTAATCTTTACACAACAAGCTTATAATATGTTATAACCCAATCGACCGGAAAATTTCAATCACTTGGCATGTTTACGATCCAGACCGTGCCGATTGAACGGGCTTCTAATACTGGACTTACTGAATGATCCTATGGAATAGAATGTACTACAGTATTCATCGAGTTAATAAAACAAAGAGGTAGGTAACATAATAATGTCATATTCCAATATTCTATCAATCTTACCGAAATATAAATAACAATATAAGTATTGAGATTAATAATTAACAATTAATCAAAAAAAAGTGATGTTAATATTTTCTATATCTGTATTCTATTTGGCTGGAATAATTTTTTATTTAATTTTCACTTAAACTATATCGACTATGTTTGATGTTTAATGTCTAAAGTAATAAAATCTTTTGTTTTGAAGTATAGAAATATCTAGAAGATGTCTAAATAAAGCGAGAAAGCTACTGTTTTCCCATAAGGATTCAAAGAATACCTTAAGCTATATGTCACATCAAATATCTAGCGTAACTTTTCAAAAGCTAAATTCACTCAAGTGTTACTTATTGTTATTAGTTTTATGAAATCACGAAATTTATAAAAGTAATTGTTAATTTCAGCTAAAATAATATGGGTAATTGAAAATTTTTGTTTTGTTTTGTACTAGGTTTGATTCCCAATAGATGGGTTACGGTTAATTGTGCCGTGGTAAGGATTCCATGTTAAGCTGGATGTCCCAGTTTACGTTTATTAACAAAATTTTAAATTAATAAATTATAAAAGAATAGAAGAATTTGTTATTTAGGTGTTCACAGAACAGTGAGTGCAAGTGCCAAGATTAGCAGTAACTCAGCAAGGATTGGTGTTTAAAAAATGAGAATGGAAGCTTATTAGAGCTTAAAAGAAGTTTAAACATTTGATATTGTTGCCTTCAAAAAGTTGTATTTGTGAAAGATAGTGTGAAAGAGTAGAAGGATGTGCTATCACATCCAAATTATGATACCTAAAATATAAAGTTAATAAATTGTAGGCAGAATCAAAATAGATTCAAAAAGTTTGTTATTTTTTATCAAAGAACTTATTTTGGAAATTTAAAAAAAATCAATAACAACCCCATTTTAATTTTTTGATTAATCTGTATCCTAGCAAATATCACGTTATCCAGTGGTTCCCAACTCAACTCAATGGAAATTTTCTACAACCACGGACCACTACTTAATATGTAGTTTTTTTTACCAATGCGTTATACAATGCATTTTACGATATGTAAAAATTATTGTTATAAAATAATTAACACAATTAAGGCAAAGAGCGATAGACACATGTACTGCTTCTTCGACTTCCTAGTCATCACACCATGACATGTGTTTCTGACTCATTAGTCGTCATCAGTATTGCATACTTGTTGTAATCACTTAATTTTGTGTACTTTATCATACCGGTCTAAAATTCCTTGTGGACCGATATATTATATATAGTTTTTAAACTATTTTTGCACAACTTGCATGATTACTTTTTTATTACAATTATTATTATATTTAAATGTTTTTAAATGCTGTATTTTATCGCTAATTATATAGAGTTCCTAAACAATTTTAGGAATAGGTATCTGCTCTAGATATTGTTATTGTAAAGTTATTACCAGAGAACCTTCTACACTTTTTTCTTTACCAGTAATTCAGAAATCGTCAACTGTAATTCAGATTTGTCAACTGATATTCAGAAATCATTAATTATAATTCAGAAATCGTAAGTTGATATTCAGAAATCGTCAAATGAAGTTCTGAAATCGTGAAATGAAATTAAATTTTTTAAATAAAAGGGCGCCATAAAAACGAAAAAAAAACAATAATTTAATTTTTTTTAAATTATTTATTCATATTATAGAAAAAATAAGAAATACAGCATAAATTATGTCACAACAATATGTTAAATTCAAATTTTAGCAAATAACTTAGCGGCCGACTGGCATATCGTCTATTGCTAGTGCCTGGGATACACGAGCTTTGTAACTAATGCTTAGTCGACTTGTCGCTAAGTAAATAGAATCGGTTTCTATTCACTCGCATTGGCAGTTTATTAATACGAAGCACTATTCAGCATGTTTACACGCAAAATATTGCTATAAGCGACAAGTACTAAGCATTAGCTACGAAGTTCGTGTAAACTAGGCATAAGGCTGTCGCTTGATGTATTGTTACAGTGTTGCAAAGCACGAGCAGAATTGCTTCCAGTTACGGCGTCCTTGTCTTGATCTATTATTTCCTCTAAGTAGACCAATCTTTGTTCCATTAGATTAGGCCCTGTGACATTGGAAACTCAAATATTGCATTTAGCTTCTGCCTTGATTTTCGACCAAATATATTCAATGGGATTTATCATTGGAGAGTAAGGTCCTAGCCACAAAAAAGTTGCTATCGTCCCATCAAAGACCGCTTTCAGGCTTGAATGGCAAGGCGCGTTGTCTACAACAAGTAGTAAATCTGACAGTTGATTTTCCATATCTTGCCATTGCTTCAGTAATGTCGTTACTCGATCATTTGCTAATATTGTAAAGTAAACAAACCTCTTTTGCGTTCCATAGCTACTACGGCACAGAAGTTGTTCCAAGTTGCTTCAAGAAAGCCATAGAATTAATCCTTTTTTAATTACATTTGAAATTTTTTGATTTTTATTTAATAGTTTCTGAATATCATTTGATAGTTTCTGAATATCATTTGATGGTTTCTGAATTTCATTTGACAATTTCTGAACATCAATTGGCACATCTGAATTACAGTTGACGATTTCTGAATATCAGTTGACAAATATGAATTACAACTGCAAAAGGTGCAGTTTTTAATACCTACTAAAATAATTTTATATAAACCTAGACACTCGCTCCAAACTTATTCCTAAAACAAAATAATAATATATAATAGTAGATGGGTACTTCTACAAAACTCGGGTAACTTAATAACTGATTTTAAATTGAATGTTTTTTATCTCAAATTATGTTCCTTCATAACTCTTTTGATAGACCATGGGTTGGTTATTTGTGTAAAAAGAACAGTTACTCTATAAAGTATTTTTCACAATTCCGGGAGTAAAGTGCTCACTTTACTCCCGCTTTTGCGGAACTAAAGTAATACTTTTTTTCCCGCGCCATTATTGCGCGCTATTGATCTGAAATTTTGCTAATGGCTTCTTATGATAAATCGCTGCGAGGTTATTGTAACGGGGGTAAATTTTTTGCTCAGTTTTCAGTGTGCGATTTTTGCACTCGGCTACCACCTCGTGCAAAAACCTTCGCACGCGGGATGAAAAGCAGTACCTTAGTCCCATGATGTATAATATACTATTAGGAGAAATTGAGGTTTTTGACAAATATGGCCCCAAGGGACGGACGAAACATAACAATTTTATCAAAAAATGAAATATTTTATTACTAATTCAATTTTATTTATTTATTAATAAATACGGGCAGGCCTAATATACAGTATTTATAAACCTATTACAAAAACAAACATACCCGCACAATGCAAACAATTTTAACCAACCGACCCTTAGCATCTTCTCTCTTATTTTGCAAAATTTCTCCTCTTGTTAATTTATTCCTTCTTTTAGGCTGCATATTGTCCTATAACAATCAATATTATATTGTAATAGAAGATTAAATTGGTACTTTTACTATCAAGGAACTGACGACAAGGGACTGACTACAAGGGACTAATGATTTTCTTCAAGAACTAACTATAACTTTTGATTAAAACGAGATATTGTATATCTTTACGTTAGGCAATGTTACGTTATACAAACAACATTGGAATAAACGATGATCTAAAACAACTACCAATAAATTACACCAAAACTACTCACCAAGGAACTGAGTTGCTGACCGTCACAACACATGTTCTTTCTTTTCATAGAAAAAGGACCAACAATGGACCGCCTTGAAAGTTTAGAAATAAAAAAGATTTTAAAGAAAAATCCAACCCAACTAATTAATAGACAATTAAATTTAATAAACGGCCAATTGATTGAGATATGCATTTAACAACCACGTGCTTATCACAATATCGTATTTTGTAGCTGTTCAATATTGAAATTTGTTTTTTGAAGTTTGGCTGTTTTCGAATATTTTCGAACATTTAAATATCTTACAACTTTGTATATATTTTTTAGCACTTGATAATAGGTTATAACCTGAAACATTTATGTAGTGCAATCAATAATAAAAAATTTAGAGTTTTGACTAGAAGTTATTAATTAAAATAATTCACCAATTCTACCACATCAGCCAAAACCAGACTAAATATGATTGGTTTAAGATAAACAGATCATTAGGTTTTCAATCTTATCAATTACCACGAATTTTAAACTTTTATATGAGACAAGGGACTGATGCCCGATGTACGCTACTTTAACTAAGAAGATATTAATCATGTCAATATTATAGAAAACCCAAAAAATGCATTAAACACTTTTCAGAACTAAAATGTTTTTAAGTTAACACATGTAAAATACACTGTAAGTATAAATTCACAAACGTTTTCACCATACTATGGCATCATCAAGCGATGAATTAGAAAGAAAATTAAGAGAGAATCCTTTAAATATTATTCGTGGTGGTGGTAGCAGGTACTTTGAAAAAGGAGGGGATATTTTAAATTGATAACAAAAGGGGGGCAAAAAAAACCAATTCATCAATTTTACAAATATAAAGTAAAAGAAGTATTTTATAATATGTCAAATATGAAATTTCTGTAACGGCCATATTCTGGCCGTTAATTAACCCTACAGAAATTGCTAATAAAATTAAAAGATAATTTATTAATACCGTTTTAACGTATAAAAAATACACTGTAATATGTAGGTACCCTAAAACGGGGTAAACTTTAGGTTTAATTTATACAATTCAGTTGTAGTTGCTCGTTTAATTTATGTGGAGTGATATAATAAAAAATTTTGGTTATTAATTTATTAGTTGAGAGCTTTTTGGTTTGAATTGATTTTGTTTAGTTTGAACTAATCATCCCTCTGGATTAGAGTTGTTTTTGTATTTGAATTTGAACAAAACACCACGTTGCTGGTTGAAGCGTGGTCAAACACAGCCAAAAACTGTCAAAAGAAACGGAAAGATGTCACTTCTTACTTCAAATTTTTCTATTTAGGTTAGTATTCCATCTATTGATTTTTGTGTTTTTTCAATTTTTATTATTTCTTTCTAATGTTAATATTAAATTTTTGTGCTTTATATTTCAATTTTTGTATTTCAATTTTATGTATTTCAATTATTATTTTTGTATTTCTTAATGTTTGATTTTTGTTTTTTGATTTTATGTGAAGTTTTCATGGTTTTTCCATATATTTTTGTTATTTTTAGGCTTGAAAACGGGTAAATAAAAAGAACCCGAAACGTCGAACAACTTATATTTTTGTTCTTACTGACCTCCTACTCAACTATTTTTACTTATTATTGAGAATATCACACCAAATTATAAATTAGTAAGATTAGATTAGATCTCAAATCTCTTTTCTTCCAGCAATTAAGGTATCTGCGGGTAATAAGGCCTGTAGGCTAATAAGGCCTAAGTAACAAAAATCGTACTTAAAATAACCGCCCTAGCTCAATACCACACACCTATTGCATGTAGAAGTTGCTAAAATTTTGCGGAAGCTGAATACCCCGTTTCTAGCCTCCAGTGTTACATAATTCATCATGAGGTGAGACCGTGCAGCCCTAAAATAATGAAAATCGGTTCAAATAAATCGTAAATATGTTTTGTAATATAACAGTTAGCTATATAAGGTATAAAATTAAATTTTTTATCTTTATAAATACATACTTCGATGATCTTAAAAATTTGAATATCCTATCGTCCTCCAAATATTTTTTATTTTGTTTTTCTTACATAACGTGGTCGACTGGTATTGAGGCCTACTAAATTTAACCATACGTAACCATAACTTCTTTTATCAAAGTTTGTTTGCTTTATAATGTATTTTACAGTACTTTTGAGATATTACGAATGAAAATAATTAGTAGGCATATTTATTAGTAAATCAACGAGCTTTATTTTTAAAGTTTCGAGCCCGATGCCTCCTAAACGAACCACGTGGTTATAAATCGATGATTTTGAGTGCTCCGAAGCGTTCTAATTTATACTTTTTTTAAAGAATCTTTAGTTGTTGTATTTATGTGTTTATTGATTTCAAATACCAAATAATATTTCGTATAATTTTATTATTTAAGTATTTTAAAGGCAATAGGTCTTATTATCCTACCATAGTAAAATAAGGCCTTCTGGCAAAGTTTATAAAAATGCTTAATTTTGTGTTTGTCTATGGTACAAGTTACCATTTTTCGTTTATATTTTATAGAAACCAAAGATTAATATTAAAACATGTTGATTAAATTGGATATATATTTCACTTTATTGCAAATATCCCTTAGCTAGGCCTTATTACCAGCAGGTACCTTATTTCAAATTTAAAAAAAGTTACAAGAAGCTAAAACTCTAGTGTATACGGTGAATGTAGGCAATTCATAATGTAATTCATGTTATTCATTCAATTTTAGCATTGCAATTTTCTCTTTTAATAGATCCCATAGTGATGAATAATACAAGAGATTTCGTATATCAGACAGTATAAAAGATTAAAAAACTAATGTCTGTGATTTTTCTTAAAATTTCATATTAAAAATAAAGCAATATAGATGCGTGACTTATCTTTTATTTGTAGGAGTAGGTAATTCTCACTCTAGATACACAATAATCGTTTTGTTAATTTATTGTAGAAATATAATGGAATGGTAACTTGTTAACATAAACACTTTATGTAAGCTATTATAATATACATTATAATGATTTAAATGATATATTGTCACGCTATCATTAAAATGATTATTAATATTGGGGCATAAACTTTGTATACTCTTTGCATTCAGTTCTGTTTATATTAATAATACAAAACGATTTAACCCGATATCTGGCAAGGTGAGAAATCGTAGTAAAAAGAAATTGAAACTTCTCATGGAGCTTTCTAAAGACTTTCTAAAAAGTTAAAATTTCAAATCTTTTCTTTATTTTTTTTAAATCCTGCCAAATCCAGGGTTAATTTAATAACAATATTATAGATGTTATTACTTTCGTAAAGGCTTTTCAATGCTTGAACCTTAAGATTAACACTTCCAGTGTCATGTGTCACTATAAATTTAAGGGTAAACATTTAAATGCCATACATAATATAATGTTGCTTGTAAGTAACAATTTCAGATACAGGGTTAAGAGAAAAATTTTCCAATTTTTAGTAATTTTATTAATTTTATTATTTGTCGGTAATCACAAAAAATCATAAATAAAATTGCATTTTTAATTTTGGTGCATCTTGAGCAGTCTATCTCAAAGGACTACAAATCGGAAAAACTTTCAGTTATTGTCTTTTATTTACCGATTAACGGTTTCATTGATTCAGCTTCCAAAATTGGTTCATTTTCATCAGTATGTTCATCTTCACGAGGTCAAAAGGTTTTTCAGAGCTTCCTTGTGCTTTTTTTGTAATTGGCATTTTAACTTTGAAGTATTTTCCGATGTCTTTACTTTAGCAACAGCAACTTTTTTATCTTAACACTTTCAAAATGCTTCCATACATAACTTTTCAGTGACATTTTTTTTGTGGTAGGTACTACGAAACTACGATTAACTAACTAAATTGACTAAAATATTGGAATTACAAGATTTTTGAAAAAGAAAATTTGACATGATTCAACCGTACAGAAGGTACTCGAATGCAAAAACTGAATTGACTTGAAACGAAAACCAAACTTCAACTGAACAAAACTACCTAAGTAAAAAAATATGGCGACAAAAGCAAACGAAGGTTACAGGCTGTCGTCCGAAAGCTGTTAGCTTCTTGTTCTAAACAAAATTTTGGTTCCATTACAGGGAAACCCCTATATAAAACTTCTATGCCATTATTTCATAACTAGAGAGTGCTTTAATAAAATGCATAAATTGAGTTGTAAACCGGAGTTTAGACAACTTAATTATGTGGTTATGGAAATCCATTTTTATTAAATTTGTTCAGTAAATGAAACAATTCGATTTTATATATGCAATTATATTATTTATTCCACAAAGTTACTGATTATTATTTTGATGAAATAATATAGATACATATTTCTAAATAAAATTACAAAAATATGACTTAAATTAAATTCAACATCAAGTCTTTCATTTTGAATATAAAATCGTAATTTAATTCAACTGCTTTCTAGAAGCATTCATGAATAAAGGGTGATGTTATGCAAATAATACTCTTTTCTTAAAGAAACGTGGAAAGTATAACCCAAAAATATAACTAACTTGATATTATTTTTGAACAAAAATTAAGACAATTGTGGTTAAAATTAAAATTTTTACATATTCATTTAAAAAAATATTTAGTTGGAGTGCTTTTTAATTACTTTTGAAATATCGTAAAATTTATTTAAATTTTTGCACCTAATTTAGATTAAAAGTGTGCGTATTTAATAATCACATCCAAGGTTTAATCTCCAACTTTTTGCAACACTCATTTATCTTGCTCTTTTTGCAGACAACAATAGATATCACCTGTCGAATTTCTCACGCTTTTTTTACACTTAATCTGGCTTGATCGAATGGATCAACTGTGTAACGTCTATTATAACCAACTTGCTTGAAATAAAATGGGTAAGCAATAATGTAGTTTTGATGAGCGTAAGCTGCCATGGAATTTAATCTATCACGAACAAATTTAAGCTCGTCAAAATGAAATGCAATTATTCAATTCAATTTTCAATTTATTCTAGTTTAAATATTTATATAGAATGTGATATGGCACACACTTGACTTCATATTTTCTCACAATCTGTTATTGATGAAAATTGGTAACATTTACCCAGTTTAAACTCAAGAGTTCATTTTTACGTGGTGCACCCAATTTGAATTATGAATAAAATTGAGTATAATCTTTATTTTCAAGTATCTACCCGAAAAGATGGTATCTAAGTACCTACTTAGATATTTATTCATAAATTTTTCAATTTTCAAGCATACATTCCCTAAGTTAGAGTGTAAAGGTTTTACCTGCATATTAATTATTTATAGTAGGTATACCGGGTGCTGAATGAGTTAGCCGAACATAGGAAATTAACATGTAAAAACTTATTTATGCAAATTCCTGCTTCCCTAATTATTGTAGAGAAAAAATGAAAGACATAAAAATAATTCAGAAATATAAACTACAAATGATAAGACAATTAGATTTCATCTAACTTTTACTTAAAAGGTCAAAAAATGCTTTCAAAATTGTTAAAATTTCCATTTATCGCACTGGCCATGTAATAAATTCAATTTAATTTATATTTTTAAGTCCGATAAATGAAACTTTTAACAATTTCAAAAGCATTTTTTTGATTTTTAAGTAAAAGTTAGAGGAAATCTAATGCTCCTATCATTCGTAGTTTATATTTCTGCATTAGTTTTGTGTTTTTCATTTTTTCTCTAAAATAATTAGGGAAGCAGGAATTTGCATAAATAAGTTTTTACATGTTAATTTCCTATGTTCGGCTAACTCATTCAGCACCCGGTATACACGAAAATGCTGTATTTCTTTTCGTTAAAAAAATCTTATTTACCTATCTAAATTATTTTATTACATCTACATAATTTTTAAAAATTCTTTATTTTCCACACATGAATTTATGTGCTTAATTATTAAATTAAATTAAAATATTTTAATTTTTAATAAGTGATTGTTTGAAATTGGAAAATTTACCCGATTACTATACGTATATTTGTGTAAATAAACTACTTTTATCGTTGCGCACAGCGAGTATAATGTTTTTTAAAAAATCAGAGGTAAAAAATACCTCTGTTGAGAACATGCGGTGATAATTTACAATCACTGCAATGTGCAAATAACGAAGTAAATTGTAGGTGAAATATTTCGGTTATTGTTGGGGCTAACTTACAACAATTTTTTAAATTCTTAATAATAGTATTATCTTTACGGATAATATCAGTTGTCGTCAAATGTTATTTTCTATTACTAAAATTTAACTTTTAATTTGTTCTTGTTTATAATTTTTAATATTTTTACAACAGTAAAATTTTGTAAAATAAATGACTTTTTTCTACTAAAATTAACATTATTATAAAGAAAAATACCTAGACATTTGATATTATTTAATTTATGGTGAAAAAAGAATGTAAACAATGCTTTAAAAAAATTAAAAACTGGAATCGGTCTTATACTCCGAATAAAATAAAATAATTAATTTTCACGTTACGTTACGTTACGTTACGTTAATTAATAAAATTAATTATTATTATTTTATTTTTTTTATTTCTTTATAATGTTTTATTTATTTTATTATCTTTTTTATTTCATTATTTATTTTATTTTATTTACTTATTTTTATTTATTTATTTATAACTGCTACTGGGATTTTTTTTGAATTAATACGAACTAAATTTTACCCAGTTTACCATTGGCCCAGTTTACCGTCACCTGCTACTTATACTCCGTATAAAATAATAAAAAAATAAAATAAATAATAAAATAAAAAAATTGAAAAAAAATAAAAAAAATAAAAAAATAAAAAAAAAAAAAAAATAAAAAAAAAATAAAATAAATAAATACAATAATAATAAAAATAAAACCAGCAAAATTATTAATTTTCACGTAACGTAACGTAACGTAACGTAACGTAACGTAACGTAACGTAACACAACGCAAGGTAACGTAAATAAATAAATAATAAAATAAAAAAAATTAAAAAAAAATTAAATAAAAGAAATAAAATAATAATAACAATAAATAGTCTAGCAAAATTATTAATTTTCACGTAACGTTACGTTAAAATAAATAATAAAATAAAAATTTTTTTAAAAAATTAAAAAAATTTATATAATAAAAGAAATAAATGAAATAAAATATAATAAAATTAAATAGTCCAGCAAAATTATTAATTTTCACGTAACGTAAGTAACGTAACGTAACGTGACGTAACGCAACGCAACGCAACGTAAATTAACGTAAAAATTAATAATTTTATTGGACAGGTTGGCGTAGCAGGTGATTTTTGTAAATCTGTAATTTTTTATTGATTTTAAATTATTTTAAAAATTAAATGTAATTTTTTTATGTGAAAAGTTTATTTAGATTATTTCTTAATTGATGTTAGTTGATGTAAAGAAGAACTTAATCGTAACAACCGAGTAGATTGTTTGTTGAGTTTGTCGAGTTTTAACAAAGTAGTTTTTATTGCTACAACTGTTTAATTTTTTTTAAATCAACCAATTTACTTGTTCGATTTATTTATTTATTAAAATTTTTTTTTCAAGTCAATATTATTTCAAACAGAAAAATAACATGCTTTATTTAAAGCAAGCAATCTTTTGTGGTTTGTTTATAATAAATTAATGGACTCACTCTACTCCATTGTCCACTCCAACCATTTTATTAGCACTTTCAAAGATAGAATAGCTATTTATTTATATCTATTCTTATTCCACAAGGTGATTTCATGTTTTTCGAATTTCAGATTCTCATCAGGCAAACCTAGAATAATTCTTCAAACATTAATTTTTATTTCTTTGGTTTAAAAATTTTCATAAAATGTTTTATTTATTTACCGATTTTGGCATTAAGTAGATAAAATTTTATATTTAAAAAATGTTAAATTAATTTGACTTTTTAAATAGTATTAAATTAATTTAATTGCATAACTGTTCGGGTTAATTAAAAATTATTTCAGGTTTGCCTAACGAGAATCAAAAATTCGAAACCCATGATATCATCTTGTAACAAACTATATCAATCAACTCTATAGTTGTAATCTATTAAAAAAGCAACAAATAATATGGTATTTGCGATACTACAATGCTGAGCCTTTCGCCTTTTATTTTTTATTATTATTTATTATTTTATTTTATTTATTTTTTTAATTTAATTAAAAAAAATTTTTTTTTATTTTTTTATTTTATTATTTATTTTAATCTAACACAACGTAACGTAACTTAACGAAACGTAACGCAACGTAACGTAACGTAATACAACGTAACGTAACGTAACGTAAGTTACGTTAAAATAAATAATTAAATACAAAAAATAAATAAAAAATTAAAAATAATTAAATAATAAAAGAAATAAATAAAATCAAATAATAATAAAAATAAATAGTCCAGCAAAATTATTAATTTTCACGTAACGTAACGTAACGTAACGTAACGTAACGTAACGTAACGTAACGTAACGTAACGTGAAAATTAATAATTTTATTGGACAGGTAGGCAGGTGATTTCTATAAATCTGTAATTTTTTATTGCTTTTAAATTATTTTAGAAATTAAAAGTAATTTTTTTATGTGAAAAGTTTATTTCGTTTATTTCTTAATTAAATTTTATAATTTTGAGAAAAGTTTGGTTATTTTAAGTAGTTAAAGGAAGCGGTACTTGGAAAATTTTAAAGAGATTAAAGAAGTTGTAAATTTTAATGAAGATTAGATTAAATATTTTGGAATAATTAAAATTGTAAAATTTATGATTTAAAGTTGAAATTGAAATGAACGACGAAGTCAAGTTGATAATTAGAAATTGCCTGATTGGGAGTGTGGTGGCACAGTCATGCATGCACATGCATGCTCACTCATCTGTTACAGGAGTATCCCCCTATTTAATGTTTTCAATTTAAAATTAGTTTATTGGAAATTAAAAATTTAAAGTTGGTCGAGAAAGTTTTGAAAAATTTGTATTTTTGTGTAGAATTGGATTTTAGAATTTTTAGTGCCATGAAAAATATATTTCAATTGAATGATGATTGCACATCAGTTTTGCGAGTTTTGCAAAATGAGTGAGGCATTTGATCAAAACTAGAAATTGAAGTCAATCAATCAGGAAAGAGAAAAAGAAAAAATGGACGGAAACCATCGGTAAAGAATGAAAAGTGATGAAAGTAAAAATGAAAAATTCTGATGTAGACATATATCACATGACTTCCTTGCCATTTTTAAAATAATTGTACAAGAATCTCGTTAATCTATTTGTACGCATCATGAATGAATGCTTTTTTCGCAACCAAAAATAGAAGGTGCACAACTAGATGCTATAAGTGTCTCAAATCCAAAATTTCAGCTTTCTACGACCTACCTCATTTTTAGTTATGCGACATACAGACGTCCGTACATATGTACATACGTACGAACGTACAGACGTCACAACGAAAATAGTCAAAATGGATTCAGGGAAAATTATTGCAGGTTTGCCTAACGAGAATCCAAAATTCGAAACCCATGATATCACCTTGTAACAAACTATATCAATCAACTTTATAGTTGTAATCTATTAAAAAAGCAACAAATGATATGGTATTTGCAATACTGCAATGCTGAGCTTTTCGCCTTTTGCCTCCCTTTCGGGGAAAATATATAATAATACTTAATAATACTTAATACTGGTAATTATACCATAATTAAAATGAGATCTTATTACCGTGCAATTCAAATTCCAAAATAGCCATTTTTGTGCATTGGCTTTTTTTTATTCTCAATAATCAGAAATTGTGATTTCTAGCCAAACTGTTTATTCTGATTCAAAAATAGCTTTTAATAATTTTATTTATCAACATTTTCTTTCTTATCTATGGTTATGTTATAACTTATAACGTCACTGTACTTCGAAATTGAGGACAAAATGACAGACTGGAGACTCAAGGGTAACAATTTTGTGCAGCTCCGGCAATTGTAAGGCATTAAAGTTACTAAAAGTTAGCACAGTTGGACATAAATTGTAGTAGGTATACAGTAATTGGCTATCTAGTTTATTATTAATAAATCCGTGGTAGGGGCACACGGACGTATTTTTGCGAGTCCTGAGATATTTTGAATTTGAGTCTCAAGTTTGAGATTTATTTGGATATAATTTGAAACTAAAATTGCGTGAGTAATAATTTTTGGAAGTCCAAGATTTGGACGGCATTTGAAGTTGTATTTTTGGGTGTTTTGGAAGATTGTGACAGGCTTCGAACAAGTAATTAGGCGCTTATATAAGGTACCTGGTAAGGGCTTATACAGATACCTGGCAGGCATCTAAGCCTGTTGCGGGTACAGGCACCTGTGAAATTTTACCTGATATATTACTTATGTTACTTTTGGGTACTTTGGAAAATATGACGAAATGTCCTATATAATAATACAAAAATACTTACAGGTAGTACGAGTACCTAATTAATTAAATTAATCTTTATTGCAGCACAGATTGCTACAACTGTTGCATTTCGAGTTTATTACGTTATTTATTTTAAAATATTATAATATTGATAGGTACCTTAGTTGACACTTTATTTAGAGATTGATTTAGATCAAAACTGTATTCGACGACTCACTTTTACCAAAGTACTACATGTTCACATCTTTATAATAAACTAGCTGACCCGGCAGACGTTGTCCTGCCAAAATTAGAATAAATTTGTTTGTTCATTTTAAACAGTTAGTTAAAATTAGAATGTAATTTATTGGATTGGAAATCAGTACAGAGCGGTATGATAAACAATGTTTTGAGTTTTATTTTCCGGCGCAAAAACAAACAACGAAGACGGTTTGCCAACACGCGAACAGGCAACGTACAGCTGACCGTGCGAAAAACAGGAAAATTCCAGATTAATCCCACAGACTTCCAACGATTGGCCTTGCGATTTATTGATTGTCATCGCAAAAGCCAATCGAACGGGGAACTAAATCCGCTTAAATTGGAATGGAAGATCCGTTGGAATAATCGGAATTCGTGGGATAAGGACTTCCTCTCCTTTGAGTTTGCCCTTGATTATCGTCGCTTGAATAAGATTGTTCATCAGTTTCTTGACGGATAATCGCGTACCGTTGCACAATTTCGGATGATTCAGAGTCCGCAACATGATTATAATCGATCCCACCTTCAGTTGTAAATTATGCGGCGGAGTTCCTGGCACATCAAGCGAGTTCAAAAATTCCGTCGGATAGTTGGTCGCTTCGTCTTCGTCAGTGACACTGTCAACGGATTTGTACGAATGTAGTTCTCCAGCGATTTGACTTTGAATCGTGAAATTCAAGCTATCGACGTCCTTATTCTTCGCTGCTAGTATTGCCCGTTCACTAACCCAATCAAGATTTCTGTAATTTTGTGCAATACCGGGAAAAACTTTGGTGATGAGTTCCTCCTTCGACGATGTGAACCCGCAAAAATTTTCCGGGAACGATATCAATCCAGTCGAAACATCTACAGGAAGTTGGTCATTGCCAAGCGCCAGCAGTTGTCTTGAGAATTCAGCAGCCGATGGGTCGTTCTGCAGCGCGACTCTCATGTTCGTGGTCAATTGCAACTTTTTGACATGCCGCCACAAAGACGACGATTTCAGGCATGCATTAAGTTCATCTGCAGCAGTAGATTTCGGGATGACGGGAAGCGTTTGACGAAAATCTCCTGAGAGCAATATCATAGCCCCACCAAATCGTCTTGAATCGCCTCGTAAATCCTTCATTGTTCGGTCAACTGCCTCCAAAGCTCGTTTATGTGCCATCGTGCATTCATCCCAAATGATGATTTTGCATTCTCGCATCAATTTCGCTGTCGCCGAATTCTTAGCTACTGTGCACGTTGGCATGTCAACCGCGAGAAGATTCATCGGCAGCTTCAAAGCGGAATGTGCAGTTGTGTGCAAAGCGCAATGTGGCAGCAATGCCCGAGGATGCAACAGCCAATGCAATTTGAGATCTTGACCGAATTGTTGCCAGAATTAACGAAATGACGAATGTCTTGATATCATTGGGGAGGTGTGTGGGGAGGGGGGCAATTCTTGCGGCAATCGTTAATGCGTCTTCCTAAAAAGCGAAAGAGCTGGAAAAAAAGCTTCGTGGGTTCGTGGAAAAGTTCTTACTATAAAAGTAGGTCCGTGGACCAAAACAGTTGGAAACCACTTAAATAGATCGATTAAGAAAGAATTAAAAATACAGGGTAGCTAAAAATTTTTGTGGTAATTATTCTGTTGAGTGAGTATGTCCTGTGAAGTGTGATCTTATGTATGATCCCGGCAGACTAATAAATTTGTTTGAAATTTGGTATATGAAAACACAACAATTACTCACTTTATATTTACAACTTTATTAAATAATAATATAAATATAATATAAATAAATAAAAAATTAGTTTAGAACTTCCAACTCCTCTTTCTCCGCCCCTTTGCCTTCCTCTTCTAATAGCATTTGGAAGGCACGCAGCGACGTTGACAAATCCTCCTGCTCTTCTTTTTTCCTTTTTGCATAGTGAGCCGCCATTTCCACTTCCCTTTTTCGCTTTCGAATGCGCTGCGCCGAGACTTTTTTTTTCGCAACCTTCAGATTAAGACGGCAATTGTCCTCGTTTAGTAGCTCTGCCAAACGATATTGGCGTACTCTGATTTGACTTGCCAATCTTCATACTTGGCAAATGATATAGTCTTTGCTAAAGCATCTTGTATGACCTTTTGAAATTGTGACATAACTCTTATTTTATCTTCTAATTTGTTAAATAAAAAACTTACGGAATGGCCGCAGCCTAATTGGATAACCTCACTTTTTACAACGCAAAGTTATTCTTTGAGGCGATCAATGAACTTTTACAAAAAACTGTTTTATATACATTCTTACAGACACATGGGTTTATCTTTACCCCTGGCGATAACTCTGCTAGGTACATAGATAGAGTAGCGCCATCTATCCGTTATTAAATAAATTAGGTAGTGTTCACATCTACCTACCTTAATACATGTTCCCTAAGTTAATACCTGGTACCTAATACCTACCTACCTAATTTAACCCTAAGATAAACCCTTTGTTCTCGGTAATGTTAAATTTTTTTTTCGCGAATTTTGAACTTTTTTTTTCATAAAAACCTTGTCAGCGATATAGACAATAACTCTTCAAAAAATCAGCCAAATCGGCCGAGCCGTTCTCAATTGATGAGGTAACGAAGATTTGCCCTCCATTTTTATATACATATATAGATATAGATTACTGGTAAGTGTAAGGAAAACGTTGTCTTTTAAATTATGCAACTCACGCTATCAACTCCCGTAGAACCTGTACACATTTACCATTGATATATACATTTTTCTGCAACATATTATGTATTAAATATATATTATCACACATTGTCGTCTTCCAATTTTTCCAAAAATTTAAAATTTTAATTTTATTATATAATTTTGATTTTATTTTAGATTTGAATTTTATTTTGTAATTTTAAAGTTATTTAGTAAATCTAAATTTTAATTTATTTGTGTATTTTAAACTAACTTGTTTTGTAATTAATTTGTGTAAATATTGCAAATATTTGAAGTTGATTGTTAGCATCAACAAATTTTAAGTTGGTTGAAAATGAACAATAATTTTGCTTTTAACCGTGAGTCAGCCAGAGGTGGACGTACAAAAAGTTGGTCCTGATAAATTTTGTAATTACGTTTCTAATTGCGATTTGTTTAATTTGAAAATTTATGAGTTATTTATTTGAGTTGTACGAAGGTGATTTTATTAGGGATTGAATTGGAAGTTGTCCTAAGTTTGGATGAAATTGGATGGGTATTTGACGATAATTGAAAATATTGATAATTTAGTTAGAAATAATAAAATACTTAGAATTGAATATAAAAATAAAAGTATCTCGTGTTCATAAAAATGTATGGCCCTCTGGCAAATTAAGTTTTTCTTTTTGAAATTTGAGAGCTACAGACCATAGCAATATATAATTTTTATAGGCTATAATTACACTTTTTGTAATGAACTATAAAACTAAACTTTTTGCTAATCTTCTAGAGCGTGTAATATAAAGTTTTCATATAAAACTATTTATCTTACAAAAATATATTGCCAGTAATTTATTATTTTATTAGCTATAACAGAGATTATTATGAATCAATTGTATCAAAATTACACGCAATCAAAACAATTTTCTACACATATTACTTGATATTTTCTTCATATAAATCTTATTTAATAGAAATGAACTTAAATAGTAAGAATTTCAATTAAAATATTATGTAGTATTTAATATGTATTTTGTAAAATATAATATTTAAACACAACATTACTCAATAATAAAATTTTAACAGTAAAGTGAATAAATATTATAAATAAATTATGATAAATGTTGTCAGAGGTAGACATTAAAATTTATTAAAATTTACAACTGTACAGGGTGGCTCAATTTCGATCCTTCTTATGGGGAAATCGGTAACTATAGGAGATATCGAAAAATGGATGGCGCATCCTCGATCTCTTTTTTTGAGAAAAGTTTAATGGTTTAAACTCGAATTCGATATCTTTTTTCGTTTTCGAGTTATGGCTAAAAGTTGACTTTTTTGACTTTTCGTTAAATGTCGATATCTCGGTTATTTGTAAAGTTATAGAAAAAATATTTACACTTTCTTCAGACACTTTTTTAAGGGCAATAAAATGGGCTAAAGAGATTTTAAATATCTAACTTAGTTTGCGAGTTATAATATAAAGTTATGGTTTTTTAAATAGAAACCATAGTTGGCTATGAAATATTTAAATCGAGTTTTTTATCCTCTTTTCAATTATATATAATATGTGGCGTCTATTATTTCAGTTTCGTCCCATTATTAGTATTAAAAAATGTTAAATAAAAACAAACTAAGATCGGAAAATTAAATGTTGGATTTATCAAAACAATCCATTATACATTTATATTATAATATTTCATAGTTTTCATAAGCCATTTGACACTCTTGTGAAATAATAGGTAATAGGTACTAAATAAAAATAAAAATAGGTATCGAAGTATTAGGTATTAAAAACACTCTTTAAAAACAACTGGAGACAATTGTTTTAGATGTCAATAATGATTTTGTATAGTGTTTTGTTTTGAAAAAGTCAACCTTTAATTTTCCGATCTTCTTTGGTTTTTAATTAACATTTTGTAATATAACGGGATGAAAGTGAAATAATAGACCCCACATGTTACATATAATTGAAAAGAGGATAAAAAACTCTATTTAAATATTTCATAGCCAACTGTGATTTCTATTTAAAAAAACCAAACTTTATATTATAACTCGAAAACTAGGTAAGATATTTAAAGTCTCTTTAGCCCATTTTATTGCCCTTAAAAAAGTGTCTGGAGAAAGTGTAAATATTTTTTCTATAACTTTACAAACAACCGAGATATCGACATTTAACGAAAAGTCGAAAAAGTAAACTTTTGGCTATAACTCGAAAACGAAAAAAGATATCGAATTCGGGTTTACACCATTAAACTTTTCTCAAAAAAAGAGATCGAGGATGCGCCATCCATTTTTCGATATCTCCTATAGTTACCGATTTCCCCATAAGAAGGATCGAAATTGAGCCACCCTGTACACGATAGATAAAAAATCTCAAAAATAATATGCAGATGTAGGTATGTAAATCTACAATTAAAAGAATTATGTCAAAAATAAAAAAATATAAATTCAAAGAAACTTAACATTTAAATTTATAAAAAAATTAATCTTGAAAGAAATAATTAGTTAAAATAAACAATTGAAAGTTAAAGGACTTCAGGTGTTGTTATGTAATTGGGAAAAGCGCGTGTACAGGCGAATGAAATAAATGATAACGAATCGCATTATTATTAACAAGGATTGATTTGAAAAATTGAATGTAATAAAAAAAGACAACGAGCTGATGAAGAATACTAATAAAAATAAAATGAGTTGGCGCCAGAACCTCAAGGAAGAAGATCGTTATGTGTGGTTCTCAGAAAACGTGAGGAAAACCACAAAGTGAAAACAAAACCAAAATATTTCAAAACGAAAATAATAAATTCAATTTTGGAACGAAAACGAGGTATGCTTTTGGATAAAATTAATTTAAAACAAGAACGAGGTGTGATTTTGGACAAAACATTTAGAAGAGGATAGCAGGAGATTCGCATCCAATTTAATGTGGACCCTTTGGGTTGAATAAAGAAAGAGATAAAGACAGGTTTGCATAGTCATAATTATAAGTGTTAAACGTGTTCCTTGCGGCGGATAAACCAATACTTAAATATAAATCGCAATTGGGGAAATGAAAGATTCAAATAATTAAAAATTTGTAATTCAATTGTTTATTTGTTCTTAAAATAAAACGTAACATTTACAAAAATTTATATAAGATTCTTTGAAAAATAAAAGATTGCAAAATTCCATTAATTCGATCCACAAAGAGTTGAAGCTGAGGTTCGATAAGCTGTGCATTCATTGTACAAGCAGAGTAAGTATGGGCTTTTAAAGATCTTCAGTCTTTAACAGTGCAATATATTGTATCAATGTATAGTGTATTATTCGACATTCTCACATTCGACAATTCTGAGAATTTATCGTGTAAATCGACAGATGCTTGTGACTCTCAAGTTATAAGCATTATCTCGGCACGAATCGGAGATAAACATATAGGCAGACAGATTGATTACCTACGTTTATAATGCTTATATTATTATATTAGGAATATAACAGCATTTTTAATGCTAAAATAAAAAATAACTTTCATTTGAAAGAAAGATTATTCCGAGATTATCAATAATTATAAAAATTAAATATTTACATACTAAATACTCGTAAAGTTTTATTACTTTGTAACGCGTGAGGTCACAATTTTATCATTTTATTTATAAAATTTATTCATAAAATTTAAAATTATTTTCAAGTTTATTTGTATGAGTTGAAGATGCAAATGGTTAGAAGATCCACTCACTTACAAAATCGTATAGCAAAGTTTACCTGCAAAAATGCTACGATTCGAGCAAAGAAGGTGCCACTTAAATATTTTTCAATAGACAAGAAAGTAGGAACTATGATATGTTACGGTCAATGATGACAATTCGGCCATTAACGTTAATGGCCGGACAATAACGTTAATGCCCAGCTTAGTTGGGCATTGTCGTCATTGACCGGCCATTGACGTCAATGACCATGCATTTTGGGCGATGTTGACATTTAAAATTCCATGTGTGGTTTTTACATCATTGTCCGGGTAATGACGTCAATGCCCAATACAGGGTGGGCAATGACGAAATTATATTGTTCTATAGATTCCATCTGAAAGTAATATATTAAATGTGCATTTGCAATTAATACTAATTATTAAGGGATACTGAAAAGTTAATTTTGTTAGAAAATATTAGGGATGCGACCAAAGAAAATTAGACAAGCAGCAGCTGAAGGCAGTGTTTTAAGAAGCCAAGGTTACAAGCGTTGTCAAGGGTGGATATAAAAATAATAAATGTGCGTGTCGCGCCAGAAAACAAACTTGCAAACTAAGTGCCATGGGTCACTCCCGTGCCAGAATAAAAATGATTAATTTAAAAAATTTTATTTCATTATTATTTAATTTTTATTATTTTTGTTAATATATTATTATATTATAATACAATAAATACAACATATATGTATGTAAATATCACTTGCCAGTTGGCTGTCAAATTTATATTTATAGTAATTATTCCATAATATCATCATTGTCCAATCCATTTTGGCAATTAACGTTATTGACCGGCCAAAGACGCAAATCTTAATATCAAATGAAAATATTTACATCATTGCCCACCGTTAATGGGCGTTGACGTCAATGGCCGGTCAATGACGTTAATGGCCAACGTAAATGGGCATTGACGTCATTGCCCGGCCATTGACGTTAACGCCCAATTTACGTCATTAACTGTAACATATATTACAAATAAAACGTTATTTCATTAAGTAAATGTCCCCTCCACAATCGTAACCATCAACATCTACTCACAGAATTTTTTCGCCAGATAAACCATCAGCTACCAGGATTTCCTTTGAACAAGAAGGATGCTTTCGATTCTGCGACTAAGTATATGGATGGATCTGAAAACATTAAACAAACCGAAAGAAAAATCAGCTATATACAAACTACCACCCAGTCTCTAATGACTGAAACGCAACAAAATTTACAGGAAGACTGCAACGACTTTGCGAGTTGAAATCTTCCAACATAAAAAACAAACAAAAAATGACAAAACCGCTTCAAAAACTGATGGGCTGGTTAATATCGGAAACTTCAATTTCGGTAAAACGTGGGATCCTGGTAGAAAGATCTATACTTTGCAAAGTACTCAGTCAAAGTTGTTACCTCATGACTACAAGAGTTTCAAATAATTTTTAATACGGGTTGAAATATTTGTAGGTAAATTTGAACGTCTACGTTAAAAATAATAACTGCTAACAATATCTCCAATATCGAAAACTTTTCGATTCAATTATCAGCAAAAATTTTACAACTTACCCGTTCGCATAGGTTCACGATTTCATTTTTTTTATCTGACGTTTCTTTCCCGAACTTTCTACTAATCTCGGTTGGAGGTATACCGCACATTATAATTTTCAAAGATAATGCTATAACTAATATTTATTTCAATCTTACAATTTATTATTCGACACATTCTACTATCGGACAAGAAATGGACCCCGTTTATGACGTGTAATAGAGCTTTTACTATTAAAATTAGAGAGTATTGACGACGATCGGCTTATCACGCGTGTTGCACGATAATTTTTGCGAATAGCTGTAATTCACTCTCGCTTATTTAAATTCGCTCGAGTAATTGAATATATGGTCTATCTAAAACTAAAACCAACACACATCATAAGCATTGACGACGTCACATTAAACCTGCGTTGTCAAAATTTTAAATACCATGCGATTATAAAGTGCTATAAAAATCACAACACTGTACATACAGTGTTGTGTGTTGCCATGACAGTTCATGACAGTTGCCATGTCTCACTTTATAATTTCATTTTCGACAACGCTGGTCTAATGTGACCTCGTCAATGCTAATGATGTGTATTGGTTTTGGTTTTAGACAGACTATATAATTATGACATTTATGGTACCGAGGATGACTAATATGCTAGAAACCCCGGTGTCTTTGGTTCACTTCTTAATTATTATATAATATGTAAAAATTATTGAAATGAACGCATTAAGAGGTAATCTTTATTAATTAATCATTATTAAGTGAAGAAGCATAAAGCAGTATGAATTTTGAAAATTAATTCTGGAGAAACTACAAATAGGATTTTATTGATTTTTGGGTATTAATAATCGTACTTAGTGTAGTTGTAAAATTTTATTAAAAAATATTGAGATTTGCAGAAGTTACGCTAATTACCGTATAACGCTGTTCCTTGTTTATGGTCGGATGGTATAGGTGATTTTGACAATTGGGTGAATCTGAAAAAAATTACTCATCCAAAATCACCTACACCATCCGACCACACAAAAGAAACAACGTTATACGCCAAACAACATAACTCCTGCACTAAGTACACTAAGCAAGATTGTTATTAATAAATACCCAAAAATTAATAAAATTCCATTTTTCCAGAATTAATTATCAAAATACAAGAATTTGCATATTATGAAGTAAGAACTATAACTTTTAAGTAACAAATTAAACACAAATTAATGCATTTATTTTACTTGTTTAAAGATATGTAAGAGTCGGGGATCCGCTACAACTGATAACCTTAAGAAAAAGAACTCAAAATAAAAAATTTTAAGTAAATTTGTGGTTTTTAGTATGTATTTATGGTTAAATTCAAAAAAATATAAGAATAATACAATACGTAGAAAATCAAAATTCAAAAAATTTAAAAAGGAGACAATTAACAGATAACAGGTCTGGATTAAGAAAATTTGAAAAAATGAAAATTTCGTAATACGAAGTACAATATAACGTTATTTCATGGTTATTGCCATTCTTCAGTTGCACGCATCGATTACATTGTGAAATAAGAAAAAAAAATTTCAAACTAAACAAAAATATCGACTAAATTGTACAAAATTGACTTACCATAACCTCCAAAGATTATCAAAACTGAACTTGTTACATGAAGTATGAATAATTTAAAAATGATTTGAACTAAGAAATTCGTTTACCTAGCACTGCTAGTTCGAAATCCGAAGGCACTGCCCTCTTAATATGATTTCTAAAAACTTTGAAAAAATTCAAAAATTTACCACGTTTTTTAACCGTGAGGCGTAAAACTAGAAAAAGAACTCAAAATAAAAAATTTTAAGTAAATTTGTCGTTTTTAGTATGTATTTATGGTTAAATTCAAAAAAATATAAGAATAATACAATACGTAGAAAATCAAAATTCAAATAATTTTAAAAAGGAGACAATTAACAATTATTTCACAATGTAATCGATGCGTGCAACTGAAGAATGGCAATAACCATGAAATAACGTTATATTGTACTTCGTATTACGAAATTTTCATTTTTTCAAATTTTCTTAATCCAGACCTGTTGTGTGTTAATTGTCTCCTTTTTAAATTTTTTGAATTTTGATTTTCTACGTATTGTATTATTCTTATATTTTTTTGAATGATAACCTTAATCTTGATATTTTTAAAAATTAAAAATAAATTGAAATGAAATTTCGCTAAAGCCATGCAATATTATTTTTAAAAGCAAAATATGTTTTCATAATTTGAAAACATTTCGTTAATAAGCGGAAAAATGAATGGCTCAAAATTAAAAGCGATGAGGTAATTTCCTAATTTTGCGAATGAAGGTATATCAGTCGCTTTTCATGTTATTCAGTAAACTTTTTAAATTTTTAATAAACTTTTCATAGAAGAACTGCATGACTCTTGGAAGGTAATGGTTTTGATTAATTTGTTCGTGTGATATCATAAACCAAGTATTTTAGCTACTAAACACAAAATTACATTTCTAGTTTTTCAGCATGAATCCCAAGAAGAAAATTAAACTTTTAAATGTTCATCTATCGTTAGATTGTTCTGGCGTGGTTAACTGCACAATAGTATTTTTAATGATTAACATGTATGTGATTTGTGTTTGGTGATTTCTCCCTCTTTTTTTAGTGAAAGAACTACCTGCAGAGAAGTTTCTTAAATTTATTGGTATACGACCGAAGCATTACCTGTGGGAATCAAGTTTCGTCTACTTTTTCGGTCTATATCTATAAATAAGAAATAATCTGGCAAATAATTACCACTCACGATCGCTTATTTTGATAGATGAGATTTGTCCAAGATTTGTCTTATATTAAACTGCTTATAAACACGACATAAGATTTAATACAGCATCTTAATTGGTCAAATTCATAAGTGGTTTTTGAACTACATTTTGTAGCTTACCCTGTTGATAGAATGCAGTTCATTCTTTGCGAACTGATACAATTATTGACTCCTGTATATTATATCATCTATTAACAGTAGCTTTACAGTAGCTTTATTTATCAATAAATATATATTCAGTGTAATTTAATTGATTATATTTGTAGTTCTGAAGTTTAATTGATATGATGCAATATAGTATATTATTTTGCAATAACAAATAAATTAAATGTTGGAGTATTTGACAACACAAATACATATGTACATATGTTATAATTTTTCTATTTAAAATTGGTTTTTTTGATATTCAAGCAGCATTGAGGATAATACAACGTTTGATCACAATCCACAATATAAAATATTCGCCAGTAATACATAACTATACTAAATCCACGTCAAGAGCTTTAGTTTATGCAATAGCACACTTTAAAAGCACAGGAAATCTTCATCGAAATGTGAAGACCGTTATATTAGCATATAAGATTATATTATGTGAACAAAACCATACCGCAGTACTCTTAAGGTTTTGGAGCTCAAATCATAAATATTCTCTTCGAACATAAGTTTATACCACTAAATATTTTGATTACTCTGTATGTTTTTTTAAATTTTTTATTAGGCCATTATGGTCAGAAACTATTAAAATATTTTTTTACCGTAACCTATAATTTTTTTTAAATTAGGTATAAAATAGTATAATCAAATGAAATTTTAAAATTTTGAAAGAGTTTGTATATTTGCCTTTTTGTTAACTGTAGATGGAAAGAAACAATTTATCTATTCCTAGAATTTAATCTGTAGTTATCGAAAGCTCGGATGATTTGATCGAGATGTTATCTTAAATCTTCGGAGCTTCTTAAAGTTGTAAATTTGCTATTCAATTAAAAAAAAAAGTGGAAATGTTGAACGCCAATTCGAAATACAATATTAAGTAGAGGGGCTATGGGACCCCTGGACCACTTTTCAAATTCCCCGAGTTCTGAGCAAAACGCGGATTAATTTAATTAAACTTCTGATTTGTTGTTTTATTGTTTGACTATGATGTAAATGATTGTAATGTAATTGGTTACACTTGTATTATTTTGATTTTGATAAAGGTTGCCATATTATGGTAATTAGTTTTATTTTAAAATTATAAATTATTATAATATAATGCTATTGAATACAATGAACCTTATGCCTTTCGTCAAAGGGTCATAAATATTGAAATAGATCAATTTTATTATCAAAAAGTCTAAACATTTTTTATATTTATCAACCTCAAATACATACTATATACCAACAGGTCTTTTGTCAGGTTGACTCCATTTTATAGCATCTTGATTCATTAAAACACTGATATGCCGATTCCTTTGGTTTTGATGATGTTTCTTACTTAGTTTTTAGGAATAAAGTGAAAGGATTACAATGAACACCACGTCGATAATCCGTAAAATTAGTAGTATCATACATAAGCATGTCAATGTACCGTTTATGCAAAATTTCGTTATTTATATTAGTGTCAATTTCACTATATTGTTCTACGTGAGTTTAATTATCTATTTCCACTAATTTATTTTACATAATAGTAGTTGTTATTATTACTGTTACCATCAAAGTTACTTTCATTATCTTTAACTTACTTCTCGTTATCATAATTACCTTTTTAATAACCTTTTCCCAGTCATAATAGTAATCACAAATGACACTTTTAGTACACTCTTTGCTTGTGTAGAATTTTTCTACACAAAAAATACAAAAAATGCATAAACCTATTTCAAATCGAAGACGGTCACGGCCTGGTGCTTGTGTGCGCCGATTGCTAAGCCGAAATCACCGGTTCGATCCCGGGTGGAGTAAAACTTTGTTCTCACCGTCTTCCCTCGGCAGGCAATGGCAAACACCGAGGTATCTGCCTAGAGAACCCTTCTAAATAAAAAGAAGTGGTCACTATGCTCTTACGAAGAGCAAAGGAATCTGAGAGAGAAATTACAAATCCAGTTAAAGAAAAATATCATTTGTACGCAATCTTGTTCATACATTACACATTATATATGTTACGGTCAATGACGTAAATTGGGCATTGACGTCAACGGCCGGACAATGACGTCAATGCCCATTTACGCTGGCCATTAACGTCATTGACCAGCCATTGACGTCAACGCCCGTTAAAGGTGGGCAATGATGTAAATATTTTCATATGATTGTAATATTTACGTCTTTGGCTGGTCAATGACGTTAATAGCCCAAATGGATTGGACAATGATGATATTATAAAATAATTACTATAAGGAACAGCAAAATGGCCTTGCACTTCAACTAGGGACAATTATTTGTCGTGCCCGCATTTTTCTGTTTAAATTACAGCAACTCGGCCCTTTTCAAGGCCTCATAAGTGTACAGAGATTTTTATTTAATTTAGACGAACTATCATTATTAGGGTGGATCCATGATTAGTCGTGTTTGCGTCAGCCAAAGCGGCCCGGAAAAAAAAATTAATTAAATTTAATTAATTCATTTTAAGGTTGATCCATGATTTGCTGCAGTTGCGCCAGCCAAAATTGAAAGAGTGATAGAAAATAGAATCTGTAGACTAGTAATTTCATTATTGTCCAACTTGTATTGGACATTGGACATCATTGCCCGGGCAATGACGTAAAAACCACATATACAATTTTAAATGTCAACATTGCCCAAAATGCATGGTCATTAACGTCATTGGCCCGGTCAATGACGTTAATGCCCAACTAAGCTGGGCATTGACGTTATTGTCCGGCCATTGACGTTAATGGCCGAATGGTCAACATTGACCGTAACATATATATATATATATATGTTACGGTCAATGACGTAAATTGGGCGTTGACGTCAATGGCCGGGCAATGACGTCAATGCCCATTTACTCTGGCCATTAACGTTATTGACCGGCCATTGACGTCAACGCCCGTTAACGGTGGGCAATGATGTAAATATGTTCATTTGATTGTAATATTTACGTCTTTCGCCGGTCAATGACGTTAATAGCCAAAATGGATTGGACAATGATGATATTATAGAATAACTACTATACAGAATAGCAAAATGGCAATTTAAATTTGACAGCCAACTGGCAAGTGATATTTACGTACATAATATGTTGTATTCATTGTATTATAATATAATAATATAATCATTTATTAACAAAAATAATGAAATACATTTTTTTAAATTAATCATTTTTATTCTGGCACGGGAGTGACCCATGGCACTTAGAGTTGCAAAATTTGATTGCTTGCGCGACACGCACATTTATTGCTTTTACATCCACCCTTGCAATGACAACGCTTGTAACCGTGGCCTCCTAAAACACTGCTTTCAGTTGCTGCTTGTCTAAGAGTAATCTCATTTTTTTGGTCGTATCACTAATATTTTCTAACAAAATTAACTTTTCAGTATCCCTTAATAACTAGTATTAATTGCAAAGACACATTTAATATATTACTTTCAAATAGAATCTATAGAATAATAATATCATCATTGCCCACCCTGTATTGGGCATTGACGTCATTACCCGGACAATGATGTAAAAACCACACATGAAATTTTAAATGTCAACATTGCCCAAAATGCATGGTCATTGACTCAATGGCCGGTCAATGACGTCAATGTCCAACTAAGCTGGGCATTGACGTTATTGTCCGGCCATTAACGTTAATGGCCGAATTGTCATCATTGACCGTAACATATTGTTGTGTTCTGATAAAGTAATGAAAAGTGAGTTGCGTAATTTAGAAATAAAGAACTGACTTTGCAACCTGAGGAACAATAAAGGCAGGACTCCGTGTTCGTTTTTCAAAATTGTTTTTATTAGTGTTAAGTTTGTTCGTTAGTTTAAGTTGTATTGTTTAGTTTAAGTTTGTTGTTGCAGTAATTTCGTTTGTTTTTTTCTAAATTTTTATGTTTGTATTTTTAATTTTCGTTGTTTAGCGACTCACACGAATGCAGCTGAGCAGTACGCAACCAGAATCTTGATTTGATTTAAAAAAAAAAGAAGAATAAAAAAACCAAGGAAATGGGAGCAGCATATAAATAAAAGTTAGTTGCGGAGAGTCGCAAAAATTACAATCAAAGATATAAATAAAAGTTAATTGCGGAGAGTCGCAAATTTTACAATCAAAAGAGATATAAATAAAGGTTAATTGCGGAGAGTCGCAAATTTTACAATCAAGAGAAGAGAATGTAAATAAATGAAAGAACGAGAAGTCGAAAATTTACAAACCGAGATATAAATGAAAGTTAATTGCGGAGAGTCGCAAAAATTAAATAAAAGTCAATTGCGGAGAGTCGCAAATTTTACAATCAAAAATAAAAATAAAAGTTAACTGCGGAGGGTCGCAAATTTTACAGTCGAAGATAAACAAATAAAAGTCGAACAGAGAAGTCCCAAATTTACAATTCAAGAGTTGGTGTGGTGTTGAATTTAGCTGAAGAAAATTGTGATTAGAGTGGGAAGAAAGAAGCCGAATTACGTGCTGCTCGGCGAATTTGTGTGAGTCCTGCTTTTTAATTTTGTTTACTTGTGTAAGGTTGCAAAATAAATTGTTCTTTTAATCGTCAGTTTTTTATTGTTCTTGGTAACGACCATTTTTATAAGAGAAAGAGATCACAACAATATATACTGTTCTTAAATTTGTGTTTTAATTATTATTGTACTACTAGCTGGCCCGGCAGACGTTGTCCTGCCCAAATTGCAATATTTGTTTACATGAATTTTCTGGATCCAATCCGCATATAGCCTTGCGACTTATTTATGGTCATCGCAAATACCAAATGTATTAAAAAAGGATTACCTAAATAAATAAATGATTAAAAAATACAAATCAAGGTTTAATAAAAAGTTGAACAAAACTGCAAAGTATTCATAAAAATCACAATTTCACACAATCACAATATCACACAAAATCACAATAATTACTAATTTTATTTTGGCCAATTACTGTTCTTCCTTTTCCTCCTCCCCTTCTTCATCTAATAAAAAATTTTCAAAATTACGCAACGATATTGCCAATTCCTGTTCTTCTTTCTGTTTCTTCTTCATCTAGGCAGCAGCCAATTCTTCTTTTCTTTTTCTTTTTGCAATAGTTAATGCATCCACTACGCATGGGATTTCCGCCAAAATCTTGCAATACTTCTTTTAAAGAATTTATAGTGGCTTGAGTGAATCCTTTTTTTACTTCCTAATTTTCGTATTTTGTGACCAGCAATTGGTTTGAAAATACTTCACCAAATTGGTCGTTCTGCAACTCCACATGCATGTTTATACTTAATTTAAGTGTTTCCACAAAACGAACGATTTCAAGCATGCATTAAGTCTATCGGCTGGCGTTGTTGACCGTGGAATCCATGGAATCACTGGCAATGTTTGACGAAAATCACCTGCCAACAGAATCATCGCACCACCAAACCGGTTTTGATTGTTTCGTAGATCTTGCATTGTTCGGTCTAATGCCTCCAAAGACTTTTTATGCGCCATTGTGCATTCATCCCAAAGATCAACTTGCATTGATGCAAAACTTTGGCCATCGCACAGTTCTTCGAAAGGTTGCACGTTGGAGTTTCATTGATTTGCATATTCAATGGCAACTTGAGTGCTGAATGAGCTGTTCGGCCGCCTTTCAACAACGTAGCTGCAATTCCGGAAAAACGGTTCGAATTACTTCGATTCTGGCAACTGGCAGAAATCAGTGGGCAATGTGATGAATACGGTCGAGATGTCAACCGCGATTTTCCCATTAGCAATTACCAATGTCTAACAATCTGGAAAGTATGTTTTTTGGCTTTGTGAATGGATTTATGTGGATAGTTGCACCTAATATAATCGGTGGCATATTTAAGTGTCGCCATCTACCAAAAACAGAATATTTGAAAATGAATATTTAAGAACGCCATCTATTGAAAATAAAAAATTGCTATTGAATAGATTTCTCCCAAATTTTGTAATTTTCCGGGTAACTTTTCTAATTTTTCTTCCCGTAAAAACATTCCTTAGCCTATTACAAACATTTTCCTTTTTTAAGTAACAAAATCGGTTCAGCCGTTCTCACGTGATGCCATGATAAAGGATTTTCAGATTCAATTTTATTTATATAGAATAGATAGAATAGATAGAAGATAGATAGATAGATGTTGTATTATTTCTGTTTGTTAATTTTCTGTAAGCGTTAGCAAATCACCCAGGTATTGGAAGTCCCACCAAAGACAATTTGGTTGATTAATAAAGATACAGTAATTTTCGTAATGCACTGGTTTTCACAAGACCACATCCTGAAAGATATGCACTTGAGCCTGTTGTCGAAATAATTTAGTAGTCGGCGAGGGATGAAAAACAAAGACTTTTAGTATTATTAAGAGTCCTATTCTATAACGTTTTCGTTATCTTAACGATTCGTTGAAACCAGTAAAGTTTGGTAAACACTCAAAAAATTGTAAGGTTTTAAAAAACATTTTTGCTATTTTGCGTCAAAACAAAGTCAATTTAAAACCCAATCGCGTATCAAACAATATTTTGAAATGCAATTTTTTGTTTTAAAGGGTTGGTAATTAATAAATTAAAGCTAATTAATGTCATTTAAATTGTCAAATTAATATTGTCAATGTCAAATTAATAACCTATTTTGCAGTATTCTAACCTGTAAATTTATAAAAAAAGCAACGCGCTAGTTCAGTTGTTGCGTTCATATTAACTACACCTCAAATTAGTAGATGCTTTCGTTACCATATTAGTTACAATCGAATTATTGTACGAATTTTCTGACGTCTTCGTTAATCATTACGAATTCGATGAAAATTTTTAAATATTTAAAAACAATTCGTTTAAATAAATAATAATTATTTTAATTTTTATTACTATAAATAAATAATTTTTCATAAAATATATAAAAATATTAATATTTAAAAAATTTATAGTTTTATTCAAAAGATTTTATACCACTCGGTATTCTTTCGTAAAAAGGTAGTTCAAACGAACTCCATTACGAATTCGAATTTGAATTCGATTTTGCTTATTAAGACTTCTTTATGTAACCAAACTTGACAAAAATTGTTATGATAACGAAGATGTTACAGACTGGATTGAAAAACACAAGTTTAAAACGAAAAAGGCATGTTTTATCAATTCTGTTACATTAAAATACACCATATCTGTAAACCAATCTTTACGAGTTTTTACCAATCGTTATGATGTCAGTCAGTGAATTTTTTGATAGTTAGGAGTTGTAGTTTTAAATTGATTGTAAGGAGAACCAAAATTAATATTGCTGGAGTGATGAGAAACATAGCTTATTATCCTAAAAGAGCGACGCGGACAGATAAAGGAATAGAAAAAACAACAAAAATTCCTCACACACACACACACATACACGAAACAAAAATGTCCCAAGAACTGTTTTATTCTACGGAATGTAGTATTATTAAATAATAATAATAATAATAAATTGACAGTGAAAAGTATTTTTTGCAAAACTATAGTCGTTCGGTGATGAATTAAAATACTAGTATACGACTGTGTTAAAAAATTACATTAAAAGTTGTTCAAGTTAAAATTATTAATTTGATGCTAATTAAGTTTATAAGTAGTTGTGGTAATTATTTATTTTAAAATTGCTATGACAATTTGTATGATAACAAAAGCTTTAGAAAGCTTATTATGGAAATACGCGCGGAATTAATTAGCAACTTCTTGAGTGAGAAAATGTTTTCTTTATAGTAATTTTGTCAAGATGCTCGTGTAAGACGTTTAACGATTAACTTATTGTAACTTGTAGTTAACCAAATTGCTATAGTCACGTCCGTTCCGACGCTTCAGAATATACAATCGAAAATCCGGGCTCCTTCAACGTGAGCATAATATAATAGGAAAATGTATTGTTTTCCAACTTTTTCAGCAATGTATTTAAAATTAAAGCCACATTTTTTGCTCAAGCGAGTAATAAAAAGAAGATTTTAAACAAAAATAAGCATTTTTGAATTTAAATTATTGTTAAAAAGTTTTATCAACTTATTTTAAAAGCAAATTGTGATTTTTAATAGAGTTTTTATTTCAATTCAAAATATTTTATTCTGGATAAATCACCATATATCTTTTTGAATCACGTGTCTGCCTCATTGATATTCCGAATACGAACATCAAGTTTCAAAATTTTTTACATGATTTTCGATTTTTCACAGCTCGTATTTATTGGCAATATCATATAAATTGTACCATAAAATTTAAGCTGAACTAATCAAATAAAGTAAATTTTGTTGATCACTTAAAACATTTTTGGTTTCGAAAAATTTACATTCTTTAACAACGATTTAAATGTGGTCTAAAAGTGTGAAACAAATACCTCAATTAATTGTTTTATTGGTACTATTTAAAATTAAAAGTGAAAACGATATTTTCTCTACAAATCAAACAGAGCTTTAGTGTTTAGCTTTAATAATTACCGAATCTACTTTAATGCAGTTTAGATGCAAATTATCTAAAAAATTATATATTTATTTAAATGAAAATTGTACGTAGTAATACTTTTTAAATTATATTTTAAAACACATATTTTAGAGATATGATCGATGAAAAATTTTTTATCAAAATTGGTAGTACATTTTTATTCTAAGCTGCTTAGTTATATGCCGGGTGACCAACCTCACAACCAATTACAGGGAAATAACATGAGAAATTGATATGTTTTGAATTCCTGCTTCCCATTAGAACAATAAAAAATGATCAATTTAAAAGTTTTCTTTCCTGTGTCTAATGATACCCAAAACTTGATAACAAACTGTTGAATTTGGAATACATAGAATCCAAGAGCAGTATCAAGTACACTCTATATTAGATGTACTGTTTAATGTGGAATAGTCATCGGTCCATAATTTTTTTGAACATTTACAAACCGTCTCTAGGGCGGTAATCTGAACCACAATAATTTTTTTTGCATCCGGCAGTTTACAAAAATCCTGAGATATGGTTTCAGCTGGATATAGTAAATTATTTTATCCAGAATTTATTCGTTTGATTTCAACGTTGAAATATCTTCACATTTGACAGCGCCTAATTTCTTGTTATGGGGCTACTTAAAGGGGTGGGTTTATTTTAATAAACCACAAACAATAATCATAATCATAATCATAATCATAATCATTTAAATAAGATTCGAATAGTAAAAAATTATATTACAGATAGCAAAAACAGCAATGCGGCAAGTCTGCAGATTCCTCACCATCACGACCACATCACAATTTGCTTTCGAAAAACTGCTGTATGGAATAATACAATGTTTTCTTATTCTTATCAAGCTATCAAATTAATAATCTCTTACTTTTGGCTTTAATTAAGTATAGCTTGAATTTTATTATAAATTTTTGTTCCCCAGTAGACAAGATGTTGCAGGGTTTTCTTTAATCTATGAAACGAAGTATGTAACAGCTGTTTTTCCCTAGTATTGTAATGATGAATGTTCTCATTTCTTCCCATATTCCGGAAGAAAATACATTGAAGCGTTGCGTACCGTAATGTAAAATGCCTTATAAAGGCCTTTACTTGCCAACAAGAACATGGAAGCCATTTAAAAGATGTTATTCACACATAGGTATAAAAAAATTGAACAAATCATAATTTAATGTAAAAAAATCTATTAAGTGTACAACTTTGCTTTGTCTGCAGCAGTAAGTGTTGAGCGAATTAGGCAGATCAAAAATTCCACACAGTAAGCTTAGACATCTGTCAACATAACGACAGCACCACATTAATGAATTTCTGTTTGCATCATAAATTTATCTCAATTGAAGATGTCAGTTTCCGAGACAAATTCTTGTGATTTACGGGAAGTTTTATTTTCTGCTTCCATTTGAAGAAAACTGCGGCTCAGACGCATCGAATGCTCTCAAATACTTATTGCTTCTTCTCTTAGTGAAAGAACATATCATGAGTGGTTTTGAGTGATTCTGACGTCGAGGTTATGCTCTGCATTTGATGGGACCAGCTCTGGGTGATATTTTATGAGCTGTTGAAACCGAGTAAAACCTTACAAAATGCCCAGCATTTTAGGAAAAATTGCGACAGTGCCAAAAGAAACACGACCAAGTTATCTTCCAGCATGTCAATACTCGGACACATGTTTCAAGACCAGTCAAACCATATTTAAAAACGTTGATATGGGAGGTCTTACCTTACCCGCCGTACTCTTCAGACCCTACTTTTTCTGACTAACTACTATTTGTCACACGGTCTGGATGATCAGTATTTCCGCTCTTACAAAGAAGTCCAAAAATGGATCGATTCGTGAATCGCCTCAAAAGCAGCATCGTTTTTTTAAGATGGTATCCGACAATTGCCAAAAAGATGGAAAAATGTAGTAAGTAGCGACGAACAGTACTTTAAATCATGCGTAAGTAAAATCACTTTTTAAGAAAAATTATTGAAATTTTGGAAAAACACACATTTTTAGCTATTTACAATCAAACGTTTTGCTTCATCTTTCATCCCCTTTCCAGAAGAGGAGATGCCGCTAAAGATGGTATAGATTTTTTAAAATGATGTTTGGGTATGGATCAACTTATTTGCAAAATTTATCCGTGTAATTTTTCGTAACTAATTTTTTGGGTTATTTTCGGGCATATGTAGACTGCACCGATGGTCACTTGCAGATTGCACCAATGGTCACATGCGGATTGCACCCATTTAGTTACTTAAGCTCTTAAGCATAAGTAGGTACAAAATCTCTCAAAGCGTAACATGCAGATTGCACCGATGGCGATGGTAAAATGCAGATTGCACCGGTATAATTACTGGATCTCGTAAAAAATAAAGTGAAAACCTAAAAACTTTTTTCGTTGTTTTGAAATATATTTAAATTATTTTTAATAAATTTTATTTAATAAATAAAAGAAAACAAAAAAGACGCCAAAAGGTGCCTAAAATATTAAATTTCTTTAATTTTATATAAATTTTGAAAAAAAATTTGCTTGATTTACTCATTAATGTGACAATAATGATTGGAAATACTTTTTACAAATTGAACCCTGCTAATTGTTTTGTCAGAATACGCGCCAATCAAATGTTGTAATTTTGCTTATCTTCTAACTGGATCGGAATTAACCTTCTTGACGGTGCCAATTCGGTTTATACTGATGTAGTGATGTATGTTTGAATTTGCAGAAGTTTTAATTTTTCCAAAAACGTGTAAATCGGTGGATGAGGGTGATAAAAATGTGAACTAAACACGCTTTGAAACGACTCGCAGGCATTCGTAGTCCGACACATACTTGATGTGTATGTGCTGCCCAGAGCTTTAGTGAAAAAGTGAATCCGCATCAATATAGGTTCGAAATATATAATCAGAATAGGTATCCAGTCGTGAATCGTCTGGCATGATTGCAATTAAATCTTCACTGTAAGCAGCATTGGCGCAACTAAGTATAATATTTTGGGGGGGATAAAACGAGGACTTACGTCGATTACGCTTTCTATATCAATAGAAATATCCATTTTTTACCGTAGTCAATTTATTTTATAAACACGACAATATATGTATTTTTTCTCAAAATATCTAAAAGTTAAAAGGTATATTCTTGCCTTTATTGTCAATTGCCGCGGCGAATCGTGCCGCGGCGAATCGTGAGCGGCGAATCGTGCGCGGCGAATCGTGCGCGGCGAATCGTACCGTTCCCAGATAGTAGGTCTCAAAAACCACACAATCTTAAATTGGCCATTTCCTGCACATTTTATACCAAAAATAGATCATATCAAAATTAAAGTGGTTAAAATTCTGCGATTCTACCTAGTCGGGACATAAGTTCTGTTACACAGTATTAATTAAATTTTTAATGTTTCAAAATAATAAATTCAATTATGATATATACTGCTTTATTACTTAATATATAAAGAATACATTTTTAATATATTTACTCAAAATGTCCTCCTTTAGCCTTTACACAAGCCTTTAAACGCCGTGGCCAATCATCAATTGCGGCACGGACGACTTGTAACGGTATCGATGCTGCTGCTTTCACCAAATCCCGATTCAGAAGCTCGATATTTTTATGAGGCTTACTACAAGCCATGTTTTCAAGAACTGACCACAATTTATAATCCAAAGGATTCAGATCAGGACTTCCAGAAGGCCATTGTTCTGCTGCAATAAACGCAGGTAAATTTTATGCTAGCCACCTTTGGGTTGTCTTAGCTTTGTGTGCTGGTGCAGAGTCCTGTTGGAAAACCCAATGGTTTCCATGAAAGAGAGAGTCGTTAAGAGGCATTACCACGTCTTCTAACATTTCTTGGTAAATAGGTGCCGATGTTTTAACGCCTTTTTCACAATAGTGAAGTTGAGTAACCCCTTCGTAGGATACACCCCACCAAACCATCACAGATGCTGGATAATGGCCTCTTTGAACCCTCGGAATTTTTTCTGCCGCTTCTTTAGAGCTGTGAGCATAAACACGATCGTTTTGCTTATTAAATTTTTCTTCGACGGTAAACATTCTTTCATCGGTAAACAAAATATTTTTTAAATTATTATTACCGTGCCTCCTTAATAGGGTTTTCGATCTCTCGTGCCTAATTTTTTTTAAAGCTGTTGTTAACCTTTGTCCTGTTGCTCTACGAAAAGCCCCAAGTTTTAGGTCCTGCCTCAATACGCGAGACACGCTTTTTTTTGAAATTTGCTTCTCCATAGCAATAATTTTTTGTTTTCGCAGAGGATTTCGTCGTATTCTTTCACGCACTGCTTTAATCACTCGTGGAGTTCTTATGGTAAGAGGACGTCCACTTCTTTTTCTGTCAGCTATTGCATTTGTATCGGTAAACCGTTTTATAGCACGACTTACAAACATTTTTGAAATTTTTAACGGCTTTAGCAATTTTAAAATTTCACTATTTGATACACCACATTTATGTAACGCAATAACTGCTATCCGATTTTCTTTCACACCCCAATCCATGTTGCTGGTTGAACTCAAAAATTTTAACTATAGTCTGTACAAGTTGCCAAAAGAAAGGGCTTTCTAAATATGTAATTGTTTTCCACCCTCTGTAATTTTAAGCTGTAAAATCTAACGGTTCTTTACAGGTAACAGAATTTATGTCTCGACTAGGTATAGTGTAGCTCTTCATAGAAACCCTGATTTTTATCGATTTTTGACTTAATATCGTTGTTTTAGGGTTTAGATATAGAATATAATTACTATAATTTAATATTTAACTAAATTGAATTTATTCTACTCTACTTGATAAGAAAATGGTAATAGTTTTATTTTAAATTTTAGGTGCATCAATGTTTAAGTTATTTGGAGGTGATTGTGCTACCATCTTTCCCCACTTTAAAACCATTGTAATTTTTTGTCCTTTTGGCACAAACATTGAACTTTGCAGCACAAACAATTGCCTTTGGTTTGGTTTCAAAAATTTAAAGTGGAAGTGATGGGGACATAGACTTCTCTATACTTCCTAGTGGCAAATTAATCTTATTACATACAACAATTCTATCAGCTTGATGAAAATTATCTTAACTTTTAAATTACGTACAATACACTTTTAAACTTTATTTAACCAAAAATGTATTAATGACTATAGTAGAAGTAGGATTAATTTTTGAATCATTAATATAATCCTAGTTTAAGTAGCCTTTTCAGTGAATTTGTAAAATTACTAGTGACAATATGAAATCACAGTTTTTGTATTTTCACCGTAATATAAAATATATTATTAACAAAGAAAAATAAATTTCTATCGAAAGCAATATCCTTCGCTGAAAGCTCAGTTTATATTAAATTTTATTTAAGTTGTTTAATTAATTTTTTTTATTTTATTGTATTTTTATCATCATGAATATAAGGTCAACTGTTTTTGCATTTTATTAATATTTTAATAATATTAAAATTAACAGTGGTTCATACAAAGCAATGTATTTTCTAGTTAAAAGAAGTTAAACAACTGCGTAGTTATTATTTATAAGTTAAAAATAAAAATAACAATGCAGTGAATTGATAGAATTTAATTGTATGAAATAAAATTAAGCTTAATGAATAATTTCGTATTACGGGATGTTGTAGGTACGGCTTTTCGATTTATTAATTTTGCATCATTTTGATGTCATGTGTGCTGGTGGGTATGTCCACCATAGTGGCAGTTGTCTGGATTATTATAACATATATTTCGCTTTGTCAGAAGTTGATTTGTTCAAAACTTTCGTGATGATTTACTCCAAAATAAATAATGGAGCTACTATTTACGGTTATAAAATTTTAATTAATTTGTTTGTGGTTATAGCGTAAATTAATAAATTGTTAAATTTGATCGATTCGATTAAAAGAATACTGAAATAATTATTTGTAAGGGTTGACCACACATCAACCACTAAACTAAGCGTATACAAAATACGCAATTTTGTATTCTATTTTTAATTATTTAAAAGAAAACTTTTTTATTTTAAATTTTAATTCTAGATTAATAAGCTGAGAAGGTTGATGATTAAAACTTAAACAATACTATAGGAAACAGATAACATAATATTGGAATGAAATTATATATTGTTTGTAGAATTTAGTAATATATCGCATATACCTATTCAAAATTCCTCCATATACTTTTCTATACTAAAAATGAATAAGGCCTCATTTTATATGTCACTTAGATCATTATAATTTATTGGTTCAATTAATCAGCTGCAGCTATAATCCGCAGCATTAATATTTTCGTTAATGTATTTATTGGATAAACCGCTTATATTTGAAAACGATTAAGTGCTGGTCGAATTGGGTTTGAAAATGTGGATATACATAGTCATTTGTTCAGGTACAATAATTATCCTTATCTATTGTTTTCTCCCCTATAGAAAGTTCAATAAATTAAAAGCAATAATTGACTAATAATGCGCAAAATTTAAAAAAATTATGGCGGTAATAAATTTTTGAATATATTTGATAGGTTTGCAATTTATGAGAGGTCATTTTTTAAAGTTTCTTTTTATAAACCATAAAATGCACGATCTAAACCGCATTTAGTTCTTTCAATGAAGAACAAAAACGAAAGTGGTAGTTTGTTTAATGCTCGTGCGCCGCGCTTAAATCGATTTTGAAAGCTAAAGGCTCAGGACGCGCAAGCTCCTGTTTTGATATCCCATTGGAGCTTTTTGATGTCAGTGTAGTGAATTCTATATATAGCAGATGAATCATCCAAGTTACAGTATTTCCCAAACATTTACAAGGATACCACGTTGTCCTTGTGTGATTTTGTGCGTATTAGGTTAAAGTTACCTTAGGGCATTATTTAGGTAAGTCATGTAACATCTTCACTTTTACATTACTCAAGAATTAGTGCTTTAATCGAAAACCTCAAAAATAATAAAATTATTTAATAGAATGGTGCAACTTTCACGAATTTAAGTGTGACTACGATTAATCTTAAATTACTTTTTAAATCTAATTATTTCAGTTTTAAATTAAGCCTTGTATCTTTTCGAATCATAAATTTAAATATAAAACTGTTATTAAAAAAAGTTTAACTCGAAATTGTGCTTCAAAAATTCTTACTAAAATCTGTTATAAAATTAATTCATTTAACGCAAGTATTTATTATAATCAAATTACGATTCAAAGTTTCCTTGTCATTCAATTTTGTTTATAATTGAAACTAATTTAATTTCCTATTTTCTTACGAAACAAGAAAATCATTTAAGTTGCATGTTTTTCAAAAAGTTTAACTGCTGGAGACGTCATTTTCTCAATTATAAGAACTCTTACCGATTAAAACTACCTGAACTCAAATCTTATTTAATTGTGAGATTTTCACCCCACGGTATTTGAATTTAAAAAAAATTGGTTGTGTAATGAGCCTTTAAATTAATATTTCGATACCTTTTATTAAATTATTGAAATATCTCAGATATTTTTAGTGTCAAGTGCGGTTTCAACGGAAAACTTTTAATAGCTTTTCGATTAATATTCTCAGAAACTAGAAGGATTATTAAATATTATTTTATTATGAGTAAGTTTTGCAAATTTACTTGAAATAGATTAAATTTTGCTGATTGTTTACACAAACGGTAAGAGTGTTTTATTAGGGTACAGTTTAAGGATGTCACATTGCTGTAATTAAAATTACTGATTATAACACTTAGGTACAATGTATACACTGCTATGAAATCTAACATAATTATAAAAGTTTTGGTTTAAATTTTTTGGTTTACATCTTTTACTTTATAAATCAGAATTCGGGAATATCGGAAATTATTTCAATTATCATTTTCCCAATTCATGTGTGTGATTATTTGCTTATTTACGGTTAGTTCGTATTACTATATATACATATACGGTATAAGTTTTCCAAATAATTTATTTAATTATATAAAGATCCTAGGACTTCCAAGTCTCATACATCATCAACCTCAAACTTTATGCTATTTACAGTTTTTGCATAGATATAGAATTTTTTACATTCTTCGTGAAGTTGAATAACAAATGCATGAGCTGTAATATTTTTTCTATTATCTTTGAATGGAAAATGTTTTTAAATTTTCCTATTGTTCCCATTCTTGTAACTTAGCGCTTGCTAAACTTATAAATACGTACATAGATAAAAAATAAAAAAATAACATATTATAAATTGTAGAGATATAGTTTATGATATTGCAGTATACCGAGTATACATAATATAATACAGCATACAATAATTAGCCAGCTAGCGAGAAACAACAGTTTACTTCCTTATACAATAAATTATTATATTTCACACTATTTGTATATTTTGAATTAATATAGTTGTATTATTAGCAATAAATCTTTTAAATATTTACCGAGATAGTCCTTATTTTCAAAAAGGTTCAAATGTAATTTCATAAACTGATACAGAATTTCGATAATGCAAGTTTGCAGAATTTTATGATTATTCCAATTTTCAGCTGTATTCAATCAAAAATAAAAAAGAATTGATAAAATTGATAGTAAAAATTTAAAAATATTTGAAAAACTGATTAGTAAAAATGACTATAAAGGAATTTATAAATGAATAAAAATATGAAGTAGAATTGAAGAGCCTGCAATTCACAACATTTACGTATCTATTACACACTAGCATAATTTTAATGCTTATTAATGCATATACCTTTATATCTCATCCTTTTTTAGATTTTATAACGCTTTGTAGTCTTTAAAATGTCACCTTGTATTATTGGGAAATGTATATTTTGATGCTATATAATATTGAGCAAGTACGTTTTATTTAATTTGTGCTTGTTCTACATTTTTAAATGTAGTTGAATTTTTGTACTTGAATTTTTTTTTATTCATATTTAATTTTTAGCTACTATTTATCTGAATTTTGTACATATTTTTTAAGTAAGAAATTTTTGCATTTTTTAACATCCAGTGTATAAAATTAAATTATTTATTATTAATTTTAAGTTTTATTATAATTTTAAGTTAATATTAAATTATTTTATGTTTATAAAATCCATATTTTAACAAATTTGTGTACATTTAATATTCTCAAAAAGATATTTTATTATATTTTATTATTATTATATTCAAAGCATAAAGCCTAGTTTCTACCGTAATTGAAATTGTTTAGCACTTTTTAATCAGTTCTAGTTTACTTTTTACATTTACAGTAGTATTTTTTAATCAAAACATACGAGGTATGTTCCAAATGAAAAGGGAATTTTTATTTAGAAATTCTTTATTTTATCATCAATGTTGATGTTGTCTCCTTCAAACTAATCCCCCTTGGATATAATGCACTTTTGCGACATTTTGTTCCAATCCTTAAAACACTTCTCGATCGTCTCTTTTGGTTGGCGTTGAGCTCATGTCGCGATTTTTGTTTTATCTGTTCTTTTGGACTTTCAATGTTCTTTTTATTTTTGGAAAAAAAATCGCATAGAACCAAATCCGGCAAATACTGAAGCTGCTGCAACACGGTGGTTCCATTTTAGGTCAAAAATTAACGAATTAATAGCGAACTGTGAGCTGGTGCATTATTGTGGTGCAAAATCCATGAATTGTCGGCCTATAATTCTGGTCTTTTTTGACAAATTTTCTCACGAAAATGGCGTAAAACTTCAAGATAATACTCCTTATTTACCATATGGCCTGTTGGTAAGAATTCAAGATGCACTACTAAGAAAAACAGTAAGAAGAACCGCCACATTTGATACTCGACGAGCTTTTTTCGGCCTTTGTTTTGACGTCGTAACGATATACTCACGTTTCGTCACCTGTTAGGATGCGTTATGATGCATCATCTTCCACGTCTTTAAGGCCTTGAAAATATTTGTACCACATTCCACATATAAACTTTTTTCAACATAGTCTCTACGCCAAAGGCCTTTGCCAACATTTCCAACACTTTACTATACACTTAAATCTATTTTTAATACAGAATTTAATTCAAATTCTTTGGTCCGTCATTATCGGCTAAAAATTTACACCTACATCACTGACAGTTGTACCTACTTAGAAAAAAAATTATCTCATGCAGTAACTTATTAGACGTAAAATTCAAAAATTTCCGTTTCATTTTGATCATAACTCGTATGTGCCAATATTTTACATTTTTATATAAATATTAACTGATTGTGTTTAGTGCATAAAGTTTACCATTTATAGAAACTGAAATTCATTTTTATCGATTTATTTAAGATGTTACCTTTGCTTATCCAATTTATAATTTAATAAATCTGCATATTTGACATTTTCAAATTAATATTTTTTACATATTTCAATATGTCTAGTGCATAAAATTTAGCTTTAACTGAAATTGAAAATGTTGTCAGCATTTGTTATACAATTTTTAAAGTTCTATCTTGTGCAATTAATAAATTAATGAAGATGTGCATATTGACAGTGTTAAATGCATATTTTTTTGCATATTGCATTTCAAAATAGTTTTCTTTTATTTCTTTCATATTCCAATAAACGAATTTTTGTGCTTATGTATGTGATTACGTCCATTGATTAAATTAAAATTGTTTAATTTATTTTTTATTAAGTTTTCGCCAATTCTTTTGCAATGGTGCAGGTTTGTGCAAATTAGAAATACTAATCAAAATATTTCAATTCATATTTTATAATTCAACGCTTGTTACCTCTAAACTCATATTATACACTTAATATTACATATATATTTTTAAATTAAGTGCTCTGACAGTTCAGCAGAAATTGTTTTTGCTTTCAGGTGAAGTATAATTTACAATAAAAATCAAAACACAATTTTGAAATTAAAAAATACAGGGCAAATTTAATCACCTACCTCAAGCATGAATTTAGTGCCGAAATCTTTGTCAAGATGCAATAAAATAATATGAAAATACTAATTTAATATATATAAAATTTTGTAAATTCTGACTGCAAGATGCCAAAATATTTAAAAATAATCTTATTGCGATAACTCCATAAAGGTTAAAACGTTACATTTTTGTTTTGAATATTTGAGGTCGCAACATTATTAAACACCGACTGCACAAAAAATATAAATTTTGATTCTGTTTACGTTTTAACAAATTTAATTTTTTTTAAATAAATGTTACTGACTATACTTGGAAAGAAAAACTTGTTTTCCATACCAATTTTAACATTCAATCAATTTTTAACCTCAATAGAATTGTATATGATTGCTTCTTACACATCACAGATCCCCTAAGTTTTTCCTTGCATATATTTTACTAACTCAACAGAATATATTTTACGTACTTGCCGATGACAACATATATTTTGAATACAAAAATGATTTTAAATACATTAAAATTTGAGTTAACAAAAATCTTAACGAAACGTTAAACTATTTATTTTTTAACTGCAATATATAGAAACTTAATTAAAAAAACTCACTTTAGACATTTTTTCTTTTTTCTTTTTCTTGAAAATTTTAACTTGTGGTTAAAATTTAAACATTTCAACGTTAGTTAATTTTTAAATAGTTAAACATTAAAATGTGAATAATTATTTTTCGTAATATGTAATTGTATTATGAAAACACTTTTAAGTGAATTTAACACAAAATCAACAAGGAAAGTGCTTTACATCAAAAGTATTTTACGGATTTTCGTAGCTGGTAGCAGTGTTTGTCGAAATCCCTACATAAGTATTTGTAAATATTAAAGTTAGAACGTCGATTTGTCACCCTTGAGTGACTTAAGATTTAATATTTCACACTTAATTTTTAAAATTTCAAGATTTTCGTTTCAATTAATCTTTCGCTCTTAAAATGTATTTCTGATGATGTTACTAATTTATAAGCACCGTCAAAATTAAAGAGTCAACTTTAATTTAAGAGGGGTTAAAATAAATTAAATTCAAGATTTTCACCGAAGGCTTACATGCTCGCATAACGGTGACAATAGAATATAAGATTCGAGTTACAAAATTTTGACCTAGTTTTAAACGAATCTTATTGGCGGGCTCGGAAATCTTATGAATTATCATTAATTTAAGCCACTATATGTAGGTACCCAAAAGAAAATTGAGGTTTCATTGAAATTTATGCAAACTTTGATTTGATTATTTTTGAAATACTGAACATCATTTTCAGAAAATTTAATTAAAAACAAAATTAAGCTCAAGTATGTTTCATATTAAAATGCTTCTTGAACATCATGTCAATGTTGTAATAAAATTTTACCTTTATTAAGCCTCTTTCGGTAAAAGATACCTTTGGGTGTCATTGACTTGATTTTCATTTACATACTCAACTTTGATGTACTCGGTACTCTTAAATGAAAACTTGCTTTCTTTAATTGTATTCCTCTCGAGACTTCATTCTTATTTTATTTTTCAAACCTTATTTGCTACCAACGGTACTTAATGAACATTTTTTTGCATTACAAGCTTATATTCCTTTCCATATTACAAAAAAAATTTTTCCATTTAATGTAAACTTGAGTTACACTCAAGTTACACGAGGAAGTTAAGTTTAATAAACAATTATTAATGAAAGTTTTCAAATCTAGACGATCAAATACACTCCCTAAAAGTTGTTTTCTACTAACTTTTGCAGATTTTAAATTTATATCTCGAGGATATGGCATCCGAAGTTTCTCGGCATCGTCATTATTGCTCTAACTTTATATATATTTTTTCTGTTAACTTTGAATCTACCAGGAATTCAAATTAACAAGTAACTGCAAATATAATATTTTAAAAAATGAAACAAAAATATTAAAACAGAAAAACTTGCTAGTTTCAATGCTTTCTTTACATGATTTTGTAATTCCTAATTACTTGAATAAAACAAAATGGCAATAAGAACTTCTACCAAATTCATCAATATTATAAAAAAAAAATTATATAAATTGCAAAATTTAGAAAGGAATTGTTTTAAATTTCCAAAGAAAGTATAATTTAGAAGCGTTTTCTTCTCTATTTTGTCGACATTTTGAGAGCTACTGAAGATGTAACACAATCAAAGTAACGCAGCATTAGATTATATGTCATATAAAAAGTCTTCAATGTCTTAGTCACCCTTACCGTCTTGATTCCCAGCCCTCTTCATTCAGAGCAAGTTTAATCCCTATCCCTCACCTATGACGCATTCTGTTTCCTGTGGATAGCAGAAAAGCCATTACACAATTTAAAATAAAGTTTTTTAGATTTTTAAAGCTACTAGGGAGAACTACAATATTGCTATGTAAAGAAAATAGACAGCTTTTCTCTGAAAATTCGATACGAGATTAAAATTTGCCGAATTTTTCAGAATAAATCGGATTTTCGTGAATTTCTTAAGAACGTATAAACCAATAAGAGATTACATTTTTATGGTGTCAAATTATCAAACAATAATGTTTACAAAAATATCTTAATTGAAAAATAAAGTGCAACCTCAATAATCACGGCTGATTTTCATAATTTTACTGATATAGCTTAATAAATTTCAGTACTTGAAAACTGAAAACTGATAAAAAATTATCAGTGGTATGATTCTGATTCCACGTTAACTGACGATAATCATTTAATTTATTATCTTCTATATACTCGTATCTTGGTAATAGTTAACTTCGATTTTACCCATTGCAAATTCTAATTTCAGCATTACATGAAACGTCTAGAAAAGTCAGCCACTAAATGTAATTTTTAACAATTTATGTAGATGTCTTAAATTTCTAGTCTTTTGGTGAAATGTATTCCTTTCAATAGAATTCATGAAACGGTTTTTGTATTTTTGTATCAAACCAATATGAATTGTACATTTAAAAAAATTAAATTGGCTAATAGGAAAATTCAATAATCCAAGCACAGACTTACATTAATTAGCTTGGATTATCGAGGTTGCGTTGTCATTAAGCCGGTGCGTAGCCATAGTTTCTCTGAAGTTGCATCAAAGTAACTTCTATTATAGGGAGGGTTAGCGCCTAACTATTTGGTTTTATTTAAATTTTGTACAATTAGCATAAAAACTAGTCGTTATAAAGCAAGTAGGTAAAACTTCAACTTGAAAATCAAGTATCAAATCAAATTGATGTTAAAAATGTTACATTGTAGAAATGAATTTTTATTTAAGTATAGGTAAATCACAGATGTTTCTCGAAAACGGTGCGTTTGCGGACCCATGTTAATAGAAACTTTTTTTCTTAAAATAAGTCGTAGAATCAACTCCTTCGTTTTGTACTAGTTGGTAGTTAACACCCTGTATAGTGACTTGAAGTAGAATATTCTGCTGATGACCGGATAACCTGATCAACGGATATACGAATAATCTTAGTTTATTGTTATCTGATAAATAATTCTTTTACCGAATAATTTCATCTTGATCGATAACAACAAAGTAGATAATATAAATGCTATCTTATCTAATTGCAGGATCTCGATAAGACGGGTGTCCCACAACAACCTAACCGCTATGTTTGGGGACAGGGCTTATATGGCTTTATTTCTTTATTCAAAAATATTGTTTAAAAGACATCTTCTATATGCTGTACGTAATAATAAAAACTAAAAAGAGATATATTTTTGGCCAGTGTATTATCGAATACGTGACCATCTTAAATACATAAAATGTATTATGTATAAAAATCGTCCTGGCGTCGAAAGGACTGTGCTGAATCGGCCAGAACCCAATAAATCAAAAGTTAATTTAAAGATAAAAAAATATTTCCAGCTTAGTGTAATATAATTAAAAATATTTACATTATACCTAACTTTATCTACGCTTTTTATCAAATATCTACTAGTATGTTGTTCTTGAATATACGACACCGCATTTAGAGAACATTACAAAAGATATCTTGCATATTTATACTGTTACTTTATGCGTCTGGTGATTATTTTATCTATCCATATGCAGATGTATGGTTAAAAATAACTTCCATTCGTATTACGGTAAACAGTACAGTCGCAGTACAGCCGTAATAGAGTCTTGTTCGTAAAAAGTAAAAATTATTTAGATTTCTAACTGCTGCCAGCTATTTGTGCTATAATTTAGATTTCACCTTTAATTGTTGTTTACATTTAATAAGTTTGTAGATAACGACTTTTTAGTTACATTCGGTCTGGGTTATCGGTTGGATTTATCCCGGATATAAAATGATTTCATAAATTAGCTTCTTTAATAAAATGTTTAAAATAGGAATTGATGAATTCATTTGGCCAATTTTTAAATAAATCAGAACTTGAAAATAAATATAACAAAATGCAGTTTACATTTTTACGAGTAAAGTACAACGCGGGAGTGCTTCTCAAGTATTGAAAATTGAATCCTTTTTCAGCTGGATCTATATAATCTTGACCTAATTACACACGTTCTATAAAATGTTTCTCGTGAACACGAAGTCTACAACAAATTAGAGCAAGCAAATTAATCTTTCTTTTTGTTAGGGTATTAGAAAAATTCTGCTTCTATACCCTCTGTGATTGAATATTAAATAAAATATTGCATTGTAAATTTATGTTGGCTAATTGTCATTCTTTTTATCGGTCGTATTTGTAATACTATGTACATTAAAAGTTTTTAAAAATTGGATTTTTGTCTTACGTAAATCAAATTAATAGTCTGTCGAGTTTATTGCCTGTTGTTAGTTCAGGCGGAATACATTTGCTTCGTTGTACACCTTTCCCAGTTGATGTAAATGTAAACTAACTGCTTTATCAGGCACGAAAATCTTCTTCTGAGGAGCCAGTTTCTCATTCCATTTTTCTCTTAGACTGGATAGTAATTTGTGCATATTAAGTAAACGTTCAAAATTTGTTGACAATTAAAACTCTTTTCATGAGTTTCATGATGAATCCAATTCATCAAACCAATTAAACGTAATGCATTTTTGAGTTTTAATTTTTGAAAATTAAAGAAATAAATTTTTAAGTACTATAAATTTTCAGTTTTTTTTGGTAATTTATTGATCATTATTTATTGTCAGCTATACCTAAATTACTCGAAAATTAGTCGCATCATTTCTGAGATATGCATCCAGCAAAATCAAGAATTTTGGAAAATCGGTATCGCGGTCAGCAGTATGGTTTTATTCCCGGTCCATCAACAACAACTGATCTTGTCATTTTCATCTTTCGTTGTCAATTTCATAGAATAGATCACTTTCAAGTTGATACCGTCTACTCAGATGTTCCCAAAGCTTTCAAACGTGTCTAGCTCAAACAGTTCTATCAAAGTGGGAAGCATTAAATTTTGGCAGTAATGCCCTCAAGCAGTTAAATAGCTATCTTGTATGTAGAAACCACCGTGTTAAGATTGAATATTTCATATCGAAAGAAATAATATCTGATTCACCCAGTGTACTCCAAGGTTCATATTGTGGTTCCATTCTGTTTTTTATTGTGCATCAATGACATTGGTAAATACTTATATGCAGCTGTATATTATTTGCGGATGATTTTAAAATTTTCTTGCAAATAAAATCAGTTATAGACTGTTCAATATTATAATCTGGTCTAAACAAATTATGTCTCTGGTGTTTAAAAATTTTTTTGGTATGTAATAATACAGTACAACTTCAATTATCCGAACTCCAACTATCCGAATCGCTGATTATTCGAATCGTTTTCAGAATTTCAGAAAAAAAAAACTAAGATAGAAACAATGAAAAACGAAATAACGATTCGAGAAAATTATTAATGGGCTACTGTTCCATTATTTAATTTTTTTTTTATTTTTAATTAATTCTACTAATTAAAAGCTCTTTTTCTTTAAAAATAGTTTATTTTATTAAATTTGAATTATATGTATTTACATGAAATATTTTGTACTTAAACGCATGTTGCTTGTAAGCAACAACATGCAGAAAAGTTCGTATATTTATTTATGTTACCATTAAAAATGTTTTATAAATCTTACTACAAATTTTAATTATATATATTGCTATAAATTTATATTGTTGGGAAATAGAAAACTAGAATTTGATGAATTATTAATAGCATTGTAGGCTTTCCTTTGTTTGTTTGATTGTTTGTTTGTCACCCGAGCCGTTTAGGCAAGGGTGACGGTCCCCGAATGCAGAATAGCCATTCCAAACGAGTTCCAGACTATACTTTCTATACGACTGACGCACAGTGCTAATGTATTTCTTGTAATACACGAACACCAAGTGAGAAGTATGATCATTTTATTATTCGATTTCCATAACTAAATATTCTAACTTACAATAAACCGATAATACATAGTACACATCAAACTCAGTGGAGTGTATCAGGGATCTCAAATATAATTTGTTGCTTATTAGCAACATTATGCACACAAGGGCTAATATGGAATCGATGCGATAAAGCATTTCTAAATTAATTACCTGCGTTGAAACATAGTAGATGAATGTAAAATCAAAAATGATAGGTGCATTGTATTTGTTTTGCCTTTACGACCTATATTTCTTCTCTATTATTAAATATTTTTGATTTAACCAAATACAAGACTATCGTAAAAGATGTACCTACTATCTCACCATATCAAAATATTATTTAAATAAAACAGTATACCAAACCTTCACAAATTTTAACACAAAAACATTGTTTTACTAAACAAATATTGACATAACATCATCGTGTCTTAAAATATCAAAACAATATTAGTTTGTATACAGGAAATTTAATTTGCTCGTGCATAGAAATTTTTATAAGATCTACTACTATATTATTTTTATTAACAAAGCGGTAAAATAATAAAGTTTTAATTGTTAAGTAAGTATAGAAAAAATACATTACGCAGAAATTTATCATTTAAGAAAATCAAAAAAATGTACTTAATTTTCACTTGACAGGTTAGGATTAAAAATATTTTTATACAAATACAACATGTTGATGCACACCGGAAGGCCGAGCTAAGAAATTCTGCCAAGTCCGAGATTCGAACTCAGAATTTCAGCTCTGTAACGCAACCAGCGATCACACCAATCCACTGCTGTGGTTTAATAAAATCTTAAAATAAAATATAAAACTATTTTATCATGCCGTTCTTATCTTCTTGCAATTTCATCGACCATACCAAAATTTGAATTTTAAATTATAAATTATTTTTTTTAATTACCAACTTTGATTTTAATTTTTATCAAATTAAATCTTCACTTTATTAATTAATTAAAACTATTCATATAAGCTATTCGTTCATAAAACTATTCATAAAAATGTAACTTTTCGATATTCTTTTGAATAAGGTAAAATAAGTTTTTTCACGCACTAGTGTGGAAAATTAATTTTGTACTCACTGGTGCGTTTTACTTTTCCGCACATACGCATTCAAGCTACAGAATTAAAATTTTTATTTATTATAAATATTTACAGTTACATTTGAGCAATATGCGTTGAAGCTTATTTACATTAACAGTGTTATCATACTTTTTAAGTAAAATGCTGGAATTTACATTGATTATTTCTGTTTTACCGAGTATTTTAGAAGCAACTTCAACTTGATGAACTTAACTAGCTTTTCCTTACTCAAAATTTCTGATAAACAGTTTCAGTTTCTGAACAGTTTCTAAATAGTGAATGCTGGTAAAACGAAATTCTATTGAATTCTAAACCATTACCTTTACAAATTTTATAAGACGGCAAATTTTCGAAAACTCTTCAGAAATTATTCAATACTTACACCTTTTTTGTGAATTTTTTTGAATTAACCAGAAATACATGTAGGTGTATTGCAAAATACACAGCAATATATCGCTAAAAATGTAAATTGAGGTTGTCAATTTGTAAGATGAAATGCAAAATAGTATTTGGCGGGAAATTTACACCAAATTAATGAAAAGTCAAAGTAGTTTATAGTGAAATGCCTTTAAAAGAATTCTTCTTTAAACTTCATGGTATAGGTATGTTCAGGTGTATATAAATAACTTTGATCAACGTAAAACAGGATAAAAATTTCGAAATACTTATATATTTGCGTTGCAATTTTCAGAAGTCAAAAAGCGTGAAAATGTCGGAGGGCGTAATGCTACATCGTTTAAGAGTATGAAACGATATAATAAGAAATGGAACTTTTGCAGAAATAGTGTCGACGAAGATTGCTTTTGCAATAGTAAATATGAAATCCCACAAAGCGAAGCTGGAACCTTACTAAAGATGATTCATAAATGAACAGGGGACGGATCAATGTTGAATGAGAGATATTTCACAAAGCTATATCAAAATGTAAATGGGATCACTTCTTTGTTCAATATAAAAAGTATACTATACAGTGTTTCTATTTACGTAATAAACTAATAAGTGACAACTATATTATATAGCCATCAATTGATAATTGTATGGTAAAGGAAAGTTATGGGGGAAATGTATAAATTGTCTTTTATTTCAAAATATTTTAATATTTTCACATATCTACTCGTCCGGCAGAGCTAATAAAAAACGACAATATTCAACCTCAGAATCGCGTTTCGAATTGGTATTGATTCTAATAATCAGTAAAGTACAGATTTTTTAAATAAGGAAAAAGAAAAATAAAATTCCATTTTCGAATTAAAAGAATTGTAAAAATTTCGACCGGTGTTTAAATGAAAAAACAAAGAACCTGCAACACCCTACAATATTTGTGTATTAATTCTATCAAATGAGTTAAAACTGTATAAAGTGGGTTTTGGGGATAGATTTAGTGGTAAGAGGAATTGGTAAGGGTCGTCAGACGAGGTGGTATCTATAGTGAGTGCGTTATGAGTTCGGGGAACAAACGAGAGGGAGTCAGTCGGGTTTGGGGAAGAACTAAATTACAAGTTGTAATGTGATCTAGTAGCCATGTACCGGGTGTACAACATCAGTTACCATACGTGATGTGCCTATAAATACATTATATATTATGTATATAGTATAACAAGTATCACGTTCAACATGTCATAGGTCTTGTCCATCTTGTTAAGGTTTCAAATTTGCCATCTTAATGAGGATAACTAATTTATTACCAAATGATATCAGTTACATAGATCTGGGATAATAAATTACTCTTGAAAATTAAACTTTTATACTAAATTTGTGTATCGACTGTACCGTCTGTTAGTGAATAGTGAGAGGGAATCACATTTGTAACCCTAAATATGGCCGATTAGAACTACCATCCAGATACCATTTTACATTTTAATTACCGTTTATGACTTTCATATCGCTGTGTTTATGAAACAACTAATTTATCTTTTTTTCTTATTTTTCAATTTCGAAAGTGTCTTGTCTAAGTAGCACAAGTGTTAAAAGAAATCTTATCGGTAAAGCGTGTAAAATCTTCAGTAGGATATTATGGTTGACCATTTGATCAAGAATTCAATCTGCCAGATTCAATCTGCCAAGTAGAGCGCGTAATTTAACTTCAGAGAAAAGTAGCCAATAATCTCAAAATATGAAATAGTGACGCAATAAATAACAAAATAGTAAATGAAAATAATTAAATCGAAGATTTACCTTTTACACAAGAGAAAAATTCAGATGAACGACAAGAACAAATCAGCCTATTACTTAAAAGGATTCGATTTTCTGACCCCTTACATGTTGAATACCCTTCAAACTACCCCTTGCTCATTATCTTGAGAAATGACCAGAAACTCTATTTGTTACTTCATTAGGATAACAGCTGAGCAGGCTCTTTACCATATAATTTGAATTTCTAAACTTGCACATCATAGATCTTTTTTACGCAATCTTTATTTACTTTCATTTCATATGCTTAATTTAATTACCAGTCCAAATCAAATATCAACTTTCATTATACTGTTTTAAATTCAAGATTTTCTGTAATTTATCATTTAGTAAACTTTAAAAATTTTAAATTATATTTGCCTTTTGCTTAATTCGCAGTTTTAGTTAACACAAATAGATTCATAAATTATAAGAATAATAAGAACAGCTTAAAAAGATAATTTAGGATTAGCTTAACAATTTTTTAGCTTCTACTGTTGAAATTGAAACTGAAACAGCGATTTGTTTAGCCTTAATGATTGCACTTATTTTGAATAACATATTATTTTTATTTTTTAAACATTTCCGCTCCGCATTAATAAATAATTTAAATACTAATTATATATTTTCTTTTAAAAATGTCAGTATAGCATAGACACTTTTGTGTTTTTTTAACTTTATTTTACTTTTGTTTTACATTCAATCAAAATTTACAACAATCATTTTGCCCTTTAGTGATTGAATCGAATAAATCGATAAGAAAGATAAGAAGATAATCGGATTAAAAAAATAACGGATAAACTGCTCAAATGATTTTAAAATTTCTAAATAATTTCGCGACCCAATTTTCCAGAACGATTTACGATTTCGCCCGATCGTAATTCCATGTATGTGAAAAATCCTTCTTGTTACAAAACTTTTTTCCATACAACATTTGTTATGTCGCTTTCACTTTGAATTTTTACTCCATTCTTTGCTTGACATCTTGTTAATGCTATATATAAACAGTCCAAGACTAAATAAAGGCCTATCGATATATATATATATACCAACTTTGTCAAAGCTCTGCCTTTGAGATTTATTTATAGTCTTAGATCATATTGTATTCTCCAAAACGATGATCTGATGAGACGTTAAGATCTCGTCGGATAATCGGATCAATGGATCATATATTCTCCATTAAGGTAACAACATACCAAGTAACAATAAAGTTTGACTTCTTGTTTTTAGAGGATTTTTAATGTTGGTTGTCAGATTAATTATCTGACTATTGGGATTACTTGTTAGATATCATATTTTGATTGAGTATTGAAAAGGTTAATTTTTTTTATATAAAAAATATTGGTGACAATGGGGTATTATGAGCCCCCCCTGTAAATACGTCACTGGACAGACCAAAAATAATACCATCCGAGTCATCCTTGGGGGGCAATTGCCCTTTTGCCCAACGCCACTGAGCGTGCATTTGAGCGTTGCATAAAAAGCCTTATCTTTTTATATTTTATAGAGTAGATAAGTGCTATTAGTCAAAATGGTAAAATATTATTGTTGAAAGCTCACGTTTAAAATTACTCACTGGTAAAATAATTATATAATCAACATACAAAATATAATTATCCGATATTTGAATGCGGGCTTTATTTGGGAGTTTTGAGTATGTATATTCTAATCTATATTTTTCAAGTTTAACTAAAAAGATAGCAGTATCAGAGCCGGCATCTTTTAGATTTGCCGTGTGGTGCTCACATAATATTGTGTTCTGTGAAATACAAGTTTTTCAAGTGTTTAGTGTTTTCTTTTCCAAATTATTTACTGTTTTGTAATTTCGCGTGTGGTGCTCAAAATCCGTAGTGTGGTATCCGAGCACTCAAGCAACACAACTGTTGCCGGCCCTGATCAGGATAGAAGCCTAAGAACTACGGTTATTCGAGTTCCACCTTGTTCTTTTTAACATTGTGATACAGTCATAAATACCTGTTCACGGATTTATAAGCAGAAAAAAGTAAATGAGTAAAGTCTGTTATATTTTTCTTACTTTGACCACCGATACTGGCTTCAGCCAATTAATTTTCAGGAGGGCTAATTGTGATTTTAGAAAGGTAAGTCACCCTCTCCCAGCCCTCTTCAATTGCACTTATAAATGTATAGCATTGAAATCGTATATGTATTTCGTATACAATTCCATGTCAAAGGTGACGACCGTCCACCCACACGGCGTCAACGTTTTACAGACGGAATCTAATAATAAAATGATTTACTAATTTAATTTCTTAATAAAATTAACCAATAAAAATGGTGATAATTTGTTGAAAATTGCGGAAATGATAAACAAAATAAAAAAATTTTAGTTGTCAAATTATACTTCTGGACTTTTGAAAAATTGTTTTATTTCATTTGTTTGACATAAATTAAATATTCGGTTTTGTGTCGACGGTTCTTTAGTATTCTAATTACAAAAACATACCTTTATTATTTGAACGGAACATATTATTATTGGGCATTCGCTATTTAGTTGAAAATTGGAAATAATGTTAACCTCAGTAAAACGTGGTTTGATATGGTTGAAATTTCAGATTTAAATCTCGATCCTGCTGAGTTCAGCAATCAAGAAAGAAATCTAGGTCAAAATAAAAAAAAAAATTTTATTCAAACTGAGTTAACTTGTGAACAAAAGAAAAGAATCCGTGTTTTTTGTAAAAGCAAAATTTGTAAAAGTTCGTCAGAATGCCTCTTTCAGAACTTTGTTTCTAACTCCGTTAGCCAACAAGCTTTGGACATTACTTTAATTTAGCGATAGAGTCACGCTTACAAACCTGCTTAATCCTTTTGTGCCTTTAGAATACCTCACACTCTTAAATATTCTACTGCATTATTAATAGTTTTTTTTTCTTTTTAGGCAGCTTTTCAAAGCTTACTTAAATTTTTTATAATTTGGATTGAAATACTTGAAACCATTAAAATCCATTAATTATTTAATTTCAACTGGACGAAAAGCCATACATAAAATTCTCTGTTTAAAATTGCCGAGTTCACATTATTTTGGTTGCATTTTTGATAAAATACTCTTGGAGTGTTATAAATAAATTTGAAAAATCAAAACCATAGTCCACGTTTAGAAAATAAAGTGAGTGGCAATAAATAGAATGTAAATATGTCGAGAGCTATTTATTATACGTTGGTGACAGAATGCAGCAGTTGTCGATAATGGAAACGACCGATATGACTAGCCCTAGGCTCTTCGAAAGCATAAAGTTGCTGTTAGCTTCTCTAGGAAACTCAAGGGAATAGTAGGTTTTTTTATTTCTCCATATTGTGATTTGTATTACCACTCGTAACAATTTACTTGATGCTTTATAGCAAACTTCACCATGCTTTTTTTGACTATTATAAAAAAGTATAATAAATTATGAGAATAATTTAAAAACATCAATTACTCTTTATACTTGTAATCTAAATTTATAGTTGTAATCTTCAAACTTCGAACTTACTACGTTATCCCATCTATATTATGTACTAAGTACATAAAATAACAACCAAAGTATCCCCAGTATTCCTCACCGAATTGAATAAATTTTGGATATGTGGTAAACAATCGAAAAATAAGAAATTCCTAATTTTTCTTAGTTACCGCTGCCGATACTCGAGTTTAAGGGGTGTAAACCGCGGGGGGGAAGCTTCAAAATCATATTTTGTTAGTCACTTTTCAGACACAGTCATTTTATTAAATTATGATATCAATTTACATTTAAGGAATAATATTATTAAATTGCAGTCATTGCAATTGTAAAGTAATGTTCGTCCTGAAAAATTTGAAAAACCTGTAAATTTTAGCTTTGGTTGGTCCTGTAAAATTAAAATTGAATCGTCTCCCGCGATGAATTGTCGCACGATGAATTGACCGCGATGAATTGATGGTACAGAGATATGAAAAGACAGACTATTTCCATTTTCTTAAAATACAGAACCTTAGAAATCCAAAATCGAGTTTGACATCTAAATGGTTGACATCTAAAATTGTAATTTACCAAAAAAAACTAATAGAAATGGTTTAAGGGAACCTCGAAAGAAAAATTTGATAAATAAATGGGGGTCAATTTTTTTTTCAATTTCAAATAACAATACTTTCCTTACGAAGAAGTTCAGAAAGTAAAAATTTCAGATAGATTTGTGGTATGTATGTATTTGTAAAATGTATCATTTAACAGAATTTAACAAAGCGTTAAAACAAAAGAATTTTAACAAGTCAAGTTTAGAAATACAGTACATACAGTGATTGCGGTCTAAAATCTTTTTCTTGGGTTATTGTTTTCCTGTTAAATTTGGTGTTTTAGAATTTTGCTGTTCATCTAAATGTCGTTTTCTTGATATTCCTCCATGGTTTCTAAATGGGGTTAATTTTTGTAACTTTCAGTACCTTTGTGCTACTTGTTTTATACCGGTTTGTTTGGTTCGAGTTTGCAGCAGTTTGGTAATCAAAATTTGCACATTCAAAATGTAAAATAATTTAAAAAAGGTATACAGGTAAAACTTAAAATTACACATAACGTGGCTAAAAATGACTTTTTGTTGGATATTTCCTTGTGGAAGCTTATCACGACCTTTCATGGTCTCTCTTGTACAAATCGCAGGACCATGGAAATCCTAGTTACTTAACCCTTTAATGCGCAAACCTATTTTTCACAAAATCTTTTTTTTTTCATCCAAATCGTGATTAAAAATAATTTCGACATGAAAAGTGTAAGATTTCTGCTTGGTGCAAACTGATATTACTATAATGACTCGAAATTCACCTGTCCTGGAGGTCGCGTTTTATTGCAATATACATATTATTACAATATTAACAATAACAGATATCTAAAACTCAGCTCAACTAAATGCTTGTATACTATTATAAACGTAACATGTGACTTGTGATTGAGGTATTGTAATGAAATGTAATGTGTCGTTATTATTTAATAAGGACTGCGGTCTCAAAATTTTTACCTACTTTATATGTATTGACCATTAATTTAGTGTAGGAGGCACATACTATGTAGAATCTAAAAGCCACACTTAAGTGCAGTTTACGTTATGCGATTTTGCTTGCGATTTTACGTACGATTTCTCTTGCGAGTTTTGTTATGACTTGTTGTGGTGGTTTTCTGTTTACGTTGTGCGATTTCGCATTTCGCATGCGACCACAGTATGCGCTGTACCAAGAGGGAAACCGCTGATAAAATTTGGTGTACAAGTAAAAGGAAACCTTGAGAAAATTGTGCTTCACTAATATTACACTTCGCCCACACTTCCGAGAACCCCATAAGTGTAACTCTAAGATCGAAACTAGCTTTGATAGATTGAAAGAACACCAAAATTAAGCAAACACCTGTTTTTTTTAAGTGCAACCCTTTTCATCTAGGAGACTTTTGAATTTTTATTGCATGGACTAACTGAAGTATTGCATTCAAACGTTTAAACCTTATTTTCACAGAAACGGTTACTCATAGTTCTTTAAACAATAGGTGTTTATTTAATTTTACTGCATTTAGTGTTTTTAAAGTTACCCTTTTAATGGGTGGATCTTGTTAATGATGGCATTTTGTATGTATAGATTATGGAAGTACATAGATCTTTATTAATTCAATCCAATGATAAAATGCTAAAACTTTGCAGCATTTTGAAATGCTGACAAGAAAACTTTATATTTTCGGATGACTACAATAACCGCATTAGTCTTAAAACTTCAAGAAAAATTAAGTTATAGTTTTTGTAGTGTTGTGGTCGTTGATGGAGATATAGAAAAAAAAATTTTTGTGTTCAAATTGGAAACTTCACGGCATATTTAAGTTTGGGTTTTCATTGAATAATAGAGGTAATCTTGGGTTTATATTTTATTAGTTTATTATGTTGCACTTATTTCTTTCCGAAAAGCTAAAACAGTGTTACTACGAATTTCTCTGCAGAATCGCATCGTTTATATTATCTCCCCACTACTGAAGTTAGTAGTGTGTAATCGTTTAGTCTTTGTCAAGTTTCTGTAATCTTTTTTATCGCAGAGCAAATTTTCATCAGTAGAGTAACGTATATGAAACAGAAATTAATTTCAATAAAACTGATTAGCTGAGGGCCATGCGATCGAATGCAAACTAGGAAATTTTGATTAAATAATATTTATAAATAGATGGTTTTACAAATAATATTTATTTTGTAAGAAAATAGTAACAAAAAATGCAATATTATGTAAACCAATTCAAGTATTAAACTATTAATTCAATTTTTAATTGTATAAAATTAAAATAGCCCCGCAGTGTGGTACTGTGGAGAACGTAAGCGACTACCAAGATGTAGTCGCGGGTTCGAATTCCGCATCAGTCTCTGTTGGGTGAGCGTAATAACCATAGCTGTTAAAACCGCTTGTTGATATAAGTTAAAATAGCTATTTACGTACGAGCTAGCGAAAGTGATCCATTCCGGAAGGGTAAGCAAAATATCAGAACTCGCTAGCGCTCGTTCTGATAGCTTACGAAGCCGGAATAGATCACCTTTGCAGCGAGTCACGTATGCGGCTTTTCATCCAAGACGAGTCCTTTCCAAAATATAAGAAATATACGGCACTAGTCATAACAACGGTAATGAAATATAGAACGTACGTAATGAAACACAGGACGTACGTAATATTTTCATTACCGTTGTTATAACTGGTGATATCATAGTTAAAACTACATTATAATGCTATACTTTCCAAGGTCTTCGATGAAAAATATTTTTACTTATTGTAAAAATAAAAAATAACAAAAAAATATAATTTTAGCAAACCGTAAAAAATTTTAAATAACTATTTTTAATTAAAAACCCAAATTTTTTTAAAATAATTAGTGGTATAAGAAGTTGGAAAAGTTGTATTTCTAAAATGGAAAAATGTAAAACAAAACATTTCATAAAAGAATCAAAAAACTATTGTATATTTAAGCATTGTAAAGGTTCCATCGTGAAAAGCATTTGAACAAATATACACAAATTTGTAAAACCTTTATGTTTAGATTGGTACGACAAAATTACTTTCCGCACTTAAGAGCTTTCAGTATGACGAGAAAGCTCAGGTGCAGCTTTAAGTCCGCATGAAAGCTTAATCCAAAGTATGATTGTTATACAAACATGTAATCTACACTCTTTTCCAAATGGACAATAAATTATACTAGGTCTAAATATTGATTTTGACTTTGTTTCTTAAAGCACTACCGAACAGGAAACGAAATTATAATTTTGAAAATTACATTTTAACTGTTTAGAAATAAATTTCTAATTAAGATATTAAAACAATTACATATTTATTACTAAGGTCGATGATTTGAATAAATTAAAAAGTAAATAATTTAGAAATGCACTTGAAAATTTAACATTGTTGTAAAGATTTAATTTGACGAATTAATTAATTAAAAGAGCGTTTCATCTCTAACAGAGTATGTCATTTTGGGTACCGCAGTTTAGAGCATTGCTCAAAAACGAAATTACAACGCATGGATGCATTTACGTGCAAAGGTAATAAACCTCTCCACAAATTTAACTGAATTACAACGAATAAAATTTCTTTTATAAAACATTCACGATGACGACAAGATGAAAAATACCTAACTGAAAATTGCTTGTGTTTACTTTAAGTTGCATAAGGGTGCGAGGGTGAAAACAAATGACAAAAAATTCAAAGGTGAATGAAAATATAAGAGTACTTCGGTAGTACAGAAGCAATACAAAAGGCAAATAAATCACCAGAAATATTTTAACGAAGCTCTCCTGAGATACTTCAGCTTAACGTTTAGTCCATTTAAATGTTGACATTTTCATCCTTACTGTTCAAAGTTAAACTTCTTAACTTCAATTTAATTGTTTTCTTTACTTATTAGTATATTGGAAGCATTTTCATTTATTTTTATTTTAAATTGAAAATAAAAAATTTTTAAAGTAAACTTTTTCATTTGGCTGAATACTGGCTCATACAGTCACATTGAAACGCAAATTGCTATAACCACAGTTTATTCTCGTTCACTGTACGACTGAACTTCCTACTTCCATCCTACTATGTGAACCCAGAATTTCCGCTTTACAGTTACCAAACCAGCGGTAACAGCCAGCCACAGCTGTACTCGACGTTTAGTATACACCTAAAAATAGTTTAATTTTGTTTCGTGTTGTCTGTGGTGATAAAAGGTTTTTAATGTGGTTTTGGTATGTAATTCGACAATTAAAACTATAACCGGGGTTGGTTTTCATCCAATTTTACTTTTTCTCTCAAATAGAAACCGCCCTGCAAACCTTCCAAAAATTTTAATTTGAAATTCTATTTTCAATCACGAATTTAGAAGTGTTCCTTTTGCGATTATGACAAAATTTATAAATTTAAAAAAAAAATCAAAAAAATGGAAAATATGGAACCGACTCACTTTCTCTCTAATAATTATTATTATTTGAATTACATTCGACATAAAATCTCAAAACTTGGAAATGAATTTTGCCAAGTTTTACTAATTAAATTTAAGATATAAATCAACAACAACGCCAATCAAAATTAGTTAAAAATATACAAATAAATTATAAAAAGTTTACATTGTTACTTTATAGAAAATGTTATTATAAGCTTAGATTATTCCAAAGCTTTTGACTCAGTTGTGGATGATCGTCTTCTGGCCAAATTCTTAGATTTTTTCGTTTTCTTTGTTATATGCCACTGAAAATCAGAAATAATCGTGAAATAGGGCCTTATATGGCATCACGAATTTTTAACTCTTAAACATATTTTTTATAACGTATTGTTATTAATTCATCTTTTTTAAATATTTTTAATTGTTTTTTTTTTTTAGATTTTTAAATAATAATTTATTTTATTAGGCAGTGTTCTAGGCTATACCTTATACTAGGAAAGTAAGTAACAATTGGCGCTTATATTTTTAATATATTTTTTTAATATTTTTATAATTTATGATAATTAACTAGCATTTTCACATTCTTTTAAATTTATTATCACTATCTTAAAAATTAATGTTAATTGGAAGTTTTAAATGTCCATTTTTTAAATAAATTGATATTTGAATTACTAAAATAAAATATATGCTATTCTTTATGGCCTTAGCAACTATTTCTAAAAATAATTTCAACCTGACTGTGGTCCCAGTAGTTTAAGAAAAATTCAGTTGTTCAAATCATTTTTTAAACTCATTACTATATGTGACATCATTAGATTTTATATTTTTGTAGGGTTATTGTTAAGTCATTTTCGTCAATATTTAATATTTTGGTCAATATTTATAAAATCTTTTTGTTTAGTTCGTATATTTTTCTTGTTTCTTATATTTTCTTTATTTTGTTTTGTTATATGCGACTGAAGATCTGAAATAATCGTGAAATAGGTGAAATAGTGAAATATAGCATTACGAATTTTTAGGCTTTAATTTTTTCTTAAATATATTTTTTATAATTTCTTATTCATTTTTTTAAAATATTTTTAATCCTGGCCTGTCAAGTGATAATTATGTAATTTTTGATTGCTTTGAAGAATTGATTTTTCTACGTACTGTATTCTTTTAACTAAACTCTTTAAATTCTTTTGTTTTACCGTTTTGTTTAGTTCAGTTGAATGTTAGTTACCTAGTTAGTTACCAGTTTAGAAATGTTTGATGTGTATACAGCTATAAATTTCTTTCAAACACAATTTTCTTGAGGTTGTCTGAATATTTGGCCCTATTATTTTGTGATATTGATATTCAACCCCTGGCCTTTGTGCACTATAAGTATAAGCATGTTTTTAAATTTGGCTACCCCGTGATTCCCCTGTTAGAGAGATTACAACTATTCGGCAACAATTTAAGCATTTGCATAATTTGCAAAAAAAATGACCAAAGAAAACCTTTACGTAATATCTTGTTCTCTTTAGTACCAGTTCAGACCGGCTTTTCAAACTATTAGTTAGAAATGTTCAATACTTCCTACCTAAATCCACGTGCGTCATATGTGGACGTTTTACTCTATTTTAGTACTACTAACTCTTATCACGTTCTCCACTTCCGTTCTTCATCATATTAATCAATTGATTTATTATGTAGATTTTCTGCTCTGTCAGAATAATTTTAATGTTAACGTAAAGTTTACAAGATCTTCTATCTAAAGCCATCTTTTTGATGATCCACCTATCCAAATCTCATTTTCGTTACGTTACGTTAACATTAACATTATTCTGCTAGAGTAGTTGCAAGCTATCCCAATCGAATTCTACGAGTAATTTCCAGCTCACGATTTTGCTATTCTTCCATGATGAAATTGTAATTTGAAAGTAAACCAGAGATAAGAACAAATAGAGGTAGGTATCAGGAAATCCAAAAGTTTCACTAATCGGGTTGCAAAATAATGTAAATTATATATTCGACGAAATAAAGAAGGAAAAAAGAAAATTTGAACTATTTTATTTTATTATATTGTATATCTATAAACGTAGTCATTTTTATTTCAATCTCTAAATACTTATAAATTTACATATTTAATCAAAAATTCATTGAGCATATATTTGAAAATCATAACAATAGTTATCACAAAATTAACTTAACTGAAAAATATGCAACCATAAAGAAAAGATATACAAAATTAAAGACAATCAGAAAATAAGAAAAAATTGAAAAAAGTTGAATAAATGATATATTTGAAATTCGGAAGAGAATGTTAGAAGTAAATAAATATTAAAAAAGAATGGTAGCTTGTAACAATTATCAATTATTAATTTGAAAAAAACAAAAACATGAAAAACGTGAAAAATTTATGAAAAAGCAATAAAGATAAAATATAAAGAGCAAAGAAGATAAAATTAAATCGTGTTATTTTAAAAACATTGAAAAATCTATCAATCTAATCTTTATCAAACCAAATCAAATTCAAATACAATCTGTTTTTGTAGAAAATTGCATATACACCGCTGGGCTAAAGTGACTTTTTGTTAGCTTATCACATGTGCGCTCTAATATATTTTAATATTTTAATTTAATATAAGTAATTTAATATTATAAAATTTAAGTTGTATTACTTTATTACAATTATTATTTATAAGTCTTAACACTTTTGGAGTAAGTTGGAGTAATAAAGACTTACTTCTACCAGTGCAAAACGGGGAGTAACCAAAACACTTTTTCAATTTCAAACCAAATTAAATCAAAACATTTATCTCTTAAAATGCCAAGTTTAAAATTTTATTTCCATGAAAAAGCACAGCTCTTCAAACGGAACACGACAATACATTCCACACATGCACAGAGTGTACATTTTAAAATTATACACCTTAATCGGGTATTCCTCGACATATTTATATAAAACCTAACAGGTATGTCCCCGAACATAGCCTCGAAGCTTAGGCTTTAATTTTTTAAGTAATAATTTTCTACTTTATAGAGGAATAAAATTTTATTGTTTTAACGATCTGTTTAGTTTTGTTAAATATTATATTAAATACCTAGTATGTTAATCAACATGAGGCCTCTCATCAATATGTCATGTGAAAATCGACTGTTTTCTCAAGTTTATAATAAGGTTTATCCCTCATTTACATTTTACATAATATTACCCCGACTCTGCATATTCTAGCATAAATTATAACACTATCTTTTTCAGCGTGACTTGCCGGTAAACCGAGCATTTTTTCAAGTTTTTGAAAAATTAGTGAAAATAGGAAGCTTGTCGCAAAAAGACTGATAAATTATCTACTTGGTTTCCAAGTTTAAATTAACTACAAATTTATGCTGCTTACAAACAATATTTATTGAATCAAACTTACCTATATTAAATTATTTGATAGTAATTTATTATGTTGCAATAAAGATCGTTGTCAGATCTGTCAATTTGTTGACATTGAATATGTATGAGTTAATCAAAAACTCGATGCTCCCATTGCAAAGTACTCTTTTTACAAGAAGACGCAATCATTTCAGTATAATTGTTTGTTTACCTTTTGCGAGTGTTATTTATCAACAAAAAATTAAATTATTCATTTAATTGCTGAGAAATGTTTCAAACACTCCGTATACAGAGCTGTTAAGAAGTCTTTAAGCGTATTAAGTGAAAAATATTAAGTTAATCTAATGCATATAGTTGGTATAGAGTGTTTTGTTTATAAACCAAAGTTTGCATTCTTTTAGTGTTCTATTTTATGAATTATCATTTTACCGCGGTTTTACGATAACCAGAATCAGAATTCAGAATCAAACCCAAAACAACATTAGGTGTACGTAATAGAGCAGGCATGTTGTTGGCATTTGGTAGTGTCACGAGCTTTTTTTCTTTACTCTTCCATTATATGGTTAAAGAAATGTATTAACTAGCAGTACCTCCTTTTGCTTCTCTGCTTCTCCTTTGGCTTTTTCTTGCTCTGCATTTATTTGTTCAATGATTTCGTGAAGGTCATCTTCTTCATAGATATTTGTAAGAATACCAAATGGCAAATGTTAACATGGTTTTGTAGGAAGATTATTTGAGCTCCTCTATTAATCAATTAACAAATTTTCTTCCATTAAACAGAGTATAAAATACAGAAAATAGCAAATGTTAAAAAGATATCGATTAGTTTAACAATTTAACAAAATTTTATGTGAAAAATCATAAGAAACTTGAATTTTTGATCAGCTCGATCGCAAGCGACAAGTAAAATTTAGTCTCCTGAAATGTATTTAAAATTTTGTTTATTTCAGAATAAATCTATTTGAGTTTTTTTTTTTGAGTAAGTGATTTTCATTATTTTGATTTTGAGTTGTTGCAACTTTAGATGGAGGTGATATTTTTGAAGAGAAAGTTTTGGGATAATTAAGATAGTTTAATTGGAAATTTGCAAAGATACAAATATGATTGGATATTTGAGAAGATTTTTAATTGAATAAAATAAAACTTGTATAAATTCGATAGCGACGCGGATAGTCGGACTTATCAATTCGATTTACATTTCATTTTATTTCACATTGAAAATTTTATTTTTAATAATTTTAAATTGGATTTGCAATTGGGATTTAGATTTGTTTATTTATTGGAATTTTCATGATTAGAATGAGTCTCACTGCTCGCAGTGTCGTAGTGCAGTAATTTGGCTTGGGGTAGGCACAATTAATTTTTTAAATTACCACAGCCACAAATTACACGGTAATATATTGTTAAATTTAAGTAGTTAGTAAATAAAGACTTTCTTTGCTTTCATTAAAATATATGCAAAAAAATAATCGTAAGCGATAATTCCAAAAATATTTCGGTTGGGCCGCGAAGCGGCCAGGGGGGCGAAGCCCCCCTAGTCAAATATAAAAACAATGTGCATATTATTCCCCCATACGCTTGCGCAAAATTTAATTCAAGCAAACCTCAGAAAAAAGACTTTAAAAAGCTCATATTTTTGACGTCTCATGACGGCAGAAAAAGGACTTCTTAAAAAGCTCATATTTAAGAAGTCAGAAAAAAACTTCTTAAAGTGCTTTTAATTGACAGTTCTGCAAAACGAGATCGTTAAGACATCATATTTGGACTTCTAAAAAGCGTCTTTAAAAAGACTATTTCAAGAAGTCTTTCTGACTTGTATGCTGTTTGGGTATTTTATACTAGTGTGTTTTAAAATCAGCAATGTTTCTACAGAATATTTTATTTAATTGCCCATTCGTGTTCGAAGACTTTTAAATAGCACTGTGTGCATTCATAGCATCACGCATTCAGAAAGAAATGAATTTTCTGTAATTAGTACAAGTTTCATCCTGGTATATATAGAAAGATGAAATAACAGCCAAATCTGTCGCTATGCAACACAAACGCCATTCCAGTGAAATTTATCTAGTGGAACGGTAGACGCTTATCTCTGAAATTTTAGTCTCGTCTTAACAGGGAAAGCGTTGCATTTTGGTGTGACCTGCAGTCCCCTAGAAATTGTTGAAAACAGTATGCAAATATCTTGAGGTGAGAAGAAAAATGTTTCAAGTTTCAGATAAAAGCTCTTACATAATCCTTACTTTATATTCTGTGGGGTGTATTTCTTACACGACATTTAAGTTTGTCACATTTTTATTTATGTTCAAGTAAAATTTTTTTTCCGTTTGTTTACTATTTTATCCTGATTTATTTACTCAAGTTTTTAAGTTATTACTTCCTTGCACAATTTAATTTTTGCAACTTAGAAAATCTTACTCTTGCAAGTAACTCATCCTTCGTTTGTGAAAATACTGCTATGATATAAATTTAAAACTTTTTTATATTAAACTTTCTAGCAATTTTTATGTTACTAATTAGTAATTGCAGTTAGCTGTTATTAAAAATGGCCAAGAGGCAAGTTGTAATTAAAAGGTTAATCGACAGTTCCACTACGAGAGAAAAGCAATCAGTTTCAGTTAGAAGCAATATATTTATATCAAAAACAGACTCACTCAACCTTAAACAAATAACAAGTGGATACCACGAAACCTTGATGACTAAATTTAACAAAACCAATTCTCAGCAGTAAGCGCTAATGAACTTGTCAACAGGAGAATGACTAGTGGTCTTCATTTCCTCTTACAGTTTACATTTACAAAATAGTGAAACTTCCTTTATGTATTTTTGCATTTACATGGTTTACTACAGTTTATTTTGCTACATTAACTCTTTTAGTTAAACCAAATTTATTAACTTAAAATTTTTAGGTTGGTATATATTATATTATCATTATAGAAAGGGAGTTCCTAGTGTTTGAATGATGTGGAACTTTATTGGTGTGCAAGTATACTGTCCAGGGTTTTTCAGGTTACTAATTTATGATGAGTATGCTACGGAAGGAATGACAGATAGAAATATGATATATACAATTTTGAGAACAATCAGAAGCGCTCATTATAGGTACATGTTAGATCGTTAGTAATTATCCCACTTCTGATGTTAGATCGTTCTTCTTTTATTTCTAAAATATTGCCAATTCTTGTTCTTCTTAATCATCATTGTTCCTAATTATTGTAATTATTCCTTTCTAGTTGTTCTTCTCATTACTTCCTATTGGTTCATCTAGTTACTTCCTGTCCTTCTGGTTGTTTCCTTATATAGTTCCTTAATACCAACCACGTATTAACGTATTATCAGACTTTACGGGGATTTTCACATACACGGTGGTTCCAATATTGTAATAGCTCTAATATCAGGTCCACACTGGGGTGACATCTCCTTCTATTGGTCTATTCATAGTCAGGACCGTATCCCCTACTACTAACGCTAACATACATATTATTTTCAGTAAGAAAATTATATAGTATAATATATAATTATATAATATTATCCTACATAATTTCGACGAACTATGGCCTGCACTTCTATGATTCACAAAATTAACAGTCAAATTACATCCTCAACGTTTCGAATTTTATATCTACCTACTGTCCTCTAAGTTCTTCGTAAGTAGTGCCAACGTAGACAAGCACGTGTACCAATTTTTCGGCTTCTATACAACGTATAGGAGGAGCCTTATGATCTGGCTCCGTGTCTGTCTGTCAGCACGATTTAAAAAAAAAATCAGAACTCGTTAGCGTTTTTGTTATATAAAAAAAATTTGCCGTTGGTATCTACCTATTTAAAAGATTAACGCATTAAAAATTCTAATAAAATAAAGCCCAAATAATTTAATCAATCAAAAAAGTAGATGTATAGAAGCCAAAGAACTGTCGCAAAAGCGAGTTCCACCTTGTTAATTAAATTTCCCATAATCTATTAATGTAGAACTAATAATCAGATGACAATTTGAATCTCTTAAAATTAATAAAGCAGTTATATAGATTTTCCTAAAAAGACATGAAAATAATACTAAGCAATACTGTTGCTGCTGTAACAGCGTGTCATTTTTTGGTGAAAAAAAACATTCTGATTGGTTAAATTTTTTACCAACCTAAAAATATATTAAACTGAGGTTAGGTTTAAAATTATTTGAAAAAAAAATAAAGAATAATTACGTTATAAAAAAATAATTAAAATTTTGTAATCCTAATATTATATTAAAAGCCACAACGCCGATGCTACAGCGTGTCATATATTTGGTTAGAAAAACCCGAAGACGCAGACATGATTAATGAGAAGAAAAACAAAGAGAAATGGAAAAACAAAAAGAAAGAGAAAACAACAGCAATTAGTGAAAATACATAGCCAGTCAAAGATATAGATAAAAATGAAGACAGAATTGATGAGAAGAGAGTATTAAAAGTAAGAGAAAGAGGAAAAACAGCAATTTATGAAGTTAATAAGCACCGCAAGTCAAAGTTATATATATGATGAATATGAAGACAATGACTGAAAAATGAACCCACAAAAACAAGTTTTTCATTATAAATCCTTTATATACGATACTCGATTTTACAAAAGATTAACAATTTAATTATTGACAATAAACCATAAAAATTTAATTTTTTCACGTTTTTTCTTGGAAAATCTGAAAATTCAGAAATTTTTTTTTTTTTGCAAAATGTATTGTCATCGGGGACGAATCCATATGCAAAATTTCAGCTCGATTGGATAGCGCGAATTGAGTCAAATTTGACTTTTTAAGTTTTGCCGTATTCAATCAAGCAAAACAGAAAGGTGAAACTACTATAAAGGATTTAAACAAAGAGATCTACCGTCTAGCTGCCCGTCCATAGACGGGCTTTTCAGCTAGTTAAAATATAAAACAATAAAAATTGAATAAATACGTATACCTATAATTTTTGATATTTGATGATTTTGTATTTTTAATTTATAAAATTTGTTATTTTTGTGAGTTAATATTTTTGAGTTTGTAAACATTTTTTAATTTTCTCGCTTTCCTATCATCAAGTTGGGCATTGAGAGAGCGGTGCAAAGGCGAAGCGTTTGCCAAAAATGCCCGCCCAAAGTGGTCAGGGAGTCAGTTGTCTTCTGAATATTTTTGGGTTTATTGTTTGAGGTTTTTGAGATTTTTATATTTGGCGAATACATTTTCTTTTATTTAGATTTGTTATAAATTGGACAGAGTTTGGATAACTTTGGATAAATTAGATTGATTTGGATGATTATAGTTGGAGATTTATGAGATTGAATTATTGATTGATTGTTAAAAATATTAATTAAATTGGTTTATATTATGAAATTTGTAAATTTTGAAATTAAAATTTTTAAAAAATAAAATACATTTACACGTAAATTTGAAAAAAAAATTTAAGAGTTTGAATTTTCCAACTGACTTGGCAGGCTAATCAATTTTTTTACGTGTGTATTTTTCCCTAAGGAGACTATCGAAAAGTTGAACTCGCGAAAATGCATTTCAATACCTAAATAATATATAAATAAAACAGGTTTTTCACAATAACTTTTTCAAATTCCAACTTTACTGATACCTGTAATTAAATATTGTATTCAAATAGCGTTGGAATGACAACCGACTTCTACTCGCTTTTTTTACTTCTGTAGAAGAGCTCACCTAAACAAGAATACAACAAAACAACTTTAGTTAGTAGGTGACAACAAAATCAAAATTAATGCGTTTCTATTAAATACTTCTGTAAAGCATTCAGGAAAATTGGCTTAAATACATATACATTTAATATAGTAATGTAAAGAGATCAACAGTACAACCCAGTTCGAGTTCGAGTTAGAGTATAGCCCAGTTCTTTCTCTAGCATTAGTGGCTTGGAACTGAGTAGGTTTCAACTTACCAATGCAATGGGGTAAAACTATGTGGCAGAAAGGAATTCATCCAGACAAGGAGATCCGCTGATAATGATGATGAAGATAAGGAAATTATAGGATTGCTCATATAGAAATAAAGTTAAAATATTTTTCCATTTTTCATATGTATTGAAACGAGGTTCTGAAGTCTGAAAATAGAAAATTATTTCAGATTATTTGAAACTGGTTATTTTATTAACGGCTCAGCACGCCGTATACTTGGTCGTTTAAAATTACTTCTTATGATTTGTGTTAAGTTTTTATTAAAAAATTCATAAAGCAAAATATATTACAGCTTATTGTTATGAAACGACTTAACGTAAAAATAATTAAAAGTTTTTCGAGGTTTGCGTCTTGGGATAGCCTTTTATGACTTACGGCTCTCCATTATATTTAATTCGTCTACCAATGTAAATTGTAGCATAATAAACGCCGTCTTATTTTTATTATAACAAGAAAACTGTTTCACCAAATTTTGATTATATTAATAATATGGAGTATTAAGTAGTAGGCAATTTCAAGTAGAGTTGATCCTATTATATTGCCCAGCGGGTATGCGGAGGGCGCAAAATGAAAGCAATACATCATTTTCACTACAATAGCTGTGTGCTACAAACTTAAAGCTTTCAATGTCAGAGTCAAAACTTGCGTTAAAAGATGATAGCAGCTACTTGGGCAGTAATTCAACGTTGCTGCACAAAATCTTTAAATGTAATTTGTATCCTCTCCAAATTACATGAAAACTAGAAACAATGTAAATTAACATTTTTGGAACAAACAAATAAAATATTAATCTTGATTTTAAATCTCATTAATTATTCATTATCACACATATTTACCTGTAATAGTAACTGTGTTTTTTGAACAAATTTAATAAAGAATGACGCTTCATCAAAGTAGGTTGATCAGAGTAGCTTGATCAGAATATATAAGAACGCTGTGTTCTTTTTGTCGAGGGTCACCAATTTAACAGGGAGGAGTACTAAGTATAGGTAATTGCTTTAATTTGAGATTTGAATGTGAATTGAGAATCTTCAGGTCTGAAACTTCTTGTTGGTTCTGAGCTATAAAGATTTGAAATCTATTGCAGTAGGAAAATTTATTGTGATAATACTCGACAGGGTATCGGCAACAATGTTTGCTTTTCCAATTTAACTTTTCCTATATATACCAGTGGTTCTCAAATTCATTTTTCTGGCGGCACCCTACAGTCATTAAAAAAATTCACGGCACCCCTATCCAGTGGCGCAGCCAGAATTTTGTTATGGAGTCATGGAAAATGGGGCGTGGTCATCTTATTTTCTAGTATAATTAATTATTGTGTTACTACAGTTACCTACCTTAAATTGAAGTGGGAATTAAAGGAAGGCATTTCCGTCGTTTATAATTGATTTCGCTTCCTAGCCTCCCCTTTCCTTGGCTGCGCCACTGCCCCTATCATTCCCATTTTTTTTAGGTAGGTAAAATGGGTAAAAAATTATGCAATATTTCCCCCTGGTGCACATGCTTGTGATGCATATTTCGTACTTTTATAATAATATATTATTTTTATAATATTTTTTTATAATAGGTAATACATATTTTTAAATTTTTAATAATATAATATTTTTAAAATTAGTATTTTTGTAATGATGTAAATTAAATTTTCCAATTAGTCCGATAAAATTAAAATACCTTATATAAAATTTTTTTGTTACAAAATATTTCGCGGCACCCCTGAAGAGTACTCGCGGCACCCCATTTGAGAATCACTGCTATATACCATGGGAAAGAGGACAATTTTTTAAGCATATTAAATAAATTTTTGTTAGATTATTCATTGGTTTTTGAAAAAGCGGCATTCAAAAATCAAGAATAATTGTAGGGTAGAATCTTGCAGGTTGCCAGTGCTTGCAGGTTATTGCCACCCCTGCCGAATTTCGACATTGTAGCAGTGTTATCCCCTAAATTTCGACGGACATCGATGTCAAACGTGTAATTGTCGCTTTTAATCTAATTATGGTACACTCGAACACAATAACAGGGTATTTACTAACTAAAATGTGAAATTTTATTTGTTAAAAAATGAAAAATTAAAATTGTGATTTTCTCTGTGCCCTTAACTCGTACATTTTCATCGACAATTGAAGGCAAATTTTTTTGCTGTGTTGCTTTTTCATTCAATTTTCATTATTCTGAAAAAATTCTAAACATATTATGAGTTGGAAGTATTTTTTCATGTATATTCTAAAGTGGTGTAAAAATGCAGGTTGCCACCTTTTTTGGCTTGCAGGTTGCCACCCCTCTTATTTTACATTGTGACGTATACTATAGTGACTGTATAGGGCCAGTGGCGACATGAGCCCCTAAATCGGCCCAGGACAGGTTCTCGCGCAAAGGGGGGGAGGGGTTAACCCCCCCCATGGCATATTTTATTTACCTATTAACAAATATTGACGTAATCGCTTTCAAAATCTTTAATAATTAATATAAATCTTTATTTAATAATAATTGATGCATTTACTTTATAGATTTAAATTTAAAAATCAATTTTTTTTTTAATTTTAATTTTTTTTCCTTGTCAATTTACTCTGATTTTTTTTTTGTTCACAGCCACTAAGTGTAATTAATAAAAATTATATGTTTTTACTTGAGTTTATCTACATTTTCAACAATTTTTCAAGGGGTGGCAACCTGCAAGCCGAAATTTCAAGTTGTCGATTTTAGATACTTTTGAAAATTTGCTGTAACTTTTTAGTTTTTGAGTATTAAAATGATTTTTGCATAGGATTGTTGCTTTATACTTCCCCTTTTCTGTGTATGTAGTACAATACGTTGATTGTATGATAAGTTATGATCAAAAAAGCTATGGGGGTGGCAACCTGCAAGACTTTCCCCTACATTTTGTACATTTATTTTTGTGAAATAAAAATCACTTTTACAGCAAAACCTTTTAGATATTTTTCTGCAAATTTCATTGTCTTCAATTTTGTTTCGTACATTTTTTTGTAGCACCGTTTCCGAGATCCAGCAGATGACAATATTTTTTGTATTTTACAGAGTTTTGTTTAAGTTGCTATCAGTTAAAAACGACTAGACAAAATAGAAAAATTAATATAAACAAAATTGAAGCAATGAAATTTGCAACAAAACATGTCTCAAAAGTTTTGCTGTAAAATCGATTTTTATTTGACAAAAAGGCTTCAAAATGTACCATTCACATTGCTAACATAGGAGTACTCCAGCACCTCTGAGAGTAACTATATAAACAAAAATGAAGGAAATGAAATTTACAATAGCAATTTTTATACGAAAAAAAATGTCTTCAACAGGTATAATTTACATTGCTAACATCTCTCTCTCAGATTCCTTCACTCTAATTAAGAGCACAGTGACTACTTCTTATTCTTTAGAAGAATTCTTTAGGCAGATACCTCGGTGGTTCGACATTTGCCTGCTTAGGGAAGACGGTCAGAGTAAAGTCTTTACTACGCCCGGGATTTCGACGTAGCAGTCGATGCACACAAACGCCAGACCGTGACCGACATCATTGCAAAACAGAAGTGTACAAATACTTTCTAGAGCCACTGTAATATAAAGTGTAATCTGATTAGAGTTAAATGTTTATCACTTGCTGTGTTTGAAATGTGTTGGAGACAATTTTATACAAATTTCCGTGGCCACCAATATTGACTTTTTGGAGACTAAGACCTTCATAATAGCATACAGTTTGAGAGGTTGCGGTCGTAGAGCATAATTAGATCAATATAATTTACAGGGTATGGCAGATTAAGTGATACATTTTTAAAAAGCCATAAAAATCTTAAGAGACGGAATAATTCCAAATTATTTATATTTTTCGGTGAAGAGTACCTTATATTTTCACATTTAATTTTAAAAGTTCAAATCTTCCCTCCTTTGCTTCCACAACATCCGTCATTCTTTCACAAAAAGTATTGTATGCGGCACGTACGATCTCCTTCAGTATTTCATCCCATGTCGTGATCAGCTGGTGCTTGAATAAATCCAAATTCAATTTTTTCGTACTCTCAATTTTGCTCAACATGTATCCCATATGGAGAAGCCCAAGGGATTCAAGTGGGGTGAAGATGATGGCCATTCTTTTCCAAAGGGATGAAATCTGTCAAATTGTCCAGACACCAATTCTAAGATTCCCATCTTTGTGAGATGGGACACTCTTGCTGAAAGCAATAATAATAATTTCCATACAAATTACGAGCATGTTCAAGCAAATAATCCTTCAGTACGTGTTGAATGTTATATTCTTGATTGATCTTAACACCGTGATCGATGAAAAGCAGTGGTAACTTGTCTTAGGAAGATATTGCACCCCAAACCATGACAGGAGATACATTTTGAAAACGTTGTACAGCCAGTTTGTCGATAAGAATATCCCCTATTGAGGTATCATACACGCCATCGTTCTGTTCATTGTGAGTATCTTGTAGTAGAGCCATCTTTTCGTTAGAAAAAATGATATCATCACCTGCGTGCTAAGCGAGCCAATCCATGCACTTTTGGACTTTAGTTTTTTTCTGAACCTCCGTGAGTCCATGTACTTTTTGTTTTTTGTAGACCTTCAATCCTAGATCGTTGTGCAAAATTTTTCCAAGTGATCTTCTTGAAATGTTCATGTCTTCAGCCATTTGATTTGAAGATTGTTTTGGATTTCTTCAATTTCGTTCTCGTACGTTTTTAATCACATTATTGACTCGAACAGATCTTTTATTGACAATTTCGGTTTAATTTTATGAGTTCCAGCCTTATTGTATCTTTTAATGATACGATAATGTAAAAATTCTGCTCAAATTTAAATATTTAAGTTTTCGAAGTATTTCGCACAGTTCAAAATTTTCGCAATGCAATTTTACAACTACATCTTGCTCAGAGTTTATTGCTGTCAAAAATTTAAAACAAATGTTATCACAATGACTTCTGGCACATTTACTAAAAAAAAAATCGTGTTTTATAGAAAAAAACGTGTTTTATAGAAACCGAAAGAAGTGTATCAGTTAATGTGCCATACCCTATACATTAAAATAAAACAACATTAGAGTGGCATTCTCATAACTTCGATGTTCAGTCAAGACACTATTTTGTTGCATATACAATGTGTAATATAAAACCTTAACAAAAAACTGTCTGGTTTATTACTCCTGTAACCAAAAATTGAAGGTTAGGAAAATTTATTTCGTCGTAATTTTGCTTTAGGCAAAAATAAAACTTATGATTACAAATTTTTTTTAATTTAAATTTTTATTGTTTATTTCACAATGTTCCAAAAATCATCATTTGATTTTGAATATTTTTTTATGTTTAATTTGTAAAATTTGTTTTTTTTTATATTTATATTTTTGAATCTTCTCGCTTTCCCGACATCAAGTTTGAATTGTAAGAGCGGTGAGTTTTTGCAATGTTATATTTTGTGATTTTTGGTTTTGTGATTTAGATTATTTTGCGAATAAAGCGCTAAATTTTGCGTAAATTAATTTTATTATTATAGAAATGTTATATATCCGAAAACTAAACGAAACTTGGACAAAGATTGAATATTTTTGGATGAGTTTGGAAAGTAATTATTTTTGGACGATTAAAAGTAATTGGTAATATAGAAATGAATTAATTAAAGTTTTAAGTTGAAAATTAATATAAATATTTCAAAGCGGCGTGAAATAAAAATTGGATAGGGACACGTATGCTCCGAGTTATCGCATTAGACTTGCCATTCCATTTCGTTTATGGAAGTTTTATTAACATTAAATTTAATATTTAATTTTGAATTGGAGTTTGATTTATTTATTTTTAATAATTTGTGTGTAAATTTTTGAAATTAAAGAGTTTCATTGCTTGTAGTGCGGGGTTAGATGATTGTTATTTTTTATATTTAACCCCCCCCCCTTCAGATTCAGATTATACGGCGATATATTAAAAGGAACGAAAAGTCTGTAGTTAACACGTCAGAGAGAAAATTAAACGGTTAAAGTCGCCCTTTTCTCTCTCGGTATTCATTTACTAATTTAATCTACACTCGCAAAATACACTTTCAGCATGTTGGCCTTAATTGAAGCTGTATTAAATTTTGTTCGTTGCCGACGTCGACAATATGTGCCGAGAGAGAGAAATCGTATCTAATCGAATCTTTACTTTTTTTATTGCTTCCATTCTATTGACGTAGTCAATATCGAATATTATATACCTATATTTATAGCTCCTTGTACAAATTTTGTTATACTTTTCATCTACTCTCAAAAAATATTAAATATGTATAATTAAAATTGTTTAAGTATTATGTGAATATTTATTTGTGATCATTAGTCTATTTCTTTTTATCGAATAAAGGCCGATTTTCAATTATATGAAATAAATTGTTCAATTATTTAAATGAAAAACGAATTAACTACATCGTGAACTTCGTAGTTACTGAAAAAACCGTCGTTACTTTAGGGACTATTTTGTTCTCGATACAAATGTTGGATGACAAAAAATAAGCTACCAGAAAACTCAGCTCTTTAGATAAATGATCTCCAATGTTCATAATATCTTTTGCGACAGTGCTGCCAGACAGCATAAACAAAAATTAATGTTCTTCGGTCGACATTTTTCATTACATCTTCATCAATATTAATTTACCTAGGACCCGAACTCGGTTATGATAAAAAAGCTTAGTTGTGTAAGAAGTGGTAGAACTGTTATCGTCCCCTTTAAAAGCAATGTATGTTTGGTTTTGATTTTATCAAGAGGGTATTCAGTTCGAAATAAGCTATATCTTTCAGTAGATTGTTAGCTCGAGTGTTCACAAGATATCAATTGTCGAGGGAACTTACTATTTTAAACAAATACTACTTGAAATTTTATTCAAATAACTTGGTATAGGTTCTTCTAACACTAAGTAAATACTAATTCGATATCAAAATACAAATTATTTTTAAAATGTAAAAGTTGGAATGTATGTTAAACATCAGATAGTATTTTGTTACATATTGTAACGAAAATTATTACGATTATTTAATTATTAAAATTATATAGTTATAATTATAAAGTAAACAACAATTATTACACTAATATTTACACTCATTCTAAATCACACTACAATATTATTAACAATCACTTAATAAGAAGTCGGTTAATAAGTCTGTATTTATTTAAACTAAGTCACATAATTTATGTAACACCTGGTATATTTATTTATTACACCACTATTTATTTACTTTACTATTTACTATGTATTTATGTTAACACTTCGGATTGACTTCAAGGCAAATGACTCATTTAAGGTACAATTATGTTGGAGCTGTGATAACTAATAATAGAAGAGAAATTGTTTAGCTCTCATCGCTGTTCTATGAATTACATGAAATACAATACATGAAATATAAATACATTAGAATACGTTATATGAAATACATCTTTCTAGAAACTTTCACAAACTTCTATAAACTTCTAGAAAGATCCAGACTGCAATTCAGCAGTATTTGAATAATAACAACAGAGGTTATCATACCGGGTGTTCATTTTGAAACTTTCAGCAATTAATATCTCAAAAACCAAAAGTCAGATGAAAAAATATTTCAGAGAAAAGACAAAAGTCATTTGAAGGTCAACTTTATTTTTTTAAATGGCACTTTATATTTTTTTCAGCAGATTCATAATTTGCATGAATAAATAAACAACTTTTGTTTAAAAAAAATTTTTTATTCGACGTAGACTTTTTGAGTGAAATGCATTGAAACAAAACAAAAGCATTTTAATAAACTGCAGCTGATTATAATCGAAATTTAATTTTTTTTAAATTAGAAGGCTGTTATTGCTTTTGTTATTATTCAATTTATAATTTTATGACAATCAAAACAAAACACTGTCACATAAAACAAATAAATTGACATTAGTTTCTTCAACTATTGTTAGTTTTGTGATTTTCAGTGAATCTTTATTTTTATTTATTTTTATCAATACCAGCCAATATTGAAGAGTTAAAATTTGGAATCACAGTGGCCTGCAAAAATATTACCAAAAAAACTTTTGAAAAAGCTAGAAACGAGTTTCAACAAAGGCTGTATCACTGTTTAAGCTGTAAATGGGGCACATTTTTAAAACTTGTTATGGTAACACTCGTTACAAACATTTTTTCCATTGTTTATACTAGTAAAGAGCCGTCTAAAACTTGTAAATATTAAATTTTGGTTAACAATGTTAATTATGTTTTTATTTTGTTTCAACGCATCTTACTCGAAAAGCCTAAAGTCCGATAAAAAAAATTTGCAATCAAAAGTTGTATATTTTCTTATACAAAATATGAATCTGCTAAAAAAAATATAAGATGCCAGTTAAAAAAACAAATTTAACCTTTAAATGACCTTGAAAAGGTCAATAAAGTAAAAAAACCAATTATGCCATATTCTTTCCCCTTCGCTATCATGCAACTTTTGTCCAAAATATTTTTTCATCTGACTTTTGGTTTTTGAGATATTAATTGCTGGAAGTTTTAAAATGAACAGCCGGTATCCGGACGATTCGTCTCCGGACGATTCATCCCGGACGATTCATCCCGGACGATTCATCCTCCGACAATTCATCCTTGGACGATTTATCCTGCGGACGATTCATCCAGCGGACGGTTCATCCCAAGACAATTCATCCCGGACGATTCGTCCAAATATATATAAGTAGATACAATAAAAACGAAAGTAGTCACAATTTAAATTGTTAGTTTTTAATAATAATAATAAAAAATAATTATTAACAATGATCCACAATAACAATAATGATACGTAATATTGATACGAGCATAATAATGATACCTACATAATAATAGATAATATTAATAGGTTATCATAAAAAATATTGCAATGACTCGATACTCATTAATTCATTAATTGGTTTTTGATAATTAATTTACGAGTTTAAAAAATGTTTAAAATTGAATTTGCATAAAAATTAATAATAGAAATCTCAAATTATTAAAAATGAATGCCCCCTTGCGAATTAAGTCTTACCTAACATAAAAATTAATTAACTGAAAAATTAATGCGCCACGGGTTATTGCAATATTTTTTATGATAATCTGTTAATATTATTTATCATTATGTATCATATCGATGCATTATTATAATGAATTGTTATTAATTATTATTATTAAAAATTAACAATTTTAATAAATTATGACGATTTACGTTTTTTTTTTTTTGGTTTTTGTGGATGAATCGTCCGGAATAAATCGTCCTGGGATGAACCGTCCGCTGGATGAATCGTCCGCAGAATGAATCGTCCGCAGAATGAATCGTCCGAGGTTGAATCTTCCGGGGACGAATCGTCTTAAAATCGAACACCCGGTATATGAATCAACATGTATGCGTGATCAAATAAATAAAATTTTCAAAATCCAAAACATTAAATATAATTAACCATCATTGTTTCGTAATAATATTATGCACTTACAACATCGGAAATGCAAACTTATTATTAAAATAGTAGTTCAAGCACATAGCATATATATAGGATGGGTTACGGCATAACTCGATTTTCAAAATTTTGAGGGTTACGCCAATTGACCTATGAAGTGTCGATATGTAAGTATTTTTGGTCGCTGAATCGCAAAAATCGCAGGATTCGCAAAAAAAACGAAAAATGTTTTCACTTCCTTTAGTTTTTCGCTTATAACTCATGAACCATGCATTTTTAAATAATGACAATGCTGTACAATATTAAAGTAAGCAAAATTACCTATAATTTGCATTGGGCGCGCTCATAATTGGTCACTGTTTGCAGGGCCCCCGTAAGGGCTACTGGCGCCTGTGTGCAAAAAAGGATTTTGGCGCCCCTTAAGGCATTTTGGAACATGTTTTTTTATTTATTTTTTTAAGGTAGGTAGGCAGAGACGGATTAACGATATGCGAAGCCAGGGGGTAACTCTTTTTAGAGCCCCCTTGGTCATGCACGTTTTAATAAAATGCGCAGCAGGCGAAAATTTTTGATTTTTAAAGGTCAACCGTGCTTAGATCAAATGTAAAATTTTATGTAAATGTAAACTTTAGTGATTTAAATTTTGTTGCTTTAATTTTCTTGAGGCCCCTAGAAAATTGGAGGACCGGGGCTGCATCTCTTTTAGCCCCCCCCCCCCTTTTAATCCGGCTCTATAAGATAGGTAGGTCTTCTTTCTTGAAGCATTGTCAATCTTAAATAATTTTTAATGATTTTTAATCATTTTTTGGACCCTGGGTTTTGGCGCCCCTAAAGGATGGCGCCCGTGTGCATTGTACACATTGCACATATGGAAGCGGGGGCCCTGACTGTTTGTCACTTAAGTAAGTGCGGTGGTGCCGCGATATCAACGTTTTATGCCCAAAATCGATTATATTATGATTACCTAGTTTCATTAGTTTACATTTAGAGCTTTAGCGAACGTCTATGACGTGCGTAATCGGCGAGATTATCAGTTTTTGACTAACTGCGTAACTCCCATTTTAGCTGCATCTGCTAAAAGTTTATAAAACTGAATGTGTTGAGTAAAAAGATAATACATTACATATCAATATTTTAGAAAGCCCAAAAAATGCACTAAACACTTTTCAGAACTAAAATGTTTATATTTATACTTACAGTGTATTTCACATGTGATAAGTTAAAAACATTTTAGTTCTGAAAAGTGTTTAGTGCATTTTTTGGGTTTTCTAAAATATTGATATGGTTAATATCGAGTTACGCTACTTAAACCACGTATCAATCGATTAAAATAATACATTTTTCGGTTTTTTTGCGAATCCTGAAGTTAGCTCACCTCTGGCGAGGTGGTAAAGGTGAATATCGGATTCAGCGATAGTGAATATATTCATACATATAAAACCGTTGAGAAAAAAAGTTCCGGAATTTCTGCCTGGAAACGCCAATATCGGAACTCATATGCTTGAATTATAGATAATATTATGGCATTATGTGTAATTTGCAAGCGCAAGCGACCGGAGTTTCTTTACCTAAATAATTGATAATTTAAAATTTGTTTCGGTATTTTTTCTGCAATTATTCTTTTCACGTGTTTCTTTCGTTCAATTTCATTTATTATAGTTTGTTATTCCGTATAACATTTTTACCTTATTTAAAAATATACTTTCCCATTATCGTTTTGTGAATAATATAAACGCCAAAAAACTTTTCGCAAACTGCATAGTTTTTCAGTGAGAATTCATCTCAGGATATTCGTTAGAAGAAATCGAAACGTCGGCTGACAATTTTTTGTAGTTTGATTTCTCCTATCGAATATTTTGAGATCACCACCACAAAAAATTAAATTCCATTTTATCATAGAGTATGCGAAATACGACTGCATAGTGATTTTTCCTTTTATACGTTTGCTTATATCAACTAATATTTATAGCATTATGTCTTGTGATGACAGTTCAGTATTTTGAACCGTTTTTAGTCTTATGGCTAAATGTCGCCAACGCTGTTCCAATGTAACGTTGTCAATGTTCATGACGTGTATTACTACCGGATTTAAAAAAAGTATTTTGTAGTATATACTCTATATACTATACATATAAATAAAAAAAAGATTAACAATAAAATAATTTGGTACTTTTTTGCAAATCCTTTTGCGGTGATAACAGTTCGGCAACTGTGATTGCCTGGAGTCAACCTGCTTCACTAATTGTTGTAACGGTATTTTTTCCTATTCTCTATATTATAGAGCTTCTCGCAACTGTTTCATATTTCAGTATGCTCCACTTCTAATGCTTCGTTCGAGGTCTTACCACAAATATGCTATCGGATTCAGATCCGGAGACTGACTAGACCACTCAAATAGGCGAATTTTGGAATTGATGTATTGTTTTTACATACTTTGAATTGTGTTTTGGATTATTATCTTGCTTAAATATACACTCACGTGGTATTTTACCTTTAGCATGTAGTAGCACATGATTCCTTAATATGCCGGTATACACAAATCGATTTATAATACTCAAATTTAAACTTTAAGTAATTAAATAAAATCACTTACGCACAACTTTATTTATAAATTGAAATAATTATCTAAAATATTATTCATTATATATCATTCATTATATATTATATATATTTAATATCACCAATCATTCAAAATTTACAAAATAAAATTCAATCTCGCAAATTATAGTCTTATAAAATAATTTTAAAATCAAAAATTTGATTTGCTAACAAAATTCAAAATCAAAATCTTTTCACAATAGAATAAAAAAATTTAAACTAGTTCATAGTAAAAATCAAAATGATTTTGTAATACGATTAGTGCTTAACAAATTTTCTTTGTAAATCTACATGGAATTGTCTAAAATATAAAAATGTGTCAAATAGTAAAGGTAAATTGGTGAACAAATTGCAAATTATAATAACTTTATAGGGATTTGTTTCACTATTGGATGCAGTTGATTGAAAAATTGATATTTGATTGAAGTTAGTTAGTTACCAGTTAGTGGTGGCTTAAACAACATAATTAGTTAAATCAATTTTAGTGCTAACCGCTAACTAATTATGAAATATAGTATACTTAGGTGAAAATAAATGAGTCAAAATATTTTATATGGTGTTTTTTGTAATTACTTTGTGCTGTTGTACTGGCTTATTTCACAATTAACAATTGTGATTAACGATTAATTGTGCCCAAAACAGCTTAATGAGCAAGGAAGTAGCCTAAAGCCACGAACTAAATATAACCTACCACTGTTTTCCTGATGGCATTATACATTTAAACTGCTACGTGACGGATAATTCAATAAATATAATTGTTAATTATTGTGGTTAATTATTGCGACTGTAAATCCAGCAATAGAGGGTTAAACTAACACATTATGTATTCATTATATTCCAATTGAATCATTGCAAAAACAGTATAAGTCACAGGATTAAAACTTTTCGGTAGCAATAAAAACTGTATTACACGAAAACATCAACATTTTTTTAAGAGACTTTTTTATTAATTAGTTTAAATTGCCTTAAAAATAATTTAACAAATTTTTTAAATTATTTAACAAATTGGTTTTTGTAACCAATGTTTTTGCAGGGGATGGACTTAATTGCACAATGAATTGATTAAAAAGTCAAATATCTCACAATAATTTTTTAATAAAATAAATAATGATATTATTATAATACTTTTACAATTTAATATTAATAAGGAACATAATCATTTTCACCATAAGAAAAAGAATATAAGCAGTATAGCATATTAATCTTTTAAATAAAAAAAACTATTTTCAGCCATACTGCAGTGTGCACTTTAGTATTGGCAGTCAGATTTTATAAAATAAAAATAAAAAAAAACGAAAAACGTAAAAAGCAATTTTCGTAACTGTCGAAATCCATCAACACACAGATTCCCTCGATGTTTAAAACACGTTTTCTCTGAAATCTCAAATACACGTATGTTCCTATTTTAGTAAGTGATTGACTATTTACAAAAGATCATCAATCCTAACATTGAAAAGATATTATCAACATGATGCTATTCTTTCTATCCATACTAAACTGGTATTAAATTTTGTATGAGTTTAATTTAAAAATAAATTATTTTGACTCTCATTAAGATGTAATAAGTAATTTCCAATTACGATACTCAAATTTCTGTGCCCTTATTGGCTTACAAATTTTACTCGGTGCGTACCAAGTTAAATTGCTAAACTAAAACAGACATAATTCATTCCTAGGTTTATGTGTAAGACATTTAGCAAATAATTGCTTACCATGGCTTAGGGTGAGAATAATGCATGCACCATTTAAATTACTCTAGATATTGTTAGTAGGCTTGAAAAGAAACTTAAGTTGAATTTAAATTTTGTTTTAGATTTCACTTTGCGATGACTACAGCTTACCGGTAGATCATTTAAAAAAAAAGAGGCCTACTAGTATTGCCGTTCCGAGTCTTTCTGAATGGATCGTATCCAGTCCAAATGAAGAAAAGGTGAGCTTTATTATTATTTTCTAAACTACAGAAATACAATTTTAATAATATTTCTAAAATTATAAAATTTGTTTTACGCCAGTAAATTGATATTTTGCACTTGGTAACAAAACTTAACTTTAATTTAAGATTTAATTTGCATTTTATATTAGAGAAGTTATAAATTGATAAAGTCTGTATCTCACAAATATTATTGTCATATAAAGGGTGTTAATAATAATAATAATAATAGTAAAACACGTTTCAAATTTATATTAGCCCTCCGGTGGAAGCGTGATCAAAGAAAAATATTAAAAAATTGCTGTTCTACTATTTTTTATAAAAACTCATTATAAAAATAAACTAAAACATATAAAATCGAATTTTGTGAGTTTTCCTATTAGTAAACAAACTAATCTAATACACAAATACAAAACAAGTTTTTACAAAATTTCACACAAAATATAAAGCCAATTTATTCAGGTCAGCATGCTAACGAATACTTCACATAATACATATATCCAAAATCAAGAGAATTTGGAAAAACAACTTATTTTCTTACATTTACAATGCTCTAATAAACTTGTTTGCAGATAGCAAATCTTGCTATTTTTTAGCTTTTTTTTATTATTTCCTTTTCAAAATCGCAAGAAAAAGTCAAAATAATGTAGAAAATTATATTTTAAAAATATCAAAAATATAATTTATAAGTGAAAACTTCAATTTTTTTGAGGATTTCTCGTTATTTTATTATGTGTCAGGATGTATAATGTTACAATTAAATAGTTCCTATGCAGTATTTCTTTATTTATTTTATCAAAATAGTGAAAATACGATTTGTAAAATTATGACATAAACTTGTAAACATTCTAAATTAGGCAACACACATAACACGTTCGAATTTAATTTTCGAATGGCGTTTCTTTTTGTATATGTGGCTTTGCATTCGATGCGCCACATATATTAGACGTATCGGTGATCGAATATAGCATGGCATAGCACAAGCTATGTGGCAAAACCTTAACTTGACAACTATTGTATCGGTTAACGGAATATAAAAATAATGGGAATGCATATTAATTTTATGCTGGCTTTTAATTAAATTTTCATTCCATTAAATGATACTAAAAGGTAAAATTACTAAAAACTTTTTAAATACGTTGCACTTAAATTTTTTACATTTTCCCCTATTGAAACATGAAATATTAGCGAATGGCGGATTTTACTAAAAGCTTTGTTAGTTTATGGTTTACACATTTCATTCATTGTATTAACTTCAAAGAGTTTCGTTTACGTGTTTTTAATAAAATGCAATTTTATTTATTTATGAATCAAATGCAATTCTTTATAAAAGCAATTATATGAAATATACGATGTTCGGCCATATCAAAATATAAAAGTTTTGTTTTTTTTATTTATTTATGTAAATAATTAATTTAATTAATCATTTATTGTGCTTTTATTTATTAATCATATAGTAAAGATATTCAGTAATAATATTGTATTGTACAGTATTCGCCAAATTTCGGTACTGTTTATTTTGGCGAATACTGTATAATGTAATATAAGTTCAAACATTTTTTTATCCAAATACCAGAACCACTCTTTGTTTACACAGTAATTGGCCATGGTTTGGCGGAATAGGACGTTTCGGCGCAAAAACTTTTCGGCGCAAGAATAATATATTTTAAAAAAAGAAAGAAAAGTAATTTGGAAAAATTTAAACATTAATAGATAGGTAATATAAATAATAAATTTATTAAAACTAATATACATCTATAAAAAATAGGTTAATGTAGCTGCTGTGGTAGGGATTCATTTAATTTTATTGGCTAAAATAAACGGCTTTCCAGTTGAAGTAAGAAAATGTTGAAAAAATCGAGATTTTTCTTTTGATTCTTTTGAAAACCCCGTGTCCGTGTCTTAGATTTAATTATTTCCCATATCTTTGAATAGGACTTTGAATAGGAAATTTAACGGACTATAACTTTGGAACCAAATTTGAATCCAACACATATATCATGTGTAGAGACCGGATAAATAAGCACGGTTTTCTGAAAAATAAGTGCTTAAAAAAGCACGCTATTTTGCCAAAATAAGTTCGAATAATGCCAAAAAAAGTTATGGAAAAGTTCGTAATTATAACAAAACAAGCTAAAAATAGGAGCTCAGGGAATATTATTAAGTTATTATTATATTACTATTAGTGAAAAGTGATCCTACTGAAGAAAAGCGTAATTATCTTTGTCTAAAATAAAATTGACAAGTTAAAGTGTTCGAAAAAATTTTTTTTGGTAAACAGTTAATACCCGGCTAATTTTTCGTAAGCGGCTTCATTTTACCGAAACACCCAACTTTTTCCTCTGCGAAAATTATGAAAACAGGTAGCTAACAGAGTGCGCAGGTGTAAAACACTTTGATTTGGTGATTATGAAAACTTGATTAACACCAGTTAATTTTTTAACTAAATGTTGAGATTATTTTATAAATAATTTGAAAAATTTGTCCTATGCCTATGCTATAATGCTATAAATAAACTTTTCTTTCTTTTTTGATTTTTCTCTTTTTTAAACGGAGATCCTAAGAAAATCTAAAAGAAAATCTGTAAAAATCTTTCAACCTAGTGTACATAAACTTGTTTTGTAATTTGTTTGCCGCTTGTTCGATTTTTTTATCCTACCTGCACTTTTCGAATTGGTCTACAAATACTGTTAGTGTGAATATAATGTTAACAAAAGCTTTCGTTTGATTAGTAGATCGTCAGAAAGATAGCTTTAGATTAGAGCATTTGATAACCGATCGTACTTGTGATTGATGTCGATACCCTACAACATCATGATGAATTTTAACATGTTCGTAAAATATTGAAAAACGCGAAAACATTTGTACACTCACCATCGTAAAATAATGTTAGTTGAGTTCAATGTTCAAAAAAAAAAGAGCGATAAGCAATCGCTGTGTGTTTTTAAATTGTAACTTCAATCGCTGCAACGTATTTAAGAAAACTGTTACCAACCATCAGTTTGTCATAGATTGAATCCATTTTTATTTAAACTTTCTTCTATCGTCCAATACGCAAGGTTAGAAGCGGTTAGAGGTTAAGAACCGTTTTGTTTATTTATACCTTTCGTTTAAAAAGAAAGCTCTTTCTTCTTCTTCTTAAGTGTGCCAAACCTTCAATGGGCGTTAGCGATCAAACTTCGCTAAAGCCAAGATGACATACTAGGGAATTTAATTAATGGGGTGGTTTCCCGTTGCTTTCCCCACAGCCCACAGATCTATCTTGAGCTTTAGTCCACAGCAGTGTATTCAGCCGGTGTTGGTTTTACGCCATACTGCTGGCGTATTTTAAATTTTTGGAAATAGTTGGAATTCTTTGAAATCTCTAGAATTCTGAGTCTTGTGTACAGAAATTTTATCGGATATGTATAATCGTTCTCAAGATCTTTCTCTCGAACTTTCTTAATATTTCTTCTTTTCGTTTAATTATATATCCCGATCTTTACAGTTGCGCTTGATTTTTTCTTCGTCATCTGTATCAGTTTTCTCAGGTGTTTTGGTATGTCTAATTCGAACATCACTTCATATACATATGCGAAGATACATTTAACGGAATCAAACGACTGTTGCAAGTCTATAAACAGCAGATTTGCTTAATTATGTGTAGTGCATCTATTGTTAATCGATCCTTTCTAAAACCGTGCTAATTTTCTCCAAGTTCGTCCTTAATCTCAGTTGTTACTCTGTTATAATATGAGTGTCGACAGAATCTTGTAGTCCACCTCTAGTAAAGTTATTCCTCTGTAAATTTGACATTTTTCTGTCTTCTTTTTTGTGGGACTATTTCTACTAGATTTCCATTTTCTTCCTTTCTCCAAATTTCAAGTATCACCTCGTCTATTTTTTGGTGTATTCTTTTTCCTGCACTCTTTATCATATCACCGTATATTATTTAATCTAGTCCCGGTACCTTTCCATTTTTTATCTTGGTTCTACTTCACAGTATGCATATTGATTCTGTCACTGTGGCTCATTCTGATTTTTCTTTGATTTCTTCTGTAATGCTTTCTTCCTCGAATTGGTTTAACAGTTTCTGAAAGTGTCTTTCCCATATTTATTTTATTTCTTCTTCGCTGTCAACCTGTCAACTGTTCTCATCTTTCATCGTTCTAATACTATTGATATTATTTTTGTTGTTTTAATTCAAGATAAAATTACTTAACATTATTTCTTTTACAATCATCATCTATTTCGTTCATAGTTTTATTTGGCCATGTGTCTTTCTTCTTTCTGTACCTCTTGTATGTTTCTTTCATTCTTTCTTTGTGTATACTTCGGTCTTTTTTCTTCTTATCTTCATCTATATCAATATTGCTCTTCTTCAAACACCACCCAACAAGTCCTTACCTAACTTAACCTACAGTAGAAACATGAGGTGCTAATTAAAATACACAACTTTGTCAAATTTGATTCCAAAACATTAAAAGTAGACGATTATAATTAAATAGCATCCTATAACCATAAAAAGTTTAATCAGATAATTTAAAAAATGTAGAAATATCACGCACAAGCGTGACTACTAACCTACTAACTACTTAACAACTACCAAACCATTTGTAAAAAATAATTTTTACAAATTCGAAAGTATTGTATGTATAATCTTTTTTGCAAAATAAAAATTTAATTTTTAAAGCTGTTTTATGTATATTTAAAACTATAAATAATAGGAGTTATTGTAT